>CP054674.1:33171527-33771527 GCA_013348765.1 Carpinus viminea | reverse complement strand
GAACAAGAAAGTACAGAACTCTCACTAAAGCTGGAATATAAGTGCAATATCAGTTGCAGAAAAACACACCAAAAGGCCAAACACCAAACCAGAATCCAAAGAGCATTAACATCCTATGCAATAAGGAACGGCAGAACAGTGAGCATGAAGGTCTCATAAGAGAAAGTTGCTGAACCAGAGTACGATGTATCCTTCTCCTTGAATTTCTCAGTTAGTCCCTGCAAGAGGAATAATTAACAACCTCAGAAACAAAATATTGAACAAGTGAAATCTCTTGGTCAACCTGTCCCAACCCACCATCAGCAGTTTCACATTTGAAAATTTGAGAACAGTTCAATTTCTTCAGCCACTCTAAAACTCTCGAGATTTATTAAACACACTCCCTAACATGGCATTTAAAATCACCATTTAATCTGTAATGAATCAATATTGAATTTAGTGATTTTAAAAGCCACATCGAAGGGTATGGGAGTGGAAGTGTGGGTAGCATTTCTCTTCCGCAATTGGGTGCTATTCTGAATATTTTATGCATTCGTGCATAACTTAGAGAACCATCAGTGGTGTTGAATATATTCAATTACTAAAATTGAAATAATGTTAAGTGATAGAAACCAATTATAGAAACTTAAATAGAAGTCAAAAGAGAAGAAATCCCCTCTTCAACTATAACCAAGTGAAATGGCAAAAATGCCTTCCTAACGCCGACCTAATTAGTGCATTAGGCACACCAGAGTAGAGACAATATTTTAATCACGATGCTGATAATGTAAATTACAAGAAAGGAGATTACCTTAACCGTGAGACAGCACCTGCATTACAAATTGGTAAAGGAAAAAAGAAAAAAGTCAGCCAAAACATAAAAATACAAATTTCAATTTGCAACTATATATAATAAAAGAGCACGAAAGTCTCCAAACAACAGGCCAAAAAGTGAAACCGAAAATAGAACATACTCAATGAAATTATCATATTCAATGGCCTTGTTTTTGCCTCCAGTTTTATCAAACTTAGACACGAGCAGATCCAAAACTGTCGGAGATACAGCAAATCCCAGACTCAATAGTGCCTCTCGCAACTCAGATGGTTCAATTTTGCCACTCCTGTCCCTATCAAATCTCTCGAAAATGTCCTGAAGCAATTGCAATAGAGCAGCAGACAATTAGGAAACATATTTAGATTTGAAAAGAGGAATTATATTGTTTGTGAATGCTAATTGAAACTAATACTCACCCTCCAACTCTGAAGACTGTAAAATAATGCAGTGAATTCCTTAGGTCCTGCATTAAAAATTACAAATAAAAAGAAAAAAAAAAATAAACCTTGGCAGGATGAAAATGACTAGATTCAAAGGAAGCAAACCCTAAACTTGAATACTTTGGCAATTCTAAAACAAAATGATAAAATACCAGCAATGAATTGTTTTTGTTTTCTTTCATTTTTTTGTTTAGTAGAGAAAGCGAGAATCAAATGGAATCAGGCTCAAAGAATGCCTAACCCCATTTGGAATCACTACTTGTATGTCATTATTAGCTTATCACTTCAAAAAAGAATTTATGACATGTTCCCTCCCTCCCTCCTTGCTTATGACTTCCAAAAAACAGTTATGAAATGTTTCCTCTGTCCTTTACTCCCTCCTCCACCAAACCATACACCCACACCCACAAAACCTGCCAATGGCCCCAAGCCTCCATACGTCGCCAATGATACAGTATCACCACCCCCACACCCACCTACTCCAACCTCCAATAATGCCCCCACCAAGGCCGACACCCACACACAAGCTTTTGACATCCCTAACCCACTGAGACCAACACCAGCACAGAAAAATACCCACAATTCTACTAATAGATAATAAAAATAGAGAAATGCTACTCTTTACACCACAAACACATTATGCTAACATGGCATGGGCCAGTAGTCCTTGGATCAACCCATGTCACATCAGCATAATGTGATTGTGGTGTGATGTATAGCATTACTCATAAATAAACGGGCAGATTTAACATCTTTGATTTAGCATTACTCATGAATTTGGCTTTGGCATATAACATCTTTGATGTTCCATTTTGTCAAGCCACTTTTCTTCTTTCTTTTCTTTCTCAAGTAGAGTGACTAAATGGCCCCAAAGAGTCCTTCTAAGGTGACTTGGTCCACAACTTGGTCAATAAAAAAGGCATCATAAATAAGTAAAGAATAAACTAGATCCAAAATCGTCCTTACCCATCAGTAAGTAGCCAAGTCACCCTAGTATTTCCCTGCCTAAGAACACGTCATATAAAAGGATTAACATCCCAAATATTGCCCGGGTTGAATAGGTCTAATATGAGCCTCAGATTATGAAAAGAGTGAAAGGGTGGCTTGCACAAGCTACCAGAGTGGTTATTGTGGTGGCCGAACCACCACTGCGGTCAGATGAGATGATTCGGTGACCGAATCACCCGTTGGCCAATGGCCAAAGCTGAACCACTCATGTAGTGATAGGAGGTGATTTGGCCACCCTACAAGCCATTCATGGCTTGCACATGGTACAAGGACCACTTATTGCACGTCATTCCAATCCCAAATATAACCCGGGCATTACTAACGAATTTCATTAAAACTTTCACAATAATTGGCTTGAAAACTACATTAAGGAACATGAAATAAGCAGCTCATTCCTTGAAACCTAAACGTGACGCGGAAAGGTTTACCAAGTGTCTTAGAACTTTTTTTGACGAAGTTGAAGTGTCTTAGAACTTAGAAGGGGTGGGTGACTAAAACACCATAATCCAGTCGATGATACGAAGGAAAAATAAAATAAAATAAAAACATAATCGTACACTGGGCCCACGCGCATAATCGTTACACGCGCATTTTAAGTACTAGGAAATATATATTTAAACAAATTTACGCGGCGAATTAGTATTTAGGTCAAATCGGTAAAAGAGATAGGGCATTGCGGACATTTCACCGCATTCTTCGTGCTAATCAGGAATCCCTCTGGTCGTGCCACGAGTCAAAGCACGCACACGGCACATCTGCCAGCCAGGCTTGACTCGCTTCCCCAATCGGAGAACCTCCAATCCGGCGCAATTTAGTAGCACAGTACGCCGGGATCTTGCTCGGCCAAGCGAAATTGAGATCACAACACAACACCAAGCAAACAAAACCATCCATATATATAAATAGAAAGAGAGAAAGAGAGAGAATCTAACCGATTTTCCTGGTGTTGGAATTGGTGAAGAGGTACATGAGAAGATGGACGGTCCTCAAGCTAAAGCTCTGATTGTAAGAAGAAAGAGCCCTCTGCAGCTCCTTATCGTCGATGAGGCCACTGCCGTCCTGGTCGGCAACCCGGAAGCAAGCGACGACGTTGGGATCGGTGCCGGGCGGGAAGGCCGAGGGCACCAGCGAAGCGAACGGGGAGTAGCCCTGCGCAGATGGGGGGTAGGCGGTTGCTGGAGCGGAGGAGGCGGAGGAGTGCTGGTCCTTGGGGGGCTTGTGGTCGTAGGGCGGAGCGGAGGGCGCGCCGCCGTAGGGCTGGGCCGTGGGGGCGTAGGGGGTCTGCCCGTGCGGCTGTGGCGGCGGTGGCGCGCCGTACGGGGTGCCGTAGCCCTGTGGTGGAGGTGCACCGTAGGGGGTCGAGCCGTAGGGCTGACTTCCATGCTGCTGCGGCGTGCCGTAGCCGTAGCCGGGAGGATGGTGTGGGTAGCCTGACATTTTTGCGAAGAAAGAGTGTAGGGATTATGAAATTTTGATAAGACTTTAGAGTTTAGAGACTTGGGTGTTACAAGTTTGGGCTAGAGAGGGGTAGAATGACCAAACTGCCATCAATTTTTTCTTTTCGAGAGAAATTTGCTCAACTTTGAAATTTTTGGATCCACCAGATTCGCCTTTATTATTTTTATTTTTAATGCTATGGACTTGGTATTTCTTCGGAAAGCTGTCAGAGCAATTTAGTTGGAAAGTGCTGGTGACGTGCATTAAAAAAGTGAGGCAATAATTTAGGAATATGATCTGTCTTCCATTTTATGGTTATAACTCTAAGTTTATGCTTGAATTTTTGTTTTAACAAATTTTAATCTTTATTAATAATTTCATCAATAAAAAGGCAAACGCTCTCCATCACATTTACAATAGCCTCCATAATGAGACTACAAGCGGCTGAGTTCTCACCCCTGGACACATTTGCAATCCTTCGCAGATGGCTCAACTCATGTTTTTTTTTTTTTTTTTGACATGTTCACACAAGGGTATAGGGAGGGGGGATTCGATCTTGTGACCTACGCTTTATAAGGCGTGATTCACAGCCGATTAAACTACCTCTTGGAGACGGCTCAACTCATGTTTTATTCCATCAACTATATGACCAAATTTGCACCAAATTTTACATGCTGTCTTGATCGCATTGACAATCTATAAAGCCCATCTCTCCGTATAAGTCCACTGCATATATGGCTGCCAAAGCCCGTACTAAAATACCCATACCAATGCACCCATGACCATGAGTTTTATCCATTGCTGCATCCCAATTGACTCTATAAATACATGTGGGTGATTTCTGCCACATTATTGGAGGTTCTTTGTGAGTCTACCTCTCGTGTATTAACCCTCCGAAAATCATCAATAGAGTTGCTTGCTTCACATAAATACTTGGTTATGATGAAATAAATTTAAATGATATGTTATGCTGTCAGATGCACAAAATATGATCATTTTATGTTTTATATGAAACTAATTAATAGATGTATTAATTATTTTTATAATATCCATAGTTAGAATTTAAAATTGATATATCTAACGGTATATACGAAGTTAATATTAACACATATTTTCATTTTACAAGTATATTTCTCCATTCAAAAAGGAAAGTAAAATATATATATATTTAACGGTTTAAATTTTATTTTGTTGTATTTAATAAATATTAAATGATGTAACAATATATTTACAATGTGATAATATATATAACATTTAGCCCCCACCACGTCATTCTCCCATCGCCACCTTCCTCAGCAGTGTTTCGGCCAGATCACGCCCAACCTTTCTCCGGTTGATCATTCTGCTTTTTGTTTTTGTTTTCTTTGGTTTCCTTGTATTTTGTTTCCTTTGTTTTATTTTGTTTTGATTTTCCTTTGTATTTTGTTTTGTTGGGTTTTCCAATATTTGCTTTAGTATTTCCCTGTATTTCTTCTCTCTGTTTGTTTCATGTGTTTTTTTAGTTTTTACAGTTCTGCCGATCTTCTCCACGCCTGTTTTCACACTCTTCATCCACTGTTGGGCCTTTTTCTGCGCTCCCATCGCATCAAGCTTCCAACACGTCCTTCAGTATGGTATTTGCTTGCACACGATCGGTGTTTATTTTTCTATATTTTTATTGATTATTTGATTGTAATAAGTCATGTATCGATCAGCCTACTTTTGGGTGTGATGTTTGATCCAGATCTTTAGATTGTAGATGTGAGCATTATCTTGGCTTTCGGGTTGAGGAGGACAAGTGTTGACCTGGGGTTCTCAACACTCATTGTCAAGGAATAAGTATTGGCCTGGAGTTCTCAACCCTTAGTGTTAAGGAATAAGTGTTGACTTAGGGTTCTTAACCCCCAGTGTCAAGGAATAATTACTACCTATGCATTAGCTGGTTCTGTCTGGTACAGATATGTATTTCATTGGTTGATTAGTCATAGTTAACGGATCTGTTTTGAGAGTCTGAATTATAATACGTCTTGTTTGACGTTGATATCTTTGTAGTTTAACTACGGATATTTCAGGACTTGCCATGTATTGTAAGAACTTTGCTCTTGATTCATGAATGAGACTATGATTAATTTTTCAAAAATATATAACATTTAATATATATAAATTAACTTTGACCACGTAGGTTACTAAATAAGACCACTTTCAAAAAAAAAAAAGGATAATAAATAAGACAAGTCAATTAGACAAACAAATGAACAATGGGGTGGTTGCAAATTGGTTGGATAGTAGCATGGACAAATGCCAGCAATTCCTCAATGTTGGTTTTTACACGTGCAAACAAATAGGAAAGGTTTATGTTCCGTTGGAAAATTGAGCTGACAGGCCCATAACCTACGTGCTAAGGCCCAACATTGGTTCCTTGGGCCTGGTCCTATTGTACTTGTATCACTCTCAAACCATTGAGTCATTCCACGGCTCAAAACTTTTTTCTTCTCTCTTAAGCATTATTGATTTAAATTTAAGCATTAGAGTCAGCGCAATTTGGTCAAGTATTTGACATCAAAAAATTGTTATAACACTTTCAAATTAATTCCGTCACAATTTCCGTGTAGTTTTTATTGTTAAGAGAAATTAATGTATCTTTAAAGGCAGCACAAATCGAGACTTTTTTGTGATAACTAACTTTTAATACGTGTCAGCGTGTGAATATAAGCATTTAATACTCACTAATCATATGTTAATGTGTCAAAAGTATATTAAGAATTTTGAAAAATATTAGAACTACAACTCCTTGCAACTCGTTAACATGTGTTGGCATACAAGTAGAAGGTGTTAAAAATTTGCAGTGACTAGCATGACATTAACCACATGTTAATATATTATTATTATTTATTTTTTGTAAAAAAGTTATAGGTATTAATCAAAAAATTTTAAATTGTAGACTATCTTATTATAGTAGATCATACCGTGAATTATAGGTAGAGATTCAAAACAATTATTCATTTCAAATTGCTAGCAGTTCAAATAATTAATGTTAAAAAACTATTGAGTAGAGTTCACCCTACCTATTTAGTGAGTTATTTTTATTTTTTTGTTAACATATTTACACAATAAGGGAATGAAGATTCGAACTAGTGACCTCTACTTAAAATCTTAAGTGACAAGAGACTACATACTCATCCATAATTGATATAGCCCCACTTATTAATGGGCTCGTGACTTCTTATCACCTATAATTTTTATAGACAAAAAAATTGTCATTTTATTGAACTATAGCATACTAAGAAGATTTTGAACCTATTAAGTGAAAACGATCAAAAAGATATTAATAAATATATATTAATTATAATTAATTAGATATTATCAAATTTAAATGGAGGAATTCTATTCCAACGTCATCTTGGTAAAAGATTTGTCATAATAATTTCCTCTGCTCAAAGCAATTTATTGTTTGTTAAAAATCAGAATCGGAGTTACAAAGGTGGCTTCAATATCTCCTCTTGGAACAACAGCCATCCAAAATTATCAGCCTGGTCAAATTGCCACGTGTAAGGCGATAGCGAATTGTCAGGAAGAACACTCGCCGACACACGATCAAAGCCCTCCCGCTCCACCCCCGATTTACGGATCCTCGTTACCGCTACTCCAGAGACCAGCGAACACTCTTCCCAACACCGCTTCGTGGCCAACAGAGTTGACAAAAAAGGTGAAAAGAATTTTTTTTTTTTTAAAAGAAAATTAGAAACCTCTAAGCAGCGTAAGTTAGCAAATGACACCCATCCCGCGCACTTTAGCGACGCCTAATGCTTCCTACATCGCCTGTGACTACTCTTCCCCACCTTATTCTACGCACCACCACGGTCTGTTGCTTTCGTTCCAGGACTCGTCTAGGGTTGGGGATTGTTATTCTCTTTCTCTCTTTAGCGGGCATTTATTCTCCATGCTCTTCGGAGAGCTAGGGCTTAGTCTCATAGGGTTAGCTTCGGAGCCTAATCGCGCCAAAGCACATGGACAGCAGGAGGCAATCCAAGGACTCGCTCTCCTACTCCAAACTCTTCAATCTTGAGGTTTGTCATATGGGTTTTCGCTCTTCGCAAGTGGGTTCTCTTTGTTTTCTCAAATTACTGCCTCTTTTGTTCTGGTTTAATTTGATTTATTTGTGAAGAATTTAGGTTATTTTATCAATTTTGTGTTGCTTTTCGAGCTTTTTTTGTGTCTCATTGTTGAAATTGTTATTTGGTTAACTTCAAGTGCTTCTTTTCATTGAGTATTTAATTGTGGTTTTTATATTTTGTTTTATTTTGTTTTTTTGTTTTTTTTGTTTTTGGTTTTTTTATTGTAGTCTTTGATGAACTTTCAACTTCCACAACAAGGTGATGATTTTGATTATTATGGGAATAGTAGTCAGGACGAGAGCAGGGGTAGCCAAGGTAGGCTTTGTTCTTAACTTTTGGGATTGAAATCACAATGACCCGTTTGGATTTGATGCTTGTCATTGCAATTTAATTGTGAAGATTATGCTCTCTCTCTCTCTCTCTCAGCTTAGAGTGACTTGGAATAGTGGGTTATGATTTCATGTATGTATGAATGCTTTGTGCTTTTGTTTTTTGGTTGGTTATACTAACAGGTGGAGCGGTTGTGAAACATGGTAATGGGACTATGCGTGAGAGGGAACCGAGTTTGTTAAAGAAAAGGAGGCAGTCTGAAAACAGTGACGACGAGGACGAGGACAGTTATAACGGGAGACGCATTACTGAGGAGAGGTATCGATCAATGCTTGGAGAACACATTCAAAAGTACAAGAGGAGGCTCAAGGATTCCCCAGCAAGTCCTGCACCAACCAGGATGGGGATTCCAGTTCCAAAAAGTAATTTGGGTTTGAAAGCTAGGAAACTGGGGAATGAGCACCAAGGAGGCTTTCAGGAAGTTGAAACCACGCCTGACTGGTTCAATGATATTAATCCTCAAAAACAAGGGATCCATCGTGAAGTAGATTTTGCACCACTCAATGGCAGTGAAAGGTTTGTCATCTTATCTGGCTGTTTTACGAACTTTTTTGTTTTTTGGAAACATCCACTACTTTTTTTTTTGAGTGATATATTTTCATTTATATATTCTTTGCAGAACAACATATGAACCTGCTTTTTTAGATATTGGGGATGGAATTACATACAAGATTCCTCCAACTTATGATAAGTTAGCAGCAGCACTGAACTTGCCAAGCTTCTCAGATATTCAGGTGGAGGAATTTTACTTGAAGGGTACATTGGATTTGGGGTCCCTAGCGGCAATGATGACAAGTAATAAAAGGTTTGGACCTAGAAGCCGGGCAGGAATGGGGGAGCCTCAGCCCCTGTGTGAATCGCTTAATGCGAGATTGAAGGCCTTGTCAGCTTCTAAATCGTCTCAGTTGTTCGGTCTAAAAATATCCGATATCGGGTTGAATTCCTCCATCCCAGAGGGGGCAGCTGGAAACATAAAGCGATCTATTTTGTCTGAGGGTGGTGTTTTGCAGGTTTACTATGTGAAGGTTTTGGAGAAAGGAGACACATATGAGGTTCATTTTTTACTTGTGATTGTTCCAGGAAATATATTGTTTTTTGGTACAAAAAGAGTGGGGTTGGGGTGGGGGGAGGATTTACTATAGGTTCTTTTTATTTTCTACATTGAACTGGTGGTGGTATTTTTTTTATTATTTGTTTTTTTCGTTCAGCTTTCATTCTTTCTGTGTTGTAGATCATTGAACGGGCTCTACCCAAGAAGCCAAAGATAAAGAAAGACCCGTCTGTGATTGAGGAGGAGGAAAAGGAGAAGATTGGAAAAATTTGGGTAAACATTGTAAGAAGAGACATACCAAAGCATCATAGAGTTTTTACAGCCCTTCATCGAAAGCAACTAATTGATGCCAAGAGGTTCTCAGAGAACTGTCAAAGAGAGGCAAGTCGCAAACTTTAGCAGTGGTTGATTTCCTTCATACACCCTTTCTTGTTTTTTGTCCTGAAGCTATGGTGTCAACTGCTTCTTTTATCAGGTGAAAATGAAGGTGAGTAGATCACTTAAATTGATGAGGGGTGCTGCAATTCGCACAAGGAAATTAACTAGAGACATGCTGCTATATTGGAAGCGAGTGGATAAAGAGATGGTATCTCCTTTTTTTCCCCCTTTACATTAACTAGACTAAAGAAGATGCAACCTGCCAGAGAAGTAATTTTATCTGTGACCCAATGGAGGCACACAATCGCATTATTCCCCACATGCATAAACACAGACATATGTGCTCTCTCTCTTTCATGTATAATTATGTTTAGAGAATTTTACGACTTGTATGCAAGTGTGATCCCCAAAATATATGCTTGTTCATCTGATGGGCCTTTGTTTTTTCATCTTCTATGATGGTACATGTCTGAATCTGTCATTTAGACAAAATTACACCCTAGGTACTGTAATTATCCTGCCAAAGCATAACTTTGTAGACTAGATTTGCCAATATCTCAGATCATTTATATGTCATCTTATCTTAACCATTAGCTGAAGTGGCATCTCAATAGTCCATGAATAAAAAAAGAAGAAATAGGTTGACAGTTGGGAATAGAAATCCTTAGTTGTCTTCTGTGGTCGTTTAGATATATCTGATACTTAACATTGTCTGGTATCAGGGCACTGCGTACTAGTAAATTTTTATGACTGAAAATTACTTTTTCATCCCCTATGGTTTTTCCACTAAGTGGCATCTCCTAACCACAAATAAGGGGTGGAGTTGCTTATGACGTTTGAGTTTTATTATCTATAAAATTAAGTGAAAAATAAGAATAACTCTTTCATGATGTGAAAATTATCATGTTTGTGTGATTAATTTTAAATTAATACTTATAGTCACTCTCTCTGTTTGCAGGCAGAAATAAGGAAAAGAGAGGAGAGAGAAGCTGCTGAAGCTTTGAGGCGTGAACAGGAGCTTCGGGAAGCAAAGAGACAACAACAGAGGCTCAATTTTCTTATACAACAAACAGAACTTTACAGTCATTTTATGCAAAACAAGTCAAATTCACAGCCTTCTGAAGCTTTGCCTGTTGGAGATGAAAAATTAAATGACCAAGAAGTGCTTCTGAGCTCTTCAGATGCTGAGCCTGATGAGGAAGATGATCCTGAGGAGGCTGAATTGAAGAAGGAGGCCTTGAGAGCTGCTCAAGATGCAGTTTCTAAGCAGAAAAAGTTAACAAGTGCATTTGATACTGAATGTTTGAGGCTGCGACAGGCTGCTGAATTTGAGAGCCTTCCACCTGAGGTTGCAGGATCTAATAATATAGATCTTCATAACCCGTAAGTTTTTCTTTTCTTTCCTCACTCTCTCTCTCTCTCTCTTATTGAGCAGTTGGGGACTGAGCATTTCTTGCCAATTAACAAAATTTATATTCTTTATATTTACAGTTCCACCATGCCTGTAACATCAACAGTTCAGACACCCCGGATGTTTAAAGGTTCCCTTAAAGAGTATCAGCTAAAAGGCCTTCAGTGGCTGGTTAATTGTTACGAGCAGGTTCTTAGGCAATCCCTGGATTAATAACTTAATATCCTTCCCTTGGTTCTCTCTTGATTGTTTATTTATGAGGTCCCATGTCCTTTGGAAATTTTTTAATTTGGACTGTCAGGTTGTAAACAAAAGTTCATTTCTTCTTGCCTTATTTTTTTTTTTCACAGGGTTTAAATGGCATACTTGCTGATGAGATGGGACTTGGAAAGACCATACAGGCCATGGCATTTTTGGGTCATTTGGCTGAAGTAAGTATTCAGCTTGGTGTTTTGTACTTGCATATTTTCTATATGGTAACTTTGGTTTCTTGTCCCATTCAGGAGAAAAATATATGGGGTCCTTTTTTGGTTGTTGCACCTGCTTCTGTATTGAACAACTGGAATGACGAAGTTAATCGATTCTGCCCTGACTTGAAAACTCTTCCATATTGGGGCGGGCTTCAAGATCGAACCATACTTAGGAAGAGGATCAAACCCAAGGATCTGTACCGCAGGTAGATGCCATTTTCACAGCTGTTCTTTTACTTTCCCACAAACAGATGACAATGACATGATGGTCTTTGGAGGCATTTTAGCCCTTTAGATGGTGCCATGTTTCAATTAATTTTATATTTTTGTGGAGAAACGTGTTAAAATAGATATTGGAGACATGTTCACTGGATTCTTTGTTTCTGACATGAGTATGCTTACAAGGAAATTTCTA
Source organism: Carpinus viminea (assembly GCA_013348765.1). Lineage (NCBI taxonomy): Eukaryota > Viridiplantae > Streptophyta > Magnoliopsida > Fagales > Betulaceae > Carpinus > Carpinus viminea. Next base: position 33,759,619 of record CP054674.1, on the reverse strand, counting down.
GCAACGTGGGTGTTTATATGGATAATGGTGTCCAACATGAGTATCAGTTATATGTCTGGTATTTTTGAGAAAGCAAATATTGTGAAAGATCTGCCTTTCCAAATGTTTCAGTTGGACTGTTGACAACTGGTGCATAAAAACAATTTGTTTAAGCACATAGTTTAATAACTAAAAATATGCATGTTTTGAATATACCTCATGCCATCTTTAAAAGCTACATCAATACCTTCAAGCTAAACAGATGGTATGTCCATGTCTTCAAGAGTATAAGGACTCTTCGTTTTGCCTCAAGTCAGCTCTTAATGCTCCTTATACAAAGATCTGGGTGGTCAAAAACTTATTTTTCCTTTGTCTAATATTTCAAATAATTCATTAACCTGAGCATTTGATCAATGAAGTGCCCTATATTGTCCGTCTTTATATGAGCTTCTTTTTTCTTGTCAGGGAAGCTGGATTTCACATTCTTATTACCAGCTACCAGCTGCTCGTGTCTGATGAGAAGTATTTTCGGCGTGTGAAATGGCAATACATGGTGTTAGATGAAGCCCAGGCAATTAAAAGTTCGAACAGGTTCTAACATAATCTTTGTTGTGAGATGTTTTTATTAGTTGTTTTGTAGTTTCTCACATCCCACTGAAGAATCAACCATGGGGAGTTACTTCAGTTTGCTTGTCCTTGTGTGTAATAAAATTGACGTGTTATGGGGAAGAAAGTAGTACTGTTTTTCATATAAACCTGAGACAACCAATAAATTACTGAAATTATCTATTCATTCCTTTTGAAATATGTAGTTGCATAAAGTAGTTCCCTCTTGCACCTGATCTTTTGTTTCACCACCACATTTAATTTTTTTGATAAGTAAACATAATTTATTAAAGCACAAAAGGCACAACCCAAGTACACCAACCATCATTTATTTGTTTTGATAAATTGATATCTGTTGGTTTTCATTTCTTTCTTTTCTTCTTAGTTCCATGGTTTTATATCAATGATGATGATGATAATAACAATTATCTTTTATAACGATATTGTTGTTGTTATGTTCTCATCATACTGCTGTTGTTGGAGTTCTAATCCTTTATATTCTTATCTTATCTCATTGGATGCTTAATTTGGCAGTATAAGATGGAAGACACTGCTCAGCTTCAATTGTCGGAACCGCTTGCTGCTGACTGGTACACCTATCCAGAATAATATGGCAGAGTTGTGGGCCCTTTTACATTTCATTATGCCGACCTTATTTGACAGCCATGAACAGTTCAATGAGTGGTTTTCAAAAGGGTAAGTATTTTTTTATGCAAATAAGTTCATTTCAGTACGTTTTGCTGCAGATTAGAGACTTAGAATGTTTTCCTATTAATGATCCTTTATTGCATATCAGAATTGAGAGCCATGCAGAGCATGGGGGTACTTTGAACGAGCACCAGCTTAACAGATTGGTGAGTTTACCTTTTCTAGTACTTGAGAATAATCAATAGAATTTTTATACCATCTTTAACATATATGTATGCTACTTAAAAATAACTATGATAATTCTCAGCTCCATTTAATATCTCGATCTCTGCTGCCTTCAGTTTTGACCTTTTATATGACATTAATTGTTTTGAACATTTTCAATAGATCTTTCTGACTAAATTTTTGGTTTCTTTCCCCCTTGCAGCATTCAATTCTAAAACCTTTTATGCTGCGAAGAGTTAAATCAGATGTGATTTCTGAGCTGACCAGTAAAACTGAGGTTACAGTGCATTGCAAGTTGAGTTCTCGACAACAAGCTTTTTATCAGGCTATTAAGAACAAGATATCTCTTGCTGAGTTGTTTGACAGCAATCGTCATCTTAATGATAAGAAAATTCTGAATTTAATGAATATTGTCATTCAGCTGAGAAAGGTATGTTGTCAATTCTATTGGAATTTTCTCTTGTTTCACTATATTTGAAAAGTATGATTTTGATACTTTTTTGCTTCAAAAATATGGATCTTCGTGAATTTTGTGTCTGCAATATGAAATGTTTCTTTTTTAGTAATTGCCACTGTAACTTGTTTTACATTTGTATAATGGTAGGTGTGTAATCATCCAGAGTTGTTTGAGAGGAATGAGGGAAGCACATACCTCCACTTTGGGGATATCCCAAATTCTCTACTGCCTCCTCCCTTTGGGGAGTTGGAGGACGTACACTATGCAGGGGGTCACAATCCTATAATATATAAGGTACTTTCTTAAACCTTTTTTCTACCCATAAGTTAAAAACTTTCTTCATATATGTGCTACCAAAACTGTAAGCATTACTGTAATTAAAAATGTCATCCTTAATAGTTAATTTTTTGGCATCTCCTGTAGTTTTGAAGTGAGAAAGTTGCTTTACTTTTCCTCTTAACTCGTCCATTTTACCATATTTCAACCATTTTACCCTATTTTTCATGAGCAAGAAGCAAATACGAAACTAGCAGTTTGATTATATGTCCGTTGTTTGTGTAGCATCCTATTGTGCCAGATTTAATATCACAAAGAAGCATATAACATATTGCACTGGTTTATTTTTTTATTTTTTATCTCACTTAGTTGAATGCTTTGTCTACTTTTGTGCCCGTATTACCTGCTGTGTCTGGTTGTTCCAATCAGTGAAATCTATAGTGCTAATACATATATGCTACTTATACAAGTTAATGGGCCATAGTCTTGAGAGCCTAGATCTTAGGCATAGTGTTACCACACCAAAAAAGGAAAGCATCCTAATTGGACATGATTGGTGTTTGTGTTTGGATGGGGAAAGTGAGCCCAGTTGGTAGGTATGAGTCTCAATTGAATTGTATATACGAGATGGATCATAAAAAATTGGTTCTGAAATCTCCAATTGCAACTTTCTCGGGCAATGCACTGAAATTTACATAATATCCAACAATGATGGTTTAAGGGAAGATATGGAATCAATCTGTTATCTTTAGTTTTATTCAACTTCTTACCTGGCAAATTATCAGGTGAGCATCACAAGACTTACAGGTTGTTGGGTCCTAACCAAATGTCTTCCAGCCAGATTTGTACTTAAGTGTGGTTCATGGGGTCAAATTCTTTCTACAGTTAGTGATTGGGTCTTATATAAGCCAAGGATTGTTTTTGAGCAATGTAAGTCGAAAATTGACATAGATATTTAGTGGTGGAGCAGTTTCCATTCAATAATGTGATATTATAAAAAAAAATTCAAATATGGAATGCAGAAGGTGTGACTAATTTTTGTTAGGATCCTATGTATTTTTAAGCCATGTATACAGTGATTGTTTATAATACAGTCTACTCTTGATATGCTTATTATTTTGTGGTAACACTGTTCTTGGCAATTACATGCGTTTGAATAATTAGACATACACACATTGAACATGTCTCAATGGGTGCTTTTTTTTTTGTACGTGTTTGATGAGACCAATTATCTAGTGGTACTGGCAAATGTTGTATGGGTTGTAAATCTAACTAATTGATAATGCACAAAGCACGTGCATTGTGTGTGCGCACCTTGGCTTTTCTTTTAATAAATCTGGTATTTTGTTCAGAATTAATTGTGATGAAGATGTGCAGAGCTTAAATTTCGAGAAAATGTGTGTATGCGCATGAATGCACGCTCGGTCTTAATTTTTCTGCTTTAATTTTCAGTAATTGATCGACTTTAGTGGGGCCTTTCTTTGAAGACATCCTATGTATTAGGGTTGCATCCCTCTGCCCTTTTCAATGAATTAATTCTTTATCAAAAACAAAAATCTGTAGTGTTCTAATTTTCCCCTTTCTTCCCAGATGCCAAAACTAGTTCATCAAGAAATTGCCCATAGTTCTGAAACTCTTTGCTCAGCAGTTGGACGTGGTGTCTGCAGAGAATCTTATCAGAAACACTTCAATATGTTCTCCCCAGAAAATGTTTATCGATCTATATTCTTGCAAGAGGACAATTCAGAAGGACTATCTGTGGGAAGTAGAACTTTTGGTTTTACACGTTTGATGGATCTATCCCCATCAGAGGTTTCATTTCTGGCTACTGGTTCTTTTATGGAGCAACTGCTGTTTTCTTTAACAAGATGGGACCGGCAATTCCTGGATGGAATTTTAGACTCAGTCATGGAAGCCATGGATGATGACACTGAATGCAGTTACCTCGAGAGGGGGAAAGTGAGAGCTGTTACGCGGATGTTACTGATGCCATCAAGATCTGAGACTAACTTACTTCGAAGTAAATGTGCAACAGGGCCAGGAGATGCTCCATTTGAGGCGTTAGTTGTCCCTCATCAGGAAAGGGTTCTATCCAATATTAGGCTTCTTCACTCGGCGTACAAATTTATCCCACGAATTAGAGCTCCTCCTGTATGTTTTTCATTTACTTTTTAAAAAATAAAAAATAAGCTGTCATTTATCCTTGCCAAAACTTTATCCTCACTAATTTTTGTCTTATCTGTAGATTGGTGTCCACTGCTCAGATAGAAACTTCACTTACAAAATGACCGAAGAACTACATGATGCCTGGCTGAAGAGGTTGTTTATCGGGTTTGCACGCACGTCTGAATGTAATGGACCCAGAAAGCCAGATGGTCCTCCTCATCATTTAATTCAAGAGATTGATTCTGAACTACCAGCTTCACAGCCTGCTCTTCAATTGACATACAAGATTTTTGGGTCTTCTCCGCCAATGCAAAGCTTTGACCCAGCGAAGTTGCTCACAGTAAGTTATCTCTTTCCTAGTGTCCTTTTTATTCTTCAGATACATTTTTGTTTTCGTTCTTTTTAAGCTTATGTTTAAACCCTATCATGTCTAACTAGGACTCTGGAAAGCTTCAAACACTTGATATATTATTGAAACGTTTGCGGGCAGCAAACCACCGTGTTCTCTTGTTTGCCCAAATGACGAAGATGCTTAATATTCTCGAGGTATTTTTAGTTTTATATTTTTTAATATTCTTTTGCTGTTAACATGGAGCTATCCAAGTTAAGTTGAATCAGTACTTTTTGATCAATCCTGTTACCATATTGTCACAATCATGGTACTGGCAGGTCCTAATACATGTTGGTGTTGGTGATATGGATTAGACTTTGCAGGTGCACACTTTAGATGATATGAAGATGAATTTTTTTTTTTCATGAGTGATATAATTCAATGATGCCATAAGCTCGTAGGCTGGGTGTGAGTTCCCATAGGTTGATATTGGTTGGTTGAGAGAAATAATCTTTATAGAGCCCCTTAATTGAGAATCAAATTTCAAATGAGTCTCAAGTCATGAGTTGATTTTGCAAGCTAGGTGACAGATTGGAAATTTTACTGCAATAGCACTGTACTAATTCATTTGTCGTTTTTAATGGCTTACCACTTTCTTTGGTTAATTGTTTTTCTGTTCACAACTCTTTCATACATGCGCAGGATTACATGAACTATAGAAAATATAGATATCTTAGGCTCGATGGATCCTCCACTATAACTGATCGGCGAGACATGGTCAGAGACTTCCAGCATCGGTAGGAGTTCATAGACATGCAGTGATTTTTTTAACAGATTTTTACAGCTGGAAGTACACTTTTTTTCTTGTTCTTACCCTCTATGATAAACATGTGAATTGTACAAGTTGGTTACCAAGATTTATATTTTTCGTTGTTGCAGGAGTGATATTTTTGTGTTTTTGTTGAGTACAAGAGCTGGTGGGCTGGGAATTAACTTGACAGCTGCTGACACTGTCATATTTTATGAAAGCGATTGGAATCCAACTTTGGATTTACAAGCAATGGATAGAGCTCACCGCTTGGGTCAGACAAAAGATGTTAGTTTCTTTATATCTCTTCAAGTCTGATTTTTTCTTTTTGGAAGGCTACAGGCGTTTGGTGGTTTTAAGAGTCTCCAAGGAAATCCATTTTTTTTTTGGTTTTGGGAGATATCTTGCTTCCATATGTGGCATCTCTATCCAACTCTCTCTCACACACACACCCCACACGGCCACACTAGAACACTCAAGCTTTTGGATTTTGTAAAATATTTAGGTTTCTCTAAATTGGATTTTTTTTTGAATTCTTCAATTTTAATTGTAATGCTTATGTTCCATGGTGTAGGTTACTGTCTACCGACTTATTTGTAAAGAGACGGTTGAAGAGAAGATTCTTCAGAGAGCAAGTCAGAAAAATACTGTGCAGCAGCTTGTTATGACGGGTGGTCATGTTCAGGGTGATCTCTTGGCCCCTGAAGATGTTGTGTCTTTACTTCTGGATGATGCCCAGTTGGAGCAGAAACTCAGAGAAATTCCATCACAGGTCGGGTCAAATTCCGGTTATCTATCTATTGTTCCAAAGTGAAGTTCATTTTCCGAGAGATTAATTTCTTTTTTGATTATTTTGTAGTACAAGAACTCACTTTCTTCCTTAATAACACTCCACAACCCCCCCAAAAAAAAACCCTATAAAGAACAGTATTTTGATTTTCCCTGAGATTTGGCTATTCTGAAAACTATTTTCCTGAAAATAGTTTCCAAACATGTTTTCACATTTCTTCTGTTTACCAACTCTTAATTCTGGAGAATCAAAATCAAACTGGTACTTCAACTGCTTTCAGTACTTTCTAATTATCATCTTGTTCTCCCAGGCTAAGGATAGACAAAAGAAAAAACAATCGACAAAGGGTATAAGGGTAGATGCAGAAGGCGATGCATCTTTGGAAGATCTAACAAACGTTGGATCTCAGGGTACAGGAAATGAGCCCTCTACTGATCTGGAGAGAGCAAAATCTAGTAGCAAAAAGGTACTGAATTACTTTCGGAGTTATTATTGCTAAAAATAGGATCTCAATATTTTTTACTTATTTCATGATAAGAAACTTTTGGAAGCAGTTTGAAAGTCTGATAGGTTTACATATGTTGTTACTAGAAGGATCCCATGTGAAGACGAACCCAGAGAAGGATAACACTTGTCGACATTGTAGTTTGGATTTGTAAAGTCGAACCCAGTTTTATAAGTATGAACTATCTTGTATAAGACAATGTGTCAACGAGTCAAGCCAGTAATAGGTTTTTGTGCAAGAGATAATGACAGTTCTATTGAGGATTGCTTGCATATTATGTGTTGCTTTGTATTCCACATATCTAGATATGTCCACACCTAGAGCAAATCTCAAGCTGTTTCTGCGTTTCTGTTGTAAGCTATTCATGTTGAAAATAGCTAACGTCTCTTAACCCAAATGGTCATGGCCTGGCATGTCAATGACATTTACCCCAGATAAAGTGATGAGCGATTCAGTCTAACAGTTAGAATTATTGTCTTCATAATATTCAAAGGCGAATTTTAGGCTTCCAAATTTTCTGCCAATATTTTATTGCCTTGAATATTGGCAATAAGTTGTATAAAAAAAAGTTCAATAATTTTCTTGTAAAACAATGCAAAATTGTAGTATTGCTAGGTTTTTTTATTTATTTTTTATTTTTTTATAGTGAGCAAGAGCGCATTACGAACTTTAGTTCCTCATTAGATTATTCTTGATTCATTTGACATCTTAGGGTATACTTATGGCAAGTGTTTGTTTTTTTTTTTTTACCTGAACTTGGTGCTTTTTTCAGTATTGTTTACGATAATGATGTGTGCAGAGGAAGGCTGCTCCCGACAAACAAGCTCCCCCAAAGCAAAGGAACCCTCAAAAGATGGCTTCCCCGATGGACTACGAATTGGATGATTCCCTTCACAATTCTGATTCACAAGCTCAAAGGCCAAAGAGGCCAAAGAGGCCAACGAAGAGTGTAAATGAAAATCTTGAACCGGCGTTTACTGGCACCGTTGCAAGTGCTCCAGAGCAGGCACATTATCTTCCTCTGAGTGAGTTAGGCTCTGCCGGTTTCGGAGCAGAAGCACTTGACAGTTGAATTAAAGTATACCAAGATTTACAGTGTATTGATCAAGCTGTGGGGGTGTTGGATGGATAATTGCAAACCAGCAATGTGGAATTCTCTTTTCCTGGCCGTGTTATGGCAGCCAGGCCAGACAGTCGGAAAGCAAGTTGAGCCACACGATAGTTTGTATATATTGTACGGAATTAGGTTCTAGATCCGCTGCCTGCCCACAAGAGGATTTGGGTAATGTACAGATGAGCTCTCTCTCTCTCTCCCTCTCCCTCTCCCCCTCTCATTATTTTGGCTGCACCAGCTATATATTCTTGATTTTGTAGTCAGCCCCTTAACAAAATGTTGTAGATTGCCAACTTGTTTTAAATGGCCGAAATCCCATAGCCTTTTCTCTCTCTCTCTTCCTATCGGACCAGTATAAACTCCTCGTTGACATTATATGACTTCAAACTGATGGGTCAATTACTAAATAATATTCCAACACTTAAAAAACAATAATAAATTGTAGTATGCAAACGGTATCCAACATAGGGTTTGGCATTACGATTTGATAAACAAAAATTGCAATTCTAATCTTAGAAAATCTGCATTTTTAAATTGCAGTAATGAAGTTCTTTTACAATTTATTTTTAAAGGCCAAATTATAATTTTGTCAAACAATTACATTATCAAATATTATATTTGTTTTGCCGTCAATCCCTGTTCAACCTTCGCAATTATGCTTGCGTTATCTTAAAACCCAACTACCTAAATGGATTACAAGGTCAACGTTTCATCTCCAGAATTTTACTTGTTCCCGATTGTTCACTTTGAACAACAATACTAATAAAGATCTTTTAGCAATACTCTTATCTCTTAGCACCATCTTTTTCATGAGAAATTAAAACCAACGGGCTGTGGTATTTGTCATACCCTCATCTCACTTGACTAGTATGAGAGTGCCTATTTTCCTTACCGTATCAACTCGTTATTTAAAAAAATAATAAAAATAAAAATAAAAAATAAACACAATCACATCAGTTCTCTATCCCATTGGTTTAATATGGCAATGCCTAATCAGGCCTTATTTTAAAAAAAAAAACAACCACAACAACAACAACAAGGCCTGAAGTGACAGCTACACTGCCACAGCAACCCAACAGGATGTGGATGAGGTGGAGCACGTTGAATAGCATTTCTCAAAATCTAAAAAATAATAATGTTTTACCTTCATTAAAGAACTATAAAACCACGTTTGTCATCTAAGAAACACAGATGACAAACAACATAGTAATAACAAGGCACTCACACCAAGTTTAGCACATAAGTAGACATCTTTTACTGCCAGCATGTTTAGCAGTGCATGCATTCTGAACATAATAATATTCACATGGGAAAACCGAAATTATTTAAACAAAAGCACAAGTGGTTCATAGTTCAGGAAGGCATTTTCTAGAGTTCTAGATTTTCGACAAGCTTAAAGCTTGAGCATGGTGACGGATGTGATCATCAATGAAGGTGGCAATAAAATAGTAAGAATGATCATAACCAGGCTGCAATCTCAGAAGGAGTGGGACATTAGCATTTTTGCATGCCTCTTCAAACTTGTGGGGCAGCAGCTCATGCAAAAATTTATCATCCTCCCCCTGCACAAATTTGGCAGTAAATTAGAAGACCCACGAGAACAAAGAAAAAGATAGATAATAATTATCGAGAGCATTTATTTATCCTACAGCATAATTGCCGGGTGCCAGTTGCCACAAATTATTACTTTGAGATTATTTTTCTAAGCTTAGAAATATATGGTGTATTTAACTCAGATGAAGTTCTTTTCATCACCCAGGCTTTACTCAAGTCCTGAATGAGAAAACTGAAGATTACATTACATAGAAGGCACCTGCCAGAAACCATCCTCTAATTCATGGAATCAAAGTAAGCAACAATGCATAAGTAACCCACACCACACTAATACAGTCACCGTAAGAGAAACATCACCTGCTGCAATCACCTATTAATTTGATTTGTCAACTTAACTCGCAAAAAAAAAACATACATGCCTGGAGAAATTAATTTAGGGATATAACCTTTTACCTGATCAATCAGAATGGTAGCAGACACATCACAAAACTTTGAAATCAGGCAAGTTGCATCATATTCCTGCATTTTTGTAGATTCATTTGTTATGACTAACGTACCTAAGGTTATAACTTGACAGTGATTTTAGTAAATTGCTTAGAAACTACCTCCCAATCAGCTTTGTTGCCACCTAGATAATTTGTTAAAGCCTTCTGACCCCAAGCACAGTTTATAGGATTCACAATGGGTGCAAAAGCAGATACTGACTGAAAAATGAGTGAAAGAAAGTTATTAAGAGCCAAAGTAATTACAGGAGGTCCTATGGTGAAAGAGAACAGCCAATCATTGCGTTAAAACAGAGAAAACATCCAAGAGTTTCTAAGCATTTCATATAACATTTGGATAGATTTCCATAGACGGCAAGAGTTCAAATTTACAAAGCAAATTCAGTAACTCTGTTTATTTGTTGAAATATTACACCTTCAAGTTCATAGGAAGTAAACTTTGTCATCATTACCTTATACTTGTCCAGGTTCTTAAGGTAGATTGTTAAAGCACCATGCCCACCCATGGAATGACCAAATATAGATGCCCGTGAAATATCAAGCTGTGGAAAATTTTCACTTAGAAGTTTTGGCACTTCCTTGACAACATAGTCATACATACGCCAATTCTTCCACTTCTCTTGTGTAGCATTCAGATAAAATCCAGCACCTGTTCAAAAAAAAAAAAACGTTATCAAAACCATACCAAGCTGTCCTGAAGAACATGAATGAACAATAATTATATTAATAACACCAGTAATAACAATATTGATTCCTAAAGGATGCTACGGCATGCACTATTGTTCACAAGCATGGTACAATAAACAAAATTTCTCACATCCTTGAAGAACAATAGTTGTGGCACATTATTCAAGTATATATGCATAAAGAAAAACAAAAATAATGGCACTATCATGAACAAAAAAATTACAAGTAGTTATACAGTGATTTATTCTAGTTATTACACATGAAAACCAAAGTATTGAGTAGGTAAAGAATAGTAGGAAACAGTACATGCCATGTAACTAGGGGCAATTAAATCATAGTTTTCATACTATTAATCCTTAAAATAATTTAATTTTGATGATTTTCTTGTGCTTTTTTCTTCTTTTTCTATTTAAGCATTCTCTTGTATACTTCCACTGCACTAAGATTGCGCCCTTCTGCACTTTTTGATATGCATTACTTACCCAAAAAAAAAAAAACTATCCTAGAGTTCAAAATACGTTACTAGAAAATTGCATATTCACACTGGGCCACTCTCTGACAATTAAGATGGTAAAATAGATCAGAAGCTATTGACAAAACAAAACTTAAATGGCTCAATGTTGCATACCTACACCAAAATCCCAGCTGTCTGCCTCTCCTTCCACATTCAGGCCTCCTGTAAAGAAATTTTATTCAAGAGATAATCAGCATTTAATAACATCCTGGAACGCGAGTTAAATATAAGTTTGGAATTATATGTACGATGACATCTTAACAATAAGAAACAGCGGTACCAATCATTTTAAGAAAAGAAAATACTGCTAATGCCTAACTACTAACAGCAAATAAATGTGGTCATAGTCATTATGTGTAGTTACTTTAGCATATGTTTCCCCACAAATTTACTAAATGTTTATATATTATCATTATCCATGGCATGCTAACAAGTCTAAAAGCTTTCCCTGTTCTGCCCCCAGCAAAGATGAGAATAATGGAAGGTAGAGCCTAAGGTGAGCCGGCATGATAAGCCAAAAACACAACAAAATTGAGCTATTCCGTATAAAAATGGTAACATTTTTTTTCTGAGTGGATGAAAATGGAAACATGATCCTGTATTGCATAGCTATAACCAAAAAAAAAAAACAGAATTCAATAATCTTTATAGATTCAACTCAACAGTCATGAAATGTGAAACACAGTTTCACTGCTTGGCAAAGCATACACTTAACCCACTCTGGTTTTTTAAATTGGTCTTTACTTAGTTGCATGTGGCTCCCATGGCATCAAGCTAAGCAAATACTACATTGGTATAAATTCTAAGTGTGTAGTGTAGTTAAACTGACATGTAAGGGTTAAAACGTCAAAATTAATGCTAGATTGGTCCCTGACTTACTTGGAGATGTATCAAGGGCAATCAATGCAATGCCTTCACTCGAAGCAGTACGTTGGGCTCCTGACTTGATTATAAAGTTCTCATCTGTGCAGGTAAGGCCAGAGAGCCAGTAAAGTACCTGCTCATTGATGAAAGTAAAGACCTTGGAACTGTGATTATCATGCATTCTAATGCACCACATACTACATTAATATTGGAGTAACAACACCGACAAATCAATTAATGAATATGTTTAGGTGCAGTAGTTTGGTGTTTTGAAACTCCTTTTAAAACTTAATATATATTGTTATGTAACAATGCAACTACACACCTAAATATTGACTGATAGTTGCTGCCTTGCAGAGTTGCAGGCATGATTTTGCCAATTGAATGATGATATAAAGTTGAAACTAAAGCAGGCACGTGCAACTTTTTTTTCCTGTGGAGCTCACATATTTGGCATTGAAATTACAATGTAGTGATTGGAGAACTTTTTTGCTTTCTTCATCCATCTCACATAACTTTCATATTTCATTGCAAGGCACACTCAGAAGTTCCTACCACAATTTTAAATTTATTGTCAAGAATAACCCTTGGAGAGATGACCAACGATGCATACACAGTAGTGTATAGGGCGTTGTCAGAGGCCAAATCACGGTTTTTTTGGATTTGGAAACTAGTTGCTCTGATCAAGATTTGAGCACACGCCCCAATTGAATTGAGGTAAATATGATCATATTAGGTTTTTTAAAAAAAAACAATCTATTTTAGCTATTTATCTTTTTCTAAATCATAAGGTCCCTACAAGTTGGCCAGAATTATAGTAACACAAATGACATTTGGTTCAGGCTGGAGAAGATATTCACTGATTAATTTTGGAACCAAGAACAATAATTTCAGTTCCATAGGTCATCAATTAGCACGTAAATAAATTTAATACTATATTCCACCATCAGAATATGCAACAAACGGAGGTAACTTTCAAAACTTGAAAGCAAGAACATAGCCAGAGAAAACCCAAGCCAAAATCTAAAAAGACTATGACCCAATATATATATATATATATATATATATATATATAAATAAATAAAAAGGCAAAATTTATTATCATCTAGCAATCTCACTTTATGCAATCACCCAGATAAAACCGTGCACGATTTGACACGTACAATTTAATAGACACAAAAATCTCATCACATAAAACTATGCAACATTTCCATGAACACTAAAACCCCAGAAATGAAGATTATATGAAATTTGAAGGAAACCCCAGGAACTGATTTGGGTTTTAAAAAAAAAAAAAAAATCTGTAAAAGAAAATGGAAATGGACAAAAAGATTAGGACTTACAGGGAATTTGTGGGAAGGGGAAGGAGAAGGAGGGAAGTAGATATGGAAGGTCATGGAGCAGCCAAGCGTGGGGCTGAAATGCTTGTACCTCTTGTTGTACCCTCCAAACATCTTTGAGCTACTGATCTCTGCTGGTTTGGTCTCCATCTTCCTTGCAGTGCGGTATCTCCCTGCCTCTCTGGGTATCTCAGCAAGTATTCAGTGATCTCTACAAGGCTTTTATAACTCCATTCTGATTTCTCTTTTTTCTTTTTTTTTTTAACCTGTCCACACAAGGGTAGGAAAGGGAGATTCGAACTTGTAACTTTCGCTTCATAAGGCATGATTTACGGTCGATTGACCTACCTCTTGAAGATTCCATTCTGATTTCTAAGATAATAATAATATAATAATTTTTTTTTTTTATGTACGCATAAAAAGAAGAGGGAGATTCGAACTAATAATCTTTACTTTATTAGGCGTGGTCTCAACTAATTGAACTACCTCTTAGGACCTGAGATAATAATTAATAAGATAGTAAAGTTACTTTCTTTTTCTTTTCTTTTTTTCATATCAGTTCTAAGAAAACATATATTGCTATTTCGACAGACAATAAAATAGGTAAAATAGGGAGATAATATATATATAGGATACAATATTATTTTAAAAATGTATATGATGGCATTCATTATGTAAAAATCTATATCATTATATCTGTAAAATATAATCTTAATCATAAAATAAATTCTCACCCTTTTAACAAATCAAGCGAAATGAAGTCCTAGCAACCTGTGGTAAATAATTCATAGGTTTATTTGTGGATAAGAGTGTGTGGGGTTGTGTAAAGGAATGATAATGATATTCTTTACGCTTTTATACTATATAATCTCTATGTATTTAAGCAGTTTGATCTTGTGGAGGAGTTTTTTTATGCCGGTGGATGCCCTTCCTTCAATGAATTCTATTTTGTTTTCTAGTTGTTGCCTATACCATAAATGATTCTTTATGGAGTTTTTTGCAATTTATTATCGCCTTATGCGGCCCTGAGAAAGGTTTAGCTTGTTTATAGTTCTTTTGGGACCATCAACAACACTATTGTCTGTTGTTGAGTCCTTTCGGACCTGGTTCATAATATGTTATTATTATTATTATGTATTGTATTTACCTTTTGGGCTTTATACTCGGGGTATCCACCCTTCTGTTGTCGATTAATTTTACAATTTGTTTTCTCTTATTTGATTAATAGGAAAATATATATATATATATATATTAGGTAAAGAAAGTGATTTTTCTAAGTCATTTAATTAAAAAAATAATAAAAATATAAACTATTTAAAACAAATCTATAAATATGATAAATAAGCATAAAAAAAATATATAAAAAATAAAAAATCATGCGAAAACTTCGACTTGCCTTCCAAGTTGGTCTCAATTATTGCAATCATGATTTTTGATTGATAGACAAATATGTGGACAGTCTTGCGACTTGTTAGTGTCGATATCCCTTTAGCCTATGGGTGAATAGTTATTCTTGTCTCTATTATTTGGAAGGTTCTAATTTGAAACACAACACATATTAAAAAATAAAATAATAATAACAAAATAGTCCCTATACTTTTAATTTAAACAATTTAGTCTCTGCATTTGTAACAAATCAACCCTTCCATTAAAATTTCACGTTAATTATAATTATTTTTTTGTCAAGTAAGTTGATCCTTCATAATTTTCAGCCTAATGGGTAATGCAACCAAGATCCATCCATGGATCTTTCCGTTTATAAATACCACAATGTTGCTTATAATGAATAAATGGAGAACTAGAAGCAAAAAACAAGCAAGTTAGAATTATAATGGGAATGGTCTGACTAGAAAAATGTTATACATGCTCTTATTTTTATAATATTATTCTCATATTTTTTTTAGGTAACTTTTAAAATTATCATTGACACAACAAATAAAATGTAAATTTGAAGAGAATGTTTGATTTGTCATAAATCCAATCTACAAATACTGAATTGTTTAAATTGAAAATGTATAGATTATATTAACATTTACATTAAAGTCCAAGGGTGATAATTATAATTTTTTGGTAAAGTACACTCAATAAATTACAACATAGAGAAAAGATTTTTTTTTTTTTTTTTTTTTTTTAAAAAAAAAAAGTGCTAGAAAACACATTATCATTTACATATGGCAGATGCCATTTAGATTTTGGGAAAAATTCACTTTATCCCTTAAAGTTTAAAATGTTTTTCAATTTGAACCATAGTGTTTATAATTTTGTAATGTAATTTTTTAAAAATTTGAAATTAACACTTTTGTTACTAATTGTCATCTAATTGGATGAAAATGACATCACGTGGGTCTCATGTAGGATTTTTATGCCGCGTCTTCCAATTTTGCATCCAATCTAGCTATTGAAATGATGTAATTGCTCTTCATTAAAACTCAACATTTTTTTTTTCTCGCCAACCCCATTTGAACTCCTTTTAGATGTTGCGTGGGTATTGGAGTGAAAAATAAAATGAGCAGATGCCTCTTACCTACTCCTATGCTGACAATTTTAGTATACTTAGATGGCAATTAGTAACATAATATGTTAATTGCAAGTTTTTGAAATATTAGGAGGATATATTGTAAATTTTTAAATATTATGATTCAAATTAAAAAACACCTCAAATTTTAAGGGGTAAAGTAAATTTTTTTCCTTTGTGTTTTGGTTTTCCATAAATAATTGTGCAACCTATTTCCCTTTTCATCCTTCTTACTCCTCTCTTGCATGAAATAGACAAAATGTTGATTATTTCTAAGCTTGTTTAAGGTGTTGACAATGTGTTTTAAAGAAATCAATGCTTGTCAACTTGGTACTCTATTTAGAGGTCGATTTTTCTGACCAAAAGTCCAAAACCAACCATATAACTTTGATTTAAGATGTCAATCTTTCTCCTTCTATTTAAAACCCTCAAACATTAACGCGCCACTTGTCAAAACTCACATTATTCTATTAATGTGAAAATTAATAGAATAATCAACGAAATGGGGTGAGGTAGGTATTGCAAATTAATGTCACCAAACAAATCAGCACACAACACCATTCCATTATCAACTCATGTATTAATTTTGATATTGATTTGGATGTTTGGAGTCGATGATATTGATTATATAAATTTATAATTTGAATGAGACATTATAAATGAACCTCTATATATATATATATATACATTAAGGACACTAAATAATTAATATTAATTGTTAAATTAAATTTTGTTGGAAACCTCACTTATTCTCTTGAAAATGTAAGTGTTTTTATAATGATAACCTCGAATTTTTTTTTGTTGTTGTTGTTGGGTTTGTCAAAATATCCAAAATGGGTCCCCATGGGCCATGGCCAGCCGTAGATCTGGATATTTTCATTTTTTTTTAAAAGGAAAAAATTATTAGGATAATGAGTCAATGACCTTACAAAAAATAAAAGTTTGAGAATATAATTGAAAAAAATGCTAATATCGGCGAGGTGGCTTAACATTATTGGTTTGGAATAGAAGATACAATAGTGCGGGATTTACATGAATAGTTTCCCCATAAGGAAGGAAGTCATCGGATATTAATGACCGTTGGGGAAGTTGGCAACGCCCAAAAACTATTAAAACTTAATGGCAACCCAACTGCACCCCATCAATGCCTGCCCTCTCTCTCTCTCTCTTACGCCGATCGAACACGGCAAATGTGAACTGAGAGACAGCTAGCGAGCTGTGGTTTCACCATTTCCTCGCATACATTACATGCCCTTTTCACGCATTTTTGGCTTTATCTTATATGCGGTATGTTTTGCTTTCCCTCCAGCAATGCCGGTTTGGACTGATAGGAATTCAAGTGAACGACCGCCCATTCATTGAATCCCAAGCTTTGTAGTTACCGACACGTATGAAAGGTTGGACTTTTTTGACTTTGAATCTTTACAGCTTTACCTTTTTATTTTAAATTTCTTATTTTTAGTTTGTAGTTTTGGTAGATGAACAAACTCGGACGGACAACACAAAGCTGTATTTGAATTTGTATGTGCGTTTCGCTTTTATTACGGGATGTCTAGAAAGTCTTGAGGAAATAATAGACTGGTCCTTTTCTTGGGTTGTTCCGTTTCTGCTGAATTTGGGGTAGAAGAAAAAATCTTGATTGGTAAGCCTGAATATCTTAGTGGGAATGTTTTGGTGAAAGAAATCTACCTATAAGTTTGTTTCTTGATGCATATGGTAGCTTGGGAAGTGGGATTTTCCGTATATTGGGTTGTCCTTATAATTCTGGTATAGTACTTGAGGAAGTTCTATCATCATTCATCAATCGGAGCTGGGAGCTTCAAATCAAAGAAA
The DNA here is from genome assembly GCA_013348765.1 of Carpinus viminea. Lineage (NCBI taxonomy): Eukaryota > Viridiplantae > Streptophyta > Magnoliopsida > Fagales > Betulaceae > Carpinus > Carpinus viminea. The sequence goes on along the minus strand of CP054674.1, from coordinate 33,741,904 downwards.
ACTCAGAAAAGGGACAATTGATTGATATAAATAAAGATTTGGGTCTTCTATGCTGGTGTTCATTTACTGATTTCTTAGTGTATGCTCATTTCACCGTGAAGAAGATGGTGGGAAGCATTGAGACAGCGGGTGGTAAGCATTTATACTCAAACGGATCTATTCAGAACGGTAATGGCTTGGAGGAGAAGCTCGATGAGTTTCGTCGCCTTCTTGGCAAGGCGGATGGCGATCCATTAAGGATTGTTGGTGTTGGGGCAGGTGCTTGGGGGAGTGTTTTTGCAGCATTGCTTCAAGATAATTATGGTCAATACAGAGAGAAGGTACAAATCAGGATATGGAGAAGGCCTGGAAGAGCTGTGGATAGAGCCACAGCTGAACATCTTTTTGAAGTGATCAATTCGAGGGAGGATGTGTTGAGGAGGTTGATCCGGCGCTGTGCATATTTGAAGTATGTTGAGGCGAGGCTAGGTGATCGGACTCTCTATGCGGATGAGATTTTGAAAGATGGATTTTGCTTGAACATGGTTGATACGCCACTTTGTCCTTTGAAGGTTGTGACTAATCTGCAGGAGGCTGTTTGGGATGCTGATATTGTGGTGAATGGCTTGCCTTCCACTGAAACTCGCGAGGTGTTTGAAGAGATTAGTAATTATTGGAAGGAGAGAATCACGGTGCCTATCATCATCTCTTTGGCAAAGGGAATAGAGGCTGCGTTGGATCCTGTTCCCCACATAATAACTCCCACGCAAATGATTAAACGGGCAAGTAAGAATTCTCCCTCTCTCTCTCTTTCACTTTCTGCTTTGCAAGTCTTCTTGTTGTGACACTTCTTACCTCTATCTGCTTATTATAGAAAAAAGTGAGCAGATTTTTTGGCATCTTTTTGCCAAGAAATTTTTGGAACTTCATCCTACTCCCTTTAGGTTTTCTGTCTTCATTAATTTTTCTCCTTTTGTTTTGGGTTGGTGGGGGTGGCGCGCGCTATGAGATACTTATAATTTATGTTCTATATTACTATTTACCTTTCTCCTTCTTTCTCAGTGTTGTTCTTGTACTTTCTTTCTTCACTTTTGTGGTTATCTTTCTCCTTTTCAATTTTGACTTAGGGTCGTTTGTGTTTGCAATTTTAAAACATGTGACTTAAAAAATAATGATTTCGAAACGTGTAATTTGAAAACATAATTTTTAAAAACGCATTTACTCAATTGGTAAAATTGTGGTTTGACTTCTAAAATCATATTTTAACTTTTAAAATTGTGCGTTTTTAAAAATGTATTTCATTTGCTTGCAATTTGATTTCAAAGCACTTTTTTTTTTTAAAACGCACTCCCAAACGAGACATTTTTTGTGATTTTGTTTAAAATGCACTTTTGGCTTGCAAAATTGTTGGGCCAAACGGAATACTAGTCATAAAATATTATGTTTCCCCTCATTCACTATTCTTTGGTATATATACCTGGCAGTTGGAATACCTATGGAGAATATACTTTATCTTGGTGGGCCAAATATTGCGTCAGAAATTTACAATAAGGAATATGCTAATGCTCGAATTTGTGGAGCTGAGAAGTGGAGGAAACCTCTTGCAAAATTTTTAAGGCAGCCCCATTTTACAGTCTGGGATAACAGTGATCTTATCACACACGAAGTCATGGGTGGCCTGAAGAATGTTTATGCCATTGGAGCTGGTAAATTTCAGAATCTTTTTTAGGGCAAACTAGCACTTTCATGCCAATTTTGATAAAACCATTTTTGATGACCTCTTGGGGTGATTTTTTTACCCCCTTTATTAGTTTTTTTTGTCTTATCTTTATGGGATGAAGTTCAAAAACGTTTGCCTCTGACCCCAGTAATAAAAGAAACATTGCCTCTACCCAGTATCTAAAATTGAAAAGAAGAAAAAAGAAAATCCTTGAGTGAACAAAATTTGCCTCCACCTTTTAGGTTGCTGCATTTCATAAAATTAAAAAAAAAAAAAAAAAGGAATTGATTGAACCCAAACATTTATTATTTGAGAATTCTCCAAAACATATCAATTTAGTGTATATACACATACATCATACAAGCATCACAGAAAAGGTTATATCAACAGATAATGCATATTGACATTTCTTGAGTTAGTACAAAATGCCGCTACCTCTGCAATAATATATTTTGGTCACTACAAATGCTTGCCTCTTGTTTTTCTCGTTATGGGAACTTCAAATTCTTGTTAGTGAGATTAGGTTTATTATCCAGAGTTTACATTGCCACTTTCCATTTTGGATTTCTCAGGAATGGTGGCGGCCCTTACCAATGAGAGTGCTACCAGCAAATCAGTATATTTTGCACATTGCACGTCAGAGATGATATTCATTACCCATTTGTTGGCTGAAGAGCCCGAGAAGCTTGCAGGGCCTTTGCTGGCTGACACTTATGTTACCTTGTTAAAAGGTCGTAATGCATGGTACGGCCAGATGTTAGCCAAGGGTGAACTAAACCTGGATATGGGTGATAGCATCAGTGGCAAAGGAATGATTCAGGTAATGATTCAGATTTATTTCTTTCTTCAGAACCGATTTAAGATGCATCAAATTCTGCAATTATTGACCATGTTAAGCCGTGGCAGTACGTTAGGGAAACTTTGGGATCAACCTGAAGCAGAATTAACTGGCTTTTGAAGGTTAATGAAAGTTTCATCTTATAAGAAGTTAAAAAATAAATTAAGAAATGTCTTTATCACATTTGTCTGATCATCATCAACTTCATTGAAAGTACAAGAAATAAATACCCTATGATTGGAGATTATTGCTCGCCGGTGTATCAGTTGGACAATAAATCTGGACTTTGACAGGAAAATGATTTTTTTCCTTCTTAGATTCATAATTAGTAATATTCTCTTATTTAGTCGTACTTGCATCTTACACATGATAATACTATATCTGCCCTGTTATTTTCCAGGGTGTCTCTGCAGTGGAGGCATTTTATGAACTTCTGAGTCAGTCTAGCTTAAATGTACTGCATCCTGAAGAAAACAAGCCTGTAGCTCCTGTAGAGCTTTGCCCTATCTTAAAGACACTATATAAAATATTGATCACAAGGTAAATTTCCTTCAACTCATAAATCTCATTTGTGATCTTAACCTGTACTTGTTATTTACTCCTTGTGGAACCCTAGTTGCCTCAAATGGTGCTTAAAAGCAAACTATGCATGAGCAATAAGCCAATAACAATCAGGGGCCTTGTTCCTTTCACTCCTTTTTATCGAAAACTAAGCTATTGAATAAAGTTCTGCCATGACTAAAAACCACACAGCTCTTGAATTTAATTCCTGTGTGATTTATGGAACTTCAGGGAACAGTCATCACAAGCTATTCTACAAGCACTGAGGGATGAGAACTTGAATGATCCCCGGGAGCGCATTGAGATTGCACAAACCCATGCTTTCTACAAGCCTTTACTTCTTGGACAGCATTGATTTTTTTTGTGTTCTTTTTTTTTTTTTTTTTTTTTCACATGGAAAGAAAGTTATGACATAAATCTAAAAAGCATTAAGTTATATGAATACGTGGTGAGCAGAAGCGTTTTGGTTATTGTAATACATGGTGTATTGATTCAATTACCTTTATATATTAAAGTAAGTGGATTTATCTTCAGCTTCCAGTAGGATATTGTTGAGTGGTGAAATCACTAAGCAGATTGGCATCTTCTCAGATTCAGATCACTCTTGCTAGGTTTAAAGACTCATTTACAGTTCTGCATAGTGTAATAGTGTTGCTCTTTGTTCTGTAGGACAGTAGGATGCTGTAATACTAATTACTGCATAAACGACACAGTTTTCCCAAAAATAAATAATAAAAAGAAAGGAATAGCATTTATTAACCTTTGTTTTTTGGCTTACTGGTGTGATTTTTGTTAAATGTTAAGCGAGCTCACTCATGAATTTTTGCACACTTGCATGCACATATAGAAGGAAGCATGCAATACGAAGTTTCGGCTCATAAGTGTAGATTATCTTGTTATGACTTGTTTCAATGGAGTCCCTAAGTATTGGGGTCTCTTGCAATTTAGAGAATTCTCGGGCTTGCAATTCCTTCAACTCAAGCTATTTATTGCAAAAGAAAAGAAAAGAAAAGAAAATTAAGGCAAATGTGGTAGCCGGACCACCTCCTAAGATAGTTGCCTAATTAGCCACCCCCTTTAAGAGGTGTTTGGAGTGCTTTGACCACATCTTTTCAAATAGTGGTCGACTACCTTTGAGACAGTGGTTAGGGTAATTTGACTACCCCTCAAATAAAATGTTGGAGTGGTCAACCGCCCTCAAGGTGGTGGTTGGAGTGGTCCAACTACACCTTGAGGCCTTGAGGGCGAAGGGGTGATTAGACTATCATTGGGGTGTTCAACCATTTTTGTTAAAAGGGTGAAGCCGAATTAGTATAAGATTTTTTGTTTAAGAGGTTTTTGATCAATTTGGACCATTTGGTTATAATAAAAATAGTACTACTATGGTTGCAACTATTTTATAACTTTTAATACTCTCGAATCATATACGAACACGTGTCAAAAATTATAAAAAAATTTGTAAAATAGATGAATTTATAATTTTTTTTTCTCATAAAAAGTTTGTACTCTCTTAAACAGAAGATTGTGAGTCTATTAAGTTATGTCACATATTGAATAGGAAAAAAGGAAAAAAAAAAAAGAATTAAAGAAGTTCAATCCCAACCTAAAAAATGTAAACATTGCCTCAGCTTTTATTTACAAAAAATCAAAAGAGAAATGGGTTAATAAGCTCTTCATATTTGATCCATATTCTCCTATAAATTTAATATATCAGTTATTAAAATTTTTGAATTCGCCATTAACTTATGTGGGGTCTACATTAGTTCATAAATTTAATTTTTGATTAACTTGATTCAAAGAAAATATGAGGAAAAAAAAGAAAAAATTGCCTTATGGCGTTTCTAAAGGGCCATGGCCCATGGGTTTAAAGTTTACGGGCCAAGGGTATTTCTGTAAATTGAGACACACTCACGGTCTCTCGCTTAGAGAAGCGCAGCAGCAGCACGCAGACGCGGTTGACAGTTGAAGAAGTCGTTCTGAGCGCAGCTCTGTTCATCCACGAACGAAAGGGAAAAAAATATGGGAGAATCGGTGAAACGAAGCGACCTGGAAGAGATTTTGAAGCCCTTCTACCAAAGAGCTTCTGAATCCGAGGTTTTGATTATTTCCCATTTCCTTTTTCTTTTCCTATTCTTGAATTTCACCGTGTTTTCCTTTTTCTTTTCCATTTCCATTTGGTTCATTACGCGTTTTCTGTCTAGGGTTTCCGTAATCCTTGGTGTTTGTGGTTTTTACTGCCCGCTTGCGTGTGTGTGTATATATATATGTATGTATGTTTCTGTATCTATATCTATAATTCTACATTCTATTCCGATTGGACTGGTAGATAATAGTTACAATGCACTATGCCAATAGAAAAACTGACAGTTGTTGTTTTTTCATGACCTGATGATGGGGAAATATATCAACTAAAACTCTATTTCCTTTTCACTTTGATTCTTACCTTTTCAGTTTTCTCTGTAAAGAAGTAGAGCATTGAGGTAAGATAGTAATCAATGATTTGTTTATAGGCTCATCTTGTTCTATTTTCTTATTCTTTAGTTGCTTAAAATGAAAATATGGATGGCATGTCAATTCCTAGTTGATTCTATGTATGTGGCCTTGTATAGGTTTATCGGTTCTGTGAAGGCAAATAATTATTTTATAGAGTTTAGCGTTTTCCGCAAACTTGGGCCACTAATGTTGGTTAAATGGAGTTTGTTTTCTGCATCTCATTTAGTGGAGCCTACTGTTTCAAATTTCTTATGATTTAATTTCGTGCAGGTACTTTAGATATTATGTAGATAATTTTAGAATATAAACTATTGATGGGTTAGGTCCGATTTGGGAAGTTTTGTACCTTCTTGGAATTAACTCAACTTGGTATCTTGGCATTTCTAATTCAGTTATGGATATTGAGCATTGTGCAGACCATAAGGTTATGAGTGAGCACTGTCATGCTTTATTGATCCCTTCCTCTAATCTGTAAATCTTCATAGACATGGAAAATCAGTTAGTCGCAGAATATGCATCTAACCTTGAAAATGTATAGCCAAAGGCTTTTGTACCAGTGTCCATGTATGGTTCCATAGGCTTAGATGAAACATCTCTTAATTGGCGGTGAATTGGTTCAACAACGGCCACTAGCAGTCCTTCCCTCATTTGGGAGCAATTCCTGGACCTTTCATTTGCAGGTTTTGTACTTTGATTTGGCTTCTCTCAGGAAATGTTTCTGGTTTATTAAGCCTGGCCCTCTCCTCTGCCAAAGTATGATTGAAGGATTTGGAAAAAGTGGTGAGATATCTTTGTCAGAATTGGGTTTATTTGAATTTTCCAGGACTTAATGGGAGTAGTGATTATAATTTATTTCTGTGAAGAGGTTTCTTAGTTATGGTGTACGCCTTGTGATCTGAGGTTCTGTTCCTAGAATTATGAGCGTATGATGTAAGATGGTCAATTCTATGACGAAGGCTCCTTGGGCCTTTCCTATGTGAATGCATTGTAGAGGACTTTATTCTTGAAACTCTCGTGTGTGATATTATAGAATGTTGAAACTGTTATACTTTTACCATAATAATCTTGGTGATTTAAGGCTATTGTTAAGCTGGGGCTTTTAAAGTGAATTGAAAATGATTAGAGACTCAAAAAACATTGACTAGACTTGGGAAACCATTTCCAATTATCAAGCATATCTTTGTGCAACTATGACCGTAAACATGACAAGACAAGACAACTTCCATGGCAGCTGGATATTCATGCCAGCAGATGGGTAGCAATTGGTTCAAAAGAGTTTTGGGCATGCTTAGTTAAGAGATGCAATTAGGAAGGTATGTTCTTATTTTTTTCAAAAGGTAACCGATAAAAAAAAAACCGATCAATTTTTTTTTTCAAAAGGTAGAATGGTATACAGGCTGCTCCTATGTTCACATTTTTGTTAGTCAGTATTGTGGCTTTTTCTACTGCTTCTAAGCTGGCACATTGTGTTTGTCAATGATGTAGGACAAGTTCTACCCTAATTTCAAGTGTTGAGTAGGATTTTTTTTTTTTTTTTGCTTTGTTTTATTCCCGTTTAGGGTCTTATAGTAACTTTAGGATTTTGATGGCTTTAGATTTGTGGCCCAAGTAAAGGCTAGTATTGAACTTAATTTCATGATTGAGTTATTATAGCTTGTTATGAGTTGTTTTAAGAAAAATAGATTTTTCTCCCTTATAGGGGATCACTCCTATGTACTCGGACTGCGTCCCTCTGTGCTTAAAATGAGATAGAATTACTTATCACAAAAGAAAAGAAAAGAAGAGGATTTATTGTTTGTTCTTCTTCTTTGTGATGTTCCAAGGACTCAAAAGAGAACATGTTCTCTTTCCTAGTGCTTCTGCTACGTCAGTTAAGTTCTCTCAAGTGTTAAATGACTTCCATGATTTACGTACAATGATCCTGTTGTCACCAGAACTCATACTTGCTGTGGCTCTCCTTAAGTAACCATAATTTCTTCTTTTTGTCCCATGTCCAATTAAGGGTCCTTTTTCTTCGTATGGAAAAAAGGTTTGTCACAAATTTTAAATGTAGTTTCTTCCCATTATAGGTCCAAATATCTCAATGTTATTCTATGAATTTCATATCTTTATTAGCTTTAGGAACAAGTATCACGCTACACATTATTTTCTATTGTATATATATTATGTAGGAAATTTTTTATCAAAACAACAGTCAGGAAAGGAAGTGGACATTTTTGGGTTTAGTTTCTGAGCAAAGGATTTTGTTGCTTTCATGTCCTGTTGGGGTGCCAAATACAACTTTTATATATTTGCTCTCTTCTTATGTTTGGCATCATATTTTTTATTTTGGTTTTGGTTTTTAGCCACATTGTGGTAGTAGTGACTATATATGATGATTTATGGATGCTTGGTTTTTTGATGTCTACCGGAAATTATCCTCATTCCATGTTTCTTCTTTCCATTTAGGGTTTCCTAATAAGATGAGAAGTTGAGAACCACATTGCTTTGTTATTAAATTCTAATTTATGCCCATAAGGACAAATTGACTTCTTGTTAGCTCTTTTTTCCTTTAGACTTTATAGATGCTTAATAATGTTTCCAATGTAAATAACCTGTAATAATGATTATCAATAAGCAATATTTATCTTTTCTTTCCCCTTTTAAATTTATGCTCAAATTTGCTAACGGCAGATGTTTATACAATAGGAACGCTTATCAAGACTTGAAGCTGTCCTTGCAAATAAGAAGAGTAGGTACCAAGGCACTTTGCTAAACCAGTCATATCTGCCAGCTATAAATTGACTTCTAACTGTTTTGTCTATACATCCAAACTTATTCAGATGCTGGAAATGAGGACCACTTGAGATTGATAAGTGAACTTCAGTCACAGTTAGTAGAAGCAAATGCTGAGCTAGTTTCAGAACGAGAAAAGGTTCTACCTATTTGTATCTTCTTCATTTGACATTTGAGCTTTTTATTTTATATTTTATATAAGTGTATTAAAGAGAGCTAAAACAGTATTACTTGCAACTTGCAGGCACAAAAGCTTGCTGAGGAAAATGCAAAACTTCAATATCGTATAATCCATCTAGTCAAGGCAGCAAAGGAGGCTGATCTCAAGTTGGCGAGCAAGTGAGTTTTAGTTTTTTCTCAACCTACTTTCACATGGTGAATGGATAGCTCCTAAAAGATGTACCTTGTCTATAGGTGTATCAACATTTTTGGAAACTAGTATTTTTGGACTTGTTGATCCCAAAAAGAAATGGATTGCTTGGGTCTGTCTTGTATATACATATTGTGGATTGGGTAGACAGATAGAAAGATAGGTTTCAAAGCCTAATGTTCATTTTGGCTACAAACCACGTATAACTTTTCTTTCCCGCTGCGAAGTACTATTTCCAGCATACAGAATTCAGTGATATCATACAAAAAGGTTGATATATTGCTGTTGTAATAAAATGACATTACAATAAAGAGTTATTTACCAAGAAAAACTTCCCTCACTTGCAATTAAAAAAAAAAAAACCATAGCAGGTTTTACTATGTAAGATATGAACTTACAAATTGATGTTGGGATGCCCATCATCATTGAAGCTTGGAGGGTAGAACTTTTGTAATTACATTCAACTTCCAAGGGCAAAAACTGTACTGATCTTTATTTAGGTTGTTTTTATCTTCTTTATCCTTGATCCTATTCTTGGCAACTTCCATGGGGAATGGATTATATATCAAAATTTAGATACTGTAAACCCTTTGTGGGGTTATGTGGTTTTGTTTAATATATGATATCAGATCTGGGAAAATTGACCTGGTTTATGTAATTTCTTTTGTTAGGTCGTGATGGTGAAGTGGATGGGGAGGCTTTGAACTGAGCCTCTGAGCCGAGACAAACAATTTGTGGCGATTTTACCATTGGATTGTGAGCTCAAGTAACAATGATGTACTTTATAATTTATAATGTAAATGCTGATGCCCTCGTTTATCATCATTTTCGTGTCATAGAAGTGGTCTAATTATGCGTTTCTGTCATGGTGCTTGTGATCTAATACAAGTTTCTTAGATTTATTAATGTACTTGAAAATGCCTGGAAGGAATGTGTTTGGGTACTGGCGACCCTTTCTAATGTGTGCTAATCTCATTTTGGCATACAATAAGAGATCCTGCTCCGAATCGTGGAAGGTAAATCATAATGGTATTTGTTTGTTGTCTAAGCAATTTCCCCTCGATACAGACTAAATTATTTGCAAGAAATTTATCAGCCATTTTGTTGCGAAGTCTTGATCTAACAACCACTGGAAACAAAAAGTGTGTAGAAAAAGGAAAGTCACCACAATTGAACAAAAAAATTTATATTGAAAAAGAGTTACTGGATTTTCAAAGGAATTAGGAATACCTCAGTCCCTGCCTTTGAAAACCAAATTTGAAAGGTGTGCAAAGAATACTTCTCAAGAGTTCGCAATTTGAGTAAGGTATTTGGGTGACTGAATACCAATTGATACCAGCCCCATTTACGCTTGTTTTTTTCTTTGTTTGTGTTTATTAGTTTAGAGACAATACTTTACTTGCCCATTAATTTTTTATCACTTTTGCAATCATACCCTCAAGCATTCTTAAGTTGCACCCACTCTTTTTTGGGATTGGAACTATTGATATTAATGCTACGCATATTTTTGCTCTCATACACCCGTAGCACCCACTCTTACCATTAGATTTGAGATAAATTATTATTATTAAATTTAAATTTAATGGTGAGAGTAGGATGTTATCACCAGGCCATCACATACTTAGTTTTAAAACCTATGACAAGTTAGTGGGCAAAAAGATTGATGCTACATCTGACATCCAATGGCAGCTGAAAATATTTTCGTCATTATCAGTAACTACTTCACTGTAGGACGAAAGACAATGTCATGAAATTTCTAAATCCTTTCAGAACTACATCACTATAAATTTCTTCCCTATTTTTTTTTTCTTCTTTTCAACCTTTTGTTGAGTTCCCTTTACCGATGATGGAGATTTACCTCAAATGTCCTCTGCAGAACTGCGCTGGACAGCCGAAACAAGGCATTTATAGGACCACCTATGAAAACAAAATAACAGGAAAATATGTACATCCACTTGTAAATTCAGAAATACCTCAGTCCGCGCAAATGGTCCACTAATTGTTCAACCAGCGCATGTTTTCGAAGCTTACTATACTTTGGCAGTTTCTGTTCCCTGGCAATGGCCCTCAGATCAAATAATTTCAATTTCTCCAAGTTAAAATCTGTATAAGGCAAGGGAACAAAAGCTCTACTTTGGGAATCATCATACGGAACTAAAGCCATGCTTTGGGAATCATCATACGGAACTAAAGCTTTACTTTGGGAATCATCATAAAGAACTAAAGTCTTACTTTGGGAATCATCATCGGAGTAGAACTTGATGATCTGAAGATTTTCCTTACTTCCAGGCAAATTTGAGAGTTCCATATGAACAGCTGAATCTTGGATCTTTACGGTGCTTGGAAAATCTGTTCTCTTTCTTTTCTTCTTCCGTGTGCCTGAAATGGAACTTCTGCCGTCATCACAAGCAACACTTTGCTCTTTGGATTTACACTGGCCAGAGTGAACTAGTCTCTTAGTGACCTTCCTGCTCGAAGACTCATTGAAAATGACAATGTCGGTGCTGACTCCAGATTTTTGTTTGCTTTTGGATTTTGAAATAGAAGAATCTGAAACAACTCTGATAGATGGGAAAGCTGACTCTTGGAACTGTGGTGTATCTGACTCGATTTTCCTCTTTCCCTTATGCTTTTGTGGCTTCAGAGATACCTTCAAAATTGACTTCTTGGCAACAGTAGCAACTTCAACCTTCTGAATATCTTCTGCCTGTGACTTTCCGTCCTCCATTATCTGCAGCTTGATTGCTTCTTGTCCCCTTTGATCTTGCATCTCTAAAAGTGAAGTTGAGGAGGAGCGGCCACGTTTAGCAAAACCAGTTTGTTGAACCTCCACTTTTTGTGGAGGATTTTTCCTCTTGTATTCTGTCTTCACAGATGAACCCAAAGCATCAATCTTATCCGTTGGAGCAATCTTTGATCCTTTGACACACTCTTTACGTGCAATTTTCACAACAAAATCCCTTAGTAACTCTAAATCAGAATTTCCACTTTCTGCCTGTGCCAAAGCACCTAAATCAGAATCAGAACCTTTTTCCCTCCTGTTGAGGCCGGTTGCATGTCTCAGAGCCTCTGCACTAATGCTTGTAACAATAGAATTTGCTTGCTGCTCATTGAATTTAAAAAAGAAAAGAAAATAGAAAAGGCCGTATAAGCTAATGAAAAAAGGATAAGTTGAGCTTTAACATGTGATCTCACTTTTTTTTTTCTCCTTCTATTGGTAAGACTTGACCCAAACCCTTCACTACTCGAGCCAAAGACCAAGGGAGTGATGTCTCACATTCAAATTATATACTAATAAACTCATTCAAATTAAGTGAAGAAAAGAGCTTCCTGTACCTTGTCTGTTTTCGGCAGATTTCCCACAGCTTCGGGGTTTGAAGATGAATTTAAGATTTTCATTTTATCAGTAGCAGCAGAATTGTACTCTCTGACTTCCTCATTCCCGCTAACATTCAAGTCACATTTTCCAAGGGGGCGGCCAGCTGCATCCCTAATAGCATCAGAACTGGAACCTTTCCCGATAGTTTCTGCAGGCTATTCATTGTAAGCGGAAAGAAGAGAGAATAGAAAAGGTTAGGATCTACTAAGCTTTGATAGTTATAACCTAGTCTGAGAGTTTCAGTGTAGTAATCCAACAACTAAGCTAAAACTTTGCTCAAGTGGTAAAGGGTGGGATGGGGTCAGGGAAGGTCCTAGGTGTACCAAAAGAAAAAAGAAAAAGACCAGAGAGAGGATATAGGCACCAGTAAACTAAGAGAAGGGAGTGGGCAGTACCTTGACCTTTCTATCATGATTTGTTCTCTCTCCCTCAGAGTTGGATGATGACCCTAAAATAATACCATCCTCTGTAGGTGTGGAATTGTGTTCTTCAATCTCCACATCCATGACTTCCATATTAGGACAGCTCAACTTTTTCTTGTTGGAGTGGTCAATTGTATGCAGCAAAGCATCTTTACTTGAATTTTTTATTGTGCCATCTTCAGGCTGATCATTATCAACAAAAACAGTGCGTCCACAAATCAACATTCTTATGCAACAAGTATTGATACTGTAATCTAAATGGAAGACAGGTTCATGCAATAAACTATTTATTAAATTAATCAACACAACATTGGGGAAAAAAGGAAAGAAGCTGCAAATTATATTGCCAAATTTGGTTTCAGTGCAAACTAAAAAGATAAACAAATGAAACAAAAACAATGACTTAAGGGTTAGGATTTAGAAATCCCTAAATAACCAAAATCAAATGACTCAAAAGGGCATAAAAATCCCTAAAAATAAATACTACAGTGTTGCTCTACCTAGCGTGTACATAGTGTTCTCCCGTGATGCTAACAGTAATCACATGACCCCATTTTTATTTTGTTGTTTTCTGATCCTGCTTCAAATATTCCAAAACTGATATGGATTCACATGTACAAAAACAAAAGTGTGGAGTAACCTGATACACTGAGTAACAAAAACAGACATAACAAAGTACAGATACTTAGCAGAGGTCACAACACTTAAAAAGCTAAAGCTGAACAAGAGTCAATGGTTGCAGTGCAGTATAGCACCCATTTGATCCATGTCTTCAAATCCAGAAAACTTTTACCTTGAGTTTTCAAACTTTTGAACAAACTAGCAGAGAATCATGAAAATGTGTAAATTCAAGCAAAAAGGAATTGAATGGACCTTAATTGTTTCTGGATAATTTGATTTCTTTTCTTGAAGTGCCAAAGATAAATTTGAGCCAGAACAATTTCCTATAAGACTGGATTCCTTGGTTTCTTCCTTAAAGCTGATACTTGAGTCAATATCGCTTGACATTTCATTCTCATCCAATAAGCTGGCAGCATGTTTTGGAACATTTGAGCTTGAGTCCAGGGCAATGGCATCAAGAGGCTGTTCAATGTAGAAGAACACAAACTATGTAGATCACTTGAACAGAAAGAATAAAACAAACATTCAAGTAACATTTGCCAAGGGGGCAGATAGCTGTGTCCCTAATAGCATCAGAGCTGGAACCTTTCCCGATAGTCTTTGCAGGCTATTCATTGTAAGCGGAAAGAAGAGGGAACAGAAAAGGTTAGCATCTACTAAGGATCCCTTTGATAGTGATAAATCGCTAGGAACACCTAATCTGAGGGTTTCAGTGTAACAATCCAACATTAAGCTAAAGCTTTGCTCAAGTGGGAAGGTCTTACCAAAAAAAAAAAAAAAGACCAGAGAGAGAGGATACAGGAGAGAGTGGGCAGTACCTTGACCTCTTGACCATGATCTCTTCTCTCACCCTCAGAGTTGGATGATGACCCTAAAATAATATCATCCACTGTAGGAGTGGAATCGTGTTCTTCAATCTCCTCACCCATGATTTTCAGATTAGGACCGCTCAACTTTTTCTTGTTGTTGGAGTGGTCAATTGCATGCAGCAAAGCATCTTCACTTGAATTTTCTATGGTACTGTCTTTAGGCTGATCATTGTCAACAAAAACAGTGTGTACACAAATCAATATCATTTATGCAACAAGTATTGATACTGTAATCTAAATGGAAGACAGGTTCATGCAAATGCAGGAAAATAATCAACACAACATAGGGGGAAAGAAGAATGAAGTTGCAAATTACCATCGCCAAATTTGGTTTCAGTGCAAACTAAAAAGATGAACAAATGAAACAAAAACAATGACTTCAGGCTTAGGATTTAGATATCCCTAAATAGCCAAAATCAAATGACTCAAAAGGGCATAAAAATCCCTAAAAAAGAATACTACAGTGTTGCTCTACCTAGTGTGAACAGTAGTTCTCCAGTGATGCTAACAGTAATCACATGACCCCCCTTTTTTTTAAATCTTGCTTCAAATATTCCAAAACTGTTATGGATTCACATGTCTCCCAAAGTAACGATAACATACATAAGAAAGTACAGATAGCTAGCAGAGGTCATAGCACTTAAAAAACTAAAGCTGAACAAGAGTCAATGGTTGCAGTGCAGTTTAGCACCCATTTGATCCATGTCTTCAAATCCAGAAAACCTTTACATGGAGTTTTTTTAAACTTTTGAACAAACTTGCAGAGAATCATGCACTAGTGTAAATTCGAGCAAAAAGGGATTGAGTTGACCTTAATTGTTTCTGTATAATTTGATTTCTTCTCTTGAAGCTTCAAAGATAAATTTGAGCCTGTACATTTTCCGGTAATACTGGATTCCTTGGTTTCTTCCTTTATGCTGATACTTGAATCAATATTGCTCGACATTTCATTCTCATCCAATAGGCTAACAGCATGTTTTGGAACATTTGAGCTTGAGTCCAAGGCAATGGCATCAAGAGGCTGTTCAGTGTAGATGAACACAAACTATCTAAATCACTTGAGCAGAAAGAATTTAAAAAAAATAAAATAAAAGGAAAGGAAAGAGGGTAAGAAAGGTAGATCGGAAAAGTATGTTGGAAAAGAGCACCTACTTCTTTTTAAGTTCAGAGGAGAGAACATAACAGACTATAGTTAACCCAGCTCATATTAAAATTGCAAAAGTTAAAAGAAAGTATATTAAACTTAATGTCAGGTTTTGACAAGAGAACATGTCAGAATATTGAGGGAAATGTAATGAGAAAGCTTCCAGACTCAAACCTGCTCATCTTTCTCTTGGAAATAATTTCTAAGTAGAGCCCTCACTATTTCATGTACTCTCTCAACAGGTTCTCTATGCATTAGTAACTGAACCTCGATATCATTCTCATCTGTATTCTTCAAATTTCTTATTGAAATATCAAGGCAATTAATCTTTTCTGTCAGAGCATTACAGCATAATTCAGGCCATTCCTCGTGTTCAGCCCAGGCTAGTTGACTTTGAAGGGATACAAGATCTTGTTCAAGTTCATCAATTTCAGTATCTGCCTTTGTTATCAATATCTTTAACACTTGAATACAAGATTTATCATTCAAAGCATCTTCTTCTATCATATCTGCGACCACAAGAAGAGGGTAGTAAATGTGGAAACAGTGCATTGATATAACAAGGAACAACACAAATAAAAAATGCAGAGTCAAGAAGGTAAGGAACATAGATATACCATATCCATAACCAATGTGGAAGTCACACTCCCATTCAGGAAGCGTACTGTAACTGCTTTCCTGTGCAACTGGAAAGTAATAATCCGAATACAACATAAATTACAATAAGGATAACATAACTAGTACAATGTATAACTCAAGTTGGATCAATGCTAATACAAAATTGACAAGGGAGATCTTGAAAACCTTGATGATATGATGAGCCCCATAGATCCAAATCCATGACTTTCAAGAACTATCCTGAGATGCAAAGAATGACAACATCATGATGCATACACCAATATAAGAGAGCAAATGGATATTTCACGTACTTGACAGAGAAATATGGAGGTTTTGTAAAGATGCCAACATAACACAACAAATTTTCAATTATTTCAAAAAAGTAGTTTACAGAAACACTAAATTTATCATTCATTTGAAAAACAATATTTCACATGGAACACAATATTTAATAAGAAAATCTTGTTGACCAAAGCTGTTCAACCCCCGATTTCAAGATTTCCACAATCATGTCAAGAAACCCAGTAGCTTAGTTATGTAGACAAAGTGTGTTCAACGGTACACTTGTTTAACACCTTCGAGATGAATAATTTAGACAAGTATTGAGCATACTTTTCTTCTTCGACAAGTTGACAAGTAATGTATTGAGCAGACATCAATCACGATAATAGAAAAAATTTAAGTAATAACTCAAATTAATTAGAGGCAGGGCAATACAACTGGTCAGATTTAGGCAAAAATTACACCATTTTTCTTTTATGATTAAGTTAAACCTTTAATAAAGTAGTAGAAGGTAACAAATAAAAAAGTGGAATAATCCATATTATCTAAACATTAGGCACAGCAATAACAAAATATTCTCTGAAACAGAAAGAATAATCCACAAAGTTAATTTCAAGATTAAACCCCAGAAATTAACAAATATTTTAGGAAATATTATTCAGGCATGGCAAGATTATGAAAGATTTTAGGAAAATAAAGCGCAAGGATGAATCCGAAAAAGGAGCAACACAACAACCAATAAATCCAACTAATAACAGAGCTCACAGAAACAGAACAAGCAAAACATTCATCAAAAGAAGAAAGAAAATGAACTAGCTTTTTTTTTTTTTTTTTTTATCATTTAAGAAAATCCAAATTAAAGAGAAGTAACAAATGACTGGACTTAAGGGAAAGAGAGAGCAACTTCTGTTGTTCAACGTCAAAAAAAGACTGGAAAAATCCACTAGAAAGCAAGCTTTTAAAGGTGACCGAACAAGTTACAGAGCGTGGAGAAAATGTACCTTTTTCTCGGAGACCAAACAGCAAAAGGAGAGAGAAAATGAATTTCTAGGATTTCGCAATCTCAAAGTTTGAGAGAAAAAGTGAGTGATGAAGTGCTGTGAGTCGACTGAAAGCCATGACCGTCCTCTTTGGAGAGACTCAGTGAACAAAAAGAGTGTGTGAGTGAGAAATAATTGATTTTTATTAGGGTAATATAGTAAATGGCTTAGCGTCCGGGAAACGTGCGTGGCCCCACCAATGAAAGAGAGATTGTTTTGGACGTATAGAATGCCTAATCTCGTGATTCTAGACCGTCCATCCCATTAGCTTGTGAGAGAGTGTATATCGGAGGGCTGAAAATCAGTCGAGCTTTGAAGGGTCCACGTATCTTTGTGATCAGTGGGGCCATAAGTGGGGCCGGAGTACCATGAAATTGAAATCAGAGCCGTTTCGCTTTTGAGTTTTTGACAATGATGTGCGTGTCTTTTAATGGGGATGGGGTAAGATGGTAAATAAAAATAAAAAGTACGTCCATTTGTGATGTACGAATCTTCGCTCCTGCTTACTGGACACCATAGGTCGTACTAATGGATTTTGTCCTTTTCTTAGCACGTGTCGAAACACTGTATATGCAACGTGGCATTCAGGCTCTGAGGATTTTATAAAAGGGTCAAATACATTATTTATTCTTGTGGTATACCTTCTTTATTTCTTTACTTAAAATGTTTACTTTTTATTAAAGAAGGTTTTTTGGTTTGTTTAAAAATGAGATAGTTTTTCCGTCAAAAAAGTTAAACTAAAATGTTATGAAACGCCATATCAGTATTAATTATAATTTGATACATATCCATATAATTAATAAATTAAAGATAATATTTAAAAAAAATTAAAAATTTACTTTGATTATATTTTAAAAAAAATATAAGGGGTGGTTACAGGCCATAAGGGTGGTTCAGCCACCCCTAAATTAGACCTTGGGGTGGTCCTTCTGACAAACTGAAAAAAAAAATTGGTCAAACCACCCATGGCCAAAGAGAGAAGGATCCTCGCCGTTTCAAATGAAACGGAGAGGATCCAGGTCTGGCCAAAGGGAGTGGCCAGCCACTGCCAAATGGCCAAAGAGTCACCCCCAATGTTTTATTTTTTTTCATAATTAAATTTAATTTCGTTTATATATAGTTTATAGTCATGGGATGATGGGTATCACTTCCTATGTTAATGTTAATGTTGTGATCTCTTCGGATAAGGATTGGGATTGGACTTAAGATGCAAAACTTACTTATCAAGGCATGTAAACTATGTTACCCCTTTTTTAGGCCGTTCGAATTTTACATTAACAAGGAATCCGATACGATTTCTTTTACCATTTTAAACACTATGATTAGGTGGAAAACGATTACAGTAAAACAGCATTCTATTATGTTTGGATGCACACCATTTGTTAGTGGTAATCCAAAAGGTGATATTCTTTTCCCCTTCGTGTATTGTATGGACCAGCAAAGACAATACAACTGCACATGCACTACTCCAAAACAAAGTTCTATTATAGGATTGTACCATAGTTCAAGCAAATTTTGTTGGTATTTCGTAAATTAAAAAAAAAATAAAAATGTAATTTTTGTTGGGATCTTATAATGGGAAAAGATGAATTCCATTTAGCAATAATGTCCAAATTAAAAAGAACTAAAAAAAAAGAAGAAGAAATAAAGGAGCTTAAAAGAGATTTGAGATTGATTAGGACCACCAAGGTAGTAGTTGAATTGGTAAAGCACAAGTAGAAAAGTCTCCCCTCCTCCCTTCATCCTAGTGATTGCGTGTTCGAATCCGCTTGTGGTAATAGTTGCGTTAATCAGATACTACTATGAAGGGATTTTACTAATTTACATCTTGGT
The DNA here is from genome assembly GCA_013348765.1 of Carpinus viminea. Lineage (NCBI taxonomy): Eukaryota > Viridiplantae > Streptophyta > Magnoliopsida > Fagales > Betulaceae > Carpinus > Carpinus viminea. The sequence continues at coordinate 33,722,960 of CP054674.1, read as the reverse complement.
GGGGTCATGGTGACCTTTTTTTAGACAGTAACTATGACTCAAACAGAATATTTTACAACGGGCGAGAACCTTGACGGTAACGCCTAAAGAAAGAAATTACATTGGTTACCTCTTCCAATTTTTTAGCTTTAAAAAAAAAAAAAAAGGATTGACTAGCTACACTCTAAACAACTTTGCCAACTTAACAAGCAAGAATAGATAAATGAAGGTAGGTGCAAACGCATTTCCCAATTGCCCTAAATTCATCTTCATGAATGATAACTCAGAAACCACATTTGTTAACACAACATCGCTGTCGTTATTAATGCCAATCGTTCTTGTTTGCCTCTAAAGCCCGCCAATTCAATAGCTTCTATTTTTAGTCATTTAATGGCCAAACAAACAACCTACTGTCTACATTATCTAAGCTACATGAATAATAATAATTATAATATGGGAAACATTAAATTTAGTCCCTAAAATTTTATGATATTTCAATTTAGTTCTTAAGTTTTAATTTCCATAATCCAAGTTTAAATTTTTATATGATTTCAAATTCAAATAGGTGCCTCAATAGAAATGTCATATACATTTGTATTTCACAACTATCATACCACATCAGTATTGTATGATAATTATGTTGCAGCATAGTTTTAGTTTTAATTTATTTTTTTGTTTTTATAGTTTTAGGGCTCTAGATGCCCTTATCACCTTCTGTGGTGCTCTTTCGATTTGCAGTGTTCTTTAGACTTTGTGCTGGCATCTCATTCCGTTGGCTTTTATTCGACCTTCATCAGTATATTCTCCGCTGTTGTGGTCTTCCTACAGGTGTGTTGCTGCAGTTGTTTTTGTTGGGCTTTAGAATGGGTTGTTGGGCCTCACAGGTTATGCAGCCCTTCTTATGTCTCTTAGCTGTGCCATCTCAATGCACCTTGTCAAATCACCTTAATTGGTGGCCAAGTATCTTGGTCTTTGTGCCAATAATATGTAGGCCACATCATTGATTTAATGAATTCCCTTTTAATTTTTGTTCACCTGCACTGTAGTTGTGTTAAAACTTTATTATTGAGTTGTCCAACATTTTGTTGTTCTTTGTTGTAATTTCTTCCTTAATGTACTTAAAAATAAAAAATAAAAACTCAAGCTCCTTCAACCACCAGCTTACTTGCTATGTTCGTAACTGAGAAGTCACTAAGGTATTTGAGACAACGTTCTACAAAGGAAATCAACAAGACAAATTGTGGCAAGAATTACTACAGACTTATCTCATTAATTAATACAAAGTTGCATGCATGTCATTATTAGACAAGATGGATTTCAAAGGGAAGAGAAAATGGGGACACCCGGTAACGTGGCACCTGCATCAACAATGAAGATGTTGCTGGAGACATATTCTGAAGAGTCATGAATCAAGTATCGAACCATTGATGTTAATGCTGGATCTGAGGTGCCATAGGTTCTTAAAGGGACAATCTTGTTGACAACGTTTGGCAGCCAAGATTTTTGCAAAAGACCCTCAGTAATCTCAGATTTGAAAATCCCAGGTGCTATCGAATTCACTCTAATTTTGTGTACCCCCAATTCCAGGGCCATGGCCTGTTATGACAGATCACTTAGCAATCATAAAATTTAAATATAATAATATCATATAAATTCTGAAAACTATACAAATGAATTTCTTGGCTACTACCTTGTGGAAGCAAAAAAAAACCTCCGCCAATACCAAAACAGCCTATTCCGGCGAGGTCTAAAAAGCTAGTTAAGTTTTTCATCACACTTATTAACAGACCACTGGTCCTTTCTAAAACCGACGTGAGATAACCCCAACTCCTAGGAACCCGGCCCAAACAAGTAACCATTTTTGTTCCAAACAATTATTAAGAATTGCAAGTCGAATGAATGATGTTACCTTTGTCAAGGCGTTTAGGCCTGCCTTTGAAGAAGCATAGGCGACAGATCCAGGTTTTTGGCCACGGTCAATGCCAGAAATAGAAGAGATATTGATGATTGATCCTCCCTCTCTGCATCACGCATGCGAATGCAGACGTATTTTGATACCAACCAGGCTCCTGTTAAGTTTGTTTTGAAAACGTTGTTCCATTCCTCCTCGGACAAATCCAATGGAGATTTCACATTTCCTAGAAGTACATACCAAACGCAAACTTAATTAACTTCATTTTCCTCTTCTTCTTTTTTTTTTTTTTGGTCGACAACTAAACAGAAAGCAAAAAGGAAAAGAAAAAACCTCTAACTCCGGCGTTGTTGACCAAGGCGTCGATATGGCCAAACGCGTCCCAAGCCTTGTAAACAGCGCTCTCGATGGTGGGAGCATCAGCACACACGTCGAGCTCCACAGCCACGGCTCGAGGGCTTCTGGGCACGGAAGCCGAAGAAGGAGGAGGTAGAGGGAGGTGATTGATCTGGTGGCAGAGGGAGACGAGGCGATCCACCCGGCGAGCGGCTGCCACGATTCTGCAGCCGGCCTTAGCGAGGTCGAGACAGAATTCGAGGCCGAGACCCGAGGAAGCCCCCGTCACCATCACCACTTTTCCGGCTAGCTCGTCCCACTCTTGCCTCGCCATTTCCCTCCTCTCACAACTCACACCTTCGCACTCGCACTATGAAGAAGAAGAAGCAGCAGCAGCAACTCGTTATAGTCAATGGGTAGAGTGTATTAGCATTATGATTTCAAAGACTAAAAAAAAATGTTATTTTCAGTCAAATTATAAAAAAAATAATAATAATTTAGAATTGGCATTCAAAGACCAACATGTGCGAAGCTGCACGCCTGCACGTCTTGGGCATGAAGCATATCTCGATAGAAAACATCACTCTCGGATAAGACTTTATTCGAGCTGAGCTGAACCAAGTTTAGACTATATGCCAACTATAAATATCATATGATTTTTGTTTGACATGTTATATGCCAACTATAAATGGCACGGCGTAGTTATAGTTTTTATGTTGCTGTTATTTATTTATGGGAAAAATACTATTTAGCTTTCTTATCGCGATTCTATTTACCCCTCAGTATCAAAGTTGTTAAATGATAAGTACCAAACGGTTGTGTTTAGCGTTAGTTGTTGTCGTGAAAGTGGATGGAAAAATCAAAACTACGTCTTTTGAGATTACAAGTTACCAAAATACCCTCAACTAACGGAGGCTAAAACAGTAAAGAGGCCATTTAACAACTTTGATTAAATAAACTAAATAGAAATCATTGGTAAATGAGGGCTAAATAGTATTTTTCTCATATATATATATATATATATATATATTGGCAAACCCGCATTTCTTGCCGGCCATTGCAGTAAGTCCTCTATTTCACCATGAACTCTCTGCCCCATCATCACCAACTCTCTTCCCCACCACTCCTTCTGCCACAGCATATTCCAGCCGAGCCTCGTAGTCCCTCACCAAGTCCTACCCTATCAAATCAGCCTTGACCCATTCATTAAGACGGAAATATCATACTAGAAGGTACGAGGAAGACACACACTGTAGTGTGTGATTGGTTTGTTCCAAATTTCATCAGAAACCCAGATATATGTACAACCGCATGGCAGTATATAAAGGAAATATAAGCATCATTTTCAATAAAGACTAAAAAAAAAAGGAAAGATAAAGCAGAGAAGGCGTTTGCATATGAAGGTATATATGAAAATGAGAAAAAGAAGAGGCTATTATTTACATATAATTAACAGGAAAAAAAAAGAAAAAAAAAACGTGTTAAGATGGAGAACACCAAGATTTTGTTCCATGCATCATTGTTTAAACCCAATCTGATGAACAAATCCATGATTCCACCATACCTTCACTTCTTGAAGCCACATTCTCCAGCCCCTTATCCCCATGAAAATCCAATGAAGAAGTCGCCAAGTAATTTATCTTCCCGTTGTTAACCCACTCTGAGCTACGTCCCTACGGCTACACCCACAGCTATGTCCCTTCTTCTTTTTCCGCCCAACAACAACGACTCGCACTCAAACCAAACCGTGGCACCATGGGGATAAGGGGCGGAGAATGTGACTTCAAGAAGTGAAGGTATGGTGGAATCATGGATTTGTTCATCAGATTAGGCTTAAACAATGATGCATGGAACAAAATCTTGGTGTTCTCCATCTTAACACGGTTTTTTTTTTTTCCCTGTTAATTATATGTAAATAATAGCCTCTTTTTTTTCTCATTTTCATATATATCTTCATATACAAATGCCTTCTCTGCTCTCTCTTTTTTTTTCAGTCTTTATTGAAAATGATGCTTATATTTCCTTTATATACTGTCATGCGATTGTACATATATCTGGGTTTCTGATGAAATTTGGAACAAACCAATCACACACTACAGTGTGTGTCTTCCTCGTACCTTCTAGTATGATATTTTCATCTTAATGAATGGGTCAAAGTTGGTTTGATAGGGGAGGACTTGGTGGAAATATGTTGTGGTAGAAGGAGTGGTGGGGAAGAGAGTTGGTGATGATGGGGCAGAGAGTTCTTGGTGAAATAGAGGACTTACTGCAACGGCCGGCAAGAAATGCAGGTTTGCTAGTTCATATATATATAGAAAAATATTATTTAGTTAATAACGATTTACTATTTAGCTCAGTATCAAAGTTGTTAAATGTTCCTAACTACCAAGCAGTTGTGTTTTAGCTCCTCCGTTAGTTGAGGATATTTTGGTAACTTGCAATCTCAAAACGACGTAATTTTGATTTTTTCATCCACTTTCACGGCAACAACTAACGAAGGGGGCTAAAATACAACTTTTTGGTAGTTGGGGGGGCCATTTAACAACTTTTGATACTTGATGAGACTAAATAGTAAATCGCTGATAGTTAAGAGAGCTAAATAGTATTTTTCCCTTTATTTATTTATTTATTGATTGTAGTTTTAGGGCTTTTAGATGCCCTTTAAGACCATCTGTGGTGCTCTCTCGATATGATTGCAGATCAATTTGTAGTGTTTTTTGGACTCTGTGCTTGTATCTTATTCCATTGGCTTTTATTTGACCTTTCTTCGGATGATTTGCTACAGTTGTTTATGTGGGGTTTCATAATGGGTTGTTGAACCTCTATGGGGGTATGTGTCCCTTCTTAGAGCAAAACAACAAATGCTCTGTATGCCATTTCTTTTTTTATATTTAAAGAAAATTAAAAAAATCACAAAAACTTACTCATCATATTTCTTATATTTAACCAACCTTCAAGGGTTGTTACAATATTTCTCAATGTGTAGGGAACCAAAAGTAATTTTCTATACATTATTTTAATATAAACAATTTTCTTTTCTCTCTCATCTTTTCGTCTTTAATTGAGGATTGCATTGAGATTTTGTAAAAAAAGTAAAGGTAAGTAGAGAACTTGTATTTTGCAAAAAAATAATATTTTAATGATATAGGGAAAGATAGGGAAGTTATTATGAAATATATTTTCATAGGATAGCAAAAAATAGTTTTGTGGCCTAAACTTAAGAAAAATCAAAGGAAAACTGCTGTTAGTGCCCTTATACCTTTTAGTTGTGCCATCTCTGGTGCGCCTCGTCAAATCACCTTAATTGGTAGCCAAATATCTTGGTATTTGTGCTAAGAATTTATAAGGTCGCGTCATTTATTTTGATGCACTCCCTTAATTCATAATGAGTCCAATAACCCATTATGAAGCCCCACATAAACAACTGCATTAAAATATCATTAAATGTATAAGACACCCTCTAAATATACAGGGAAAAAAAAAAAAAAAAAAACTCAAGCTTCTTCCACTAAGAGCACTAGCAGTAGATGCCCTATATGTTATTCACTTTCTTATGTTGAGAATTTTTTTTTAAAAAATCATTCACATCAAATTCCTTACATTTAACCAACCCTCAAGGGTTGTTACAGAAAACCAAAAGTAGTTTCCTATACATTATTCTAATATAAATATTTATCTTTTCTCTCTCATCTTTCATCTTTCATCTTTTTATCTTTAATTAGGGTTGTGTTGAAATTTTGTTAAAAAAGTGAGGGTAGGTTGAAAACTTGTGATTTATAATTAAATAATATTTTAATAGTATAGGGAAAGGTAAGGAAATCTATTATAAAATATATTTTTAAAGAAAAGCAAAAAATAGTTTTGTATCTTAAACTTTGAAAAAATCAAAGAAAAACTGCTACTAGCTGCTCTTATGCTAATTGCTATGTTAGTAACTGAGAAGCCACTAAGGTATTTGAGGGAATGTTCCACAAAGGAGTTGAACAAAACAAAATTTGGCAAGAATTACTACAGACTTATCTCATTAATTAATACAAAGTTGCAAGCATGTCATTAGACAAGATGAATTTCAAAGGGAAGAGAAAATGGGGACACCCGGTAACGTGGCACCTGCATCAACAATGAAAATGTTGCCGGAGACATATTCAGAAGAGTCATGAATCAAGTATCGAACCATAGATGTTAATGCTGGATCTGAGGTGCCATAGGTTCTTAAAGGGACAGTCTTGTTGACAACGTTTGGCAGCCAAGATTTTTGCAAAAGATCCTCAGTAATCTCAGATTTGAAAATCCCAGGTGCTATCGAATTCACTCTAATTTTGTATACCCCCAATTCCAGGGCCAAGGCCTGTTATGACAGATCACTTAGCAATCATAAATGTAAATATAATAATATCATATAAATTCTGAAAACTATACAAATGAATTCTAGCACCGATCTAAGATAACCCCGACTCCTAGGAACCCGGCCCAAAGAGGTAACCATTTTTGTTCCAAACAATTATTAAGAATTGCAAGTCGAATGAATGATGTTACCTTTGTCAAGGCGTTTAGGCCTGCCTTCGAAGAAGAATAAGCGACAGCTCCAGGAATTCGGCCACGGTCAATGCCAGCAATAGAAGAGATATTGATGATTGATCCTCCCCTCTCTGCATCACGCATGCGAATGCAGACGTATTTTGATACCAACCAGGCTCCTGTTAAGTTTGTTTTCAAAACGTTGTTCCATTCCTCCTCGGACAAATCCAACGGAGATTTCACATTACCTAGAAGTACATACCAAACGCAAACTTAATTCCCTTCATTTCTCTTCTTTTTTTTGTTTTTGTTTTTTTGTCAACAACTAAACAGAAAGCAAAAAGGAAAAGAAAAAACCTCTAACTCCAGCGTTGTTGACTAAGGCGTCGATATGGCCAAACGCGTCCCAAGCCTTGTAAACAGCGCTCTCGATGGTGGGAGCATCGGCGCAAACGTCGAGCTCCACTGCCACGGCTCGATGGCTTCTGGGCTCGGAAGCCGAAGAAGAAGAAGAAGAAGAAGGAGAAGGAGGAGGAGGAGGAGGAGGAGGAGGTAGGGGGAGGTGATTGATCTGGTGGCAGAGGGAGACAAGGCGATCCACCCGGCGCGCGGCTGCCACGATTCTGCAGCCGGCCTTGGCGAGGTCGAGACAGAATTCGAGGCCGAGACCCGAGGAAGCCCCCGTCACCATCACCACTTTTCCCGCTAGCTCGTCCCACTCTTGCCTCGCCATTTGCCTCCTCTCTCAAACTCACACCTTCGCACTCACACTTTGAAGAAGCAGCAACAGCAGCAACGATGGAACTATCATCCGTGGCAGGACAAATACCATCCACTCGTTATAGTCAATAGGTAAAGTGTATTTTGCATTAATGATTTCAAAGACTAAAACAGAAGAAGCTATTTTCAATCGAATTATTTAAAAAAAAAAAAATCATTTAGAATTGGTATTTAAATCGCAAATTATCTTTGATTCAACTTTTTTTTTTTTTTTACATGTCGGCACAAAAGTAGTTGGAAAATTCAAACTAGTAACCTCAATTTTATTAGACATAATTTCAACCGATTGAAAAACCTCTTAGAGACTTCGGCCTTTCTTAATTTGAGAAGTTATTTTTCGCTTTTCATAGTTATTTCTTTACTGGTAGTTCATTTTTTTTTTTAACATAATTGCCTTTGCAAACAACCTTCCCACGTATTGAACAGAAGAAATAAAAAAATTCCTAATGCTTGCTTTATCTGAGCTACATGAATGCATAACATTAAATTTATAAGTCCCTAATTTTTTTTGAGATTTCAATTTAGTTTTTTAAGTTTTAAATTTCGATAATTAGGTCTTAGTTAAGTTTTCATTTAGTTTTAAACAGGTCCCTTGGTTTAATTATATGTAATTATAGTTTAATTGAAAAATAAAGTGACCCCGTCTTTGAGGAAATCTTCATCTAAAAAAAAAAATTAATTAATTAATTGTATGTCATGTCATACCAATTAATTAATACCACATGACTCTCGTTTAATATAGTATATGCCAACTATACATTTTATGCATCATAATTGCTTTTAAGTAATAAATATACTCAAAATAAAAAAGTTACATTTAAAAAAACAAAAGACATGGACAGACAATTCTGCCACAAGGCACGTACTTGTAGCACATGTTGACACGACATGTCAAATGAAGGCTACATAGCATTAATTAATTGGTTTGATGTGGCATGTCATTAGTTAATTGGATAGTACGTTGACATACATTAAAGAAAAATGTTGAAATTGAAAATCTCACATGAAAACAAAGACTAAATTTGATTTCTTATGAGAGAGAGAGAGATTTTGGTTTAAATGATGTTGAAAGGGAAAAGTTCGCTAGCTGAGATTGTTTGGGTTACCAGAATAAGTTTTGCCTGGTTTCTGCTACTTGCCCATGTACATCCGTTAGGCCATGGCACATCAATTACACGCAAAGTATTGGTCCTTGATCATGTCGTTCTTGAATGAAGATTGGAGTATTTTGGCCAAGTTTCTTGAATGATGATAAGTACTTGGTAGCCTCTTGATAGCTCATTCTCCATATTCTTGCTTGACTTCAGCTCTAAATCTACATGCCTTTTTTTTGGCTACATCTACATGCCTGTTTTGTGGCTACATCTACATACCTGTTTTTGTTTTTTTTTGACTTGGAACCTATTATTCAAAGCATGGCCTTTTGAACCCACTTCAAAGAGTAAACCATGGATACTTTTAATAGCCAGAAAACTACACTCAAATTAAACTGTTTAAGAAAAATTATAGTTTACGCCCTTAAAGTAGACAATGTTTCTCAATAAACACTAAAATTTTAATTTTTGCCTTTTCAATTCAATCAAATATTATTCCAAAATTATCATATTGCCCCTATTATATATATAAATAAATAAAACAAACAAACAAATTTAAAGGAGAAAAATTACCAGACCCAAATTTATTTTTAGGTAAATTACCTGACCATATAATTATAATTTTCCCTATAGTTTAACTTTCACCTTTCCCCATTGTTAAATGAGGCCATGCCATGCGTATTTCATCCTCTTAGTTAGAAGAACAAAGATACGTAAGCGACATCATCATTAGTTAGATTACTTAATGCTCAGCAGCCCAAAGACAAAATGCTTGAACTAGAATTGGGTGGGATGCGCCAGGCCCGTGCAATAGTGCAACGCATGGGCGACGCTCGAAGACCCCAATAGCAAGCTACTGTGGCGGATCTTCCCCCATAAAAAATTAATTTAATATCGTGTGACCCGATGGGCCACGTATCAGATATTAAACTGATAAGAACAGATACTACACTTGATCTTAGCCAAAAGGCCGAGAAAGGTATGTTTTGTTCGTTGTCTCCGTCTTCCTTTTATAACCAGTGTTCACTTCCACCTGCTCTTATTCTTTCGGTGTGGGACTAAAAAAGCTTCCAGGCATCGATTTCAAAGACCAAGTCAGAATAAAGCCTTTGCGAAGGTCGCTTGCTTATCATTTGGCTATGCTGCCTTCCAGGCTCTTCAAACACTGATATCTGTTTAGTTTTTTGTGTGATTTGCAGCCCAAGACGAAGTTGTAAACAAACCATTATTTATTCTTTGTCCTTTAATAATGCAGGACATTATCCAGAGGTCCGAAGATTTTTGTAGGTCAGATCTGCCTGGGCCAATGCCGCACGTTTGTGTTGAATCACACTGGACAGTGGACACCCATAGCATTAAAGGGAATCCGACCACTTGATTCCCTTCTAAAACAACGATCAAATAGTGTTCCTCGCCATCCCCTTGCAACTTTCGCCGGCGCGTGTACTTCACCTCCGCCTCATGTGTTTCCTGCTTTCTATCTTGTATTTTATTTTTGTTCTGTTGTGTTGCTTTATGTTTAATCCGAACCGGTTGGGCTTTAGATTTTGTGTCTGTGTAGGAGATATTTTTTCCTTCTTTTAGGTTTTCTTCTGGTTTATATTTTTTCCTTCTTTTTTCACTGTTCTTTTTCTACTTGATCTTCACAGTTTCTTTATCTATCTGGGTTGGGTTTATATTTTTAGGGGTTTTATTCTTCTAGATGGTTTTATCCACATGTACGCCGTGGCTTTAGCCGGCTTCATTCGCTAGTGGCTTTTTCTTTTCTGGTCCCCAACCAGGTGAACTGAGTTAGCATATAAAACCTTGGTAATTGTGTCCTTTAGATGCGGCTTGGGTCAAGTTGGGTTTGGGTGGGTTTTGCCCAGCCTTGTGTTTGGGTTTAATCTCTATAAAACCAGATGCTTGCTGAAATATTTAGAACATGACTCCAAAGTTTATGCCTTTATTTTCTATGGAAAATCTAGTGCTTTTAGAAGTTTCTAGTGTTAATTTTACATAAAACATTATTTAAGAAAAATAAAATTGAATGTTCCACTCGCTTTTTTTTTAAAGATTAAGATCAAATTTGAGATTTAGCAACAAATTTGTGAGGCATTAGCAACAAAATTGAGGCATTAGCATCAAATTTAGGATGATCAAATCCATTTTGGGTGATATCATCCTAAAGGGTTAACCTTCCACCCTTAGGTTTAATTTTGAATCCAAAACAAGTTTTAAAGCATTAGAACCTAACTATTAACTTATAAAATTAATATGTTAGCAAAAAAACGGTATTACAATTTTATTTTTTATTAAATCATTTCTACATAAAGGCCAGAGAACATGGGTGAGAATACTATGAGAACCCTAGCAAACCTCATTTTCTATAAGAGGAAGAAAGGAAAAAAGCATCAGACACTTCAGTTTTTAAAAAATCATATTTTTAAATTACACATTTTCAAATAAGTGAAAAAAATAAAAAAGGTACTCACAGCTACAATTTCAAATCTATTATTTCATGTACTATGCAATTGTCAAGCGTGCTCTAAAACCTGTGTATTCAACAGAATTTATAGATTGGTTTTAATTTTGTTCCCATTTCTTTCAGTTTTTTCAAATTTCTTTAATATTAAAGACTGTATTAGGTTCTGATAGTGATTTTGGTTGGTAAGTTCAATTTAAATATACATATGTATCTATCAATTAGCCATGGAGTTTGGGTATTCAAGTTTTCCTATTATTTTCTCCTCCTCCTACGAAAGAGATAGGCTTTCGATTCCACAAAAACTTTTTTTCCTAGTGGGCTGAGAGAATTCTTCTTACGCTCATCAGCCCAATTAGACTAAAAACCATATTTGAACTAGAATTGGGTTGGGTGCGCCAGGCCCGTGCAATAGTGCAACGCATGGGCGACGCTCGAAGACCCCAATAGCAAGCTACTGTGGCGGGCCTTCCCCCATAAAAAACTAATTTAATATCGTGTGGCCCGATGGGCCACGTATCAGATATTAAACTGATAAGAACAGATACTACACTTGATCTTAGCCAAAAGGCCGAGAAAGGTATGATTTGCTCAGTGTCTCCGTCTTTCTTTTATAGCCAGTGTTCACTTCCACCTGCTCTTATTCTTTCGGTGTGGGACTACAAATTCTTCCGGATCTACTTCTAAGACCAACAAGATGTGCGAAGCTGCACGTCTTGGGCATCAAGCCAATTTTGTTTCGACTCTCGAGGCAATCCCAGGTCCTAGCAAATTTTAATTTCTTTTTTTTTTCACTTCAAATCTAATGATTTGTTTTGCCCAATGGTGGACTGAAAAAATTTTTAAAATTATATATGGTGTACGTAAACTTTTTTCTAAAATTATATATGGTTAGCTACACTCTAAACAACTTTACCAACTTAACAAGCAATAATAAATAAAGAAAGGTAGGTGCAACTTTTGACGCATTTCTCAACTGCCCCAAATTCATCTTCATGAATGACGACTCAAAACCACATTTGTTAACACGACATCGATGTCGTTATTAATGACAGTTGTTGGTCTCTTAAGCCCACCAATTCAATAGCTTCTATTTGTAGCCATTTAATGGCCAAAACAAACAACCTACTATCTGCATCATCTGAGCTACATGAATAATAATAATAATTCCGAAAATTTTATGATATTTTAATTTAGTTCTTAAGTTTTAATTTCCATAATCCAAGTTTAATTTTTTATATGATTTCAAATTCAAATAGGTGCCTCAATCAATTTACCATCTAATTAATGAGAAATGTTATATACACATTTGTATTCCACAACTATCCTATCACATCAATAGCGTAGTTTTAGTTTTAGTTTGTTTTTTGTTTTTTTTTTTTTTTTTCTCGTAGTCTTAGGGCTCTAGATGCCTTTACCACCTTCTAATTCTATGGTGCTCTTTCGATCTGCAATGTTCTTTAGACTCTGTGTTGGTATCTCATTATGTTGACTTTTATTCGACCTTCATCGGTATATTCTCTATTGTTGTGGTCTTCCTTCGGATGTGTTGCTGCAATTGTTTATGTTGGACTTTAGAATATGGGTGGCAAAATGGGTACCCATACCATTATTGCATGTATACCTATTTTATACTATATTACAATTGCTTAGCTAAACTAGATCGAGTTTGACACGATTATGACATGAAAATAAACGGTAACCCGACACGACCCGCTTTTAATTTATAATAACTGGTCTTATTGGGTAGACCAATTCGCTTTAAAAAAACTTAAAACACTTTTTTTCCTTACTTTCTTTTTTAAAAATGTAGTAATAATAATACCAAAAACATTGTTAATTTAATTGTTAACAAATTATTAGCTCAAATATCTTGTATATATATATACAAAATATATTACAAAAAATAGTTATATATATTTAAATCCATATAATAGTAATTAAATAATATATGTTATGCTTAATTCAATAACATTATATTATATGCATATTAAATAATATAATTATAAATATATAAGATCAATATTTAATTATAGTATTTGTGTACAATGATAATGACATTCAGATAATATCAAATTAAGTAATTAACATTTGATTCAACAATGTGTTACTTATAACCACAATTAAAGTATTAATGTATTGTTATTGGAATTTATATGATTACATTACATGATCAATTGATCATTAAATCTTATGATTATCTAATAAAAAATTATACATATATAATATGATATAAGTATACAAATTGATACTAATACAATAATTAACTAGAAACTTGATTCTCACTTCTAATGTATGTTATAAGTCCATATGTTATAAATTATAATTATACATATATATTGAATAATACAAATGTATAAGATTAATACTTAATCATATGATTTAATGATAATTTAAATACTTAAGCATAATATTCATGTACAATGATAATGTCATTCGTATAATATCAAATTAAGTAATTAACATTGGATTCAACAATGTGTTACTTTTAACCATAATTAAATTATTAATGTATTGTTATTGAAATTTATACGATTATATCACATGATTAATTGATCATTAAATCATATGATTGTCTAATAATAATTATATAATGGAATTTATAAATTAAGCCAACCAAATTGACCAATTTTACATTTATTCCTAAATTATAATTATACATGTATAATACCAATTTTACACTAGGCTTAGGTTTTAGTTTAGTTTTGTTTTTTTTTGTCGTAGTCTTAGGGCTCTAGATGCCTACCACCTTCAATTCTATGGTCTAACTTTGTAGACCCGCCATCTGAATTCTTGGTCTTAAATGGTATCTCATTAAGAGAACCCGATTAGCCTAAACCCATTACCTATTTATTTGTGTCGTGTTCGTGTCGTTTTCGCAGATCGTGTAAAAATTGCCAGCCCTACTTTAGAATGGGTTGTTGGACCTCTCGGGATATGTGGCCCTTCTTATGCCTCTTAGTTGTGCCATCTCAATATGCCTTGTCAAATCACCTTAATTGGTGGTCAAGTATCTTGGTCTTCGTGCTGATAATTTATGCGGCCACATCATTTATTTAATAAATTCCCTTTTAATTTTTGTTCACCTACACTGTGGTTGTATTAAAACTTATTATTGAGTTGTCCAACATTTTGTTGTTCTTTGTTGTAATTTCTTCCTTAATATACTTTAAAAAAAAAATAAAAATAAAATAAAATTAAGAAGCTTGTTTGTGTCATGAGAATAAGTTTTGTCCGCTTCCTACTTGCCCCATGTATATCTTTTAAGCAATAGCACATCAATCACACGTAAAGTATTGGTCCTTCATGTGGTTCCATTTTTCTTCACCTTTTCATTTGTGAATTAACAGAACATGACCTTAATCAGATTGTAGAAATTGATAGACCACCATATACTACCATGTATATTTACTTTATATATATATATATAAGTAATCAAAATATCATTAAATGTACCCAAAAAAAAAAAAAAATCTCAAGCTCCTTCAACCACCAGCTTACTTGCTATGTTCGTAACTGAGGGAGTCACTAAGGTATTTGAGACAACGTTCCACAAAGGAAATCAACAAAACAAATTTTGGCAAGAATTACTCCAGACTTATCTCATTAATTAATTCAAAGTTGCATGTATGTCATTAGACAAGATGAATTTCAAAGGGAAGAGAAAATGGGGACACCCGGTAACGTCGCACCTGCATCAACAATGAAGATGTTGCCGGAGACATAGTCAGAAGAGTCATGAATCAAGTATCGAACCATAGATGTTAATGCTGGATCTGAGGTACCATAGCTTCTCAAAGGGACAGTCTTGTTGACAAAGTTTGGCAGCCAAGATTTTTGCATAAGACCTTCAGTAATCTCAGATTTGAAAATCCCAGGTGCTATAGAATTCACTCTAATTTTGTATACCCCCAAGTCCAGGGCCATGGCCTGTTATGACAGATCATTTAGCAATCACAAAAGTAAATATAATATTAACATATAAATTTTGAAAACTATACAAATGAATTTCTTGACTACTACCTTGTGGAAGCAAAAAAATATCGGCCTGTACCAAGTAACCAAAACAGCCTATTCCAAGCTAGTTCGAGAAGGAAGGTTTTCATCGCACTTATTAATGGACAACTGGTCCTTTCTAAAACCGATGTGAGATAATCACAACTCTTAAGAACCCAGCCCGAACAAGTAACCATTTTTGTTCCAAACAATTATTAAGATTAATTGAAAGTGGAATGATGTTACCTTTGTCAAGGCGTCTAGGCCCGCCTTTGAAGAAGCATAGGCGACAGCTCCAGGATTTTGGCCACGGTTAATGCCAGCAATAGAAGAGATATTGATGATTGATCCTCCCCTCTCTGCATCACGCATGCGAATGCAGACGTATTTTGACACCAACCAGGCTCCTGTTAAGTTTGTTTTGAAAACGTTGTTCCATTCCTCCTCGGACAAATCCAATGGAGATTTCACATTTCCTAGAAGTACATACCAAACGCAAACTTAATTCCCTTCATTTTCCTCTGCTTCTTTTTTTTTTTTTTTGGTCAACAACTAAACAGAAAGCAAAAAGGAAAAGAAAAAACCTAAAACTCCGGCGTTGTTGACCAAGGCGTCGATATGGCCAAACGCGTCCCAAGCCTTGTAAACAGCGCTCTCGATGGTGGGAGCATCAGCGCAAACGTCGAGCTCCACAGCCACGGCTCGAGGTCTTCTGGGCTCGGAAGCCGAAGAGGAAGAAGGAGGTAGGGTGAGGTGATTGATCTGGTGGCAGAGGGAGACAAGGCGATCCACCCGGCGTGCGGCTGCCACGATTCTGCAGCCGGCCTTGGCGAGGTCGAGACAGAACTCGAGGCCGAGACCCGAGGAAGCCCCCGTCACCATCACCACTTTTCCCGCTAGCTCGTCCCACTCTTGCCTCGCCATTTGCCTCCTCTCTCAAACTCACACCTTCGCACTCGCACTTTGAAGAAGCAGCAACAGCAGCAACGAGGAAATACCATCCGTGGCGGGACAAATACCATCCACTCGTTATAGTCAATACGTAAAGTGTATTTTGCATTAATGATTTTAAAGACGTTAATTTTTTTTTTAAAAAAAAAAAAATCATTTAGAATTGGTATTTAAATCGCAAATTCTCTTTGTTTCAACTTTTTATTTTTTTACATGTCCACACAAGAAGTAAAAGGGAAATTTGAAATAATAATATTTACTTTATTATGTATAATTCTAGCCGATTGAACTATCTTATGGGGACTTCAACCTTTCTTAATGAGGAGCTATTTTTCGCTTTCCACATTTGTTTCTTTACTAGTAGTTCATTTTTTGAACGTAATTGGCTTTGCAAACAACCCTCCCACGTATTGAACAAAAGAAATAAAAAAATTCCTAATGTTTGCTTTATCTAAGCTACATGAATGAATAATTATATGCAAAACATTAAATTTATAAGTCCCTACTTTTTTTTTTTTTTGAGATTTCAATTTAGTTTTTTAAGTTTTAAATTTCAATAATTAGGTCTTAGTTAAGTTTCATTTAGTTTTAAATAGGTCCCTTGGTTTAATTATATGTAATTATAGTTTAATTGAAAAACGCAGTGACCCTATCTTGGAGGGGATCCTCGTCAAAAAAAATAAAAATAAAATTAATTGTATATCATGTCATACCAATTAATTAATACCACATGACTCTCGTTTAATATATTATATGCCAACTATACATTTTATGCATCATAATTACTTTTAAGTAATAAATATACTCCAAATAAAAAAGTTACATTTAAAAAAACAAAAGATTGTCAATTGTGCCACAAGGCACATACTTGTAGCACATATTGATGGAACATGTCAAATGAGAGCTTCATAGCATTAATTAATTGGTTTGATACGGCATGCCATTAGTTAATTGGATAGTAAGTTGACATACATTAAAGAAAAATGTTGTCCTTAAGAGGTAATTCAATCAATTGGGATCATGCCTAATAAAGTGGAGGTCACTAGTTCGAATCCCCCTCCCCCCTCTTGTGCGAACATGTCAAAAAAAAAATGAATTGAAAATCTCACATGAAAACAAAGACTAAATTTGATTTCTTATGAGAGAGAGAGATTTTGATTTGAATGATATTGAAAAGTTAGCTAGCTGAGAAGATTGTTTGGGTTATCAGAATAAGTTTTTGCCTGGTTTCTGCTACTTGCCCATGTACATCCTTTGCGTGTAATTGATGTGCCAGGTCCTTGATCATGTGGTTCCTGAATGAAGATTGGACTATTTTTTGGCCAAGTTTCTTGAATGATGATAAGTACTTGGTAGCCTCTTGATAGCTCATTCTCCGTACTCTTGCTTGACTTCAGCTCTAAATCTACATGCTTTTTTGGCTACATCTACATGCGTTCTTTTTTCTTTTTTTTGGGTACATCTACGTGCCTTTGGCTACGTCTACACCTATCAAGTATTTTGGCTACATCTACATGCCTTTTTTTTGGGGGTACATCTACATCTAGCAAGTATTTTGGCTACATCTACATGCCCTTTTATTTTTTTGACTTGGAACCTATTCAAAGCATGGTCTTTTGAACTCACCTCAAAGAGTAAACCATAGATACTTTCGATAGCCAGCAAACTACACTCCAATTATAGTTTAGGAAAAATTATAATTCACCCCCTCAAAGTTAACATTTCTCAATTCAAACATTAAAATTTTAATTTTTGTAATCCACTCTAACAAAGTTTTAATATTATCTCAAAATTCTCATACTGCCCCTATTTTTTTATATATAAAAAAAAAAATAAGGTGCAAAAATACCAAATGGCTACACCCTAAATTTTTTTAAAAAATAAAAATTTTAAATTTTAAATACAAATGATCAAATTAAAAATTAAGATTAAACAAAAAAAGGTGCAAAAATACCAAATGGCCACGCCCTAAATTTTTTTAAAAAAATTATTTTAAAAAATAAAAATTTAAAATTTAAAATACAAATGATTAAATTAAAAAAATTAAAAATTAAAATTTTAAATATTGATCAGAAAAATAACTTTGGTCAAACTATATAATTGTAATTTTCCCTATGGTGTTTAACTATCACCTTTCCCCATTGTCAAATGAGGCCATGCGTACTTCATCCTCTCAGTTAGAAGAACAAAGATACATAAGTGAGATCATCATTGGTTAGATTACTCAATGCTCAGCAGCCCGAAGACAAAATGCTTGAACTAGAATTGGGTGGGGTGCGCCAGGCCCGTGCAATAGTGCAACGCATGGGCGACGCTCGAAGACCCCAGTAGCAAGCTACTGTGGCGGACCTTCCCCTATAAAAATTAATTTAATATCGTGTGACCCGATGGGCCACGTATCAGATATTAAACTGATAAGAACAGATACTACACTTGATCTTAGCCAAAAGGCCGAGAAAGGTATGA
Source organism: Carpinus viminea (assembly GCA_013348765.1). NCBI lineage: Eukaryota > Viridiplantae > Streptophyta > Magnoliopsida > Fagales > Betulaceae > Carpinus > Carpinus viminea. The sequence goes on along the minus strand of CP054674.1, from coordinate 33,704,464 downwards.
TTTGGTAGTTCTCTCCGTCTTTGTTTTATAGCCAGTGTTCACTTCCAGCTGCTCTTGGTCTTTCGGTGTGGGACTATACAAAAGCTTCCGGATCTACTTCAAAGGCCAACATGTGCGAAGCTGCACGTCTTGGGCATCAAGCCCATTTTGTTTCGACTCTCGAGGCAATCCCTGGTCCTAGCAAACTTTAATTTCTTTTTTTCACTTCAAATCTAATGATTTGCTATGCCTAACGGTTGGACTGAAAAAATTAAAAAAATTATATTTGGTGTACGTAAACTTTTTCCTTAAATTATTTTTAAAAAAATGATTGAGATTTTTTTAAAAAAAAAAAAACATGTTTATATAAAGAAGAAAAAAGAGATTCGAACTAATAATTTAATACATGACTACAATCAATTAAACTACTATTTAAGAACAAATAATTTAGACTATCTCTTGAATAATATGGGTTAATTGTTAAATGGAAATGTAAAATATCAGAACGGAAATAATTTTTTTAATTGTGTTTTTCATCCACGTTTGTACTCAAAAATACCAAAAAAATAATAAGTAAAAAAAATTTATAGATGGATCGAAGCAACCAAGAGAAAAAAGCACAAGCATTTAGAGAGAAAGTACTCCACAATGCACGAATCAGCCTTGTGCTCATCCCAACAATAATTCACCAACACTCACAATTGTTAGAAACATTCCCTCGAAATCAAATTATAGACAGCACAGCAAAAATAGAAAAGCGGAAAACGGAAAGAAAACAAAAGCCATTACGCATTTTCCGTCGAAGCTCGCATCTCCTTCAAATCCAGGCACCCTTTGAGTTTTGAGCTAAAATTTTGTAAAAATGTCTTCCAAGAAGCAAGCGCTTTTCATATCCTCCCTCGTCATCCTCTGGTATTCCGCCAACATTGGCGTCCTCCTCCTCAACAAGTTCTTGCTCTCCAACTATGGCTTCAGGTTCCCAATCTTCCTCACAATGTGCCACATGTCAGCCTGCGCCATCCTCAGCTACATTTCCATTGCCTTCCTCAAGCTCGTGCCCCTCCAGGCCATCAAATCTCGCTCCCAGTTCCTCAAGATTGCGACTTTGAGCGTTGTCTTTTGTGCGTCGGTTGTGGGTGGGAACATCTCCCTCAGGTACCTTGCGGTGTCGTTCAACCAGGCTGTCGGCGCCACGACGCCGTTTTTCACGGCGCTGTTTGCATTTTTGCTTACCCTTAAGAGGGAGGCTTGGGTCACCTACGCTGCTCTTGTGCCAGTTGTTACTGGGGTTGTGATTGCTAGTGGGGTATGCTTATTATTTTTGTTTATTGGGTCATTTTTGTTGATCACGATTGATAGATTTATCTGATTACATCACTAATTATTTTCTGTGTACAAATGTGGGTTTCTGTTGCCGTCAGTTTCTTTTTTGTGATTGATTTTGGAACTGAGACATTTATATCTTTTGGTTGTTTTAGTATTTTAGTTTGACAGTTAAGGTTTTACTTATGCCATAAATGCCAATCCAGATCTGGTATTCAGTTAGATGGGTTAGTAACTGATAGTTTATGCACTTTCCATGATCTATAACTAGTTCAAGTTATGAGCAGTTTTTTTTTTGACGATCTACATGGTGCAATGGGTGATCAAATGGAGGTGAAGATCTCAACAATTACAAGAGATATTTCTATTGATAGAATTCTGGATAAAAAAAACTGACTATAGTCAACAGATCACTCGAATAAATTGATTTTGGACTTTATGCAGGGACATGGTCATGCTTTGAGTGATTGGAGGTAAGCAAAATGGGACCACGGAAGGCTAGTTTTTCCGGCCAAAAGTCATGTTTGATGTACTTGTTTGCATATCTGAGATGGCCAAAAATGTTATTTTCAGTAGAATATCCTAACATATAGCATGAATGTAGAAAGATTGTTGAATGTTATGGCAGGAGAAGAACTAAGTCTTCGTTGAGCTATCCCATGTAACTTTTGGCAATCATGCAAGAGATGTGTACTTGTTAAGAGCTTGAAAATGAACACTGCTTCTTTGTTTCTGGCTGTTATGTTTATTCTCTCTCTCTTTTCCAACCGCTCCCTTAATTGACTGCAAAAGAATTAAGCTCCTTATCTTCATCTTTTAATTTTTTTTTTCTCTTTTCCTTATATAGTTTGATCTAGCTTTCAATAAGTTAAAAGAGGTTTTGGTTGGTGGCAGGGTGAGCCAGGCTTCCATTTGTTTGGATTCATTGTTTGCGTAAGTGCAACTGCTGCAAGGGCCTTTAAGACTGTTCTTCAGGGTATCCTACTTTCTTCTGAAGGGTAAACACTTTGATCTATTACCTGATCATTTATTATCTTTCAGAGTAGATCTGTTTTGAAAATTTATCTTGTTATTATCATCCATTTCACATCATTAAATATGGAATTGCTTTCCCTCTTCTTATTGTTATTGTATGTATATTGTTTGAATCTAATGCATGTCAGGTGATTTCTCTTTATGTAAATCATGTGCTAATAGAATAGTTCAATAGTGCAACATTTATAATTGTTATAAACCAAAGGACTAGATAAATCTGATCTGTCGTATTTGTTAGGTAGATAAGGAACTCTTGTATACACCCTTTTCCAATGGCTGGGAGGGCCAAACTGAGTGACAGTATGTAACTAAGGTCATGCTCTCAAAGTTTTGCTTTCTTCTAGTTGAGGCACCACATGTTGTATTGTAAGAATTTGGTCAAGCTTTTCTGGCTGAAACCAACTCAGGGCTTGCCTTTTCGCTACTTTCCTTTTTCTGTGCCATGCCCTTCATCTGCCACTTGTGCTGGAAATCTCTCTGCACTGTACTCTTAATAATGGTGTAAAGAGTTGGTAGCAAGGGATGAAGAAATTGTCTTGTTTTGCTAGGTAGTGAAACCAATAGCTTGCCCAAAGAGGGATATTTGACAACTCATGCCCTTGAGCAGCAAGATGGAGAATATCTGGAAAAAATAATAAAAAAAAAAAGAAAGAAAGAAAGAAAGAAGTAGCCCAGAGGCCCAAGTGAATAAAGCCTTCAGAGACTATATAGCCAAGGTGCTTGTAAACTATTACACACAATGAGTGTAGCAGCCAAAAGATAAGGCAGAACACAAAACTAAATTAAAACAAAAATATTCTGTATCTAGGAACAGATGCAATCATCCAATATGCGTCTTCATCATAATGTGCTATTTAGCTTTATCCAATTATTTAATTTCTTTATTTATTTTTTCGTGTCATTTCCTTGGAAACTTTTTAATAAGTAATATAAAAAGTTTTTATTGAATAAATGGTGCGAAGAAGAACAAAGGACATGTAAAGTGTGAACTAAAGAAAATTACAATAAATTGAAAAGACCAATAAATTGAAAAGACCAATAAAATCCAAAAGTGAATGACAGTCGATTTGCTGAAAGCATTAACCCAATCATACACATAATGAATTCAAATTAAGCTCTAGCATAAAAGAAGTCCAATTATTTCTCTCTCTCCAAATCATCCAAAAAAGACAAAGCAGTTCTGCCTTCATATCTGACTGCTAACAAGATGTCCAATTTCCCTTTCCAGTTTGCTTGAACCTTCATGATGCCCAATTTTCATTGGAGTTATAGTGACAGGTTCTTGCTCCCTTTTAAAAATTGTTTTCCATTAGTCTTTACAAGTTGCGAATCTTTTGGTATCCAAGTATAACTCATATTTCTCTAAAAGAGTCATATGTGTATTGAATACCAAACTTCTCAGAATACTTGATGCATTCTCCAGTACTTCTTAATTGTGTCCAAAGTTGAATGTAAAATTTTTATTATGTAAATGTATTTGATACTTCTCCGATACTCTTGAGTGGTCATGTGCATGCATCTTCCATAAGGAGGCAGTGAATTTAGTTAATTGGATAAACTGCTCCACTCTTATGTATGCAGTTCTTCCTGTAATGGCTTAAGTAATCTACTTTGTGTGTGGGAATGCAATATTTGGGCTCTCCTCTTTGACTTGAACTGATATACATTTAAGGTTTCTGTATTGTTTGCTAAGATCCCATGATTTTAAGGTTTAAATAATTATTCATTAATAATTAGGACGCATTGCCCATTAGGGATAAAGAGTCCTTTTTTTCATTGTTAACTGATGATTAAGAACCCTTGTTTATTCGGGATTATGAGTACTTATTTTCAATTATTGAAATCCTCAGCCATTATAGATTAGGAGTTCTTGTTAACAATTATTAGAACCCTTTTCTATTAGGAAATTTAGGAGTTTTGGGAGGTCTACAAATTTTAATGCCCTTTGGGCTTATTATTATGAAAATAATAATACTAAAATTTTGGCTTAGGAAGTTAGATCCCCTCAAAGAAGATCTAGGAAGATAGATTCCACCGAAGTGGTCACCCTCTTCACTCTTTTTCTTTTTAAATTTCTTAATTTGCAAGTGAATAGAACCCTGGGGTGCTATCATTTGGTTTCAAAACAATGACATCTAAGTATCTCACATGGATCAAGTACAATTTTAACCATGTGTATGTAAAGTTTTGGACACCCTCCTCTTGCAAACTGGTTTTCAAGGGGTAATTATGTCCAAGGGTTGTATCATTTGGTATTAGAGCCGGCCACCACGTCGAGTGTGGTATCAAATGTAGTTCATCGAGTATGAGATCGAATTGATTGCGGCCTTGTGATTGAGTCACGGAGGGGCGACCTATAGGTTGAATTAAAATATCTTGGTATTATGTATGAGCATAATATTCAGTCATTAAATACTAATAGATAAGTGAGCCACCAAAAGAGAAAGGATTACTATCGGGTCAGTGTTGATAGAGTGAGCTGTTGCAAACGTCAGCTGCGGAGCATGGTAGTATGTTATGATCTTAAGTGTCCTGCATGGCTTAAGTACAATCATAATCATGTGTACATAAGCTCTTGAGCACCCTCTTCTTGTAAGCCAGTTTTCAATGGTAGGTTATACCTAAGGTTTGTACAATCCCTTATGTTAATCATAAAGAAAGATTTGGCATCTTTGATTCGACACAATATGCAAGGGCTCCCAAGGATAGTTCACAACAAAACAATGACACTTAGTTGGAGTCAAGGATTAAGGCAAGGCTTACAACAAATATTGATAAAAAGTTTGAGCAGTTTAAGGAATTTATTCATGATTCAACAGCCCAAGCTTTTGCCAAGAGTTTTCAAGAACTTGGTTTTCGATTTGTTACTAACCATGTTAAAAAACCTTGTGTGGTACCTAGGACCAATCAGAACGGCATCCTCTTGATGATCATGACCAGGGTTTCCCTTATAAAGGTAGAAATTCCACGGTGGGAAGAAGTCAATAGAAGGTGAACTTTTTTGCTACCGAGAAGCTTGTTAGTTGTAGCAAGCAACAACTTGTGGATTATGATCACTGGTATGACCCAGTTAAGAAAGCAATAAAATTAAAGTTTTTGCTCAAGAGATTAGTTTCCTTCAAAAGGATCTAGGATGCCAAATTCTCTTTAATGATCACTCTTTTTTCTTTTTCTTTTCCTTTTTCATTCTTTAAATTTACCAGTTATAGAGCCCCAGGGTAATATCATTCATCTTCTTTTCTTATGTTAGGATAAACTTATTACTTCTTTTCATGAAAAGTTATGTAAGAGAAGGGCTGGATGGATTTTCATTTTTGTTTTATAAGTAATGGATATTTATTAAGAGCGAAATGGTGCAACCCAAATACACAGAAAGTATATAAAAGAAACACTTACTTTGAAAAAAGATAAAAGATCAAGAAATCTGGAAAATTAGAAATATGTAAACAATATGCAGATGTCCACTGGTAAAGAGTTTTGAAGAAGAAATCCTTTACCTCCACTACCGTCTTCTTACAATTTCAAAACTTCGATAATTTCTCTCTCCAGGTATGTCACATTAAACAAGGCTATATCATCTTCCACATTGCCACACTCTGAAAATTATCCAACTACCTTCTCCAACTTGCATAGAGATCCACCTCCTGTCAAGGCATAATTCACTCTAAACCGCAAAGACCAAAAACAGAATTCAGTAAGGCCCAGCAACCTCACAGGAAATGTGATTTATAGTTTCCTCACTCTTTTTACACATACAAAACCAGCTAATTGTACTATGAGATTCCGCTTCCTTAAGTTATCCATAGTAAGGATCTTCCCTAAAGCGGCCAACTAGGTGAAAAAAGCTACTCTCAAAAGAACCATACTCCGCCAAGGGAAGGGGGCATTGCATGTTAAGGACATTATAAAATGATCTAACATCAAACAACGTAATGGTGTCTTTAAACTATAAATTTGGAATACTTCTGCTTTTTTAAACACTTTAGTCTACCTGGTCCATTCCTATTCTACATTATATAGTATTCATTGAAAGGAAGAAGAATAGCAGACCCTTGGAGCTCTTCACTTCCAGAAGTTATGAAAAGCACTGTAAATGGTTCATAAGAGCTAAGAGTATAAAACCTGTAATGAATACTCTGTACAATGTGACCCACAGGCTGTTATTGTTTCATTTGCTTTATTATGATGATGTATTTGTTCTTAATAAACACTTGACATGTGCATCGCTTGTAAAGAATGATGAATTGTGCTATGAAAATTTTTCACCTTTTTGGCTCATTTTAGAATTTGGAAATTAATCTTTGTAGAGTTAATTTTGTTCCTCTACAAGATACATTAATTCTCTTTAAGACCAAGGCATTTACTGTTTCTGTTTATTTATCCTCCGCTTAATTTGGTTGACAAGGAATGGTCAAACTGCTCAGAAGAGCGAAATCTTTAAATTTTGCAATGGTTATCGTTTCTCCTCTTTTCTAATATTTTCCTCAGCCCAACAAGAGCATTTTTTGCTTGCTTTAGTGTCCATTCAATTCTTGATGTTTCAGGGAAAAGTTGAACTCAATGAATTTGCTGCTATACATGTCACCAATTGCAGTTCTAGTTCTATTGCCTGCAACACTTATAATGGAGCCCAATGTCTTAGAAGTTACTCTGCCGCTTGGAAAAGAACATAAATTCATGTGGCTGCTTCTTTTGGTTAATTCAGTGCTGGCCTATGCAGCTAACTTGTCAAACTTCTTGGTGACAAAACATACAAGTGCACTAACGCTTCAGGTTTGATAGTCTATCTTTCATTTGTCTTCCTTTTCTTTTTCATTTTCCTAATAGTTTTGCAATATACCCTCTAGATTTCTTAATTTGCAGTAAATCAATGTTCTGATTTATCTATAGAGTTCTCATCATGAATCTAACTAAATTCCAACATAAAAAAAACCAATGTCCTTCAGTTTACTGGCACTACTAGTGTCTAGTTATCTCAACCATGATGAGCATAAGTAATTATAGAGTTATATTTTGTATACCAGTATCTTACAACCATGTTAGGATAAAATGCAAACTCTGGTGATGGTGTTCATTTTCTCAGATTACTTTGTTGTTTTCCTCCAAGTTGAAGCCACTTTCTTCAAGCAACTGCTTGATGATCTTTTTTTGAACTTAAGAGAACCAAGCAGACCTTAGAGAAGAAATTCAAGCCTAAAACTTCAGTCCAAAAAGCTTTTAATCAAGAAAAAGTGAAATCATGCTTACATGTTTTGGTTTTTTTCCTCTCTCCTTTAACTCTCAAACTTCTGTGTGTTTCCCCTGGGAATCATGCTATCAGGTATTGGGAAATGCAAAAGGTGCTGTTGCCGTTGTTATCTCAATACTCTTGTTCAGAAATCCTGTTACCGCCGTAGGCATTGGCGGTTACACAGTAACTGTTTTTGGGGTGATTGCCTATGGAGAAGCAAAGAGGAGGTTTAGATGAATGGTTTAGGTTCTTGTTGAATATTGTTTTGTTTAGGAAGAGAGGAGGGAGAGTGTGTAATTTCATGTTCTCTTCTATTTTATTTATTCTTATTTGGACAAACACATTATTCTTCGAATCATTTTGTTGTAATTTATTTGATATTAAAATGCTATCATCTTATCATTTTCTAATCGAGCAGTATTAAATGTTCAAGTTTGGTTCGATCAATTATATTTCAAATATGATCCGTTTCAAAAGTGGCACTTTACCCATTTTCTAGGATTTTCAAGAATCCTAAGATTACCCTCAATGAAACACCACAAAATATAAAGTGCAGGCAACAATAAGAAATATATTTACATGTACAAGTTTTGAGACAAAGCTCAGGAAAAAAAAAAAGGAAGCTATGAGACTAAATTTTGACATATAATAAAAAATATATTTTTGATGAGTGTAAAAATTAAAAAAATAAATAAAAATAAAAAGTGGGAGAAATATAAAATAAAGTTTTTGACGGAATTTGATAGCAGAGAGTGATATGTTTGTTATGCATACCTCAATGAATTTTCAGAATAGTGTTACTAGAAGGAGTTTATTGTAAGTTAAGTAAATCATGGATGCTGATTTTGTTTTTTGTATTTCTCTCTTAAAAATGCGTTGGACAAGTAAAGTGTTCCTCTATATGTTACAGATTGACAACCAGCTCCCTAATACTTGGCGGGAAAGGTTTAATTAACCTTTATTAAAGAAATTGTCTTAGTGGCTTTGTGTTGTAATTATCCAACAGATGGATTCAGCACACTTTATAATTATTGTTACAAAGCTTAAAGAATATATATATATATCTCACATGAAAAACTAAGATTTTTTTTTTTGGTAGCAACTTCTATGCCTTTTTTCTTTGAAGGTATTTTGGGTAAAAGAGCAGTCCAGTCTTTAATCCTTTTCATTTCATTTGAAATTGAGAGGAAATTACCCAAAAGAAAAAAGAGAGGATTGGGCTAGTGTTTTTAAGATGAATAAAATTGTCATTTTAATTTTTTGAACAATTTCATCCCTCTAAAATACAGATTCTTTCCATGGAGAGGATCCTTCTCCCGGATTCCCTAGTCTAGAGTCTGCCAAAAATGGAGAGCCACTACATCCGCTCTAAAATCGTGGGTTCAGCACCAATTTAGCAATATTCAGCCCAAAATAAAATCAATTCTAGCAGGCCTGGAGAAGAACTTAGCTGCAAAAGAAACAAATGCTTTTATAAGAAAATGAGCGCAATCTAATTAGAAATGCAAACGTACAATGTCAGATAAAATGAATTAAGGGAAAAATATTAAAAAAAAAGCCTCCCAAATTATCAATCATTTACAATATAGCCACTAATATTCAAAAAGTAATAAAATAGCCCCCAAACTACCAAAATGTAACAAATATACTCCTATTATTTTAACAAATAGAATAATAAAATAATTATAAAAAAAAACTGACAAAAAAAATCATGAACGAATATTTATTTATTCTATATATATATATATATATATTGGTATTTATTAGCCCATTGATTTTTTTGTATTTTTTAAAAGTTGTTTAGTTTTTTTTTACAATTATTTTATTATTTTATTTGTTAAAAGAATAAAGATATTATAAGAATATAAAAAATAAGAGACAATTTTGTTACATTTTGGTAGTTTGGAAGACTACTTTATTACTTTTTAAATATTGATGGACTATAATGTAAACAGCTGATAGTTTAAAGGTTTTTAATATTTTTCCATGAATTAAATAACGATAAAAGAATAATATGCAAGTGCAACATCAGAAACGTTTCATTTGTAAATTCAAATATCCAAAAGCATTCCAAAATGAAATATAATGTCTAAGAAAAAAAAACGAATTCATAAAATTCATCAAGAGTTTCTTTTAGCAAGAAAAGGGCTATGCTGAAACTTTAAGCTTGAAAGGTACTTGTGCTAACTATGTGCCTAATAAGCATAGAGAAAGAAAAAAAAAAAAACAGGCTAATGGGTCATCTCTGATCTTTCTACGGGTCAGTGCAGTCACTACAGAAGGAAAATCTATAACCCATACAAAAACAGGCCAGGAGACGTCATTCTACCAGTAAGTTGGTATACCTCGAAAGTTGCTTCGGAAAAGTAAAAAACAAAGCTCCTCCTCTGTCTCAAACTTGGTGCTCCCCATCTTCTTCGCCGGTGGGGAGCGCATCATAACCATCGTGGTGCCTAGTTGTATCTCTTCCGACAGGATGCATTTTAAGATAACAGCAACCGGCAAGCTAACTGATCCAAGTAAGACGCTGAGTAGCCATAGTTGCCAGCTTAGTGGCACAGTGCTTGCAAAATTGCCCAGAAACTCAACTATGATTACTTGGAAAGTCACTGTGCAAACCATGACTCCTAGGAATATCCAGCTGTTAAATATTCCTCGTAATATGTTTATCTTCTCTATATCCCGGCTGTTTATCTCATTAAACACCTGAAAAGACAAACTCCCAAAGGAGAAACAACGTGCTCATTATCAAACCAAAAATTCATACGTTTGGTTAACTCAAAAAAGGAGGAGGAAGGGATAGATTATAATAATAGGAAAAAATCAACACATATTTCAGAAACAGTACCTGACAAAACACAAACGAAGTTAAATATCAGAGTGTTGAGAACCTCAGTGGCATCTGAACCGCTAAGTTTTAGTAGCCGCTTCCCATCAAAATTGAGAACGCCAAGGACAGCAAGCTGATATATACTTTGACCAATAATATTTCTCCACATGGCCATAGTGATAAAGCTCACACCCCTACCAACTGGCGGCCTCTTCAAAAGCCCATCATTTGGAGGTTCTGTAGCCAATGCCAGCGCCCCAAGAGTGTCCATAATCATGTTTACCCAAAGCAACTGTACAGCCGTTAGGGGAACAGATCCTGAAAGTGAAGTGGAAAATTGTCATTATTCTGACATTGCCAAAATAAATATAATGGTTTTTCGATGCGAAAAAAAAAGAACTTCATAATCCAACATACCAGAGATACATGCAGAAACAAAATTGAGCACCAGGGCAACAACATTAACAGTTAACTGGAACTGCACAAATTTTTGAATGTTTATATATACTGCACGTCCCCATTTGGCTACATTAACAATAGTCGCAAAGTTGTCGTCCAATATAATGACATCAGCATTTTCTTTGGCAACCTGAACATTATATCCATTACAAGGAAAGATTAAGAATAAAATAAATATGGAATAAAATCAAACCAATGTGTGAAGCAGAATAACAGCTAGCATTGATACAAGTCCAGAAGTATAAAAAGCCTACTCTAAAAAGAAATGATGCATTGAGAATAAAAAAGAAAAAAATAAAAGGTCAAGCTGATAAGAACTGTATAATTACAGAAGAGAGATTTTCTATTTTAAAAAATAATACCGGAGGTGATTATTTAGAGCATATAAAGACTATAAGATTCTGAGTGTCCTGGTGCTTCAAAATATTAGATAACGAAAGTATTAAAAATTTGAAATCATACATCCAAAACTGCCACCTCAGCCAAATTAACACAAACTATCTATATCTCTGTTTCTATTTTGTAAGAAAGAAAGAAAAGAAAAAAGCAGAGACAGATACCTCAGTTCCTGCTATGCCCATTGCAAGTCCAATGTCTGCCTCATGCAAAGCGGGGGCATCATTGGTCCCATCGCCAGTAACTGCAACAACCTCACCAAACATACCCCTCAGATGGGTTACCAAGGTGTGCTTGTCCAGTGGCAAAGACCGAGCCATAACCTGTATCCACGGTAAGTAGTTAAGAATCTGCAAGCATCTACCAGCACAGATAGTTAAAGGTCAAACCTTGCCAAAGCAAAAATTTAAGAACCTGAATTCTTGGTATAATTTCCTTCATCTGCTCAAGAGACATGCTACGAAATTCTGGTCCTTCTATGGCCACCCCATCCTCTGTGAATATTCCACATTCTCTAGCAATGGCCTTAGCTGTATTTATATTGTCACCAGTGACCATACGAACAGTTATTCCAGCAGCTAAACAAGTTTGAACTGCGTCCTTGACCCCAGGGCGCACAGGATCCTTGATTCCAACAACTGCTACTAATGTATAACCATTATCAGGGATGTTGTTCTCATTGGAAGTGTTACCTATATCACCATTATCAAGAATGTTGTTCTCATTGGAAGTGTTATCCATATCTTTAAAAGCCAAGCATAGAGTCCTCAGAGATTTGGATGCAAAGCCATTTATAACATCTGCGATATTCTTTTCCTGTTCTTCAGGAAGAGGAACAGGTTCTCCATTGCTATCTACAACTCTGTCACACATTCTTAATATCATTTCAGATGCACCTTTGCAAAATGCACGTACCCCTCCATCAGGAAGAGAAACAAGCACAGACATCTTCTTCCTCACTGAATTGAAAGGCTCAACCTTAAGTATCTTAAAGTCTCTGCGCTGGGCATCAAAATTGCCTCCCAAAAGCAAGCCAAATTCTAGGAGTGCTGATTCTGTTGGTGTTCCCAAAATGGTATTCTTTCCACTTTCATCCTTAACCACTTCGGAGCCAGTATTTTGAAATATCGACTGCAAAAGGATGCCTAGAACTCCTCCAGATATTTCTGATTTCAACACACTATCAATTGCATTACCTTTTACCTCCACAATTTTTTCAGAGATCCATATTCTTTCAACCACCATATGGTTTGTGGTCAATGTTCCCGTCTTATCTGTGCAAATACAACTAGCAGAACCCATTGTCTCACATGCGGAGAGATGCCTCACAAGTGCCCTTTCATCCATCAATTTTTTCATTGCAAAGGCTAGGCTCAAAGTCACTGCCAATGGTAATCCTTCAGGGACTGCAACAACAATAATGGTTACTGCAGTAGCAAAGAAGTCCAGAATCGTCAGTGCATCACTTGATGACCAATCTGTGAACTCATTGTTAAGTGCTTTTTCCACTAGATACCTTACTGCCAATATCAAAAATGTCAGCACAGCAAAAGTCAAGCCAATTTTACCAATAATTGTAGCAACACCATTTAGCTTCACCTGCAATGGAGTCTCGTCTTCTCCTCCCTCGTTCAGAGTTTCCATCAACTTTCCCCATTCAGTCCTCATTCCAACTGCTGTCACCAACATCTTTCCCGAACCATCCTGCACCTTAGTTCCTGAAAGAAGAAAAGGTTTCTCCTCGTGTACATTCACTGGCTCGCTTTCACCTGACAAGCTTGATTCATCAATCAACAAACTGTATCCTGATATATAAATTCCATCTGCTGGAACTTGATCACCAATTGACAAGTGAACAATATCTCCAACAACCAAGTCAAATATAGAAACTTTTTTTCTTTTTCCATCTCTAGTTACGTTTATAAAAATCTTCTTCTTCTCCCTATCCAAATCCTTGAATTGCAAGGACTGCCTGTAGTCACTGATGGCAGTAACCATGACTACCAAGAATATACTAAGAATAATACCCAAACCATCATATATGCCTTTTGGCCACCCTTCAGTGGGAAGTCCTACTCCTATAGACACCAAAGCACAAACCATAAGCATGATTAGTGTAAGGTCCAGTAATGCATCCCACACAAACATCAAAAAAGTTCTGGAAGGTTTTTCTGTATACTTGTTGAATCCATAAATTTTTTGCCTGGTGGGTAAATCGTTTTCGCTGATTCCTTCATTCAGTGAGACAGAAACTTTCCTCGCAATCCTCTCAACTCCACCATATTTTTTCAAGCCCTTAATATCATGGCCACGAACAATTGCTGCAAGTTCATCAGGGTGAATACTAAAACCTGCTTCTCTAGCCTCTTCTGATAGCCTGTATTCAGCTCGACCAGCACCTGCAGAGAACATAAATAACAATAAAAGCACAGATGAAAGAGATCTATTGATTCTGAGTAAGCTTTCTTTAAAGTGAAAACTACAATTTCATACCATCAATGAACTGTATTGCTGCTTTTTGAACATAAAGAGCGACTCGTATCTTTTCCTGGGGAAAACAAGAAATAGAAATGGTAGAATCACATAGGTCATAACAAAAAGTGTCACTTAAGCTTAAAATATTGACTTTGATGGTTAGATTTGCATTTATATCCATGTCTGTTAAAATCAAATTATGGCATACATTACTTATATCAAAAATAAAATTATAGCATATATAGAATACACAAACTGGAAATAAATTGAAACAGATTTTAAGTTGAATTTAGACAAACTGTATATTAATCAAAATTAGTTTTATATTGACTAAGAGCACTAGGAACCAACTTCCTAAATCACATTTTATTTCCTAAATGTAGGAAAAACTCCTAAAAGCCCCTGCAACACTCCCTTAGTTTTCCCAAACCAAGGGAAAACTAAGGAAACCAAAACTGCTACCTAGATCTAAGTAGCATTTTTGGTTCCCTTACCATTATTTTAATAATAATAATAATAATTAGAAAAAAAAAATCTTTTCCTCTCTTTCTACTAAAATGTATTTGAAAGAATATTTAAATGATATAGAAAAATGATAACGGAAGCTATTGTATAGTTTATTTGAATATGAAAGCTAAAAGTAGCTTGGTTCCCAAAATTGAAGAAGCTGATGTTAGAGCATTCCAAATGGATGAGCTAAATGACACTTTTATCTAAAATAACTCCTTAAATTTGTAAAATATCCCTTGCATTGGAGAAGAAAAAAAACTTAAAATAGATATTGTATTGAATGAGTTAAAAAAAAAGCTACATGTAGCGGCACTTTTGAATGAGCTATTTCATTTTTTTATTGTTTCTTTCACCTATTTTCTCTTTTTCCAAAATTTTCTCCTAACATTTCTCTTTGCACCTCTCTTTTTTTCCAAAAGTTCAAAAATAGGATATTTAGGAAAAAATATAATCCTTATAAATAAATTAAAAATAATAATATTTAAATGATATAGATAAAAATATAACTAATCAGATATAGGATGATTTAAAAATTCATGAGCTAAAATAAATAAAATGAGTTTTGAAGAGTTATTTTGCATAAAAATTTGGTTCCTCCATTGGGAATGCTCTTAGTAGTCTAAGGAAAGCTTATAATAGCATTCGTTCAAAATTAATCTGATTCTACTTAAGGTTCAATTTAGACCAAAACTAAATCAATAATGCAATTTGTCAAACATCTCTTAACTTATTTGTTGACTTTTATAAAAAAAAAAAATTATATATATAGTAGATAATTTCATATTTAAACTTTAAAAGCACTAACAGGAGACTCAAGGAGAAATATGCAAAAGCTTTATTTCTTGCAATACGGGCCGTAATTTTTCAAGTTTTGTGTCCCAATTGGAATAGGATTGTCATTAAAACATAAAATTCAATGTTGATGTCATGTGTTCCAGCCGGAATAGGATCCACTATTTCAAGCAAAATTGGATTATTGGAAGAGTTATTTTATGGTCAAAATTTAATTTAATTTTATCTCACGGTTTATATCATATACTATTTAAAAAAATTTAAATGACTATCAATATATACATTCTTAAATGAAACAAAATAAAATTTTAGCTGTAAATGTAAAATGGAGAGGATCCTTGTCTCATTGCAGCCACATTTGAAAATTGCGAGAAGTGTTCCACAAATTGTGTAATCTAATTATGAACTTGAAATTTCCATACGAGTATGGTTAACTAGAATAATTGAATCATCAAGATAAGCTATAAAAACAAAAAGGAGAAGTTAAGCTCTATTTCTTTTTTGGACATTGACGGGGGGATTCAACATCATACTGACGCGATTTGGTTTAACTAAAGACTAATTAATCATATAATTTAACTAAATACCATATCTGAGTCATGATTTTTATAATGAATCATATTATATATTTGTTCGGTAGGCCACCTCGAGAGGTAGAACACTAACTGCCAAAACAGTTTCTACAAAGAGCGGCGTTAATAAACAAATGGAAACAAATGAACGCAAGCATCGGATACCGTGTACAAGATGGCAAATGGATGAATATTATGAAGAAAAAAATGGAGGTGCGGCGTGTGGTGTAAAAACAGTATGGGCGGATGAGAGCCACTATGGGAGGATAAGAACCAACGATGCTCTCATACAAAAGAGCAAATGGGACACATGCACTGGTCCCGGAAATAAATAAATACATAAAAAGCATAGGTGTTGGACCACGCTCAAATGGACACAAATTTTTGTAGAAAATTTTATTCAATCGATAAATGTCATGTTTGAAAATGATTTAAATTTTTTTTAATATTCTTAATATACATTTATTATAATTTTACTAAGAACCAAAACATTAATTATTGAAAAATATGACACTTATTTAGAGGAGATTGGAAAAAAAATTCATGTCCCACACTCCCACTCAAATATCCCTCATCACATGTCATTCACGCGTCTGTCAGATTGTCAGTCATCTGTCCCTCATGTCGCTTTAGCAATTCTTAATGCCTGCTCCACATGCCCATGACTTTTGATAGCAGCGAAAGTTCCGCGAAGTTTCCTCCATTCCCATCATTGGAAGATGGACTCAAAAGTCGCTTATCTCGACGGATCATCCAACACCTATTGCCTACAGTTTTCCACCCAGAAATGAGAAATCCATTTATGATGCCATAAAGACAGTGGCCATTTTTTGGGGACGAGCATGGATTGCTTCGAGTAAAACCGCTGGGCATGGGGATTTATTTCCGTTGGATATGCCACCTCATAACCAGGATATGGCATGGTAGGTCCAATCTTACTTGGCGGCATCCGAACGTGACAGTTGACAGTGGGGGCATCCTGACGTGGCTTGAGCCATTGGCAGATCTCACTGCGAGAGACTGGATTTCGCCAATGAGATCCCGGCACGTAAGAGCTCAACGTGAAGAACGATCGAATCGTTTCAACTAGTCTCATTGCCGAACATGCCACCGGTGAAGGAAAGCTCAATCCCAGCCGAACGACAAATATTTCTCTTTGTAGAAATTAGTCAAAAAGAATCGGATCCGTACAGAGACTTATGCACATGGTGCCAAAAGAAAGATAGAAAAAAAAAAAGTCCCCCAGCTTTTGTTTGGGAGCCGAGAAGAAAACCAAAAGAAAATATATGAAATACAGGAAACAAATAAGATGATAAACAAAGTAGGTGGACGCCGATAATTGTCCATTGAGTGTGGAACGCAGTAGCTACTCGTGCCTCGTGGCGAGAGATTACTCGGCATGAAAGTAGTAAGTTACTACTTGATGTAGTATCAAGGTTACTACATCATGAAAGTAGTAACCTTGATAATTGATAACTTGTCTTCGAAAAGAGAAGTCCAGATTCTAAATAGGGATTAGAAGGTAAAAACTAATTCACTAGATTAAACTCAGATCAAATGGCAGTACCGATCTCTTTAGGTAGGATTTTTACTTTCTTAAAACCGAAAAAAATGGATATTACGAAATTCAAAATGTTGATTCTTTTACTTTCCTCTGTTTAAGCGTTTTCTACATCTACCTTAGCCACAAAAAGGAACATAGTCCTCTGTTTGTCTGCCGAGAAGATGGAGGAAAATGAAGGAAGACAAATCCTAAAAGCCAGACCAGGAGCCAGGAGGCATAGCAATAGACTCGTGCTGTGCTACACCTTTTCTCAGCGGCCAAACAAGCCACAAAGGGAAACATAATCCCGAGGCTCACATTACCAAATTCGAATTTGAATCTAAGTAGAAAAAAAAAGGGAAGTTTCATGAGAAATTAAACAAATCTATGTAAGCTGAGTAACCTGGATTTTGAGTTTCTTCTTCTCGGCCTCGTCGCGCTTGTCGAGATCGGCGACCATGCGGAACCTCCGCCTGGAATTCTTCACTATGGTGACCGCTTTCCTCCATCTCCTCCGAGCCGCTTCCGGCATGTTCTTGGACTCCACCTGGAAGTCCTTCAGCATATTCTCCATGTTTACCACAGATCTCTCAGAACAGGTTCTCAGAGTTTTCCAAGTGAGAGAATGAGATGGAAAAGGACAGCCTGTGGCGGGAACCGGAGGCGACGGACCTGAACGGACTGGCCGTTACTTATAGATACCACAGAATAGCGTGTGGCTCGGTGCACTCCAGAGAATCGGTACTCTGTGCCGTACACTAATGTACATTCCATTGTGTCCAATCAGTAATTCGTGTGGGGTAAAAAGTTTTGCATTATTGGTCCATTACCCAATAATCAACGATTACAAGAAAAGCTTAAAAGTTGAGGATTATTGAAACCTTTTCACCCCCTTATTTATTTACTCCCTCTTTTGGCAAAGTAACTCTTTACTTTTAATTTTTAAATAAACAGAGATTTTTTTTTATTCGCACTTCACATCTTCTTGAAAGTTGAAACCATTTTGGCATATTTTATGTAGATAAAGAGAATATGATTGACTGGCTGGTGCTTACAAGTTAAAAAGAAAGTTGGGTAAATGATGATGGCTATTTTGTTTTAAAAAAAATGTGTTCGGACCGTTTGAAGTCCATGGATCATCTTTGTGGTTGAGTTAAGATGGGGTCCCTTGGTATAAAAATGGCGTTCCTACAAGGCAAATAGACTCTCTCTAAGACTTATGTAAGCATAATTGTTCTTTGAGTAAGAAAATAATAAAAAATAGCCTCTAGAATCTAATGAATCAGAAAGATAAGGAGGGAGAGTGACGAAAGAAAGAGGAAGATAGAGAGGGTTCTTAAAGAGATGTGGGAGGGAATTGGGGAGTCTCAACTCTCAAGAGAGATTTTGAGAGAGGTTTGTAGGGTCTTGAGAAGCCACTTGTAGCTTTGGGGGTGCCATGCTTAAAAAAAAAATGTTTTTGCTATTTTTTTACATAAGTTCCACACAGCACTTTCAAAAAAAAAAAAAAAATATTCTCCCATATTTAGGCAAGTTACCGCTCAATACCCTCAAAAATTTTAACGGTACCCCCAACATAAATTATCTAACTCTGCCACTGCTTGAGAGAGAGAGAAAGAGAGTCGTGAGAGTCTCTTAGAGAGATCATGAGAGAGAGATAAATAAAGAGAGAGACATGTATACATTACGCATTTAGATGAAATAAGGTGAAAATGACACCAAATGAAATTGAGAGGATCGATCTTATTCTCTCTCTTTCATCTTTCCTTCTTTAATCTAAAGGTGTATAAATAATGTGTCACTAAATGAATGTGTAATGACATTTTGTAAGTATGTGTAAAATGAGTGGGGCGCCCACAGAGAATTGTTTGTCCTCAACAATATGGGTTTTTAAATTTTTCATATTCTTTCATGTACTATTCTACCAAATATTTAATGCGATGGAGTTTATTTCATGTCTTCTACCAAGCATCCATGTCTTTTTTCAATTTATTTCCTGTCTTCTACCAAATATTCCATATGCATAGTGGATTATGTCACGTCTTCTACCGAATTTTTCTTATGGGGTGGGTATTGGAATTTGGTTTGGATGGTGAGTAAACAAAGCCATCATGAACAGAAACAAGCAAAAGCTCGCCAAATTATCAAACAAGACAATGGGATTCCTACAAGGAGCGCCTTTTTAGTGTGGTCCACAGCAGCCAAGCAACAATCTTATCCAAGCAAAGTGGATTGCATAAATCAAGATATATATCTAATCAATCGGGTTTAATTTATGTAATGACATTATTTTATGAAATAAAAGCTCTAGTATATTTTGTATAGTTTTAAACAGAAAAAGACAAATTTATACTTGGTAAATTTCGGCTTGTGTTTTAGTAATCAGTAGCTCTGTACATGAAAATTCAAATATTTTTTCACTTATAACTTTAATTTTAAGCCAAAGCGTTGCATAATGTATGTTGTATGTAAGAGTAATCAAGGGCAGATCTACTCCAAGTCATGCAGGGGCTGTCACCCCTGCTTACATTCTTTTTTTTTAAAAAAAAAATTATATATTTTTATGTCAAATCATAGCCTAGCCATATCCTTGCCCTTTTTTGTCGAAAAAAAAAATGTCCTTGCCCCTGCATTTTAAAATTATTCTTACTTTCCCTCCACTTATTTCCCCTCTACCTTTTTTTTTTTTTTTTACCCAACCCTCTTGCCGACAATCACCCTATTCTCAACATTTCTATTTTCCTTTTTTCCTTTTTATTTTTACTCTTCAATCTTCATCCTCCAAAGCCTCCTCAGTCTCCTCATTTTTTTTTCTTCCCCTTTGCTGGTTGAGATTTGTTGATTTTTTTGGGGGGTTATTTTGATTGCTATTATTGGCTGAATTTAGGTGAACTTTAATTGTGTATTTGATTTTAGGTGAATTTTAATTGTGTATTTGATTTTAATTGGCTGAACTTTAAGTGAAACTTATCCGAAAGCCCCTTTTATGTTTTCTTTCTTTTTTCTATGTTATATTGACTGATTGTTGAGGAAAATTTATTAGTTGGTAATATCAAATATATTTTTCTCTTCGATTGTGATTATTTGCTCTAAAATATATGAATTTGGGTTATTGTCCATCATCTCTAGCTAATCTCAGGTATGTTATTTGTTGTTTTGTTAGATTAATAACTATTGGAATATACTAATAATTTTATTATAATATCATTAGACTAATAGATAAATAAATATAATAATTTTTTTTATTTTTTGTATTTACCATATGTAAAGAGAACATAAAAAATTATCATTATATTTTATTATTTTATTCACGCCCCGGCTTGATTGGATTCCTAGCTCTACCACCGAGAGTAATACAAGTTTGGTATGTGTATAATACAATATGGTTTATAACATAATTTAAAAAACAAAACAAAAAAATTCCAGTATATTTGATTTCCGTATGAAAGTAGATAAAAAGAAACATATTTTTTTATGGATATAATCAATCTCATACTTGACGGGTTGAGTTTGGTCCGATGTGATGAGTACTCTAATACCAAATTATATAAACTATAAGTACAAAAAATTTGTTTTGAAAATCAATTTATGAAAAATAAGGTGACAATGAGCTTATATACACATAATATATAATATATGCGTTGTATTATTCATTATGATGAAAAACAATAATGATTGAAGAACAATCCAATTACCTTTTACAAAGTTAATTTCATGTCTCCATCGAATCTCATCATGTAAGATCAACCGAGAAAGTTGCACTTTATGTTTAACTTTTATTTGCACTTTTATGTACTTCACGTAACTACTTTTCCATGCAGAAGTTTGGATGGTGGTGATCAAATTATGTGCTAATTAACATTTAGAATAAGCAATATATTTTACACCTGAAAGCAAAAAAAGGATATATTTTCCAATATATCTGACTTCCATATGATATGACAACTGAAAGTACGTAAAAAAGAAAATGTGGACGCTTGTTTTACATGGATATACTTTTTTTGTTTGAAATGTGATATGGCCATGGTGTGACATAAATGCAATTATATATATATGCAGGGTATTTTGAGTTTTAATTATTAATTTGATAATATTTATTTTAAAAATCAATAAATAAACAAAAAAATTTAACAAACATTGCCATATTTATAATTACTAATTATGATATTACAAGACAATAGTATTGACGACATTTGAGACCAGGGGTGAAACTAGAATTTACGGCGTGGGGAGATGGATTTTTTTTTTTGGGTTGGGGAGATGAACAGACTTATATAATACAAAAGCATATAGATAGATAATTAGATATAATCTCTTTATATGTATGTTTGTACATATTTATATAAAATAAAAGCATAGAAGTCTTACATTTAATATCATGGCATCCCAAACACACAATAGTTTAAATAACTAGCAAAATAAACTGAATACGATCTATAGGTTTTAAGAAAAACGGTACATTTGAGTATATACTCTTTTTTGATAACAATTCCTTCAAACTCGAATCAACAACAATGTCAATAGCCGAGTCAAACAATGATAACTGATTGTTGGCTAAAAGTCACTCAAATGACCCAAACCATTTAACTTTCCCTTTTATATATTCAATCAGAATCCCAAATCAAATTGAGCTTTTGGTTATAAGCGAACTAAAATATGAAGGGAAACAAAATAGATGGGGGTATTTTAGGTATTTTATGTTGAAAGAGGGGGTAAACTAGAGAAAATAATTAAAATGAGATACAAATATTATTTGGGGGGAGAGGACAAAAATATTATTTTGAAAGGACAAATTTATAAAATGGATATATTTTAAGCAAATTTGTAAAAATTTTGGGAGGACATATGTTCCCCAACTTAGGCAATAGATCTGCCCTGTTTGAGACTATCAATCCAATTATCTTTCACTCTTTCAGTTTTATGTTTTTATTTACGTTTTACGATATTTTTTAAAAATATAAATTATTTGGGGAAACTTCACTTACTCTATTGAACTTTGACTATTTTTGTAAATATCTCTCCGGTGTTCAAAACCTCTCACTTAGGTATATCAAAGTTTGGTTTCCTCTCACTTTACCCATTATGTACAAAAAAAATCATAATGGAATACCAATTTTACTCATAACTTCAAAACTAAAACTGCGTCGTTTTGATAACAGTGTACCTTTGGAGTCAGGGGTAAAATTGATATTTTTTGTACGGGAATAACAAAGTGAAAGAAAATCAAACTTTAATATACGTAAGTGAAAGGTTTTGAACATTATAAAGCTATTTATAAAAATACAAAAATTCAGTGGAGATAAATAAAATTTTTTCAAATTATTTTTACGAATTTGCAATTTCAAATGTACCATTTCACGTCGAAAAAGTTAAAACACATTACGTTCACGTAATTTTTCCTTCCAAAAGTACAGTACTTTACTACTTTAGAGTTTAGACAAGAAACAAAAGAAAGAACATTACTTTAGAGCAACAAATTTCTTTTGGTTATTGGCATCTTGCACGTCTTTTTGGCTGACTCAGCGACATTACTTTAAACAATCAATTTTCTTGTGGTTCTTGCACATCTTTTAATTTTGGCTGATTATACTTTCTATCAACTTTTTCATCTTTATCTTAAGTCTCTTTCAATATATATATATTTCTGTCTTTTGGTCATGGGCAGGTTCAAACTTTTGAATGTTATTGGATAGACGCGATAAAGAAGCTTGATCATGTTTGTCCGTGAATCAGTGATGGATTAGACGGAACAAGATACCGAATCACTTTTGTACGATAGTCATAAAAGGAGGTTGGAGGATTATTTTTTTAAAATCAAGTGAAAAAAATCAATGATACTTTATTTTTAAATTTTTTATGAAATAATATTTTTCTAGATTAGAAAAATACTAAAAAAATTGCCTAACATTAAAAAAAAAAAAAACCCTTCACGTAAGCTTTTTAGAAAAATGCTAATTTTTCACTTTATTAAAGAGTATAATGCTAAAAGCTATTTTTGTATCTTTTTAAGAATATGTTTAAGATTTCATTTGAAAAATATAATTTCTGAGTAAAAAAAAAATTGGCAAAAGTTTCATTTGTAATTTTTTGTCAAATATGTGTTTTAACAATTTTTAAGCTTTTTAGAGCTTTAAAACCTTTTTCAATTAATTTTACTAAACAAGTACTTAAAATGATTTTTTGAGTGTTAAACATATATTCAAACACACTATAAGAATTATGTAACTTTTAAAATTATTATTGAATTTATGATTAATTACTATTGAATTTGATTGAATAGTAATTTTGAAAAATCACTTCATTTTTAAAACTTTCACTAATTCCCAATAAGTGGGTTAAATACTTCATTAGTTCTTAAGGTTTGTAAACTTTATTTTTTCTTTCCTATAGTTTGAAAAGTGATCAAATTAGTCTTTGTGATTTTTAAAATAGACTAAATTAGTCATTCCATCAGTTGACCATTAGTTGACTTAACAAAGTCATGGACTAATTAGAAGTTAACACATAACCATCTAATTAAATTTTTTATTTTTTTTTAAATTAAAAAATAATAATCATTTTTCAAAAAAAAGAGAAAAAAAAATTGGGGTATAGGGGTGGCTCAGCTACCCCATGGAGCCAAGGGGGTGGCCAAAACCACCCCCAATATTTTCTGTTTGGCTGCCGAGATTGGATATTTGAATGCCATATGCAAATGCTTTGTGTTATTTTCAAGCAAAGATAAAAATATTGTATCCCAAATTAATATCCACTTTTTTCCTTGAATTTCTCAGCATCCAAATAGCTTTCCTTATTGGGCGGCAAAAGATAGAAAATGGGGAAGATCGGCTGATTTGTGTTGTTGTATATAATGAAATGTAGGTGCTAGATTTGGCGAGGAACGCGGCACGTGATAACAAGAACATAATCAACCCAAGGCATGTGCTATTGGCGGTGAGGAACTGGCTAAACTGCTCCAAGGTATTATGATTGCTAGTGGTGGAGTTTTGCCCAACATAAACCCCGTCTTGCTGACCAAGAAGACCGCTTCTTCTGATGCTGAGAAGGGCCACAAGGCTTCCAAGTCCCCCAAACCACCATTGGGGGTGGTTTCAATGGGGTGGCCGAGACACCCCTTGGTGCCCAAAGGGGTGGCCGTAGCCACCCCAAAATTTCTCTTTTTTTCTTTTTTCTTTTTTTTTTTTTTTTGAAAAATATTTTATTTTCTTTTTTTAAAATTAATTAATTAATTAGGCAGCCACATGTCAACTTATAATTGATCCACATATAACTCCATTAAATCAACTAACAGAATGACTAATTTGGCCACTTTTTAAAACTACAATGACTAATTTCGTTACTTTCCAAACCCCAATGAGGAAAAAATAAAGTTTTTAAACCCTAATAACTAATAAGGTATTTAGCTGTAATTAATAATTCCCTCGTAAATTTGGAATTGTTACTCAAAATAGTTGATTGATTATAACTACCAAGAAAATCAAGTAAAGAATTGCTATCTCTCGCGTATACAAATATGTTGTGAGTATACTTGTGAGTATTGTGTCTCACATTGTGTTTCACACCAATAAAATATAAAAAGAAAAAAGTGTTTGATATACCTATGCGGATCTTAGCTCATTAGTTTAGGCTTTTTTATTAGAGTTATATCCAATTATGTATATTAATGTGCTCTTGGTATAAACTCCTATACAAGAGAAGAGAGAGAGATATTCGAACTAATGACATCCGTTTCATTAGGTGTGGTTCACAGATGATTAAGGTATTCTTTATGAACTAAACTTGCCTAATATCAGGGGTAGGCCCCCAATTTTAAATTTTTTTAACTCTTATAATCTGTCTTTCTAGTAAACTCCAAAGTGGTCATTTTCTGTAAATGTTTGTCTAATTTTGTCTAATCACATTATACAGCGTGGAATCTCGAAGAAGCATGCACCACATAATCACCCGATTCACCCTTGCTCAAATCTTCATGCTCATTAAAAGAACCAGAACCACAAATTTGGCAATTATTGAACAACTTAAATGTTTACGACGGAAAGCCACCGAACCACGTTAATTTTATGCATAATTATTGTAGCCAATTGTATTGTGCCACTAATAATATGGAATAGGATCCTGTCCATTTCAAATGAAATGGACAATATCTATTTAGTGTAAAATGATGGGTAATATTGTAAAATTAGTTCTTCAACTTTAACGTTAAGACAATATTGCATTATTTCTGTTAATTGAATATTATATTTATTTGAAATAAACACATCTATTATCTAATTATTATCTTTGTTGTTATTATTCTTCTTCTTCGCATTATTATTCATAAATTAAACGGGGCCAATAGCAACATAATCATGACCTAGCAACAAAAAAGAAGCAACATTATGACATCTTTCCTCTTATTATTTCCTTCAATTATTATAAGTAGTTTTAGTAGATTGATTGAGTTTAAGGAATTTTTTTCACTCCAATTTAGTGAAAACGTTGTCAGTATAAAAGTGTACAAGATAACTATTATGCTTTTGTTGCGCGATGACTATTGGTTTAAATAGATCTAACCTACAAAATTTTTTAGATATGTTGATAGAGAAATGTTATCAATGCTAAATATTTTACTAAAAAATTAGTGTCAAGATGATGTTAAGCTTATTTATTGGTATCAGTAACATATTTTTATATTAATTTTTTTGATTATTTCCGATAAATTAGTTCCACATCATCTTGGTACACATGATAAAATTTTTGGTAAGGATAACATTTATCATGTTGATAACATACCATAGTGTTAAAGAAATAAGAATAATTAATGGTTTGTTTTGTGGATAGTGAAAGATGAGTAATTATAGAATCCTACTTATGTCCTGTTAGAATGACGTGCCTATTAAAATTACAATTTAATCAAAATTAAATAATAATTAATTACAAGTTCAATGATGATTTTAATAACCATATCATTATTAGTTGACACAAATAAACTATCTAGAATTACTCGTGGAAGACTAGTGTCAAACATGAGATTTACTACATGTATCTCTCTTGTACATCTTCGGCTCATGTAACTCTTACAAATCAACTATTTGATTTGTAAAAAATTTGTACAAAGATGAACAACATATATTCAAAAAATGTCGAAAAAACATTTGTCTTTCAACATTTTGTACCAACATCGTATTTGGCCTGAAAATCATACAAAAAACTCAACAGATATCAGTGTCTGAAGAGCCCGGAAGGCAGCACAGCCAAACGAAAGCAAGCGATCCTCTGACTTGGTCTTTGAAATCGATGCCTGGAAGCATTTTTAGTCCCACACCGAAAGAATATGAGCAGCTGGAAGTGAGCAATGGATATAAAAGAAAGACGGAGACACTGAACAAATCATACCTTTCTCGGCCTTTTGGCTAAGATCAAGTGTAGTATCTGTTCTTATCAGTTTAATATCTGATACGTGGCCCATCGGGCCACATGATATTAAATTAATTTTTTTGGGGGGAAGGCCCACCACAATAGCTTGCTATTGGGGTCTTCGAGCGTCGCCCAAGCGTTGCACTATTGCACGGGCCTGGCGCACCCCACCCAATGCAAGTTTAAAGTTTGTTCTTAATTTATTTCGTCTGAGGAGCATTGGGTAACTTCTCCAAACCCGATAAGAAAAAAAAGCTAGTCCTGCCCGTTGCGAAAACAAATTTCTGGAATCCCAACTCCCAGGCATTGTTACTCAAATACTTAACACCAAAACTCCATGGCTAAGTCATAGATACATTGGCTAATATCTAGATTGAACTTAAGAACCAAAATCACTATCAGAACCTTAATACAATCACAATAATATTAAAGGAATTTGGAAAAATTGAAACAAATGGAAAATAAAATAAAAAACCTATCTTTAAATTCTGTTGAAAAAGAGGTGTTTTGAAGTAGCATGCATAAAAATTGGTAAGTGAAAGCACTCGTAACCCAGGTTTTACTTTAGCTATTTAGAGCGTTTGTCACTGCAATTTTATTTTATATATAGTAAATGTGTGATTTTAAATCAAATAAAAGATTTGAAATTGCAGCCGTTGTGAGTACCATCTTTATTTGAATAATGCTACACTTTCATTTTTTCACTTATTTTAAGATGTATGATTTAAAAATGCAATTTTTAAAAATTTTGATTTTTTCTTCTTCCTCTTATAGAAAATAGAGGCGTAAACTTGGGAGTTAAAGTTCTAAATATTTCTCCCTTTCTGCAAGCATTTGGTTTTTATAGAGATTAAACCCAAACACAAGGCTGGGCAAAACCCACCCAAACCTATTTGACCCAAGCCACATGTAAAAGATACAGTTACTAATGTTTTATATGGTAATATTATGCGCTTGACCATTATTACTGGTTCTTTTACTCAAACTTAGTTTAAAGAAAAAAAATTTCGGTACAAAAATTCGCATAATAAAATTTTTTTTTTCCTAATTGAAATGGGATAAAGATTACATGAGTGGATCTTTCATACCCTTGATCCGAATAAAAGAGAATGTTATTTTATGAAAATACTACCAAACACAAGGTGAATAGCGGTTTATTTAAATAATAAGTGTGCATGAAAATTGATACATCTAGATACTTTTAGATCACTCAAAACTTGGAAAGAAAAAAAAAAATCAAGAATAATGTCAGATACAATAAAGTCAAACTACCAAGTAGAGAAAAGATGAAACTAATTAACGGCAAGAATCACCGTAAGCTCATCATGATAACTTTTGATCTTTGTTTTACAAGGAATCAAGTGGTTGCGATTCCCTTTAATGTCCTGCATTATTAAAGGAAGAAGAATAATGGTTTGTTTACAACTTCGTCTCGACCTGCAAATCACACAAAAAACACAACAAAAATCACATGTATGAAGAGCCTAGAGGCAGCACAGCCAATGAAAGCAAGCGATCCTTCCGCAAAGGCTTTCGCTGGGACTTTGGGTAATGCCTCGGAAACAAAACGGTTTTGATGCCCAAGGCGGGCAGAGTCGCACACGTTGGTGTTTGAAATCGATGCCAAGAAGTTTAGTTGTCCCACACCGAAAGACCAAGGGAAGCTGGAAGGCAACATTGGCTATAAAAGAAAGACGGAGACTTGAGCAAAGCATACCTTTCTCGGCCTTTTGGCTAAGATCAAGTGTAGTATCTGTTCTTATCAGTTTAATATCTGATACGTGGCCCATCGGGCCACACGATATTAAATTAATTTTTTATGGGGGAAGGCCCGCCACAGTAGCTTGCTATTGGGGTCTTCGAGCGTCGCCCATGCGTTGCACTATTGCACGGGCCTGGCGCACCCACCCAATTCTAGTTCAAACATTCGATTTGATTACTTGGGCTGCTGGTCTCCGAATAATTCCTTGGCATTAGGAGGCGCCGTTGCAGAGCGAAAGTAGTCTTGAACCAATTGTATTGAACTTCTTCTAGAAGATCATTAACAAGTTCCTTTTCTGTCCATCCATTTAAGCCAAAATATTAAATAGTGGAGTTTCTTGGCAGCATGTTGGTGTTTTTATCTAGCAGTGAGAGAGGAAGCTTCGCCTCATTTTAGTTTAAGATTGTTGCTAGAAACTAGGAACTCAGCTTCTAAAGGTTCTCTGGAGATACCAGGTTAATTACAACTATCGTTCCTTTAACCTTTTCTACAAGCAGGGTCGGTTTTGACCCTAACCAACCCAAAGTTTACCAGGCCGACCCACAGTTTTGTACTCTATTCCATCAAGTATTGGTCAATTCAATTGTGCTCAACTGAAAAAAGAAAAAAAATTATAATACAAGCATTGGTCGCTGCAAACCATATGATATAATCTTATTATTCAAAAATTATTCCAATTGCTCACAACGGGTTACCAACATGACGACCCAGACTCTTCGGAGTAAAATAATAGTATCCCGCCATCAGTAATCAGTAGTTAAAAGTTGGGATCTAACTGAATAGAAATTGAAAACAACAAATTCTCATACAACAAGATGGGGCAGGTATCAATGAGAAAGAATGAAGTATGTGTGATTTAAACCTGCCATAGGTCGTCACTCGCTTTTTGCCACCAAGGATTCGAGTTTGTGTAACCAGTTCACGTATTGAGCTTGCTCTTTTTTATGCAGGTGGAGCAAGAGGAAGTTGGTTAGGTTTTCTCCAATTCCCTTGGATACTAGATACTCCTTGAGTGCATCTTGTAGTTGAGGGTCCAAAGAGCTGGAGATAGTTATAAAAGTGAGAATAATAACATAGATGAATACAATTTAAAGTATCCCGAAAAAAGACTAATAAATTAACACAATGAAAATGATGTGAACGAAGCAAACATATGTACTAAAGTGTTTGAAGACAAAACAGTTAAGAATAAATTACAAAAGATTTTCAGAATTATCAAGGTGCAACACTACAGGAAAATTCATGGATCACAAACTCATCATATGAGCACCTGGTAATCAAGATGAGTACCCAGGAAGCCAGATAACATAGACAGTAGAAATAGCATTGTCCTTATAAATGACAAAATTAACACGTAATTAAGTTTATTAAGATTTAGTAGACCTATGATACAGCCTCATTATGGATGACAATTGACACACAAGGAAACTGGCCATAAAAGATGGCCTCCATATCAATTTAAAGGGTCAACATCGAGAGCCAACAAATAAGCAATAGGACACATTGAACCACATATATCAGGTTGTTGCTGTTTATGTTATCTACTTAGACCAAAGATCATATCTGAAATGAGTGTGTGGATTTGAGGGAATTAACATAACAGTAATTCTTTGACAAGCAAACAAACTCTTTTCCCCAAAGGAAATTTGAAGGTTAATAACAAATATACATACATAAAAGGAAAAACTTTACCTAAATACCGGGCCTCTGTAGGCTGAAGGAACCACACGAGCTGATGATTGGATATAGCGGGCATTATGGATGTTAAACTCGGACCCATTATTACCTCTGTCAGAAACTCCACAATCAAACTGCAAGATTGAGCCCAGGCCAGGCTTTTTCAAACATACTTTCATCAAAACTCCCCTTGGAAACACACTCTCTCTTCCATATGTAAAAGGACCCAGGACAGCCGAGACAACAACCTCTTCCCCCAACTCACATTTTCTTCGCAAAACCACATCTTGGGATTGTGATGAGTCCCATTCCACCAAAAAATCCCCCAGAGAACCACTTTGATTATTCTGTACCCATGTCAACACACATACAAGTCAAGAACAAGAAGGATGCAATCCTCTTAACTCTACAAGGCTACGCACACAAGTAACATAGCTCTTAAAAAATGCTTAAATTTCCAGAGAAGCAAGGAGTTGCAATCAAATTTAGCCATCTGTTTCTACCATGTTTAGTCTGTATGTAGGGGAAATAATTCCTAGAGAGTGGAACACCAAAACAGAATCGTGTTGTCGCCATCCCATAATAGTAGGAATAAATGTTTGTCGAATTTAGCTTGACTTAGAGAATCAATTAACTCTGTCAAACAATGCTCATATATAAGAGCCATAACACTAATTACACTCCAAATCAATAATCAAAATCTATTATCGAATTTCCACATTCTACTTTTTTGCATATGGGGCATAACTATTTGAATCCAGTATTCAGTGCCTCCCAAAATTTTGAAAAAAATGTGTTATCAAAACTATCTCAACAAATGCAAGTAATGAACAATACAAAAGAATCCCAATTCAAGTTTCATCTTTTTATAAAAATGTTCACAAATATTTAAATCACTCAACAAAGGGTGTCAATTTTTCATTAGCATCTATACAATCATATGAGAAAGGATTGTGTCCAATCAAAATTCTACACAATGTATACTAAACTAGTTTCCCAATTCAAGCAAACAAAAAAAATAACAGGGAAGGCATGAAGGGTAGAGAGAGAACCAGAAAGCGATTAGAGGAGAGCTCGTGGGTGATCTCCGACTGCAAGACCTTGAGCAAGTCCGAATCTTGAAGAACTTTGCGACACTGGCGCAAGACAGGACTCGCT
This sequence comes from Carpinus viminea, assembly GCA_013348765.1. Taxonomy (NCBI): domain Eukaryota; kingdom Viridiplantae; phylum Streptophyta; class Magnoliopsida; order Fagales; family Betulaceae; genus Carpinus; species Carpinus viminea. The sequence goes on along the minus strand of CP054674.1, from coordinate 33,673,327 downwards.
ATCGGCATTCTTTCGCTACCGTTAGCACAGCTACGCCTGCTGTACGAGTTCGGGTTTAAGTTTAGCAAGTATCCAAATCGGAGGATCCGAATCCAAGCAATTAGGGTGCCCGAATTGTTTCCGACGCCGGCCTTCAAAGGTTGCAACTTGGAGGGTTGAAGTGCACCATCCGTTGGACGATGGGTCATGGCCTAGTTTTTTTGGCCCAACTACTCCTTTCAGACTGAAAGGCCTAAAGGGAACTCAGTACTCGGGTTTTTAACTTGGAGGCCCAAAGAGGGCAATTGGAATTTGGGTACACTAGACAATAATACTCTCTTCTTTATAAAATATGTGACGTAATATGAATTCAATTATAATTTTTTTTATTGAACCGTAGATCTTGGGATTATGAAATAGAGATGATTATTTTATGGTTCAAATTAATTTTTTTATATGTAATAATGTAAATAATATCATATTATTATTTTTTTTATAAAAAAAAAAACTCTAAATCAATGTGCATTTTTTTATTATTATATATTTTTGCTTTGCATAAGTTTGTCTTAAATAAGTTATTCCGTGGGTTTTCTGGCCATTTTGCATATATGATTTATTTTTTTTTGTGTGGACATTTTGCATATATATATATTTGTGTCACTTTAGCATTTTTGCTTCTTCATGTTAAAATAATAAATAAATTAAAAATAAAATAATTAAAATCTTAAAATTATTACCATGTTTTTAAGAAACCCTTAGAGGTGACAAGAGTGGCTCAACCACCCCTGCTTCCCCTTTAGGGATGGGAGGTGGCTTGTAAAATACCACCCAACAAATGAGGGGCAACTTGTTGGCCACCCCAAAAGAGGGAGACAACCTAAAAGCAACCACAACTATCCCATGTGGGTGGTCTTTGAGCCACCCAAGCTACCCCGCTATGGGGGAGAAGGATCCTCTTAATTTTCTTTGAAATTGAGAGGAGTCGGTCTTTCTTTCTACAAAAATATAATGGTTCAAAAAAAGTGAAATGATCATTTTACTCATATCAAATAAGGGACCGACTTCTCTTTATTTCCTTTCAAATTGGTGGCTCCCCTCCCTTGCCAACTTAAGAAGAGCATCCATTAATGTGGCCAGTGCTCTCTCCAAAGGTTTTTCTCTTTAATGGAATGTAGTAAGTTGTTAACATGACACTAATAAACTTTGTAAAATTGGTTGGAAAATTCACGGGACTCATTTCAAATTCACGATAAATTTATTACAAAATTGGAGGAAATTCAAGAAGAAATTAAAAAAGGCTTATGGACTCAAAAATTTATGTTAATTCATCCAACAAAATTAATATACTCAAGAACATATACACTGAAGGAAAATAAGTACTTTTTTTTCACTTTTCAAAATTATCATTGAATTTACTGAGTCTATACGGTCACATGGACTCTATAAATTCAATATGAGAAATGCTAGAGAACTAAACAAATGAATTCAAAAAAAATTACTAACTGACGTGGTAGACTTTGAGTGCCAGTCATGAAAGAGAAAATTTGATTTTTTAAATTTAAAAACAAACTCTTGCTACATTGGTTTAAAATTTGTTATGGGTTTATTTGTTTGGATCTATAGCACTTTTTACTAGGGTTGGCAAAACAGGTCACCTGGCATGACCCATTTACGACCCGGTTGACTAGCAACCTGTTTAGCATAAACCCAGGCACGACCCGTTTAACTAAGCAAGTTGGGGCTCCAGGCCCGACCCGTAAACCCGTTTAAACTAAACGGGTTTGACGGGTCACGGGTCATGTCTAACGGGTCAACATGACCCGTTAGACCCGTTTAGCTTAAAATGCAATTTTTTTTAAATGAAATAATAATTTTAGCAATTTATCTCTTAAAATTAAACTCCTAGTTGACTAGCACCAAATCAAACCACATCATTACAATTTACAATTTACAAAACAAAACAAACATTTAATAAGCCTAATTGACTAGCACAAAACAAACACTTAATAAACAAAACAAAACAAGAATGAATGTGCTATATATTTTTTAATACCCTTTGAATTGAAGTAACAACATATGTGTGATATCTAAATAAACTCTTTTTAATACCCTTAGAAGTGAATCGTGAGATTAGATTTAAGTGTTTTTTCTTTTTTAATTTTTTTCCTTTAGGTGAAAAAAAAACCTTAAATGGGTCTGGTGTGTCACCCGCGACACGACCCATTTAAGTAAGATAAAACGGGTAGTAAACGGGTCGACCCGTGTATGACCCAAACCCGTTAAGCATAAACCCAAACCCGCTAATTTCGTGTCGTGTTCGTGTTGGGTTCACGGGTCGTGTCAAAATTGCCGGCCCTACTTTTCACTTAATTTTTATAGAGTAGAAGAATAAGAGAAGAACGGGGAAGATAGCATCCACATCAAGCTCTCTATATCTAACATTTCTTTAAAATTTTAACAAAATCTACAAAAAAATCCTCCCCATCAAACTCTTTATCAAATGTTAAATATAACATTTATCAAACATCCTCTTCAAATTTAAAGAGACTAAAAGCAAATGTTAAAATATTATCATATTATTTTATTGCATTTTAGCACAACTTTTCATTTTTCTCCCTCTCTTTTTCTATTTCTTTCCCTCCAGAGTTTCATCCCCTCATTTTTTATTTTTTTCCCCTTTCATTTTTTTTCGTCACTCCTCTTTTCTCAAATACACAACTGCATTAATTGACGTCAATCGGTTTTTTTTTTAAATTTTCTTTCTTTCTTTCTAATAAATTAAATGCATTCATCAATGAAATCTATTGAATTAAAGATGCAATTGTACATACAAAATAATTCCATATATGTGAGCATGAAAGTGAGTTTCATGGTAGTTAAAGTAATTTGGTTTCGCAATAAAAAAATAATATTTGGTAAAAATAACAAAATATTTAAAGAGTTTGATATTTGATAGTCTTTAAAAATGATTAATTATATCTAAAAAAGTACATTTTGAAAGTTAAATTTAACTAAATCTTACATAACAGAATGTAAATGCTCAGATTTTTATACCGAATGCCCCCAAGAATAGTTTTTATTTTTTTTTCAACCCGACCCGCCCCAATTGGGTATTGTAAGCTCCAGGAACACCTTTTATAAAAGGCTTGCTAAAACCCCTTTTCCCTCTCACGAGGGGAGCTAAGAATAGCAGCAGCAGCGGCAATGGCGAGCGAGCAGGGCTTCAGCGGCTGGACCGATCTGCTCCACTCCTCAACGAAGCTTCTCGAACAATCCGGTTCTTCCGCTCAGTTCCCGCCCCTTCAGGTTCCACCCTACTCTCTTGCACAGATTTTCTGTTTGGTTCGCAAGAAAGTTTCGAAAAATTTAAAGAATAAAAGTGATTTTTTTCACGTTTTGGATTTTGGCTTGAGGTTTTACTTGCTGAGAAAAGTGAAGGAACAATGAAGTTATTGTTAGCCGAAAATTCGCGAAATGCTAATGTTCAAGTCCTCGTGTTGTTCGTTGTTCTAGACTGCCTTTTGCTTTCCCCGAAAATGGACGGAAAGAGAAAAGAGTGTTTGAATTTCATTGTTTGAGAGTAATGAAGAGAGCGTAAAGATAGTAAAACCTAGACAAAGCGTATAATAACCTCGTGATTTGAGAATACAATTTTAGGCTTCATTTTTATTTTGTCGCTCTTTTTTACTATCAGAGAAAATAAAGGAAAATAAAATAAACTAATAAAAAATAATTTAGAAAATCTGTGCTCATATGAGCCTAATGCAACTAGTCAGGTTCATCTTTCACATCCGACTTTGCTCAGTTTGTTTGCTAATAAAATGTATGAGGGGTAACGAAGTTGAAGTTTGAATTAATTGTTATTATAATTGTTCACGACCTTTGAATAATAATAAAAAAGAGTCAGTGGAGCCGAATTTACGTCTTTGTCCAGTCCATCTGCGTTGATTACATTTCAGAAATAAGTCATTAATGGTTGGTATTTATAGAAAAAATAAGTAGTAGATGAAAGAAACTGGGCATTTGGTGTGTGTGGATAAATACACTTTTTTTTTTCTTGGTTCCAAGTTAATGATTTGTATCTATTTCAGAGAAACTTAGATCAGTTAGAAGCATTATCTAAGAAGCTCAAAGCAAAAACGGTGAGAGCTGAGGCTCCTTCTCAATCTATTGCTGCCACAAGGTACCTCTAGGATTCTTGTTTTAGAGTCTTACACGTATTATTACTTGAATTTACAATTTGTTGCCAAGAAAAGATTAGAATGATATCTACTATTGCTGTTGTTAAATTTACAGGCTTCTTGCACGGGAGGGAATAAATGCAGAGCAACTTGCACGGGATCTGAAATCTTTTGAATTGAAGGTAAAATATTATTTGCGTTCTACTTAATATATAACATAGCCTTATTGGCTGCATATGGTAATTATATATGGACATGTCTTGAGTGGCTTTAGATGTAAATATTTCAAAATATTTTTCCCTCCTTGATCTTTGGTACGTATTGAACACCATAAATAAATTTAATTGAAAAGAAAACTAACAAGTAAAAATATATAAAAGTAGAATGATTTATAAAAATATATCTCCTATTATGTGGAATAAGATCAAATTCTTATATTTCTTATCCATAATTATATCTAGGATACACAATTTGTTGCAAAAGGCAAGGAATATGCAGATTCCACACTCTAGAATGAAATCTGTCTGAGTACATGGATACGACCAACTCAATGCATGAATTTCATTCTCCTGCCAGTGAATTTGACAATTTTAGCCCGGGTTCATACAATATGTTAATGTGCCATAGGAGGGAGGGGAAGTACTTTCCTCAAGTGAAGATCATTGAGACAAGCTCATAGATGTGAATTAAAATGCAAAACATCAATTTTATTGATTTCAAAATATAAGAATAGATACAATATGTTTAAAGCCATATATGTCTAGAGGCTTTGGACTATATAATTTTTAAAATTTGCTGTTTTTCCTCATGCTCTCTATATATACTGCATGTATGTTATTACTTATCAAAAAAGAAATCCATGGTCCTATTTGCGCTTTGTTTGATCATTCTTTTAATTTAATCTCTATCATAGTAGTTGTTACTCTCAAGTTACTTTGGCTTTTGCTTTCATGGTTATATTTCTTATTATTTGCTCTTTATTGTTTTTTTCTTATATTTTTATGTGAAGACAACATTTGAGGATGTTTTCCCTGCTGAGGCAACAAGTGTCGAAGAGTATTTGCAGCAGGTAGTTTTCTTTCTTAAAAAATTTTCACTAAGAATCTGACATAAATATTTTACTATCACGGGACCCAATTGGAGAAAAGAAATACTCAAGGGCCTTTTTTTGTTCTTTTCCCTCCAATTTTTTTGTAAAAACAAACCTCCAGAGGTTTCCTGGCTTTGTCCCTGACTATCATCATTATGCCTATTGTCATGTCCTTTTGAATTTTCCTTATCTTTTGGATTGCTTTGGCATGTTTATTTGCTTCAATTCAAATATGTATTTTGTTGGCTATTACTGCTTTGAAAATTATGAATTATGGTGGGGATGGGAACTTTAATAGTTTTTCAGTAAAATGTTGGTGTGAATTGTATGTAATGGATATAATACGTAGATTCATGCGTTTGGCGCTTGTTGTACATTCTTTTGCTTTCTAACTTTGGTGCTAGCATGATTCAAAGACCAGAATTACTGATGGTATAGACAAAATGACTTTTTTGGATAGCTATTTCCTCCACAGTTATGATTACGTGTCTGTCATTACTTACTCACTAGTGCTGCAAATTTTAAAGAGTCAATGGTCAATTGCACATCAGCAATCTTGCTTGACTTTCTCTGTTAAATACATGATGATACTCGTATTCTATATTTTGGTTTCAAATATACAAATAAGCTGCAGATTTTTTTACTTGGAAGTGGCCAAAGACCAATTCAAGGTTTAAGTTTAAATTAGTTCTGGTTCTAGGCTTAGAAGAGATTCTTGAAAATCTACCAGTGGACCAACAAGAGCAAGGAACACAGCTATCAGCTTGTTCTGGGCGTGTTTTGACCTGCTCTATAAAAAGATATGTTTTTTTTTGGGTCTTGTTCTATATATGTATTTTTTTTTAAAAAAAAATGTTTCTCTGCATGCCATTATGAAAGTTTGTTAGGTATGATGATGATCCTAGCAATAGATGGTAGGTTACCACTTGGTCAAAGGAGATGGACTTAATGTTCTTGTTCTACGCAATTAAGTTTCCACTGTTACCGGCTCTTGCTATTTTGCCCTTGATACCTAAAATTTATTTCATTGCTTTAAGTGATAATATCGAACTAATTATTATTTCAATATTATGAGACTGGGCTAGTCCCCCTAACTTTTACTTTCCATTTGTTTAGGATCACTAACAAAACTGGTTTCCTGTGAAGCTTTTAAAATTTAGAATTAGTGATGAACTAATTATAAATAAATTAAGCTGTGAATGTATTTCAGCTGAGTTCTTAAGTGCAAATTTGTGAATGATTTCATACACAAGTAGGACTCTTGAAAATGGGGGAAAATCTGAATTCAATGTAATTTCTAGGAATCTGGTTGTTGAAGTCATAAACATATGCCTGGTTATGTAAACAAAGGCTGCCATCTGCTTTAGGATGTGTTCTTTTTTTATTCAATCTGCACTGCCTATATGCATGTTCATTTAATGTCCCTTTGTGTCATGTGAACTTGTTCAGAATTAGCACTCTTTTGGGCCCCAGATAAAAGTTCTGTGAATCTTCTGTTTTCGAAAAACTTCTTTCTTAGTCATTCTTCATTTATATATTCACATCTCTGTTTTCCATAAGTAACACTTTGTACGGCCCCATGCATCTCATTATTTTTACTGCATCAATATAGCTTTTGGTAAAGCAGTATGGCAAGATTTATTGGGATATTTGAGAAATAGTTGAATCTCTATCAGATTTATATATATTTTAATTTCTTATAATTTTTCTTTCTTTCAATCTTCAACTTTAACTTTTGTTTGATACATCGCTCTATATATCTAGCTAATAAAATCTAAACTTGAATTGGCTATCTTATCGAAGTGTTGTTTTACCTATCTGTCTACTTGCAATGAAAATTCTGTTTTCGAAAAACTTCTTTCTTAGTCATTCTTCATTTATATATTCACATCTCTGTTTTCCATAAGTAACACTTTGTACGGCCCCATGCATCTCATTATTTTTACTGCATCAATATAGCTTTTGGTAAAGCAGTATGGCAAGATTTATTGGGATATTTGAGAAATAGTTGAATCTCTATCAGATTTATATATATTTTAATTTCTTATAATTTTTCTTTCTTTCAATCTTCAACTTTAACTTTTGTTTGATACATCGCTCTATATATCTAGCTAATAAAATCTAAACTTGAATTGGCTATCTTATCGAAGTGTTGTTTTACCTATCTGTCTACTTGCAATGAAAATTTAGAACTGTTATAACTAAACTACTGTCGTCTCTTTCTCTCTATTCCACCCCCTGGCCTCTTCCCCCTTCCAACATGAACATGCAGTTTGATTGTGCCGTTACAGTACAGCTTCTTTGTCCTGACCAAGATAATTCTAATTTGGTTTCATGAGTCTGCTTTCTTTTGAGTACCTCACAGAGTATTCAGCAACTTTCCTCTTGCACTTTTGAGAGTGTTTGATATTGGTATCTTGATAATGGTGCATGTGATATTTCTTCTCAGGTTCATGAGATGGCAATGGTCTCAGCCATTCAGGAAGCTCAGAGGGATAATCTCAGAAGCTTTAATGATTACATGATGAAAGTTTTACAGGTTATGACATATTTTAACCCTATTCAAATTTTTGGGTTTGTTTCTTTATATTTTGGACATATACTTTCACACGCTTGCGACACACATTTGTACGTATTTCTTGGAGCTGCAATTTAGCTTCAAAATTTTCATTATGGAGTGTTCATTTTGGACCATCCATAATAAATCTGACATATTTTATTAGGATTTTTCTTTGCTTACTGGGCTTTTTAACCCTGATTGTGAGTTGATTTCCTTGCTTATTGTGCTTTGAACTCTAAATGCTATGTATAACTTTATTTATAACAGGAGGATTGGCAAAAGGAAAAGCGTGACTTTCTTCAGAGCTTAAGCCGAATTTCAACATTACCCAGGACTAATATGATTGAAACCCGCTCTGGGGGTTCTCATCCTGGTCAAACAGTGTCCATTGCATCTAGCTCTCAAGTTTCACCTAGTCCATCTGGCATGGGTCTCGTACCTCTAGCTAACAAGCCTATCCTTGATAAAAAGGCATCAGTCTATGCTGAAGTTGTGAAGAATCTGAACAATGCAAGGGAGCGTGGCTTACCATTTAAGGTAAGGATGGTTATTGCCTTTTAAATTATTACTACATGTTGAAAGGCATCTAAACTTGGGTGCCCTGATTGCCTCTTTTTTTTTTTAAATTTTTTTTTTATGGGGTTAAATAACAACTAAGTATTGGTATGAATGGTAAAGTTGCAATTCAACATGAGATGTTGTCATCTTAAAAGCACTAGCAGCAGCTTTTCTTTGATTTTCCTTAATTTTAGGGAATAAAACTACTTTTTGCTTCCCTATCAAAATATATTTACAATAGCCCTTACCTTTCCTTATACCATTAAAATACTATTTCTTTACAAAATACAAGTTCCCTACCTACTCTCATATTTTTCACAAAATTTTAACACAATCCCCAATAAAAGACAAAGATGAAAAAGGAAAGAGAAATGTTTATATTAAAATAATGTATAGGAAACCACTTTTGGTTCCCTACACATTGGGAAACACTGTAGCTACCCAAGGGTGTTGGTTAAATTTAGGGAAACTGATGTAGATGAGTTTTTGTGATTTTTTTTGAAATTTTCTGTAAATATAGGGAAGGGAATAGGCTATAGGGTATCTGCTGCTAGTTCTCTAACACTTTAAAAGTTGGCTTTGTTGTGTATTTTATATTTACTATAAGTAAGATATACTTGCTTTTATTCTTTTTACTAGCCTGCTACAGCTTTCAAGGGTGCTTATGAAAGCTTGGGCGTTGAGGGATCTAGCGGAAAATCTGTTAACATGCAGAAGATATGGCACCTCATTCAGGTGTAACCTCTAACATTGCGCTTAGCTTGTTGATATATTATAGTCTGTGAGCTTGTTATTTTATATGTACTGTTCTCTTTTTAACACTAGTTATTCGTATTTTCATTTTTACAGATGCTGATGGGTGAGGATTCAATTATGCAACATAATGTTTCAAAGAAGATGTCACTAATCATTGGTGCAAGGCGCCATCTGGAATGGGGGCATGAGAAATATATCATGGATACAATACAAAGTCATCCTGCACAGGTTATAATTTTGTATAGTATTGCATTATTTCAATGCGGATGTTAACATTTCCAAACTGGACATTGTTAATGAATGCTTGTGTGTTTTGTTATAGATCTTTCTTTTAGTTTATTTGATTATTGCTTCTCCTTCGTTGGTTGAACACTTAATCTATATTGTCGCATGTTCATATGAACTTTACTTTTGGTAATGATTAAAAGCGCAGCCCCCCAACAATATTTTTCCTATAAGCATCTTGCTCAAGTGCAGATATCTTGGAAATGGTTGTTTCGAAGCTCATAGTTTTTGGTTATTTCAACACTCATGTTTTGTGAACATCTTTTGATCTCATATAGGCTGCTCTTGGTGGAGCTGTTGGAAATTTGCAAAGAGTCCGCGCCTTTCTTCGGGTTTGTTCTCATGTGTTTCTATTGAATTTTCTGGAATCGCATATAAAGATGCATTATCATCCTGACAAAAAAATAATTATGTTGTCTTAATTTTATTTGTTTTTGTGCAGATTCGTTTAAGAGATTATGGAGTTCTGGATTTTGATGCAGGTGATGCTCGTAGACAACCTCCTGTTGATACCACTTGGCAGCAGGTCTTGAATACATATAATTTTATTTTGTAGTTCAGCTTGCATTTCGTTAATCAATCTACTTGTTTTAATTTATGATATGAAAGAAAGTTTTCTTCTGCCCCTATATATTTTTTTCAAGGGTTCTCAAATTATTTCAGATTTCAAGTTTTGTATAAAGCTGATTAATTTCAAATATGCGATGCAATTCACAAGTTCTAATCAATGACTGATGTCAACTTTTGAAGTAATCCATTGCATGACTGCTAAATTTGGTCCTGTTTTAGCTATTAAGCATGTTCCTTTATTCTTTGAAGAACATAAAAGTAAGGTGTCCTGGTAGTTTGTGCAAGTGATATTTATGATTTATAAGGTTTGCATCACACATCTCAAATATATTTTGTGTGTGTGTTCTCCCGTAGTTCATCCTTTAAAGTCTTGTGAAGTTGTTTGAAACTTCGATCTCTAGTCCTTAAGGCTATCTTGCTTTGAAGGAGGTAACTGAATCAGATTCAGAGGCGCATCTCAATTGTTGAATTGTTTCTGCACTTTTTTTTTTTTTCCTCTTTTCTCTTTGTCAGCATAGGCTATTTGGGAACTGTCGTCCACATTCTACTGGCCGTTTTTAGATATAATTTAAAGGAGATATTGACTTGCTTTTGGTGTATCTTGGGTCTGTCACTTTTGAAATAGTAAGCAAGAGCAGTACCATGTGAAAGCACAAATAGACGTGTAATAGAAGCTACCAGTTCCCTTTTGTTTTCTGCGAACTTTTTTTCTCTCTCTCTAATAGATTTGATTGATTTATATGTTGAAATTATATTTTAGTTTTTACTATAAACTATTTTTTCCCTAGTTTTGAATAACTTTGTTTTTAACTAAATCCTATTTTTTATGTGTGACAGATATATTTTTGCTTGAGGACTGGATATTATGATGAAGCAAGAAATGTGGCTCTGTCATCCCGTGCTTCACACCAATTTGCTCCCCTGGTATAGATTGTTCACTGGCTATTGATAAGGCTTTATTTTAGGGTAAAATGAACCTATACCTATGTCGTTGAATGCAATATTAACATCCCTTTGATTTCACAAGCGTCCTATGGTGTCCAATTGTTTTGATCAACTACTTCAATTCTCTTTTTGTTAAAGTCATTGATGGTAATTAGTCAGCTGTGATGCTAATGACCCCAACCCTCACTTTGATATTCCATTAGTCATATGAGAATAACTTTTGTTCATGATTAAAACCAGAAGATGATAGAATTAGTTGATTAGGATAATGGGATACCACTAGGATTGTTAGTAGAAAAATTGGGAACTTAAAGGAGTGTAGATAGAACCACATCAAATGACAGTGAGTGTTGGTGTATTTTACCCTATATTTTGTTTGACCTTAGTCATTCTTCCTTTTTGACAGCTTGCAGAGTGGATCAATACTGGAGGGATGGTGCCAGTTGAGACTGCCGTCACTGCATCAGAAGAGTGTGAGAAAATGTTAAGAATGGGTGATCGGGTTGGACGAGCTGCATATGACAAGAAAAAGTTGTTGCTGTATGCTATCATATCTGGTTTTCGCAGGCAAATTGACCGCCTGCTTAGAGATCTACCAAATCTGTTCAATACTATAGAGGATTTCTTATGGTTCAAACTGTCTGCAGTACGAGACTACTCAAGTGGAGTCTCATCTGTTATTCTGAATGAGGGATTGGTACCATATAGTTTGGATGATTTGCAGGTCTACCTGAACAAATTTGATCCATCATATTATACCAAAAATGGAAAGGACCCTCTGGTATACCCTTATGTTTTGCTTTTAAGCATCCAGTTGCTACCAGCTGTCTTATACTGGTCAAAGGAAACAGGAGATGAAGGATATAACGTTGATGCTGCCCACATGGCAATAGTGTTAGCAGACCATGCTGTCCTTTCTGAAGTAGCTGGTGCTGGGCAAAAACTGGGAGTGATGGATGCTTATGCCGAGGCATCTAGTATAATTAGGCAGTATGGATCTGTGTATTTACGCCACGGTGATCTATCAATGGCATTAGAATATTATGCACAAGCTGCTGCTGCAGTAGGTGGTGGACAGTTGTCATGGACAGGAAGAGGTAATGTGGATCAGCAAAGGCAGAGAAGCTTGATGTTGAAGCAGCTCCTTACTGAGCTGTTGCTACGTGATGGTGGGGTCTATCTTTTACTTGGTTCAAGAGGAACTGGAGAAGAAGGTCAATTAGGAAGGTTTTTGACTGATGCGAAAGCAAGGCATCAATTTCTGCTCGAAGCTGCTCGCCAGTGTCAGGAAGCTGGGCTTTATGACAAAGTAATCTTAATTTCTTGCCTTCTCAATTTCTTTATTTCTGGAGTTCCATATGAAGAAATTGTGACTTGTTTTACCTTAGTATTAGTGATTTTCAGATGGCCTTATAGGATCTTTATGTTTGTTCCATGTTCTACTCCTTAATCTTGGATTCTTGGTGGTGGGCCATGTTATGTTTAGTCTGCAAAAGTTGCTAGTATCTTTTGGGAGTGGGAATGACTTCATGGTTTAACTATTATTCTTCAGACTCGTTGTTGAACAATGTTTCCTTGTTAAAATAAACTTGGATGACTCCATGATGTAATTATTTGTTGACATTTTTCGTATTGGTTAAAATTTTTAAATGGTATTCTTATATATACATCTTTTATGCATTACTCTCGAACATTTTTACTTTCTTCTGTTTGCCCCTCAATTTAACTCACTCATGGTTTTATTCATGCTTCTGCCATCTTCAGCTGTTAATGTTTCTTTCTTTTAATGGTGCTGCTTCAACTATTTTCATTTCCTCTTTCACTGTGTTATATAACTTTATGTTTTGGTCTTGCTTTGTCCCTTACATTTTGATGAAAATTCAGTCTATAGAAATTCAGAAGAGAGTTGGGGCATTTTCAATGGCACTGGATACCACCAATAAGTGCCTCTCTGAAGCAATATGTGCCCTCTCACATGGTAGATTAGATGGTGAGAGCCGGACTGCTGGCCTCATTCATTCTGGCAATGAGATACTGGAGACATACAGATATTATCCTGAAGTCAGGTGATTTCATTACTCAGCATTTCAATATGTTCTTCTTCTTGGTGTTTGTGGCTAGTCTTGGCCAATGTTGGTCATGTATTTTGTCACCTAAGGTCAATGGTAGATTGAGGCAAAATGTTTTCAACTAAGACGAACCTTCTGAGATGTTAGGGGCTTTAAATTTAAGAGTTCATATTCTGGAGTGGATTTGAAGTTCAATAGTTTTTAAAATTATGAAGCAATTTTGAATTCTTATAGTATAGAGTCATTAACTACATCCAGGTTCAATTTATTAAGCAAATGAGTGACAGAACTCAAGTTGACCTCAGCTTATTTAGAATTAAACTATCATCCGAGTTGACTAAATAGCCAAAATTGAGTTTTGTCTGTTATACTTTTTCATAATTAGCAATGTTTTCACCATTGTAGTGAGTTTTAATAATAGATGCCGGATCCTCTCAGAAAGATCTGGAATTTTCAAAAATTGTTAATGAAGTTTTTGCCTTAATTTTTAATGATAACAAATTTATTTCTGAAGCTATTGGTGAATTATGTTGCTGCTCCCTTCTTCGGCCTTCCATGTTTTTTGGTTTTTGCGACAATTAGTTTTATATTTTCTTTTCTTGGCTTTGATCTAGTGTTTTTGAATTACTGGGACCTTCACACTTGATCAAAAAGTCAATTTTGATTAGTAAATTTAGAAAATATGACTGAATCTTTTGAACTTTTAACTGCCCTTATCAATGATTTCTGTTAATTATATATGTCATGGTTTACATTTTATATACTCGTATTTTATTTAATGTTTTCCCCAATTAAAGATCTCTTGAATTTGCTGTGCAGTCCTCAAGAGAGGGAGCATGTTTTGGAGCAACAAACTATGTTAAGACAACTTGAGGCAATATTGTCAATCCACAAGTTGGCAATAATGGGCCATCATCTAGATGCTTTAAGGGAGGTTGCCAAACTTCCATTTCTCCCATTAGATCCACGAGCACCAGATATTACTGTTGATGTGTTCCAGAATTTATCTCTTCATGTACAAGCTTGTGTTCCAGACCTTCTGAAGGTAGCTCTCACTTGCTTGGAAAATGTAACAGATTCTGATGGATCGCTTCGTGCTTTGAGGGCTAAGGTATGTTGAAATAAGTGAATAAAAATTCTTCTGCCATCTTTCCATTATTCTTTCGTTGGTGCTCTTTGCAACTATTGTTTTGCTTATAGCCACTTGTACTTTGAAGGGCACTTATTTTGTTTTGTTTTATATTGTCAAAATGGAAATCAAGGATGCTCATAAAAGTGAGTCGTGTTAATTTGCTGATGTGTCATGGAACTCCATTATTCTTTCAAGCAGAGTTAAAGGTGGTTAGCTAGTGTATCTAACTTGTGAAGTTTGTTGATTGGATTTGTCGGTATGAGCTTGAGAGTATTTTTTCATTCAATGTTTGAGAGCTGCATTCTCTTGAATTTAGCTTCTTTGGGGTGGAAGACACAGTGGCTAGTTGGACATAGCATTTTGGGAAGCATAGCAGTAGTAAAATTTGGAATGTTGTGCTTTACCTCGTATATTTGTGTCTGGAGGGTTTGTTTACCCAATTTGTTTCAGTTTGTGGAGCATATGGACTTTAGGAATTAGTTTTTATTTTCATTCTTGTAAGGTGCTTTCTCTTGCATACATCATATGTACCAGGTGACGCTCCTTGTGCTTTTTAATTGAGATTTACTTACCTAAAAAAAAGTAGTATCTGATAATCTTTGAAATTGTCAACTTCATTTTACTTAAGAGAGAGAGAGAGAGAGAGAGAGGAGAGAGGGCCTACTAGGAGAATGTAGCAATGGTTTTTTCTGAGGTATACTGGAGTATCATATAGTTTTTGGTATGTGCTGTTCTTGTTTAATGATGGGTGAATATTTTTGTCTATGCAGATTGCAAGCTTTCTTGCTAATAATTTGAATAGGAATTGGCCCCGCGATTTGTATGAAAAGGTTGCTCGGAGCTTGTGAAGCTTACAAAGCATGGCAGATTGAGATGTCCCAATCCGGCATAGCAACTCTAACGGGATACTGGGTTGAGGTATCCAGTATTTAGCTCTTTCTGTAAAAAAATCCATCAAGATAATCAATCTTACTATACTAACCAATGTGTTGTAAGATACTAGTAGAAAAAGATATATGTGTTGGTTATGAATTTCGCAACACTTCCTTTTTGCTATCTAGAACCTGTGTACAATCTGCTCATTTCCATTTTCTTTATGCGGTCATACTTGTATAATAGAGAATGAGAAAGCTGAAAATAGTGCATTGTTGTTATCCATGAGTGACCCTAGTTATTTTTATGATTTGATATTCTCCCGAGTGAGGTAAGGGGTGCCCACCGGAAATGGATCATCTCCATTTCAATTGAAATGGAAGAGAAGCAGGTTAGAGTGCAAATATGAGGGGCAAAATTGTCCAACATTAAAATTGGGACAATTTTGCTCCTCTTTTAAGTGTTTAATCATTAAAAATTGAAGTGTTTTTTAATTTTTTATATATATAAAAAAAAAACTTACTGCCAACACCAAAAATAGGTGCCCATTTTCATGGTAGTCCTTGTAAATTTTTGTTTTTCAAATGGTTTTTCTTGTATATTTTTTAACTTTAATTTTTAATAAATTCAAGATATTTTTAGAGAAAAAAATACAATTATTTGAGATAGTATGCAAGCCCTCACGTCACTATTTTTTTTAAAAAAAATTAAAAAAATAAACTCAAATGTGTCTTGTCAGCCGCCGCAGATCCGTTTGTGTGGATGTCAACTCGAACTTATGTGCATCTTTTAGTGTCTTAGAGGACCACTTTAACTTGTCTGGTAGGCAGGGCGAGCACTATCCAATGCCGACAAAAATGAGCATCACAAAAGTGATTCCATCAGCCGACGGCCGGTTACAAAGATGTGATGTGTTTCGATAGCTGCTCTCAAATTTGAGATGGAGATGATAGACTATCAATCAGTTCAATGTTAAGTCTATAATTTATGCAGTTGGCCTTGACCATAGGAAGTAGGGTGGAGTCGAGTTGAGCTATCAATTGCTTCATCACATTGTAGTGAGATAAAATTATAAATTCAGCTTTGGCATTTAATCTTGATGAGTTGATGGGCTGGAGTATGCTGATTTATTTAAATAAGTGGCATTCATTTATGACTATTTATTTAAGTGGTCTATATAAGATTATTTGTCTAAATAAGTTTTGGGTTGTTTAGTTACTTATTCGGGTAGTTAGGACTTATAAAAATTATCTTATATTTACTATGAGAGATATACATTTTTTTTTTCTACAGTTTTAATGGATGTAGTCGCAATTAATGTAAAATAGAGATAATCCTTATCAACATAATTACTGGAGTCTATATACGTCTCAAACACTCTTATACCACTCAAATTGTCAAACTTGAGACCATGAGAAGTATAGTCCTTTCATTTTTCTTTTCCCTACACTTCTAATGGATGTAGTTGCAATTGATGTAAAATAGAGATAATCCCTATGAACATAATTGTTGGAGTCTATATACGTCTCAAATACTCTCATTACCACTCAAACTATCAAACTTGAGATGAAGAGAAGTATAGTCCTTTCATTTTTCTTTTTCCTATACTTGCAATGGATGAAGCCGCAATCCCTTTCAAATACATATAATCTCTAGCAATAAAATTGATAGAGATGTTAATTTGCGTCAAACATCCCCCACCACTCAAACCGTTGAACTAGAGACTATGGACCATCTCAATTTAATAAGAGTAGAAAATAGAGGTATATACACTCTCCTTTCTTTTTTTCTATAACCCTACAGGCTACAAGGCTACACCTTTAATGGATGAAGTCTCAATCTATATAGATAATCTCTTTAATAACTCGTGTTTTACGGTGTTTATATAATAAATAATTATATTCACGTCATTTTTATCACACCACACATCAGCTGGCTGGCATGGCATGAGTTTTTTTTTTTTTTTTTTTATAAGTACCTTGTGAAAACACATACCAAACCAAACGAACTACATTAGCGAACTACATAAGGGAATAAAATAAAGGAGGATCTGCACCAGGAGTAACAGTAACTAAAAAAGGAAAAGAGGACATGGGCATGGCATGAGTTATTCAGTACACTAATGCCCTTTTCCATTCAAAAAATAAGATGAAAAAAGGACCATAGCAAACAAAATGAACTTTCTCTATAAAAAAAAAAAAACAGAAACCACCATTATTTCTACTAAAAACAGTGGATGTCTAAAGCGAAAAAGACTTGGAACCAACTGATATAAAGCCCATAACTAATATACCCTCTTTTATTATTATTATTATTTTTTAATTTTTTAATACAAGTACTAATATACCCTCAGTTGGACCATAATGATTAAATCCACAACACAACAAAATGTTGTGGAATCCTTCTCAAAGTCTAATGACGTTATTCTCAGTTGGACACGTGTGAGTTGCGAAATGTCACGTAAGTACCTTCTTCTCGAAGAGCTTAAACAAGTGTAAAAAGTTATGGTGCATGCATGTCATGTCCGACAAAAGGTAATGGATAAGAGAGATTGTTTGCCACTCGAAATCAGAGGCGTAACCGCCACGTTGGACCATGACTCTTCAAAGTTCAAGGTGATCTAAATACAGGAATAGATAAGAGAGACTCCCACTTGTACGGACATGTTAAAAAAAATAAAAAAATAAAAAGAAAGAAAAGATAAGAGACTAAGAGAGGCTGTTTGCCACTCACAACCAAAAGACAAAACCACGTTGAACATTGAGACCTTGACCCCCTCAAAATTCAAGGTGGTCTAAAAAATCCATGGAGAAGTGATGATGCCATTCTTCTCCACGTGGCTGCTCCCTGCATCTACATGTGTCATTTCTGCATTGACAAACGACAAGGCAGTCCCCTACCCCCAACAGGTGCAGTAGATTGTCTTATTTTTTTAATCGTAATTATGTTTTTATGTGGAGTTTAATTGTGTCAAGCTACTAGTACTATAAACTCCAAACGACTTTTTTCTTCTATTCTTATTACTAGTTGAGCTACTGTAAAAATACAGAACCAATTCATGATTGCTACTGTAGCCACCAACTCAAAGTCTTCCTTTTGGACATCAGTTCAACTAATATGCATAAAAAAAATCATCTTCTTCACAGGAACATGTTGTATCTTTCAAACTATACCCAACCCAAATATCTCTTCAGGATCAAGAGCTTCACAAAATATGGCTAGTGGTCTCAACATCTAATCCACATATAGGATGTAAAGGCTTGAAAATATTTTATAATTTGTCAACAATAGATTATTGCATGTCTTCCACAAAAACATCGACTTGACAAACCCATAAAACATTATTCTTTCATATCCTTTTTCATAGACTACTTTGAATTGAAGCTTTGGAGCTTCCTCCTTTGCACTTAATGCCTTGAGAAAGAGGGTAAATGTTTTCTTCCCAAAAATTTATGGAGCGCTAATAACAACTCAAATTTATACATTAAAAAAAAAAAAACCTAGAAAATGAAAAAACTTTTTGATAAGAATGAAGGTATATATTGGAGAGTACCTCTCTCTCTCTGCTACCTATGGGTGTCGGGACCACCCTCTAACTTGGGGTGGGAGTTCGACCACCCTGAAGACATTTTTAGAGGTAGCCTTATCGCCACCTAATCTTTCAAGGGGGAGAAATTATGCCCATAAACACGTCTTTATGGACAGCTAGCCCTACCACCACCTAACCTTACGAGGAAGGAAATTATACCTATAAACACCTCTTTATGGGTGGCTGGCCCCCACCCCAAGTGAGGGTGGTTGGCCCCCACCTTCATAAGAATTTCTTTTTTTTTTTTTAGGTGTAAAATGAAGTTGACATTAACACCCCCGCAAAGTTTATGGGAGATATATATGATGCACTTTACTCCCCTCCCCCTCTAAAGGCATTTTGGGTCGAAAATGTCACATGTAGTGCACATGCATGATTCTTGTCCAATAAGACAGAAAAAACTAACAAAAAGTGCTAATTAATTAAGAATCACGGTTAAGAAATTTGTGGGGCTCGAGTGCTACTTTCTAAATTTTGAAAAAAAACTAGTGCCATAGTAATAATTTCGAAAATGGTAAAGTTAGTTTTCCTTCTTTTTTTTTAAAAAAATATATATATATTTAGCTAAAAAAGGTTAGTAACTTTTACCTGGAAAGCTTGTTTTCTTTAACAAAAGTACAAAACCATCAAGTAGGTTTTAAATCTTGTGGGGAAAAAAAATTAAACGAGAGCAAGAGTAGGAGAGAGAGTTGGCAAATTCTTAACGAATTCTTTCAATGCTAACTCATCATCTATGTGATACATTCACAATCATATGGTTGCTATCATAGATATCAGGGACGGGTTTAGGGGGGAATGAGAGTGACCCTGACTCCCCCACCCCCAAATTATAAGAAGAAAAAAATTTATAGTATTTTTTGCTAATTGGTATCTTCTCAAAAAAAATTTAAGCCCTTAGTCCCTTCTCAAATTAAAATATGGATCCATCCTTGATAGATATTATTCAAGATCAATAAATATGTATAGTTGATTTCCTTGTATGCACGTATAATTTATAATACAACTTTAACATACAAATATCTTTTTTTTTTTGACATGTTCACGTAAAAGTAGGGGGAGGAGGAATTCGAACTTATGACTTCCGCTTCATTAGGCGTGGTTCACAGCCGAACACACAAATATCTTTCTTATTCATCTAAGAAATGTATGATTTGTTAAAAATGTTTTTATTCGTAAAAAAAAATATTAAATATAATCATTTAATTAATTAATAACTTCATTTTAATTGTTGAGGTCCACTCTACACCTCTTTTTATTTTTATTTTAATTTTTATAAATGTGTTTTTCACGTTGGCAAGCTGTCTTTATATAGAATTTAATATAATTTCCAAAAAAAAATTTAATATAGTCGGCAAAAGATTAAATTCAAGTCCACGTTGAAGAATATTGTCGACTGAAATGAGAGAGAAGTCGGTGTCGATTAAAAAACGAAAGCTGTAGCCACGTGACATGATATGATGAGAAAATCACGTTAAACTTCACATGGAATTTGTGTGAAGGAAATTCTGCCTACTCCTACTCCTACTCCTACTTCTGCTTCTATTCATCATTGTACCTTTACAAATTTCAATTCCTTCTATTTAATGAAACCACGTGCTGTTACTGTACGTCGTTGTTGTTGAAATATTGTGTCGGTTCCCCCTCCCCGTCCCCACCGTCGGTCCTTCACCTCTTCCTTCGCTGTTGTGGCTGTTTTGTAACTTTATTTGTTGTTTTCTTACTTTTTTTTATTTTTCGTGTGACTTTGTACGTTGTGTTATTCTCTATCTTTTATCATGTTTCTAAAGGTTTTGTTGTTTTTTTTTTTTACATATTCACATAAAGGAAAGGAGACGAGAGATTTAAACGAATGATTTCTATTTTATAAAACGTGATTCACAGTCGATTAAACTATTTTTTAAGAATAAAGTTTTGTTGTACTTTTTTTTTTTTTTAAGCAAGGTTTGTTGTACTTATTACACAAGGTTCAAGTAGGGTTGAAAAGCATCTTCATAATGGATTCAGCTTGTAGCATACATGCAGAGGCGGATTGGGGGGGAGGGGGACAGGGGATGGCCATGCCCACCCCAAATCCTCCACACAAAAAATTTTAGGAATAAAAAAAAAAAAAAAAAATTTAAAGGCATTGCCCCTACACAAAAAATAAAAATACCCATTTGGTCCCTCCTCATCCTACTTTCTGAATCTATCCTTGCATACATGTTAAAAATTTTAATAGTAATGATTTAATTAGAATAATTGAAAAGTTTAAATATATCATAATATATATCAATAAATAGTTGAAGTGATAGATGAATGAAAAAAATTGATATTTATTAACAGCATGTATGTTGTAGAAGCCAGATCCCTTGAGAATTATATCCTTATTTATGTCCCTTCCTATGAGGTTTGGATAGAGCTTAAGGGTCTTGTGATTGGAATGTCCCTATTTGGGATCAAGATCCCCAGCAATTTTTTCAAAATTGCTATCCAGTTTGTTTGAAAATCTCAACCATTAAAGTAATCTAATGGTTCAAAATAAAACACTAATTTTTTTTAGTGGATAACACATATTTCGAAGTTGAATTTTAAAATTCAAAATTTTAAGTTTATCTCTCCTATATTAAATGGGTGTTTAATTTTGAGCCACTAGATCACTTTAATGGCTGAAATTTTTAAAAAAACTAGCTAACAATTTTAGAAAAATTGCTGGGGATCTTGATCCCCCTATTTGTGCCTTGTTTAATAACCACCTTTATTGGCTGTCAAAATTCTTAATGTTCGTTCCAAGAATATGTGCCATTAATTTGAGGCATTTCTTTTTTTATTTAGTTTCTTTTGTTTTGGGGATTATTGTTGGGTTTCCCAACTCTTTTATTTTATTTTGTTTTATTGTAATCCTTATTTGATGTACTTAAAAAAAAACTGATGATGGCAAATTAAGAAACATTGGGATGATAATTATAACACTAATCTAAGTATCAAGTAAAAGGAAAACCAAAAATAAAAATTGGCAATTGCATCAAGTTTCTAAAATTTATAATAAATATTATCATTATTATTACTAGCTACCACCATCTTTACCAATTGCTAAAAAACGCTACCACACTTAAAAAAAAAAAACACACAAGTTTTTAAGTTACATTTAAGTCACTACGGGTGTTGTACCTTTCCTCGTACTTGTGAACCACGCGGTGTTGTGCCTTCCTGGCAGCCAATGTCCAATGATGTAGGCTAAAGTTGACGACAAATTGCAATTTAAGGCATCATTATCTTTTGTTAATACTATTTAGTACACCAGCACGAAAAGAAAAATGTTAGGTGATGTTTTAATATTTTTTTTTATATTTTTAATCTTATGTCAAAATTATTTTATTAAAAATAAAAAATTGTTCTTATTTATTTTACTTGATTTTTATAAAATAATTTTTATCTAGTACTAAAAAATATTAAAAGAACACCTAATATCTTTTATATGGAGATACAATAAGAGGCGAATTAATGCATACAAAGTTTTAACTCAAAAATTTTGTTACCATTTGGCAACTCCTTCCCTTCCCCTTGACATTGTTGATGCTTCTTTTTCTCTAAAAAAATTAACATCAAAATATTTTTACCTTTTTTTTTGTCATTTTTTATATTACACAATTCAATTATTATTATTTAAATAAAAAAAATTATAAAATAGAACATTTTCACTTTTCAATACAAAAAATTCAATTCAAAACTTATACCACATATTTGTCATTTTAAATAGGGGAAATTTCACTTACCTCTACAAACTTACGCGCTTTTCGCAGACATCTTTCCTCATTGTTCAAAATCTTTCACTTTGATGTATCGAACTTTCGTTTCGTTTTAAATATCCATTACCATTAAATATTGCAGTTAAATTAAACAAAAAAGTAAGAAAAATGACTAAGGATATTTTAGTAATTTCACACATTTCGCTAAGATTTAACAGAAAATCCTAATGGAATGGGGAGAGTGAAAGGAAATCAAAGTTCAATACCCCAAAGTGTGAGATTTTGAACAATGAGGAGGTGTCTATGAAAAGCGTGTAAGTTTGTGGGAGTAAGTGAAGTTTAACCTTTTAAATAACATTACACTACCTTCTTCTAGGACCGGGATCCTCTCTGGTCCCTTATAATGTAAGGGCATTATTGTCTATCAAATTTTTTTGGACAATAATGCCCCTGCATTATAAAGGTTTGGACTAGAAAGGATCCAATTCCTTATAATGCATAGGCATTATTGTCCATCAATTTTTTTGGACAATAATGCCATCTCATTATAAAGGATTGGATCCCCTCCGATCCATCAAATTTTTTAGATAATAATGCCCTTACATTATAAAAGATTGAATCTCCGGAGGGGATCCTTCCCCCTTTATCTAGGCTTGGAGTCCTCAGCCCCCAAGCCGACCCCAAGCCAAGGGTGAAGGGTGGTCCCAAAAAAAATTTAAAATACCTTTAAATATTAGCTTTTAACTCCCTCAATTTTTTTTTTTAAATTCTGCCCCCAAATTCATTGTTCTAGTTCCGCCCTGGCTCCTTCCCTCCCCCGGCCCGAATATTTTTGCTTTATAAAAGCCCCCAACGACACAACCCAAACCCGCACAAAGACCCAACTTTCATCAATGGCAAACAACCAGGGGAGCAATGGGCAAAAGCAAGCCGAGGTGGTGGTGGTGATGGTGCCCTTTCCAGCGCAGGGGCATCTGAACCAGCTCCTCCACCTCTCTCGCCTCATCTTGTCCTACAATATCCCCGTCCACTTCGCCAGCTCCGCCATCCACAACCGCCAAGCCATGCTCCGCTTCCACGGCTGGGACGCCGACCGAAATTCAGTTTCAAACATCCATTTCCACGACTTCCTCATCCCACCTTTCCTCTCCCCTCCTCCCAACCCCAACTCCCCAAACAAGTTCCCCTCACATCTGCAGCCATTGTTCGACGCTTCCCTGCATCTCCGCCACCCCATGGGCGCTCTTCTACGTGAGCTTTCGTCCAAAGCGAGGAGAGTCATCGTCATCAACGACTCCATGATGGCGTATGTGGTGCAGGACGTGGTCTCCATCCCAAACGCCGAGTCGTACACATTCCACAGCGTGTCGGCTTTCGCTTTTTTCTTGTATTTGTGGGAAGCAATGGGGAAATATTTGCCTTTAAATAACATCCCGAAAGATCTTCCATCTCTTGAAAGTTGCTTCACCAACGAGTTCTTGGACTTCATTGCTTTGCACTGTGGCTTCCAGAAGTTGAGCTCTGGGAGCCTCTACAATACGTGCAGGATCATCGAAGGTCCCTATCTGGATTTGATGGAAAAGATTGAAGGAGACAAGAAGCATTGGGCTTTCGGGCCATTCAATCCTGTGAGGATACCCGTAAACAAGTGTTCAAATGGACGACCACACAAGTGCTTGGAGTGGTTGTATAAACAGGCCCCAAATTCGGTAACTTTAAATGCACTATTTGTTCTAAATTGAATGTGATGAATTTAGAATTTTTTTAGATTAAAAAAAAAATAAAAGTCTTTTTTCTTTCTTGAAACACAATTTTGACCTTTTTTTTTTTTTTTTAGAACATAAAAGTTTTTTACCATACAAACTCAATTTTGCTCAACATATTAAGTCACGTTCAACCTGTAAAATATCTAATTAAAATAAGAGATTAATGAGAATAAAAGTTTGAATAAACGGATAGAAATGAATGAATTTATTGTGACAGGTAATATATGTGTCTTTTGGGACGACAACCACCATGGAAGAAGAGCAAATAAAGGAGCTAGCAATTGGGTTGGAAAAAAGTGAGCAAAAATTCATCTGGGTGTTGAGGGATGCTGACAAAGGAGATGTATTCGATGGAGAAGTCAGAAAAGCAGAGCTTCCCAAAGGGTTTGAAGAGAGAGTTAAAAACAGGGGAATGGTGGTCAGAGACTGGGCTCCTCAGCTCGAAATTCTAAGCCACCCATCGACCGGAGCTTTTATGAGTCATTGTGGATGGAATTCCTGCATGGAGAGCATCACCATGGGAGTTCCGATTGCCGCGTGGCCGATGGCGTCCGACCAGCCGAGGAACACGGTGCTGATAGCACAGCTGCTCAAAGTTGGTATTGTCGTGAAGAAGTGGTCCCACATGAATCAGATAGTGACGTCAAGCTCTGTAGAAAATGCTTTGAAAATGTTGATGGCATCGAAAGAAGGGGATGCGATAAGGAAGAGAGCGGCGGATTTGGGCGGCGCTGTCAGGCGCTCCTTGGACAGGGATGGAGTTTCATGCATGGAGTTGGATTCTTTCATTTCTCACATCACTAGGTAGAGGGCATCCTAAGAAATTAATGGAGATCTGAAGCATAATTAAGGGGAGCATATTTTAATGTTGTAAATTACTACTTATTATTGGAAATTAATGATTTAATTAATATTTTAATATAGTTTATTTCTAAATTTTAAAAGATGGATTTAATCATTTAATTAATATATTTTTATGAATTAAATAAATTGATGAGGTATTTTTAGACTGTTTGGACCTTTAAAAGTGTTTTTAATGTTTTTTATCAAACGGATATTTTTAAGTATTAAACATATTTTAGGCATCTCAAAAGGACATCCAAACACACCTGAAGTCTATAAAAAATATAAAATAAAATAAAAACCTATTAACGCCTACATTAATATATTGCATGTACAACCTTGTCAAAAAAAAAATGGCGTGTACAACGTGGGTTAAAAGGTGCAAGGACCTGAGTATTATGACTGATTGAATCATTCAAAGACATTAATAATGGGAGGATAATTAGCTCTTTTACTCTAATTAATAAGGGAGATGAATAATTAGGATACGGATAATATATTATTAATTATAATAGAGGGGTAATCTTATCTCTTCAAAAAGTGAAAAAGATAAAATACTCCTTTATTATATCTAACCGACACAATTTCATCCAACATTTAGAAAGGACATTATTAACATACCAACAACTAACAAAACCATGGTCAACCCAAACTATCCATTTTATTTTGTTGTTGGAGAGCATGCCCCTTTGTTCTCATTAACTCTTTCATAATTTGATTTTTTTTTTTTAAAGTACAGGTCTAACTAACCAATTAAAAATACAATTGATTTCACCCACTAAATTGAGAGTAGTAATATTAGCCATACCAAAGCATAGCAGTACTCACGCTAATGTGAATAGTAATAATTTTTTTATTATTTCGATTTTTTTAATATTATTTATTATTATTGTTCACACCAATGTGAATACTGTTCATACTGATGTGGCCAATACCACTACTCCTAAATGGAATTCTCATATATAAGACAAAGTTTTTCTTGTTTTCAAAACGTAATGAAGACAGAATGGTAAAGAACTGCACGACTCTTCTTCTTCTTCTTCTTTTATTTTTATTTATTTATTTATTTTATTAAAAACATTTATATATAAAAAAAAAATCATGGGGGTAGAAGAAGAAACAGAATAAACAAATAATGAAAAGTACAATACCCTCTTCAAGAGTCACCAGGCCCACTGGCCACGGTATATATATATATTTTTTTCCTTTTTTTTTAGATAAATATATTTTTTGAAAATTTTAGAGATATTTTTGGCTTTTCAGGACAAACAAAGGTACATTACAATTTTTTTAGTTTAGATAGAATATTGAAAATTGTCGGAGAAATGTGTCCTTTCCCAACAAATAAACTAGAAGTGGGGTAGGACACAAAAGTAGCCAAATAGGTTTTCTAAAATCGGGATCAAGGGAATTAATTAGATTGAGATTTGCTACAAATTCAAGTGGCTTAAAAGAACTTTTATAGGATTTACTTATTCAAGTAAGTTTTGAATTGTTTGCTTACCTACTCAAATAGGTATGCTCATAAAAGTTCTTTCACATTAATAAACTGTAAATAGATAAAGGTCAGGATCCATTGGACTGTAGGCTAAGAGACATGTGTCCGCATCTATATTTATTTATTTTATTAATTAATTACAAATGCAGCAGACAAGCAAGCTTCAACTTGATTCATAGACCCTTTTTTTAATTTTTTGGTTAATCATAGTGTTGCTCTGTAACAAAACAATTATTTAGGATTGAGATGATTAACTATTCAAATTGTTAACAATTTAAACAGATAATCATTGTGGATCTCTTTGCAGGGATAGATCTAGAAAGTTTGATGTAAAAAGACTGAGATATAAATTTTTTTGGAGTAAGGCCAATGACCTATAATTTTTATTATTATTATTTTTTAACACCTAAATATTTTTTTGGAGGACTTGGGAAGTAGCCATGGCCATCCCTGGTCCCCTTATAGATTCTTCTTTGGTCATCTCAGTCCAATTATTTATGAGCAAGCTAGCTATCTACAAGCTTCTCAGCTGTTGTCTGATTTTATACGCAGCTATTTTTAAATTATCTGCATAATTATGGCAATAATCATCTCTTAAACATACTCTGGCTTTTATTATTCTCGTTGTGTTAAAAAAAAAAAAATACAAACGACAAGCAATCCACTAACCCAGCCGCAAAGTGACAAAGGTAAATTCCAACCACTACAGCACCAAACAAGAAAACCTCAACAACCCTTATCCCCAAACAAATAATTAAACAGGATTCAAAACATCATCAGCAAAAGTGAAACAAAAGAAAAATGATTTTTTTTTCATTATTTCAATCATTTTTTGGACGAATTTTGTAAAAAAAGGGCAATTAAGGGAGTATTTTTTAGCCCTTTTAAAAATTTACGCAAGCTGGACATTTTCCGGGTGTACACACACATTTTTTCTATAAGTATTGTGTATATAGGAAGTAACGAAAAACCAGTTTTAAGATGATGTCTTGTATAAGCAAATGTGTTCTTGGTTATAATCATTCATATATTTGAGGAAATAATATAAGTCTTGTTACTTTGTCAGTATTATTGACAAAATTTTCAGATAATGGAAACCACATGTGGAAAATCATATGAAGAAAAGTGAAATATTTCAGATCCGATAATGGATATAAAAGGATAAATATTTAATTTCAAGTTTTGTTAACATATTCTTCTCAATAAATAATATGATTAATTTGTTTTCTCTTTCTTGTAAGATAAACGATTGTAATACGTAGGATTTAATTAACTGTGTACTAATTTTTTTTTTTTTTAAACTCATAACAACAACCAACTAATTTACGGTATTTGATAATAAGTATAGAATTAAACTTTGGTCAGGATCAGCCTTAAAAGTCTAGTTTTACAGCACCCAATCACACACTGCCACATAAGCCAAATCAGAAAAATTGCATAAACTTAGCATATAACTAGAATCACCTGATTAAAAAAAAAAGAAATAAGAAGAGAGAGAAAGAAAGAAAGAAGAAAAAAGAAGGAAGAAAGAAGAAAAATGGTCGGGTTTGTTGCCACACTGCACGTGGGTCCTGGGAAAGAAAGATGTGGCAACATGTGACCCACCAACCCACGGAGATGATAGGTCTTCCTCTCTAGCTCCGGTTTCCGGCCTTTAGGTAATAAAATCTCTAAGGGTTAACTTTTTCCTTTAGGTTTAGATTTGATTTCAAAACAAGTTTTGAGGCATTAGAAATGAGTTATGGGGCATTAGAATCGAGTTTTGAGGCGGATTTCGGTGGGTTCGAATCCGGGTCACGGCCGACGTGGGTTCAAACCCACTGCGTGTGGTCTAGTAAACCCACGGCGCATGGATCTCACGTCACGCTTTAGGTTTTTTTTTTTTTGGTATTTTCTCACTTTGATTTGTTGATCTTTTTCTCATTTTGATTTTTTGTAATATTCTTAAAATGATGACATGGCTTATGTTGATTGGGTGCTGTAAAACACCACTTTTGCAGGAGGACTTGACCATAGGAGCTCTCATAAGTATAACATATAAAATATCCAAGAAATAAAGAATAATAGAACCAAGAAGCGAAAGATTAGAGCTGATGAAAGAAAATAGGAGAAGAAACGAGAAATAAAAAAGAAAGTAAGTTGTGCTTTAGTTTGGAATTTTTTAAGATTTTAAACATGTTAAATTACTTTTTTTTTTTTTTTGACAAATTTAATATAAAAGGCCTTATTTAATTAAATTAGAGCCTTATTGGCCTAATCATGGAGCTAGCCCTGTTTTCTAGATGTACCACTTATTACTATATTATATATATATATATATATATATATATATATATATATTTAAAAAACTCATTACTATATTTACACTATTCACACCTTTTAGAACGTAATAAAGACAAAGAATGGTAAAGGGCGGCACGATTCTTCCTTTTCCTATTTATTTTATTATTTTTATTTTTATATATTTTTTAAAAGAAAATTTACAATCCCGGCTTTCCAAACTATCAATTGAAGTAATATTCCTTTGGTTAAAGTTCATATAACCTATCAAATTATCACCTAATTGATAATGTGCTCAAAAACTTTCAATTATGACAATGTCTCCTCAAACTACCAAAATAATATCAATGTTTCCCTCAAGGGCCAAAGCTAACAAAAACACTAAATTTTAAGAATATTTTTGTCTTTTTAAGACAAAAGAATACATTACAATTTTCAGATAGCTTAGAAAAAATATTTTAAATTGACTCATAACTTGAAGAAGGATCGTGTCCTTTCCCCAACAAATAAACTAGAAGTGGATTAGGACACAACACGTTTTTTAAAATTGGAATTAGGGGAATTAATTAGACCAAGACTTGCTAGTGATCGAATAAGTTTTGAATTGTACGCTCACCTACTCAAACAAGTAGGCCTCATAAATTTCTCTCATATTAATAGACAGCAAAAAGCTAGAGATCAAGATCCACTAGACTGTTATCTCTAGCTCTAAAACAAATACAAAATATCCACTTGACTGTAGGCTGAGGCATTTATATTTATTTATTTTATTAATTTATTACAAAAGCAGCAGACACCATGAGCTCTTTGAGCTTCTTTGGTTAATCACAGAGTTGCTCTGTAACAAGACAATTATTTAGGATTGAGATCTACACATAACCTAACCGGTCTCAAATTAATTATTCAAATTGTTAACAATCTAATGTAGATCTCAATTCAATTATTTATGAGCAAGCTATTTACAAGTTTCTCAGTTTTCTCAAAAGTTGGTTCTAAGTGAGGGAAACAATGGATACCCAACTTTAATATTTTTTTGAAATGAAAGATCCAAAGCAGTTTAATTAATAAAAATTATCCCAAATCATGAGAAAAGCATCACATTAATTAAATTGAAGTAAGAACAGTTAAACATCAAAGCTTATATATTCAGAAAATATCAAATCACATGAACACGTAATTGCTACTCATTCATCCTCAACCTTAGTAGAGGATTTAGCCATCGAGTATTGAGAAGCTTACAAAAATAATGCACAAAATCCTCTCTGATCACTGTCTGGAACGAATTTTGTGTGTAGAACTGCCCCCCTTGTGCAAGCCTCTGGCTCCTTATATCCGAAAGACCCATCAAGGCCCATCAAAATTTTTTGTGTAGAACGCTCGATCTTCTGTGACAATGGGCTCTAGCTTTCCCTCTTCTCTCTTATTGAGTGCTATCTGCTGGACTTGGGCTTCTAGCTTGGCAATTTATTGGTTGCTTCAAGAGCAGCCAACACCTTATCCTCAAATGCATTGTTCCTAGGTGGTGTAGTTCAAGTTGGTATTGCTATGGAGGAGGACCATAATTGGGAGTTAGGTTGAAGGATTGGTTGATGGGCTGCAAATGTGCTTGATTATGCAGTCCATGAGGTCGAGCTGAATTTCCCGAGGCTTCACCTCTCCACGAGAAATTGGGGTATGAATCATTACTCGATCTGGAGAAAGTTGAGTTCACTTGCTCATGTGAGAGCTCAGAAAATTGTCCTAATGTGGGACAATCACTTTTCATGGTGTATGGGGCTAAAGCAGAATGAACAAGCTTCATGTGGTGTGGAAGGATGATGGGAAGGAGTTGGACCAACTGCCATGAGTTGATCTAACTTCTGAGATAATACGTCTACCTTGGCGGTCACATCTGATTGATTACCTAGTGCATAAGTCCTTCGGATTTAGGAGCTCTAGGGATAGGTGTCCTACGACTAGATGAAGCATATTGTTCAGAATTTTCACTCAACTTTTCCAAAAGGGTCCATGCTTCATTCCCAGTCTTCGTCATAATTGTTCCTCCACATGAAATGTCAACCATTTGTCTATGAGGCTCGGTTAAGCCACCATAAAAGCATCCACCAGCTGCCATTTCGGAATAGAGTGGCGTGGATACATCCTAAGAAGGTCCATTAGTCTCTCCCAAGTCTCATAAAACTGCTCTCCCTCATATTGGGAGAAACCCATGATCGCTTGCATAATTTGCTTCATTTTACATATGGAAGCATGATGTACATAATTTTCACTCAAGTTTTCAAAAAGAGTCCATGCTTCATTCTCAGTCTTCGTCATAATTGTTCCTCCACATGAAAGGTCAACCATTTTTCTATCAGGACCCGTTAAGCCATCATAGAAGTGTTGCACCAGCTGCCATTTCGGAATAGCGTGGTGTGGACACATCTTAAGAAGGTCATTTAGTCTCTTCCAAGTTTCATAAAATTGCTCTCCCTCATATTGGGAGAAACCCATGATCTCTCGCCTAATCTGGATCGTTTTCCACATGGGAAAGTAATTCTCTAAGAATTCTTGTTGCATCTGATCCCAAGAAGTGATACTGTTGGGTGTCAAGGAATCAAACCAATTTTCGGCTTTGTCTTTGAGGGTAAAGGGAAAGAGACGCAATCTTAAAGCATCCTCGGTGAATCCTTGTATTTCACGGGCAGAACATATTTTCAGAAACTCATCCAAGAGCTTGTAAGGATTCTCATTATCAAGTCCAAAAAAAGATGGCAGGCTTTGAATAGTGCTAGGCTCAATTTCATAATGGTCTACAGTGACCTCTGGTAGCTGAATACATGAGGAGTAAGTGTAAGTTGGGAAAAAGAGATCTCTCAGGGTCGTTCTCCGGCCATTGTCTCAGTGTTACGCACTCTTAACAAATCGGAGTTCCTTTCGGTCCTAAGTTGTCGCGTTCTCTGTCAAGATCGCAAGAAATTAATGGAAGTGATAACGATACTAGCACATAATAGAGCACATATAGAAATAGTAAAGGGTTAATTTCATTAACCCTACGTTCCGCACCTTTTGCAAGGTGCCTCTAAACTTCAAAGTGTTTTACTTTGGTGTTTCATTTCAAATATCCCATTATCATTAAATATTACAATATCAAAAAAAAAAAAAAATAATTTAGTAATTTTACACTCATCCATTAGGATTTAATAAAAAATCTTAATATTGAGTATTTGAAACGAAACAAAAATCCAATAAACAAATGTGAAATACTTTAAATTTTAGAAGAGTATTTACAAAAAGCACAAAACTTTAAATTACCCAATAGAAAAGCATATATACATAAACTTAAAAACTCACAAAAATTGACCAAAATTTAATTATGGCAAAATTTTCAGCTACGGAGCGTTGCTGGTGTTGTCTGCAGAACAAATGCGCTCGAGCGATGGTTGGCTGATTCCACTGAGCTGGTGCCAAAATCTTGTGTACGGAGAAGCTTACAAAAACCCAAAGACCATCCACCGTCTGGAACGAATTTTGTGCGTAGAACTACCCCCCTTGTGCAGGCCTCCGGCTCCTTATATAATAAGACCATCGACCGAAAGGCCCAACAAATCTCTAATTGTTAATTTTGGCCGTCCATTTTCATCCAACAGCCCACATTGCGCCACGTGTTCCATTAAAAAATAAATAATAAAATATTAATTAATTTTTTTAAAATAATAAAAAATATGGGGTGGCCGGCCACCCCCCTTGTTTTCCTCTTCAACAAAACCATGGATCTACCTACACCCTGCACCCTCCTTCGCCAGATACCAACACCATTGTCTTTATCAAAAACAAAAAACCACCAGCTTGATCACAATTACGAACAAAGACATCAGTGTGAGAAATTTTTCTTTGAGTCTTGCTTTATCCCTTTCTTTTTCTTCTCACAGTTCACTAGATTCGGCTTGCAAAGCCACCAACTGTGCTGTCTTCTCCTTCGGTTTCGGCTTCTGGGTCGGTTCAGAAGAGGAAGAGGCTGGCAAGGCTTGCTGTTCCGGTGGCGTCGTTAGGTTTTCTGGTTCCAATGGAGGAGAGGGAGATGAGTACTGTGGATTACAAAAAACGAAGAATAGTGGCTACGGAGGGGAGAAAAGAGAGGTTATGGAGGATCTGGTTTTGGGTTGGATTTTTGGTTTTTGTTTATTTTTTATTTACCCCGAGGGCATTTTCGAAAGTTTTTTGGTCTAAAAATGTCTAGGCCACGCATGTGAGTTGGTTTCCGTTCTATATGTGATGAAGGAAACAACGGGTATATGCAAATAATTCTTCATCTTGGGGCTTGGAGAGATATCAAATACAATTCTCAGAACTCAGAAGATGCTTCTTAGATGGATCATGGCCAAGTGAACTTTGTATAATGCAGAATCTAGATGTTCCAACAATCTGACCTGTATTTGTTTCAAGATCATCCTTCCTGAAAATTCTAGCCATCCCAAAATCTGATATCTTTGGATTCATTTCATTGTCTCATAGTATGTTACTATCTTTTAAATCTCGGTGAATTTATAGTAAAATTTGAGTATTCTTGGAGATATAGAAGCCCTTAAGTAATGCCTTCAATGATGTAAAACGAACTGATTCCTGATCCCACATATCCTGATTTCCATTTTTTCCATGATTTCATATCACCAGACATCATTTCTATCATTTCTATCTTTTCTTTTGGTTATGTAATGTTTGGACTCTGCATTCAAATTTGAGGATTAAACAATGGATGCAATTGCTGAATGTTACCTTATAAACAGGTCCATATCCTCCTTCTCCGAGCTTATTCTCACTCGAAAAGTTCTTTGTAGCTGCTTTAATGGTAGCGTAACTGAATTCTTGCAGATTTGGAGCATTGCTGTTAAGATCTTCAGCAGCAGAAAGTTTGATTTTGACTTTATATAATAATCTGTCGACGTTTTCTGCACCACCTTCAGCACATTAGAAGCATTTCATATAATATATGGTTGTTGAGAACTTCATCTTCCGCGGTAAGTAATGGTGGTCTTAGAGCTAAAAAAATTTACCTCTTAACTTGATCACTTTCCGCCGTAAGTAACATATCATGGTGCCCAATATAAGCAAGACTGCAACAGTTGTAGGCAGAATTATTAACAACGAAGGCCTCTTCTTATGTTGATCTTCACCTTCCTCTTGAGCTGCAATGGTAATTCATTTGCATACATTAGAATGCCTCACGAGGATCTCTAAACCATTTTTTTCATTGAGTTTTGTTTAAACATCTTAATTATGGGAGAATAACAAGATACCCTTGTGTTCTCTATGCTGACAGGATGCAATGATGCATAATACGTGCAAATGGCCACAAGAATATAATGATAACCTAGAATACATCATGCATGGTTGTGATCAAATTTACAGACAAGCCTTTCGGCAACTAAAATGTTACAATAAACTTCTCATGGCCTAAAACCAAATTTATATTTGGAGCCTGGGCAGAGGAGGCCATTAGCATTTTCACCAGCATTAACTATTTTTCTAATGTGTCGCACTTGTAATGTGGAAAGTTTGCTCTTAATTAAGGAAAGTGAGCTACACGGCTCAAAAAATCAAAGTGCTCCTCCCATTTAGGAAAAGAATCAAACACATGACATTTTTTTACGCAATACCAAGGAAATTGGGTAAAGGAAAAAATGGCACGAGAGCTGAATATGAGATAATGGTTTATAAGCGAGACCCACAAAAGTAACCCATCCAATCGGCCACGCAGAGCCGCATGAAAGTGCGTGACATGGTCCTTTCTCGGCACGTAGTAATCGTACGCTGTAACATGCACCCAATCCAAGTTCCTCTGCATCAACTCCATTGGGTAGCTCTCTGAATTACCCAAATCCGGCAAGTACTTACCGGCGCTGGCCATGACCAAGAGCAGCCCTGTGTTGCTAGAGTTTCTTGCGTCAGAATCCACGGCAACTCGTCACTCGTTCAAAAGGGCAGCTAAGTTGGCCATGTCGGAGCTTTTGCTTGGCAAAACCCCAACGAGGTCTAGGCCATGAAACCCATGAAGCCTAGCTGTTCGTATAGAGAATTGTTCGTCCAGGCCATGAAAGCCTAACTAAGACCCATGAAGCCCAAACTTTTTTCTTTAAGTGCCTATTTTTTTAATAATAAAAATAAAAAAAAAAATTGTGAGAGGAGGAGAGATTAAGCCTTAAACTAAAAATTGAGTATAAAGTAAGAGATAAGTTGAGTCTATATTGTGACTATATCACATCTCATTATTTACATAGTTTTATAATTCTAGCTCATGACGTGGTGGATCAAGTTTTTGCCACCATTTTAGTTAAAAAAATTACTTTCTTTTTTATCAAATAAAATAAAATAAAAATAGTTACTACTTTTTTTATTCAATCCCACTATTTTATTTAAATATTATTTTCTCATGATTTTGTTAGAAAAAGATTTGCTCACCAAATTTTCTTTTTTATTAAAGTAGCTAGCTAGTTGAATGTGGGTGATTTTTCAGGACTAACCAAAATAACCTTTGGATGTCGGTAATTTATACCAGGTAATATTATTAAGCAAAAAAATATGACTCGCCAATTTAATTTGTTAATAATTAACTTGTCAATTATATACTCTTAATCATTTTATTAATTAATTATGAATTATTCGTAAAATAAAATTATAATAAAACTTTTTTTTTTTTTATTTTTGATTGATGGGAAAG
Source organism: Carpinus viminea (assembly GCA_013348765.1). Classification (NCBI taxonomy): domain Eukaryota; kingdom Viridiplantae; phylum Streptophyta; class Magnoliopsida; order Fagales; family Betulaceae; genus Carpinus; species Carpinus viminea. Next base: position 33,637,934 of record CP054674.1, on the reverse strand, counting down.
TAAGAGCTCGCATACATGCAAGTGGTAAGAAGATGGTCTCCAAGAGATAATTCAATCGACTATGGATCTCATCTCATGAAATGGAGGTTATTAGTTCAAATATCCTTCCCATTTCATGAGTGAACATATCAAAAAAGTAGTAAAAAAGTGAGTTACTTTCCTATGGTGGCAGAGGCAGGAGTTCGTCTTTGGAGGTGCCATTGTTTTTTGTTTTTTGTTTATATATTATATATGATAAAGACAATTCAACCCATTTAAAAAAGTACCAATTTTCCAACTAAAAACGTACAACTTTGAATACAAAAGCCTAAAAACACATGGTCTCCTTTAGTGACTGTCAACTATTTTCCCATTAGCTTGTTTGGATTGACATGTGATTATTGAAATATGAAATTCTCAAGGTTTCATTGTCATTCCACTTTCCCAAATTCAATATTCCAGCAATTTCTATCCCAATTCAAACATAGCCGTTTGGGTGCTGTGTGAAACTTTAGGAAAAAAGTTAATTTTTTTTTTTTTTAAGTGTCACGGCACCCCAAACACCCATGTAGCTCCACCACTGCTTTCCTAGTAGTATCTTCTATGAAATAGAGAGAGACATCAAATTAAGGCTGTCTCTATTAGGGACCCATTTTTATGGCTAAAATTCCTTCTTTGCTTGAGAAATGGGAAAGCCCTTCATGATCAGATTTGGTTGTAAAAGGACAATTCCAATTTTAGTGTGGAATAAGATCCTCTACATTTCAATAGCTATCTTAAAATATCTTGAATCTTATTTAATAAAATAATGATTTTATTTAGAGATATTTGTTGCTTGATTATAAAAATGTTAAGAAAAGTTTATGATGTTGCATTGACAAGAGTGTAGACCTCCTCTTAATAAGCTGGTTGGGAGCTTTTTACCCTCCCTATAGAGAAAAAAAGATGACCAACTTTCTCCATCCAAAAGAAAGAACGGAGAAATTTATCACTTGCCGGTACAAGGCTGCTAACCTGAAAGTCAAGAGAACTCTAAAAAGTCAACATTTCTTTTTATTTTTGAATGGGGAAATGATACTTAGCATTTTTAACTGTCGTTTAAAAAAAATCAATTCCTCTTTTAAAAGGCCTGGAGATCAATTCCTCTTTCTAGTAGTCAAAACAAATTCAAACTGAGAAAGCCACGTTTTCATGCTTTTCCTGGCAACCTTTTGAATTTCTTAACAAATTCAAAATTTCGACATTAAAATGCTTTTTGTTAGAAAATATTTTCAACATAAAATATTTTCTTGAAAATTAATTTTTTAAAAATATTTTACGGTGTTTAGCATATACAGAAAATCACAACTATATATATATATATATATATTATGTTGGATATTATTTTGCGTCATACACTCGCACCAAACATCCGAAAATACGAAAAACATTTTACGTAAATCATTTGATGGCAAAACAAATAGAGCCTAAGTTATATTTCCAACAATATGATATTAGATGATTGATTTGATTGTATTAAATATTGAATGAAATATATATATACAAGATTTGGTGTTCCACATGAAATAACAAATTATTCCTATTGAGTTATATTTCAATTGTTTTAAACCAAAAATTGAGCTAGGAATTATGACCAAAATTGTACAACACACCCATTTTATCTACACTTTTTTTTTTTTTTTTTTGATATGTCCACACAAGGGAGGAGCCTGAAAAATATTATAAACATAATATTACAATAAAATTAAGAGGTTAACAAATGCGAGTTAAAAAGCTTGAATATGCAACATTTGACGCTTATTAATAATCCCCAATCGAAACGAGCTTGTCTTGGATAAACTTTTGCACTATAACTTTATACCTTTTCCTTGATTCATAAAACTGATATTTGAAAATTACTTTTAAAAACATAGTTTGTACTATGTATACTTTTTCATAAATCCTTTGCCAAAAAACCTTTTTTCCCAATTATATTGAGGGTATTTTTTGGGAGGCTAAAGAAGATAAAATAACGGCATGTAGCATTACCCTAAAAAAGTCAATATTAGCACATCTCTTACAAAATTAAAATCATGTACATTGTTAGCTAAAATGGGTAAGTTGGGAGGATCCTTTTCCGGTATGTTTCTGATGTAGCATTTAATCCTGAAAATATAGAACTGCATGCGTCCAATCCGGAGAGTCAAGGTAGGATAGGGAGCTCCACCTCATCGAAGGAAAAGAAACTGACCTGGCCATACTCTACATGACAAAACAGCAAAGGAATGCCTCCACATTGCCTCTCAAGAACTTCAACATCTGCTAGGGATGGCACATCACCCCTGCAAGAGAAGGCAAGTCATTATGCAGATGAACTAATAAATCATGAATCTTTTCCTAAGAAAAAGTTCTTATGGATTAATGAAAGATGATAATAGATTTACTGATCTTCTTCAAGGAAATATTTCTATTATTTGAGGATTAAGATGCTACACTTTTTAAAGATCCAAAAACTGCATCCAGTAAATCTAAATAAATGTGTTTCTCTAAATAGATATGTTTTGCAAGAGCACAAGTACTCAAATGATTTCTAAGACCCAAGTCAAGAGGGTTTTTGATGGAAGAGGAAAAGATGGTTAAGGCAGTAGCTGCCTATGCCTTTCCTTGGAAGTGCTTCACATTCAATTGCTGTAATAGAATTGAATGCAATCCAGAAATTGTTCCAAGTCAACTATGCAGAACCCTAAGATACAAACAAAACCAAGGAAGAGAACCAACTGGTCAGAGATTTTCCGTAAATGCTCACATCTACAAAAAGGGGCTTTATACCAATAAAATTGTCCGGTCAGAACCTAATGAGGGAGTAATGCAATAAATCTTCTTCTTGCTTACAGGGTGAAAGTTGCAGGATTGTCATGCACCTGCAATTTCTGCACTTGAGGAATTGGTATTCTGGACAGAAACAGGTATGATGTGCACATTTCACTTTATAAAATACAGAAAATGCCTTCTCCCCACATAATCAAGAAGAATGCCCAAAAAACAGTGAAAAACATGAGTAAGAACGGCTTGCTAACTTTAGGCTTGTTATACAGCATCCAAGAGTTTATCAATATTTACTTCCATAGAAACCAATAGAGCAAGCTATTGTTTTGTGCTTTGTCGAAATGCAAGCTAATATGTTTCTAAAGTTAAAAAACAAAGTACAGTACTCATTTCTTTTTCTATTGATACAATACAAAATTATATCTACTGAAGCCACCGTCTACCACCTAGATATGTGTGTATACTCTAAGAAAAGCATAAAATAAAAATCTAGATGCATATGGTGAAAAGCATGAGTTTCTTTCCCAGTAAATTCCTCTAGTTGAAAATCCAGAAGCTACCACATACGCTTGCTGCATGTATGTTTTCTGCCAAAGATAATTTGAAAAAGAAAGAGCTTCCTCGCATCAAAGGTTTAACCAAAGCACATATCTTAGGAACAATCAACCTCAAAAAAGAGAAGGTTTCTCAAATTCTTGGGATTTACCAAATATGATTACCTAGTTAAGCAAATAACAAAGCTTGGCTTGCCAGGAGAAGACTTTCTAAACTTGCTGTTTGGGAGAAAGACATCAAAACTGGCCTCGCCTCTAATATGCATATCATTAAATGGTCCAATGACGGACATATCGTCTTTTGATTCTGCCTCAACTACTTCACTGCTTTGTGAAGAGCCTTGAAGAGAAACAGATTGAGAATTACTCTTAGCACCCTTCATGGACCAAGAGATACCGTGCAGCCCAACAATGTAACCAAGGGATTTCAGGTGCCTATAAACCTCAAATAGCTCCCAAGAGCCTCCAGTTACTTTGGCGTATATATCTTTTAATGAAAGACTTGTATCATTGTCATCCAAGAGAAGCAATGCCCCTATTTCCATCAAAAACCTATTAAAACAAGAAGTTAAACTTCAAAAATGGTTCCATCTTAACATAGAATGAAAAAAAGAGCATAATACATAGAATGAATGACGCTTGAACTCATACTACCTTGAATACATTTGCAAGTGGTGCTTAAACTATAAATCAGTCCCTGGAAAAGTATTGAAGTTTTAGTGAATATATCTAAAAAATATTGTTTGAGGTCTTTTTCCTCTTATGCCAGGCAATCACTAAGTCTCTCACCAAGCCACAGCATGAAATTTCAAACTATTTTTCTCATAAAATTTTCAGAGTGCGTATATTTTGTGAGACAGCCATAAGGCCAGCTCAGCTTTACACTGCAGAATGTTCAAATAGGAAAGAAGTGTCCAAAAACCTAATTGCCCCTCAAAGAATGATACCAAGATAAATAAGAGGCAATACAGAATAAAGCACAACAATATCTATTAAGCTCTAGACTCAAGTAATGGGTTTGAAATTATCACTCAAGTGAACAATTAACTGATTCCTCAATTAGTTGGCACGAAAACCCAATAGATGAGATGAGATTGAAAAATCATTGAAAAAAATTGTCGTTTCACCTACAAAGTTTCCTCAATTGAGTAATAAATCTTGCCGCTACGAACTATCCCCATTGTCCTCCACATTTTACCCTTGTTTTCTACAACCTCAGCCATTTTGATTTTGTCAATCCAATGGGCCTTGGATTTATCTTTCCTGAAAATAGTAGCCATAACGTGAAGTTACAAAAGAAGCAAAACAAACTCAAACTTCTTTTAATAATATCCCAAAGAGTTAGTTCTCCTCAAAAATTACATACCTAAATTGCAACTTCGATGAGAACCAAGATTTGGAGTGATGTTCCTCATCATCATAAATTATATCTTGCAAAGAGGCCTCCGTATCACTCACTTCTCCCGAAGAAATTTCCCAATCAACATCCTCCATTATTCTAGTTAAATAATAATAATAATAATAATAATAACAACAACACATAAGAAACACATTCCAGACTTAAATACAAGCCTATTTTATATCTTAAAAAATTGCACATAAACAAACAACAAACAGTCATGAAAACCAACTAGAGAAACATGAAGAAAAAACAAAAAACAAAAATAGTTACTGGCTGTCTCTAAATTTTTTAACTAATTGACCCATCCAATGTGATATAGAAAAGTTTAGCAACTCATTCACAGGAACACACATAAAAGAAGGTTGAGCAGCTCAAAGAACTAGAAAATTTCAAGAAAACACACCCACAAATCATCTTTTTATTCAAATTTATAGTTTTTATAAATGTGTTTTTCACGTTGGCAAGCTGTCTTTTTGTAGAATTTAATATAGTCGGCAAAAGATTATTTTCAAGTTCACGTTGAAGAATATTGTCGACTGAAAAGAGGGAGAAGTCGGTGTCGATTAAAAGAAAACACAAAACGAAAAAGCTGTAGCCACGTGACATGATATGATGAGAAAATCACGTCAAACTTCACATGGAATTTGTGTGAAGGAAATTCCTGGCTACTGCTACTCCTGCTCCTGCTCCTATTCATCATTGTACCTTTACAAATTTCAATTCCTTTTATTTAATGAAACCACGTGCCGTTACTGTACGTCGTTGTTGTTGAAATATTGATGCTGTCCCCCCTCCCAGTCCCCACCGTCGGTCCTTCACCTCTTCCTTCGCTGTTGTAGCTGTTTTGTAAGTTTATTTGTTATTTTCTTACTGTTTTTTTTTTTTTTCGCGTGACTTTGTTGCGTGTTATTCTCTATCTTTTCTCATGTTTCTAAAGGTTTTGCTGTACTTTTTACATGTTCATACAAGAGTTAAAGAGGTAAATTTAAACTAGTGATCTTCAAGTTATAAAAGCGTAATCACGATCAACTAAATTACATTTTAAAACAAGATTTTGTTGTTCTTATTACACAACAAGGTTCGAGTAGGGTTAAAATGCATCTTCATCATGGATCAGCTTGTAGAATACACGCAGAGGCGGGTTTGGGGGGATGGGGGACAGAGGATGGCCTTGGCCCACCCCCAAATCCTCCACAAAAAAGAAAAAGAAAAAGAAAAAGGATTTTAAAAAAATTAATATATTTAAAGGCATTTGCCCTTATTGAAAAAAATAAAAATACTCATTTGGTCCCTCATTCAACTTTTTGAACTCATCCATGCATACATGCTATTAAAAAATTTAAGAGTAATAATTTAATTAAAATAATTAAAGAGTTTAAATATATCATAATAAATACCAATAAATAGATGAAATGGTGGATGAAAAATAAAAATACTCATTTGATCCCTCCTCATTCAACTTTATGATTTCGTCCCTGTATACATGCTATTAAAAAATTTAAGAGTAATGACTTAATTAAAATAATTGAAGAGTTTAAATTTATCATAATAAATACAAATAAATAGATGAAGTGATGGATGAAAGTGAAAATTGATATTTATTATAATAGACATATATTCTTCAATTGCTTTAATTAAATCTTAACCCTTTATTATTATTATTATTTTTTGAAAATAACTCATTCTCATTCTCATTCCATAGAATTCAAGAGCGAAAGCTCTTACAATTACAGGGCAAGCCCTGAAGTAACCGTAGCCTAAGCTACAAAGTCACAGATCGAATCTCATACAAATCAACGAAATTCGAAAATACATCCGCTACCCCATGACTAAAACAACAGGATAAACATTCAAATCTGCTTGGCAAGTTCAAAGACTATTGAACCAAGCAGACACCATCAGCTGCATAGGAAACGTTTATTCCACGACCCTAGGAGGTAAACCCTCTTATGCTGCTACTCATCATCCTCGACAATTAAGCCAGGATACACATTCATCCACGACATAGAAGTCTGGACCATTTTTCCTCCTCGACCTGAAAGCCAGGGTAACATACACATACACATACACGACACACAGGTCAGGATCAAAGGGGATCCAATCGAACCATCAAGGCCAGAGCATTATTATAAGCAAATAACAAATGAAATACAGGGAAAAGAAAAGCAACATAACTAAATATAAGCAAAAAGAAATATAGGGAAAGAAACCGATCGTGTGTACGTTGACCCCGTACAAAGAAGAGCATGGTGGAAGCTCGTCGCAGTGGGGGCACGAAAGAAGCTTAGCAATGAATGGAGGGCAACGAAACCGGTGCGGAGAAGATCGTGAAACGCAAAAACTCAAAAACGAAAGACCAAAAAAAATACAGCAAAACACCAAAACAAAAACCGAAACAGAGGAGGCGGGAGATGAGGAGAAGGGATGGAGGCACCGGGTCTAGGGACATCAAAATTCTCATTCTCCTTGAAAATTATATCCCTTGCTATGAGGTTTTAATAGAGCTTAAAGGTCTTGTGATTGGAATGTACCTATTCGTGCATTGTTTAAGAACGACCTTTATTGGCTGTCAAAATTCTTAATGTTCGTGCCAACTTCCAAGAATCTGTGTCATTAATTTGATGCATTTCTTTTTTTTATTTAGTTTCTTTTGTTTTGGGGATTATTGTTGATTTCCCAACTCTTTTATTTTATTTTATTGTAATCCTTATTTGATGTACTTTAAAAACTTTAAAACAACAAAAAAAAAAAACAACTGATGATGATGACAAAGAAACATTAGGGTGATAATTATTAACACTAATCTAAGTATCAAATAAAAGGAAAACCAAAAACTTAAAATAAAAATTGGCAATTGCATCAAATTTCTTAAATTAATAATAAATATTATCATTATTATTACTATCTACCACCATCCGCATCAATCGCTAAAAAACACTATCACACTTAAAATAAAAAATAAAACACATGTTTTTAGGTTACATTTAAGTTACTACGCGGTGTTGTACCTTTCCTCGTACTTGTGAACCAGGTGTTGTGCCTTCCTGACAACCAATGTCCAATGATGTTACCTTCTAAAAGGCTAAAGTTAACGACAAATTGCAATTTAAGGCATCATTATCTTTTGTTAATACTATTTAGTACACGGGCATGAAAAGAAAAATATTAGGTATTCTTTTAATTATTTTTTATATATTTTGATCTTATGTAAAAATTATTTATTAAAAACAAAATAAAATTTTTATTTCTCTCACTTAATTTTTATAAAATAATTTTTACCTAAGACTAAGAAAATATTAGGAAAGAACATAGCATTTTTCACAAGAAAATGAAATAAAAGGTGAATTAATGCATACAAAGTTTGAACTCAAAATTTTTATTACCTTGGCAACTCCTTCCCTTCCCCTTGACATTGTTGATGCTTCTTTTTTTCTAAAACAATTAACATCAAAATATTTTTACTTTGTTTTTTGTCATTTTTTATATTACATAATTCAATTTTTATTATTATTTAAATAAAAAATACTATAAAATAGAACATTTTCACTTTTCAATAAAAAAAATCTAATTCAAAACTTATACCACATCAATTCACATCAACTAATGTAATAAAGGCAAAAACAAACACTATTTATTGGATACCACAATAAACTAAAAAAAGAAAAAGAAAAATCTAATTATTTACCTAACGTATACTACCATCATACAACTTATAATATGACAACAAAAATCAGTATATCAAATGCCAATTTTCACTTGAACTTTAATTTCACACATTTTCGTTATAATTTAACAGAAAATCCTAACGAAATAGTTCGATACAGCAAAATGAAATATTTTAAATAATGGAGAGGTGTTTGCAAAAAACACGTAAGTTCATGGAGATACGTAAAGTTTACCATTTTAAATAACATTACACTACCTTATTCTAGGATCGGGATCCTCTCCAATCCAAATGGACTGGAGGGGATCTAGTCCCTTATAATGCAAGGGTATTATTATATGGATTGGAGGGAATTCAATCCCTTATAAAGCAACTATGCAAGGGCATTATTGTACGGACTAGAGAGGATTCAGTCCCTTATAATGCAAGGGTAATATTGTTCATCAAATTTTTTTTAGACAATAATGCACCTGCATTATAAAGGACTAAATGGACTGGAGAGGATCCTTCTCCCTTTTTCTGGGGCCAAGGGTGGTCCCAAAAAAAATTTAAAATACTATTAGCTTTTATCTCCCTCAATTTTATTTATTTATTTTAAATTTTGCCCCCCAAATTCAATATTCTAGTTCCGCCCTGGCTCCTTCCCTCCCCCGGCCCGAATATTTTGCTTATAAAAGCCCCCAACGACACAACCCAAACCCCGCACAAAGACCCAACTTTCATCAATGGCAAACAACCAGGGGAGCAATGGGCAAAAGCAAGCGGAGGTGGTGGTGGTGATGGTGCCCTTTCCAGCGCAGGGGCATCTGAACCAGCTCCTCCACCTCTCTCGCCTCATCTTGTCCTACAATATCCCCGTCCACTTCGCCAGCTCCGCCATCCACAACCGCCAAGCCATGCTCCGCTTCCACGGCTGGGACGCCGACCAAATTCAGTTTCAAACATCCATTTCCACGACTTCCTCATCCCACCTTTCCTCTCCTCCTCCCAACCCCAACTCCCCAAACAAGTTCCCCTCACATCTGCAGCCATTGTTCGACGCTTCTGCATCTCCGCCACCCCATGGGCGCTCTTCTCGTGAGCTTTAGTCCAAAGCGAGGAGAGTCATCGTCATCAACGACTCCATGATGGCGTGGTGGTGCAGGACGTGGTCTCCATCCCAAACGCAGTCGTATACATTCCATGCTGTCGGCTTTCGCTTTTTTCTTGTATTTGTGGGAAGCAATGGGGAAATATTTGCCTTTAAATAACATCCCGAAAGATCTTCCATCTCTTGAAAGTTGCTTCACCAACGAGTTCTTGGACTTCATTTCTTTGCATTGTGGCTTCCAGAAGTTGAGCTCTGGGAGCCTCTACAATACGTGCAGGATCATCGAAGGTCCCTATCTGGATTTGATGGAAAAGATTGAAGGAGACAAGAAACATTGGGCTTTCGGGCCATTCAATCCTGTGAGGATACCCGTAAACAAGTGTTCAAGTGGACGACCACACAAGTGCTTGGAGTGGTTGTACAAGCAGACCCCAAATTCGGTAACTTTAAATGCACTATTTGTTCTAAATTGGATGTGATGAATTTATATTTTTTTTTAGATTAAAAAAAAAAAAAAGTCTTTTTTCTTTCTTGAAACACAATGTTGAGGCTTTTTTTTTTTTTTAGAACATAAATGTTTTTTACCATACAAACTCAATTTTGCTCAACATATTACGTCACATTCAATTTATAAAATATTTAATTAAAAAAAGAGATTAATGAGAATATAAAATTTGAATAAACGGATAGAAATGAATGAATTTATTGTGACAGGTAATATATGTGTCTTTTGGGATGGCAACCACCATGGAAGAATGATGTAGGACGGCTTTTCCGATAACTTCACCTGCCCAAAACTTCTATCCCTTCCGGGACATCTTTTGATCCGAGTATCACTTTTGACCTCGGAATACTTGGAAACAGTTCTTTCTCTAGGTAGCTAAACCGGGTGAGGAAACACGTGAACATGAATTTCAGTACTGCTCACCCGAGCACTGTTTATGGATACTGTTCACTTGAGAGAACACTTCCGGGCATCTTCACCGAGCTTCTCATCCGAACATGTACTATTTGTGGTACTGTTCATCCATATTGTTCACTATTGTTCACCCGCTGCTCATCATCGAGTCTGTTCACCGGAAGAACATTGTTCATCCGAGGATTCTTCCACTGCGTACACCATCCGAGGATTCCTTCAGCACCTTCTTGCAAAGGACCACCCTTCTCGCAAAGGACTCAGCGCACCCTTCCACATCCGAGCATAACATATACTCGGGAAGTCAACCTCATAATTAAGACACTGGGTGTCCATGATCAGGGCTACAAAATGGGAGAAATAAACGCTATCAGGCATTGTCACGTGAAGGCCATATGCTGTCATAGTCGAAAGTTGTCATAGCTGCAAGGTGTGGGTAGAAGTAAGACCATGTAGTACGGAGTTTATTATTTGTCAAAGGCCATAAATGTTAATAGGTAGGAGTCAAGTCTTATTACTTGTCTAAGATATAAGATTAATTATTACTTTTAGATTATTTTATTGCTTTTCCTTTCCTATAAGAAAACTTGTAAATGTTCATAGAAGATCAATCAACTTTTGAAATATTATCAAACCTTTGAGTTTTATCTCATTATTTCTCTGCGAGAACCCCTTCAACCTGCGGATTGTGTTGCAATTTACGAATTGCGTTTTATTTTTTTTGATTAAGAGACGAAGAAGCTCTTAGCCTTTTGTTACCAAGTCTTCGCCACGACAAAGAAGAGCAAATAAAGGAGCTAGCAATTGGGTTGGAAAAAAGTGAGCAAAAATTCATCTGGGTGTTGAGGGATGCTGACAAAGGAGATGTATTCGATGAAGTCAGAAAAGCGAGCTTCCCAAAGGGTTTGAAGAGAGAGTTAAAAACAGGGAATGGTGGTCGAGATCGGGCTCCTCGGCTCGAAATTCTAAGCCACCCATCGACCGGAGCTTTTATGAGTCATTGCGGTGGAATTCCTGCATGGAGAGCATCACCATGGGAGTTCCGATTGCCGCGTGGCCGATGGCGTCCGACCAGCCGAGGAACACGGTCTTTGATAAGCGCACTGCTCAAAGTTGGTATAGTCGTGAAGAAGTGGTCCCACATGAATCGGATAGTGACGTCAAGCTCCGTGAGAAATGCTTTGAAAATGTTGATGGCTTCGAAAGAAGGGATGCGATGAGGAAGAGAGCGGTTGTCAAGCGCTCCTTGGACAGGGGTGGAGTTTCATGCATGGAGTTGGATTCTTTCATTTCTCACATCACTAGGTAGAGAGGGGATACTAAGAAATTAATGGAGATCTGAAGCATAATTAAGGGGAGCATATTTTAATGTTGTAAATTACTACTTGTTATTGGAAATTAATGATTTAATTAATATTTTAATATAATTTATTTCTAAATTTTAAGATGATGGATTTTAACAATATTTGTTTAAAAAACTAAATAAATTGATGAGGTATTTTTAGGCTGTTTTGACCTTTAAAAGTGCTTTCAATATTTTTTATCAAACGGATATTTTTTTTCATCCAAACGGACTTTTTAAGTATTAAACGTACTTTTAGGCATCTCAAACGGACATCCAAAATAATATCAATGTCCCCCTCAAGGGCCAAGGCTAACAAAAACATTAAATTTCAGGAATATTTTTGTACAGAAGGAATCCATTGCAATTTTCAGATGGTTTAGAAAGAATATTGTAAATTGACTCATAACTTGAAGGAGGATCGTGCCCTTTTCCCAACAAATAAACTAAAAGTGGATTAGGACACAAAAGTAGCCTAACACGTTTATTAAAATTGGAATTAGGGAATTAATTAGACCAAGTTTGCTAGTAATTCAAGTAGCTTAAAGAATGTCCGAATAAGTTTTGAATTGTTGCTCACCTACTCAAACAAGTAGGCCTCATAAATTTCTCTCATATTAATAGACAGCAAAAAGCTAGAGATCAAGATCCACTAGACTGTATCTCTGGCTCTAAAACAAAAACAAAATATCCACTAGACTGTAGGCTGAGGCATCTATATTTATTTATTTTACTTATTTATTACAAAAGCAGCAGACACCATGAGCTCTTTGAGCTTCTTTGGTTAATCATAGAGTTGCTCTGTAACAAGACAATTATTTAGGATTGAGACAATTTTAGCCCAGGTTCATACAATATGTTAATGTGCTATAGGAGGGAGGATTCATATAATGACTGGGGAAGTACTTTCCTCAAGTGAAGATCATTGAGACAAGCTCATAGATGTGAATTAAAATGCAAAACATCAATTTTATTGATTTCGAAATATAAGAATAGATACAATATGTTTAAAACCATATATGTCTAGAGGCTTTGGACTATATAATTTTTAAAAGTTGCTGTTTTTCCTCATGCTCTCTATATTTGCTGCATGTATGTTATTACTTATCAAAAAGAAATCCATGGTCCTATTTGCGCTTTGTTTGATCATTCTTTAATTTAATCTCTATCATAGTAGTTGTTACTCTCAGGTTACTTTGGCTTTTGCTTTCATGGTTCTATTTCTTATTATTTGCTCTTTATTGTTTTTTTCTTATATTTTTATGTGAAGACAACATTTGAGGATGTTTTCCCTGCTGAGGCAACAAGTGTTGAAGAGTATTTGCAGCAGGTAGTTTTCTTTCTTCAAAAATTCTCACTAAGAATCTGACATAAATATTTTACTATCACGGGACCCAATTGGAGAAAAGAAATACTCAAGGGCCTTTTTTTGTTCTTTTCCCTCCAATTTTTTTGTAAAAGCGAACCTCCAGAGGTTCCTGGCTTTGTCCCTGAGTATCATCATTATGCCTACTGTCATGTCCTTTGGAATTTTCTTTATCTTTAGGATTGCTTTGGCATGTTTATTTGCTTCAATTCAAATTGCTGGCATAGCCTGAAATATGTATTTCGTTGGCTAAAATTATGAATTATGGTGGGGATGGGAACTTTAATAGTTTTTCAGTAAAATGTTGGTGTGAATTGTATGTAATGGATATAACACGTAGATTCATGCGTTTGGCGCCTGTTGTACATTCTTTTGCTTTCTAACTTTGGTGCTAGCATGATTCAAAGACCAGAATTACTGATGGTATAGACAAAAATGACTTTTTTGGATTGCTATTTCCTCCATAGTTATGATTACGTGTCTGTCATTACTTACTCACTAGTGCTGCAAATTTTAAAGAGTCAATGGTCAATTGCTCATCAGCAATCTTGCTTGACTTTCTCTGTTAAATACATGATGATACTCGTATTCTATATTTTGGTTTCAAATATACTAATAAGCTACAGATTTTTTTATTTGGAAGTGGCCGAAGACCAATTCAAGGTTTAAGTTTAAATTATTTCTGGTTCTAGGCTTAGAAGAGATTCTTGAAAATCTACCAGTTGACCAACAAGAGCAAGGAACACAGCTATCAGCTTGTTCTGGGGTGTTTTGACCTGCTCTATAAATAGATATGTTTTTTTTTTTGGGTCTTGTTCTATATATGTACTTTTTTTTAAAAATGTTTCTCTGCATGCCATTATGAAAGTTCGTTAGGTATGATGATGATCCTAACAATAGATGGTAGGTTACCACTTGGTCAAAGGAGATGGACTTAATGTTCTTGTTCCACACAATTAAGTTTCCACTGTTACCGGCTCTTGTTATCTTGCCCTTGATACCTAAAATTTATTTCATTGCTTTAAGTGATAAAGTTTAATATTTTATGAGACTGGGCTAGTGCCCCTAACTTTTGCTTTCCATTTGTTTAGGATCCCTAACAAAACTGGTTTCCTGTGAAGCTTTTAAAATTTAGAATTAGTGATGAACTAATTATAAATAAATTAAGCTGTGAATGTATTTCAGCTGATTTCTTAAGTGCAAATTTGTGAATGACTTCATACGCAAGCGGGATTCTTGAAAATGGGGGAAAATCTGAATTCAATGTAATTTCTAGGAATCTGGTTGTTGAAGTCATAAACAAATGCCTGGTTATGTAAACAAAGCTGCCATCTGCTTTAGGATGTGCTATTTTTTTATTCAATCTGCACTGCCAGCCTATATGCATGTTCATTTAATGTCCCTTTGTGTCATGTGAACTTGTTCAGAATTAGCACTCTTTTGGGCCCCAGATTAAAGTTCGTGAATCTTTTGTTTTGAAAAACTTGTTTCTTAGTCATTCTTCATTTATATATTCACATCTCTCTGTTTTCCATAAGTAACACTTTGTACGGCCCCATGCATCTCATTATTTTTACTGCATCAATATAGCTTTTGGTAAAGCAGTATGGCAAGATTTATTGGGATATTTGAGAAATAGTTGAATCTCTATCGGATTTTTTTTTAATAATAATTATATATATATTAATTTCTTATAATTTTTCTTTCTTTCAATCTTCAACTTTAACTTTTATTTGATACATCGCTCTATATATCTAGCTAATAAAATCTAAACTTGAATTGGCAATCTTATCGAAGTGTTGTTTTACCTATCTGTCTACTTGCAATGAAAAGTTAGAACTGTTATAACTAAACTACTGTCTGTCTCTTTCTCTCTATTCCACCCCCTGGCCTCTTCCCCCTTCCAACATGAACATGCAGTTTGATTGTGCCGTTACAGTACAGCTTCTTTGTCCTGACCAAGATAATTCTAATTTGGTTTCATGAATCTGCTTTCTTTTGAGTACCTCACAGAGTATTCGCCACTTTCCTCTTGCACTTTTGAGAGTGTTTGATATTGGTATCTTGATAATGGTGCATGTGATATTTCTTCTCAGGTTCATGAGATGGCAATGGTCTCAGCCATTCAGGAAGCTCAGAGGGATAATCTCAGAAGCTTTAATGATTACGTGATGAAAGTTTTACAGGTTATGACATTATCAAATTTTTGGGTTTGTTTCTTTATATTTTGGGCGTATACTTCCACACGCTTGCGACACACATTTGTAGGTATTTCTTGAGCTACAATTTAGCTTCAAAATTTTTCATGGAGTGTTCATTTTGGACCATTCATAATAGATCTGACATATTTTATTAGTATTTTTCTTTGCTTACTGGGCTTTTTAACCCTGATTGTGAGTTGATTTCCTTGCTTATTGTGCTTTGAACTCTAAATGCTATGTATAACTTTATCTATAACATGAGGATTGGCAAAAGGAAAAACGCGACTTTCTTCAGAGCTTAAGCTGAATTTCAACATTACCTAGGACTAATATGATTGAAACCCGCTTTGGGGGTTCTCATCCTGGTCAAACAGTGTCCATTGCATCTAGCCCTCAAGTTTCACCTAGTCCATCTGGCACAGGTTATAATTTTGTATGGTATCATATTATTTCAATGCTGATGTTAACATTTCCAAACTGGATATTGTTAATGAATGCTTGTGTGTTTTGTTATAGATCTTTCTTTTAGTTTATTTGATTATTTCTCTTTCGTTGGTTGAACGCTTAATCTATATTGTCGTGTGTTCATATGAACTTTACTTTTGGTAACGATTAGAAGTCCCTCCCCCAACCCCCCAACAATATTTTTCTATAAGCATCTTGCTCAAGTGCAGATATCTTGGAAATGGTTGTTTGAAGCTCATATTTGCATTGGTTATTTCAACACTCATGTTTTGTGAACATCTTTTGATCTCATATAGGCTGCTTTTGGTGGAGCTGTTGGAAATTTGCAAAGAGTCCGTGCCTTTCTTCGGGTTTGTTCGCATGTTTCTGGAATCGCATATAAAGACACATTATCATCCTGACAAAAAAATTAATTATGTTGTCTTAATTTTATTTGTTTTTGTGCAGATTCGTTTAAGAGATTATGGAGTTCTGGATTTTGATGCAGGTGATGCTCGTAGACAACCTCCCGTTGATACCACTTGGCGGCAGGTCTTGAATACGTATAATTTTATTTTGTAATTCAGCTTGCATTTCGTTAGTCAATCTACTTGTTTTAATTTATGATATGAAAGAAAGTTTTCTTCTGCCCCTATATATTTTTTTCAAGGGTTCTCAAATGGAAAGGACCCTCTGGTATACCCCTATGTTTTGCTTTTAAGTTTTAAACTTTTAAGCATCCAGTTGCTACCAGCTGTCTTATACTGGTCAAAGGAAACAGGAGATGAAGGATATAACGTTGATGCTGCCCAAATGGCAATCGTGTTAGCAGACCATGCTGTCCCTTCTGAGGGAGCTGGTGCTGGACTGGGAGTGATGGATGCTTATGCCGAGGCATCTAGTATAATTAGGCAGTACAATTTCTGTGACGGATTCACTTCTCCAGATTTAAGGTTTTAGGATTCAGGGTTGGTGATTAGACAACCCAAACAAGATTAGAGCAAATAAATTGATATGATTTCTCTCATAATTGCAAAATTGCATGAGATCTCGATCTACTCATAGAACCCAAAAGTTGAAGGATTTCAAATTGGTTTTAACATTGTCATATTGGTAATCCGTCATTTCAAATTGGCTCTAACTAGAAACTAAAGAGATGGCCATCCCATTGGTTTTCTTTTCTCTTTTTCCTTTTTTAATTCTTCTAATTTATATATAGATATTTTTGTCTTGCCAAAATTTTGAAGGTATTTTTGTTTTTTGCTGGCCTCTGGGAGACAACGAAATTTTTTTACTAGTTTAGGAACAACATTAACAAGATAGTAGTTTGAGAGGGAATATAAATACTTTTCCCAAAACCCAAATGATATAATGGAGTTATAAATACAACTATAATGGAGTTACCTCTGAGAACTTGAATACTTATAATATAATCAAAATCACATCAATAATCAAATCACATCGCATATACTTTTAATACATAGATAGTTGCATAATACAATAAAATGAACAATAAAAGATCCAAGAAATGGTATAGTATCTTACTTAGTCCTAAAACTTGTTTAGTCAAGCTACTTGGCCACAGATAACATTTGGTTTCTTACTTTTGTTTATTTATTACATCGGAAGAATGGCAAAGGATACATACATTGCCAAAATATCAGGCAGACATATGTAATTTAATTGTTAATTCAGGTTTAATATATTTTACTGTAGATAATAATTTTCTAAATGGAATTATACAACAGCAAATTAGCAATAAACCATAATATTCATCACAAAAGTAGCAATATTTTTGTCCATACATGATTTCGTGGTACTCTCAAACTAAAGAAAAAGAAAACATATTCGTTTGAGTTTAGAGCATCGGATAATGTCACGATATAAGTGCTTGCATATATACCTAATCTAGACAATAGTGGTCAATTAAGAGAAAGCAACCTAGTATCATAATTCTCTTTGCTCTTTCCTCCTTGGCTTCTCTAAATCTACTTACCCCAAGCATAACACCAATTAGCACTTACACAAAGACTAACATCAGTGTCATTCTCATCATGCACATCAAAGAATTGAAGCTCCCCAGCTAAGTAGCTAGTGCATTGTGAAAGCATGGTTAAAAGTAAAATTGATGGCAACAACACGGGTTAACTTATAACTTGATAAACGGTAGCATCTTAGTATCCCCATGCTCTTACACGCATTTCTTGTAGATTCTAAGGATTTTGAAGTATTTAAAAATCGCGCATTCAAAGATCCAATTCGGTAAGGTGTGCAACACCCCACAATGAGGCAAACTCAACCCGGAAAGACAAAATCTATCGTCAAGCTACATGTTCTGCTTGACAGGTTTCTACCTATCACTTCTTTAATGTAATTATTGGCTTTATGCACACCTAATGATTTATAGAGATATCAAATGAGGCCATGTCTTTCATCCTTTTCGCTATATATATATATATATCAAATCAACCTCACACTTGAAGAAAAACAATGATATGGTACAGATGATAAGAAAATAGCATCATAATAAAGTTCATGAGTAATCATCAATAATAATAATAATAAACCTTCTCCTATAGGTGATCTTCTGTTCTAAAATTGAGAAATTCAACACTTAAAAAAAAAAAAAAAAAGTTTATTTAAGTTATGATATGCTTCACAAATTAAGCACTAGAAAAAGCTATGGAAGATTACTACATGAGCACAGAAAAATATAAAGAGAGAAATTTGGATTGAAACTTACAGTAAACACCACTCCAATATGGTAGTTGGCTCATCAATCTTAAATTTATGGGACCAAACAACTGAGATGCCCAAACTCTCATCCTCGGGTATACGAGTTACATCGATTATGTCGCACTGAATATGATAATCATTATCTACATGTAGTGGGCAATGTAAAATGCAGAACCTGTGATTCTCTAAATGGACGAATGCAGGAAAAAAGGGATCATCACATCGAGGAAGTTCGATACCATCCAGATTTCCGAGGAGCCACATATCCAAGTCTAAATCATAGCAAAGCAAGTCCAAGTCATTTGTAATCCAGTATAAAAAATTGGCCACGGCCTGTGCCGTTCCTTGCGTTCCTAAAGGACAACTGGGATGTATCTTGCGCTGTGCGGGCTCAAGCATCTTCCAATCTCCATGCCCGACGTCATAAACAAAGAAAAGAGCAGAGAGATTATCATAAGAACAGCCGCCATTAATCGGCGGTGACTGTGGTACTTCTGAAGCAACAAGGATCCTGTTGGGATTCTCAAGAGCTGCAGAAATTCTAAAATAAGACATTTCGTATGGAGGTTCAGGTAAGACTACCCACTTGTTAGTGACGGGGTCAAAAACCTCGGCATAGAAGTCTCGAGATGGCATATCGGAGCCCAAAACATAGAGTTTAGAATCTAAGACCAATTTGTGAGGTTCGCTTCTGTAAGCGTTCATTGATGGAGCACGGATCCAACCATCCGTCATGGGACCGATAGCATCCAGCTTAAATACAGAATCATCAGGACCAAAAGAGTAAATAGTGGAACCTAGGGCCGCGAAGTTAGACTTCCACGAATGATTTTCCTGCCCAAAATGGTTCGATCGTCCGTTCCTCACTGATGAACATACCGTCCGCATCGACCCCAATGTGAATGCCATACCACCTCCCAAGCACCGCCGTATTATAAAAGACTGGCATACAGATAGCGATTTCGTAAGTAGAAGGAGGACCAGATGGTTTAGGTCCAGCAGCAATTGATGAGGCAGTACGGCATGACCACGAACTGAATCGCCCGAAAGGCGTCGAATCGGATTCGGAAACGGCATCGGGATCACAGAGTACTTGCGATGAGGGAGGGCGGGTAGATATAAATGGACCTGAGACGAAGAAGAGATTTGGGATTTTAGGGTTTGGGGAGTTTCCAAAGGCGGTGGAGTGAGCTAGGTTAGGTGTGGATTGATAAGACTTAAGGAGATGGGTAGGTGAGGTGGCTTGATCTGGAGATAGGAATGTTTTCGCGGGAGTGGGCCCCAATTGTCTCATACAGAATAATAAGAAGACAATAATAATAATAATAATTTGCAACTTTATGCTTTTACCCTTATTTTTGTTCATCAAACTTAAATCAGCAGGGTTATGTTCGTCTTTTGGTCGTTTTAATTACTTTTTGCCCTTATGCATTGTAGAGAATTGAATGATTCTTTTGGTTTTTTTTTTTTTTATCATTGTCCCTGCACTAATTGCCTATTTTACCCTTACCTTAAAGCTATAAAGCCTATCCACCCTTGGAATTAAAAAATTGCTGTTGTTTGTTTTGTCATTTTGAAGCTCTTTTCTTTGATTGCATGGAGTTACGGTTCTATCCTTCTTTTCTTGTCATAATAAATCGGGTGGAGTTAGTTTTGTCTTTTAACATTTCTACTAACTCTATTAGCCTATTAGTTGGATTTTGGGCGAAAATTTTGATTTGTCCCTCATTAGTTTGAATATCCCTTTCCTCTCTTTTGTGAATACTTTTTTTTAAAAAAAAAATACAAACATCAGATTTTCATTCTTTAGACTTTCCTTTATCGATAAATTCCACTTCATTTCATTATTGTTGAATTATTTGTGTATTTGTTTAATTAATTGTATGAGAAACTTTCAATTAGCAGAATCGAAAAATTTGAAAAGTTGGGAGCCTGGGTGACAGTTACAAGAAGCAAGAGGCATGCAAATAGAGTCTATGATCATGTGAAGCATGAATGCCTAAAAGTGAGTTAATAACCAAATCCTAAATATTTGGTTCAGTTTTTCACGAATTTAGTTTCTTTAATATTTGCTGAATTCAAGCCTTAGAATTGCGTGTAAAGCATAGTTAAATTTAGTCTTTCACCAACTGAACTTTGATCCAAGTCTTTAAGAGGCACTCAATCGATTAGACTCTCAATCGACTAGAATTACCCCTTATGAGCGGAAGTCACTAATTCAAATTCTCATATAAAGAAAAAAAATATATATATATATATATATATATATGACCCAAAAACATTCAAGTTTATTAGCAAACCACTTCAATAAAATGCCAGATTTACAAATTTACGCCATTTTCGTCCACCACATCCACCCACAAAATTCACAAACAAATAAGTGAACAAAAAGTATAATCAGATCAAAAGAAAGAAACCCCATGGGAAAAAAAAAAAAATTGTGGGTTTTATTCAAAACCAAAAATAAAAATAAAAAATCCAGAAAAAATCCACTCTGATTCACTTTGTACTGGGTCTCCCTCTCGTGTCTCATCTCTTTCTATGCTTTACTATTTGAGTGGAAGCAAGTGAAAGAAAAATTTGCAAAACAGAAACAAAATCCAAAGAAGATGAGCAGTGGAGCAGGGAAGATCGTGTGCGTCACTAGTGCGTTCGGTTTCATTTTTCCTGGTTGCGGCTTTTAAATGTTTAATTACATTTTTATTGAATCTTTTGATAACTATCAGGGATATTGAAGACGATGATTGAGAGTATGGGTGTTCAGGTGGGGCGGTTATACCGCTTACTGTTTATAACCACTTTTTAATAACCATTAATCGCTAATCGTTTTTGTAAAATGGTTATTAAAAACCGCTAACCGCCTATGGCGGTTGCGGTTAGCGGTTTTACGGGTATGAAAAATCCTTTATTTATATATAATTGTATATTAATTAAATATATAAAAAAATCCAAAACGATGCTGTTTTGGTTGGAGAATAAGGTGAAACATAAGGCATATAATATTTGTTTTGCTTACATGTGTTGGTTTTAAACTTTTAGTGGTTTGTAGTATGATTAGGCTTTGGGTTATTTAATGGATTTGAGCATTATGACTATATATGTGAAATAAGCCCAAAAAATAGCATTTTTTTTTGGCAAATAGGGCAAAATAAGCCTAAAATATATGAAAAATAATGGCCTAAAATATAAAAAAGCTCAAAAGTTCATTTGTAAAAAACCGGTTATAACCATTTTGTTAGCGGTTTGAATAACCGCTAATCGTCTAGGCGGAGGCAGGTGTGGTATTAAAAATCCGATAACCACCTAAAGTGAAGGGGGTTGTGGTTATTACAAATAACCGCCAATTATAACCGCTTAACACCCTTAATTGAGAGGTATTCAGACATTGGGATATTGGGTCCGGTTTTGGGTCGTGATTCTAGGAAAGAAAGAGGCGGCCGGTGTGAAGGAAAGAAGGAAGTGAAATATGTTGAGGGTATTTTGGGGGAAATTGAAATATATTAAGGGTATTTTGGGTAAAGAAATATTGTTATGTAGAATGGGGGGCCAAAAATGGAAGAAAAACACTTAAAGTGACATGTGTACCGTTGACCGTTTATTTCAACTGATGACTGAATGGGACTATTGACTAGGGTTAAATAGTTTGATGGGATTGGGTATCACACTTGACAGTTCATGGGGACAAATGGTTAATGCCATGTAGTTCTTGTGGGCTAAAGGTAGTTTCCTCTTTTTTTTATTTATTTATTATTATTATTTTTTGAGTTTAGTTTTGGGGTTAAATCTTGCTTTTTTAGGATAATCTTGGAGTTTTTGGTGAATTCCTTTTTCAGTGGCTTTAAGCTAATGTCATCATTATCTTTTAGGTCTAAAGTGGACCAAAATGTGTGCATTGAATAGATTTTGGGTAGGCCTAGATTTAGCCGCTTCACAGTTTTGACCATTTTAGGCCTCTGTCGTGCTAACATTTACAGACTCTAGGGCCTTGTTTGTTAAACTCCCTCTCATCCCCTCACATACCCCCACATTTCATCACATTATTCACTTCATTTTTTTCAAAAAAGAAAAATCAAATCACTACAAAATAAAAATTTTTCACTTTTCAATACCACTTTCATTTTCGAGGGAGTGAACCGAACACTCTATATGGTTTTTCTTTTTTCTTTCATGGCCATGGCTCATCTAGAAAATTAATTTTATTTGCATCCTTCAAATGCAATGGATTCTAAATGTTTTGTTGAATTAGAAAGTCATGGGCTAGGAGTTTTTTTTTTAGTCAGAATTTGAATTTTAAATTGGAATGATGATAACGTCTGCCCTGTCCTCTTTGATGAACATTCGAGCTACAAAAATGGCAAATTCGCTCTAGACCCATTTTATATCTTCCAGACTTGTGCGGCAGTAGGAGCACTTCCCCTTTGTTTTCTGTGCTTTTTTCTTGAATTCCATGCATTCTTTAATCTTCATTTCATCGAAGGGAACATTGTTTCATACTATAAATGCTAAGAGTACACACATTTGCAATTTTCACATTCATATTTTATACCTGGTAAAATATTTTGCAATTTTACACACATTCATATTAGGGAAAAGTATTGTTCACCGCCTGACGTTTGAAGTGATTTTCAATTCGGCCATTAAAGTTAAATTTTCTCAATTGACCCCCCGAAGTTTCAATTTTTTTTTTCAATTCAGGTACTTTTGATTTTTTTTCCCAAAATGCCATCAACAGATATTCCGGCGAACAATGAACAACAATTCCAGTGAATTTTGGACGAATTTTGGCAAAACCTAAAAAAAAAAAATTTCCTCTTTTTTTTTTTTTTTTTTTCCTGATCCTAAACTCGTCGTAAACACATCGGAGAAGAAAGTTTGCTGGAATCCGGCGAAATCGCGGAATCCAGAAATTTTTTTAGAATTTGCCAAAATCACTGTTCATCGAAGAAGAGTTTAGGAGCTAAGAGCATGACGTCAAAGAAAAAGGTTTGCCGGATTCCGACAAAATCGCAGAATCCAGCCAGTTTTTCAAAATTCACCAGAAGTTAAGAACATTTTGGGAAATAAAAATCCCTGTTGAAGGCATTTTAGAAAGAAAAAAAAAAGTAGACTGATTTGAAAAAAAATTAAAATTTTGGGGAGTCGACTTAAAAATTAAAACTTTGATAGCCAAATTAAAATTTGTTGTCAACTTTAAAGGATAAATAGTATTTTTCCCTTCATATTTTACTTGATCAACTTCCCCATGTTTATTTCCCCAATATTAAAAAGAATCATAGACAATCTCTCGACGTTATTTAAAAATAAAAAATTAAAATTAAAAAACTAAATTTCTTTTGGGTGGTGTATCCATCGTCACCAAAAGGAATGTTGGAATTTCTCAACTTATATTTTTTGTTTCTAATTATTTTTAAAAGGCATGGAGAGAAAATGAGTCAAAAGATGGGGGTAGAATGAAAGCTCTAGGCGTTGAAAATATGGACCCTTTAATGCATAAAGAACGCAGACCCCATAACTAAATCATACCTCACCGTTTATTAAAAAAAAAAAAAATCATACCTCACCCATCCAGGTGTTTACCAACATTATATAATTTTTAGAAAGGTTAAATACTTAGTTACCCTTATAGGATTTGATTTTTAGAAAGATTAAATACTTAATTACCCTTACACTTATATAATTTTTTTTATAGGATTTGATTTTTATCACAAAATGCCTTATAATTTTAATAAAAAATTAAATTGATTCTTCAATCCGTTAACGTTAGTTAACTAAAAAAATAACACGTGAATAAATTAAATCTTCCTGCGTATCATGTAATTTTTTTTTTTTATTTATTTGAAAAAATTAAAGATATATATTATATAAAAAAAATGTAAAATTTAGAGTAGCCAACACCACCCCAAGACCCACTGGGAGCCACCCCAGGGGCCAACGGGTTGGTACTTCCGCCATTATCTTCACCAAATGAAGCCATGATATTCGAAGCAGTAAATCAGAGCAGAAGAAAAAG
Organism: Carpinus viminea; assembly: GCA_013348765.1. NCBI lineage: Eukaryota > Viridiplantae > Streptophyta > Magnoliopsida > Fagales > Betulaceae > Carpinus > Carpinus viminea. The sequence goes on along the minus strand of CP054674.1, from coordinate 33,613,425 downwards.
ATGGTAATTTAGATTCTCTCTGTTACCAATTTTTTGTTTTTTGTTTTTGCTTTCGTTTTAGAGAAGCAATTCGCTAATTGAATTTTCCTTGTCGTATATGCATCCGGGTTTTCCTTTGTTTCTAGAAACTAATCTTCTACCTCTGTGGCTTGGGGTCCTTCTCACTGAGTTCTTCTACGCTTGCATATTTCATGAAGATGCCAAAAAACTGGAACCAGTCTCTGCCGTTGGCCACCCCCTTTACGCAAAGGAAGAACACCCACAACTTTTTGAAAATATTTTTTTATTTAAATAAAAATAAAAAATCAATTACACGACACATGACAAATTTAATTGGACACGAGTTATTTTAGTTAGTAAACTAACGATCTAACGACAGAATGATCAATTTGTTACTTCATCAAAACCACAAGACCTCCAATGCTAAAAATCAAACCCCAATGAAGAAAAAAAAGTCAAACCCTATGAGATAATTAGGTATTTAATACTTAATAAAATATTAACTATTTTTTTTTTTAATTTTTTATCCACTAAAAAGTATATTTGCTACTATATATTGATTTTTTTTTTTTTTTGGGATTCCTAGAATCATATATATATATACAAATATAATTCTATATCTATTTACGGGCATTGTTACAAAATTTCAACCCAATATTCAGTGAAACAAAATGAGAAAAGAGACAAATGTTGTTAAAATGTAAAAATAATGTCATGATATATACAAGTGCTGGCACATATACCAAATCTAAACAATAGTGGTCAATTAAGAGAAAGGAACCTAGTATCAAAATTCTCTTTGCCCTTGGTTCTTGGCACTTTCCTCCTCGCTTAGCTTATCTAAAATCTACTTACCCCTGCAAGTAAAAAACCAATTAGCACTTACATAAAAGACTAACATCAGTGTCATTATTGACACGTGCAAATCAAAGAATTGATGCTCCCCATAGCTAAGTAGCTAGTGCATTGTTAAGGCATGGTAAAGAGTAAAAATTGATGGCAGAAACACAGGTCCTACCATCATGCTCAAGAACTACATCCAGGTTCACATATAATTTGATAAACGGTAGCATCATAGTAATCAAATTAACTTATAATTTGATGCTCCACCATAGCATCATTTCCTGTAAATTCTAAAGGATTTTTGAAGATTTTACAAATGGAGCACATTAGGCATCCAATTAAGTTGGTAAGGTGTGCAACACCCCATAACGAGGCAAACTAAAATCCGAAAAGACACCCTATTTTCTAGCTACATGCTCTGTTTGACACAGGTTTCGACCTGTCACTTGATCAATGTAATTATTGGCATTATGCACCTAATGACTTACAGAGATATCAAATGAGGCCATGCGTTTTTCACCTTTTTGCCGTACATGTATATCAAGTCAACCCTCACACGTAGAAAAAAAAAATAAATAAATAAAACAATGAAATGGTACAAACAGTAAGAAAATAGCATCATAATAAATTTCATGAGTAATCGATAACATATTTCCTACAAATTACAAAATATCAACTTACAAGAACTGTTAACAAAATTTAATTGCGGTCGTGAACAAACATACCTCGAGTAGAGCCACCCCCATTCACGTCAACCTCTATCAACTTCTAAACAAACCTGTCACAAATTAAGGTACTGTTTTAGCAACTATAATACTACTAAAATCAATTCAATAAAAAAAAAAAAAAGAAAAAGAAAAAGAAAAGAGAATACTAATGAAATGAAAATCAATCTATCAATTATAGAATTTTAACCTATAAGGTTCGACATCAAATCCATATGTATCTGACTTCAAAATTTGCATAAGTTTAGGCATGTTAAAACGATAGTTAAATCTAACAACGTTCCGCAGAACAGCATCTAGGATTTTAGAGCAAATCCCTGGTAAAAATATATTCAGCAGGGCCGAGCAGTAGTCAGGAGAATTTACCTGTCATTCAACAAGACAAAGACAGTTGATATACGAACAAATTTAGTTGCTTATAAAAATTCACAATAATGAAAAACACAACGATTAAAATTACCTTGTCATGATCCTTATAATGGTGGTTGACGTTCCTTAGAAACAGGGGTATACTATTATAATTCACAGAGGGGCGTTTACGAAGACATTTTTTATCCGTATAATGAAGAATTTTGTAAAAAGCAGATGTCTTGGATAAAGCCTGGTGCCAGTGATCTATGTCATAGACGGCGGCGTTTGCTTGCAAATCAATTCGGTTATCAAACCGATTTTCGTCAATCTTACGATATTCAGATATTGCATCAATGAAGCGCCTCCTTTCGTTAGCATCGAAAAACAAGGGGTGACAAAGAATAAAAAAGCTAGATTCTCTAATATGTAATGAGGGGGCCAAAAACATTCTCGAAAAAAACAAGTTAAATTCAACTGGGAGGATACTCATATCTTTAAAATTTTCATTGATTATATTATAGACAAGGCTTCGAAAACAAAGCAAATCATGAGTGATACCAGGCACCAAGTAATTTGGATCTGTGGTGTAGACGGGAGTAAACGGACATGAAACAGTCAGACTCGGAAGGGTAATGCGAAATTGCGTTCCAACACTACCACAATAGGAACTAGCCAAGTGAAAACTCCTAAGGGTTTTCGCTATAGCCTTGAACATTTTTGTCCACCCTCCCGAATCCTGTAAGCCTTTCATTGGACACTTGAAATATCTCATAGAAACGGAATAGGCGAGTATCAGATCGCATCGTGTTTAACCACTCGTCTAAACTCTAAAAAAAAACACAAATAAAATTAAAGAAAAGGCAGCGTTTGATTAAGAAATAGAAAAACAACAAACAGAAGAAAAGAAAACTGACCATTGATGTAACGGAAGGATGTTGAGGAGGGACTATCGGATTAGGCGTTCTGCCTATCGAAGGCTGAGGAAGCCATTCAATGATTGGAACATTCGGAAATAGCGACATAGTTTAACTTCCACCTGGTTCTATGATCTTTGGGTTTAGATCAACGTCTTTGGTCTTCGCCATTATATTGATAAATCGAACTCTAAAAATAGAAAATAACAGAGCGCTGCAGAAAACCTGACCTTAAGCCGGTTCAGGAAAAAAAATTTCAAGTTCAATAAACTCCCCGATGAAGGTAGCTTATTGGAGAAAATTTTCGAAGTGTGCATCGACAGAATGTGCAGCTAAATGAAGAAACGTGCAGTGAAAGTGTGTAGCTGAAAGGGAAAGTGTAATGAAAATCAGATTTTGAGCCTTTGGGTTTGGCATGATGGCCACTTATGAGGTCTGACGGTAGCGGTGCATCGAGCCTTGGGTTTGGCAGGATGGCACTGGTGGGTCTGACGGCATTATTGATGAGTTTCTCGCCATCTCCTTGTAAGCCAGCTATTTCTTTCCCCAGTAAAAATTACCGCGTTGCTCACTGAACGAAGTCTGACGACCATCATCTCTCTCTCTCTCTCTCTCTCTCTCTCGCCATCTCCCTCCTGGTCAGCCAGCTATTTCTTTCCCCAGTAAAAATTAACCGCGTTGCTCACTGAACGAGGTCTGACGACCATCATCTCTCTCTCTCGCCTTCTCCTTTGTCAGCCAGCTACCCTCTTCCGGAAATCCAGTAGCCTGGCAACAGAACAATGAGCATGGAGAAGGTCTGAGTGAAATTCGAGGGACGATCATTTTAGGTCTTCAAATTTTCAACCGTTGGATTTGATAAAATAATTAAATTTTAACTATTAACGGTCCGATTTCGTTTACCAACATCTTATCTCATGCGGCCGTTTTTACTTACATTAGTTGTACTTGTTCAATATGGTCCGTTGATAATATATACATTTTCACCATTTAATTTTAATCTTTAGATTAGATCAAACTAGACAAATTCTACGGTGTTTCTACTACACCATATATGTACGTTTTAGCAAATGTTTGAAAGTTGTCATTCATTTATATCATCTAACGATTATTAGAGCATCCACAAGTCTGAACGGCTGAAAATTTAAGACATACAACACGCATTACGAAGTTTGGTTGTCTGTGCGTTGTGGGCAACGAGATCACGTGGCAATAATCCTCTGCACGCGTCTCATGGTGAGACCGGTTCCTTTATTCCATAGTAGATCCAAACCGTTTATTAGGATCTTGATTTTTTAATTCCATTTAGAATGCTCATTGTCATGCAGTATACCATTTAACTCTCACTTTCGAAATGGCTTACAACTGTATTTTTTTTTTATCAAATCCAACTGTAGAGATTAAATTGAATTAACTTGGATGGCTAAGATTAAATTTAATTAAATTTCAAAATTTAGGACTTTTCTCATAGACCTTGCGTGAGAACATTTTAAAATGTAAGTTGGGGATTGGCACTCCATGTCAACGACGACCCTAATATTTAATGCACCTTCCCGTTGAAAATTTGACAATTATCTTGAAGACTTTCTTTCTTTTCTTTTTCTTTTTTAATATTATTTTAAAACGATTTAAAACAAAAACAAAACCGGAAATTAAAAAAAAAGAAAGAAAAAAAAAGACTCTTTTAATTTGTTTTTAAAAAAATTAATTTCTTCGAATGAAAATTTTTAATTTTTTTAAAAAGGAATTTTTATTTTAAAAATTATAAAACAAAATTACAAAAAATAAAAATAAAAACACAAGAAAGAATTGAAATTACTGGTAGTTAGTTATCGGAGAAGCATTGACAATGTTTCAATATTTTGAGGAGATATTGTCATAGACTTACAATTGAAAGTTTGAAATAAATTATCAATTAGGTGACAGTTTGAGAGAAATATGTTAACTTTTTTCACTAAATTATAATGATTTTTATATAACATCACACTATTAACTAACAAACAATTGTCATATATGTGTGTGTGGAAACTTTACTAACTCCTAAAACTTTCGCGTTTTTTGCAAATAGTCTCCTAATGTTCAAAAACTCCCACTTAGATGTATCAAAATTTGGTTTTCTCTCACTTCGCTCCTTCAGTACAGAAAATCCTAATGAAACCCTTTGTAATGCCAATTTTGCTCCTGACTCTAAAACTAGACCCTTTTTTTTTTTTCCAAAACTATAACACCCACCAAGCTCAAAACGACGTCGTTTTGGCCATTAATTTTATTTTTATTTTTTGTATATAAAAAGATAAAAATCGAGGGTTGTTTGGCCAAAATGGGGTAATCCGGCCTGTATGGGGGTGGCTGAAGTCACCCTAGGCCTTTTGGGGGTGGTACAACCATCCCAAAAGCCTAATAAAACCCACTTTTTTTTTTTGCCTTTTGGGGGGTAACCAGACCACCCCCTTGGGTATGGGGGTGGCCACCCCTTGGCAAAAAATGGGGTGGCCGGACCACCCTATTTTGGCCAAGGAAGTGGCTAGAGCCACCCCCGACTTTTATCTTCTTTTTTATTAAAAATAAAATAAAATAAAAAATTTAATGCCCAAAACGACGCTGTTTTGGGCTAGGTGAATATTGTAGTTTTGGAACCTAAAATTGTTTGGTTTTGAAGTCAGAGGTAAAATTGGCATTGCAAAAGATTTTCTCTACGGAATGAGTAAAGTGAGAGAAAACTAAACTTTAATACACCTAAGTGAAAATTTTTGAGTATTGGAGTGTCTACAAAAAGCACAAAAGTTCAAGGGGTTAATGAAGTTTCATTTAGTTAAAATGTTTTTTTCCCCCTTCACCGATTTGAATAGAAAAATAATAATAATAATAATAATGCTCAAAACATAAAAACTATTTTCAATTTTGTGTCACATTATAACATTTTTTTAAAATAATAATAATTAAAATGACTTATTGATTATTGACCATTAAAGAATTTACAGGAGTTCGTAGTATTGTCCCCCATTGCTCGAAGGATTTGCTTGCACTTTATAGTTGCCAATGCATGATGCATCATAATAGCTGAATATCATATCTCAAAACACTTAGAAAGCTTCGAGATTGTCAAACGCCAAAGACTATTTGATGTGGCAATGAATAGAAGATGCCAATGACCGTTTGAAATCATCAAAACTGAATTTATTTGATACACCATAATAGAATTGATTACTGTAAATTATTCTTAGGGTTGTATTCTAATAAGTAATCCATGCATCAAGGTAGGTAGTTGGACAACCCAAATAAGATTGGAGCAACTGAATTCAATATGATTTCTCTCATAATTGCAAATTGCAGGAGATCTCAATCTACTCCATAAAACCCAGAGGTTGAAAGATTTCAAATTGGTTTTATCATTTTCCTATTGGTAATCCGCCATTTCAAATTGGTTCTAACTTGAAACTAACGAGAACCCAAAAGTTGAAGGATTTCAAATTGATTTTAACATTGTTTATTGGTAATCTCTCATTTCAAATTGGTTCTAACTAGAAACATAAAAGAAGGCCATCCAATTGGTTTTTTTTTTTTTTTTTTTTTCTCTAATATAAATAAAGATATTTTTGTATTGATAAAACTTTTGGGGTATTTTTGTTTTTGGCGAATTTGGGAGACAACGAATTTTTTTAGCAATTTAGGAACAACATTTAACAAGATAGTAGTTTGAGCATCTCTGAGAACTTGAATACTTGCAATACAATCAAAATCACATCAATAATCAAATCACACGACATATTCAAGAAACGGTCTAGCATCTTACTCAAAAGGCTTTTTTTTTTAGATTTTTTAAGAGACCAATGTGAATTATTTGTTTAGATTGAGAATTTTAAAACTCAAATTTTGAAACATTATAAACAAACTTGAGCTTTGAAATCTGAAACAAGATCATTTAGAAAACCAAAAAATCTGAAATTAAAAACAAAAACAAAAAAAATGTCTATCCAAACCAAGCCTTAAAACTTGTTAAGCTACTTAGCCTCAAATAACATCCGGGTTTCCTGCTTTTGTTTCTTTATTATTAACTTGCTTACACAAGAAGAATAACAAAGGATGCAGACATTGCCAAAATATCAGGCAGGCATATGTTATTTAATTATTAATTCAGGTTAATATTTTTTACTGTAGACAATAATTTTCTAAATGAAATTATATAGCAGCAAATTAGCAATAAACTAAAATATTCATCACAAAAGTACAAATATTTTTGTCCATACATGATTTCAGGGTACAACACATCAAATTAAAGAAAAAAAAAAAAAAAACATATTCGTTTGGATAATGTCACGATATAAGTGCTTGCATATATTACCTAATCTAGACAATAGTGGTCAATTAAGAGAAAGCCACCTAATATCATAATTCTCTTTGCTCTTTGCACTTTCCTCCTTACTTGGCTTCTCTAAATCTACTTACCCCTGCAAGCATAACACCAATTAGCACTTACACAAAAGACTAACATCAGTGTCATTCTTATCATGTGCACATCAAAGAATTGAAGCTCCCCCTAGCTAAGTAGCTAGTGCATTGTGAAAGCATGGTTAAGAGTAAAAATTGATGGCAGCAACACAGGCTAACTTATAACTTGATAAACAGTAGCATCTTAGTATCCTGCATGCTCTTACACGCATTTCTTGTAGATTCTAAGGATTTTTTAAGTATTTACAAATCAAGCGCATTCAGCATCCAATTAGGCTGGTAAGGTGTGCAACACCCCATAATGAGGCGAACACAACTCCGGAAAGACAAAATCTATCATCAAGCTACAGGCTCTGTTCGACAGAGGTTTCTACCTATCACTTCTTTAATGTAATTATTGGCTTTATGCACACCTAATGATTTATAGAGATATCAAATGAGGCCATGTGTCTTTCATCCTTTTCGCTATATATATGTATATCAAATCAACCCTCACACTTGGAAGAAAAACGATGATATGGTACAGATGATAAGAAAATAGCATCATAATAAAGTTCATGAGTAATCATCAATAATAATAATAATAAACCTTCTCCTATAGGTGATCTTCTGTTCTAAAATTGAGAAATTCAACACTTAAAAAAAAAAAAAGTTTATTTAAGTTATGATATGCTTCACAAATTAAGCACTAGAAAAAGCTATGGAAGATTACTACATGAGCACAGAAAAATATAAAGAGAGAAATTTGGATTGAAACTTACAGTAAACACCACTCCAATATGGTAGTTGGCTCATCAATCTTAAATTTATGGGACCAAACAACTGAGATGCCCAAACTCTCATCCTCGGGTATACGAGTTACATCGATTATGTCGCACTGAATATGATAATCATTATCTACATGTAGTGGGCAATGTAAAATGCAGAACCTGTGATTCTCTAAATGGACGAATGCAGGAAAAAAGGGATCATCACATCGAGGAAGTTCGATACCATCCAGATTTCCGAGGAGCCACATATCCAAGTCTAAATCATAGCAAAGCAAGTCCAAGTCATTTGTAATCCAGTATAAAAAATTGGCCACGGCCAGTGCCGTTCCTTGCGTTCCTAAAGGACAACTGGGATGTATCTTGCGCTGTGCGGGCTCAAGCATCTTCCAATCTCCATGCCCGACGTCATAAACAAAGAAAAGAGCAGAGAGATTATCATAAGAACAGCCGCCATTAATCGGCGGTGACTGTGGTACTTCTGAAGCAACAAGGATCCTGTTGGGATTCTCAAGAGCTGCAGAAATTCTAAAATAAGACATTTCGTATGGAGGTTCAGGTAAGACTACCCACTTGTTAGTGACGGGGTCAAAACCTCGGCATAGAAGTCTCGAGATGGCATATCGGAGCCCAAAACATAGAGTTTAGAATCTAAGACCAATTTGTGAGGTTCGCTTCTGTGAGCGTTCATCGATGGAGCACGGATCCAACCATCCGTCATGGGACCGATAGCATCCAGCTTAAATACAGAATCATCAGGACCAAAAGAGTAAATAGTGGAACCTAGGGCCGCGAAGTTAGACTTCCACGAATGATTTCCTGCCCAAAATGGTTCGATCGTCCGTTCCTCACTGATGAACATACCGTCCGCATCGACCCCAATGTGAATGCCATACCACCTCCCAAGCACCACCGATCCTTGAAAGACTGGCATACAGATAGCGATTTCGTAAGTATGAGGACAAAAGTTTCTAGCAGGACCAGATGATGAAGGATCAGCAATTGATGAGGGAGTCCGGCATGACCTCGAACGGAATCGCCACGAAAGGCCTGGAATCCGCTTCAGCATCGTGGATGATCCAGATGGTTTAGTGTCAGCAATTGATGAAGGAGCTCGGCATGACTTCGAACGGAAGGGCCACGAAAGGCCTGGAATCCGGTTCGGCATCGCGATCGGAATCACACAGTATTTGTGATGAGGGAGGGCGGGTAGATATGTTAGTGTTCGGCTGTTCGAGCGATGTGCGGGTATAGATGTGCTTATGATTAACGGTGAGGATCGGACCTCATGGTCAAATGGTCACGAGGATATGGAGTAACGAGCATCAGATTTTGAGAAGCGTGTAGCTGAGTGAAGAAAAGTGTAGTGAGAAAAGCAATGATGGAGATTCGGATTTTGAGCAGTGTGTGGTGGGGAACAGCTCGAGGTGAGTTTTTTTGGTAACTTGGCAGTTGGCATAGTAAATGATAGTATTCTCTCAGTTTTTGGATTCAAGCTGGTCGATATCGTTCTCTTCTCCTTCACGTGTTTGGGAACTGAAAATCCAATGGTCAATGTTTAACTTATCAAATCCCAACAGTGTGAATTTTATTAGAGTGTTTGCGAAGTTCTAAAATTTTGAGAATTACTTATTACTGTAACTTTTTTTTTTTTTTTTTTTTCTCTTAATATTCATTTCTTTTTACCGATGCACAAGTAACCTTCCATAACATTTTTTGATTTGTACTTTAGTCTCTCTATAGACAGATAAGTCTGTTTCCGTCTCTCTGTATATTAACGCACCTGAAACTAATTAAGGATGCATTAGTATATATGGCAGATTAATAACTTTGTCCTATACCACCCTTGATTCTCCCAGCCCAATTCGCTAATCCGTAAGGTTTTGTACCTATTTTTGTGGGTTCGGGTTGAAATTCCTCAAACCCGTTCGGGGCGGTTCACTCGTTCTTTTTAGGTCTATAAATATATGTTTATAGCCTCTAAAAAATGGGAGTTGTTATTTTATGAATCGGTTTTGATTAATAAGAATACTTAGAGTTGAGTTTATTCCTCTATTTTCTTTAAACCTTAAATAGACTATATTATTTTTAGAAGATCTTTGATAGACTCAAGATATATAATTATTTATCCCTGCTTATTAATGTTATTCGTTGCAACCCACTAAATTGTGGTGCATCATTTTACCTCTTGAACTTTTGCATAGAACTGTTCGAGTTTTAATGGCTGCTTAAGTGGACAGGTTGCCGATAAAATGCTACTGCGTAGACTACACCCTTTCAAATACTTATAATCTCTAGCAATAAAATTGATAGATATGTTTATTTGCGTCAAACATCCCCCACCACTCAAAGCGTTAAACTAGAGGCTATGGACCATCTCAAATTAATAAGACTATAGAGGTATATAGACTCTCGTACTCAAACCGTTAAACTAGAGGCTATGGACCATCTCAAATTAATAAGACTATAGAGGTATATATACTCTCGTACTCAAACCGTTAAACTAGAGGCTATGGACCATCTCAAATTAATAAGAGTAGACTATAGAGGTATATATACTCTCGTTTCTTTTTTTTTTCCTATAACCCTACAGGCTACAAGGCTACACCTTTAATGGATGAAGTCTCAATCTATATAGATAATCTCTTTAATAACTCGTGTTTATATAATAAATAATTCTATTCACGTCATCTTTATCACACCACACACCAGCTGGCTGGCATGGCATGAGTTCTCCAGTACACTAATGCTTTTCCATTCAAAAAATATAAATATAATTAGATGAAGCATATTTAGATAAGGCAACAATGTTATGATTTCCTCATACATGTTTCATGGAATTGTATATTAATGTTAAGAATATTATATTAGGGTTATTATTCAATGGTTATTTACTTCCTTATTGATTCTAGGGTTTCCTTAGCCTACTAGGTTTACCTTTCCTTAATATAGTATGTTACTTGCTCATCACTCATAGCCTCTCTATAAATAGAGACTTATATAATACTCTTCAGTAATTTAGTCTTAATACAATATAGTCCATTATATACTTTCGTTCTCTCTCTCCTTGCTCCACTTTTTATATATTTATTATATAAATTTTTATATTTTATCATGGTATTAGAGCAATCGGCTTACGCCAGTGTTTGATCCAAAGGGTCTTGTGGAGTTTCTTTTATCTCTCCCTCTAAAAAAAAAAAAATCAAAATCATATATCTAGTATTTTTCATTTTTTGGTAGTTTGAGGTGAAATCTGAACATCCATTAGTGGTTTTGCGGCGAGATTTGACCGGCCCTTGGTATTTGCGGCGAGATCCGACCGTCTCTTGGTAATTTGCAGTGAGACCCGATCGCCCAATGGTGTTTTATGGCGAGACCCGACCGCCCCTTGGTGTTTTTACGGCAAGATCCGTCCGCACCCGGTGGTTTATGGCAAGATTCAATTGACAAATTGCCAATTACTTTTTGTTCATCAAACTGAAGGAAGTTCATACCATCAGTTTGCAGGTGAGTGTTAGAAGATAAAATATAATTAGATCAAGCATATTCAGACAATACAACAATCCCATGATTTCCTCATACATGTTTCATGGGATTGTCTATTAATGTTAAGAATATTATGTTATGGTTATTTATTATTCTATGGTTATTTACTTTTTTATTGATTCTAGGGTTTCCTTAGCCTACTAGGTTTACCTTTCCTTAGTATAGTATGTTATTTGCTCATCACTCATAACCTCTCTATAAATAGAGACCTATATAATACTCTTTAGTAATTTAGTTTTAATACAATATAGTCCATTATATACTTTTTTTTATGAGAGCCCCTATGGTAAGGATGCACTGTAAACCACCCCTTTTACAGCACCCACTTACCAATTGCCATATCATCACTTTAAGAGAAATGCAAAAAATAAAAATGAACACAACCATACCAAATCAAAATAAATATAATACCAAAAATACCCCTGCTAGCATACCCAACAAACTCCAAAAAAAAAAAAAAAAAAAAAGAAGCAAACCCAGTAAACCCACGCCGGTCGTGGGTTGGCTAAACCCACTCTGGCTGTGGGTCAAGCGAGCACAACGGCCATGGGTCTGGCGAAACCCACGTTGGCCGTGGTCTAGCGGGTCAGGTGAGTATGCCGGCCGACTGGCCTGGATCTCGCCGGCCGTGAACCTTCGCGACCCGATTCAAAACCCGTGTGACTCGTCGAAATCCGCTTCAAAACTCGATTCTAATGCTCGAAAACCCATTGCTAATGCCTTAAACTCGTTTCTAATACTCAAAAACTCGTTTTTAATGCCTCAAAATTCGTTTTTGGATTCAAATTTAAAACCTAGAGATAGAAAGTTAACCCATTAGGGATTTTATCACCCTAAAGGTTGGAAACCGGCATCGGAGAAAGATGACCCATGACGAAACTCACCCACAGCGAAACCCACCCACGGCGAAACCCACCCACAACGAAACCCACGTCGAAACCAACCCACATCGAAACCCACCCACGGCGTGGGTCTTGCACGAAGGCGCCTCTACCTGGGTCTCTGCCTTGGACGAAGGGGTCTCTGCTTGGACGAAGAGGTCTCTACCTTCACCTGTTATTTAATTTTTTTTTTCTTCCTCAAAGCAATCAAATGCATTAGGATTTATGTTATTTTGATGAATTTTTTTAGTTTTTTCTGAGGTGTTAATTAGCTATTGGGTGCTGCAAAACCCACATTTTACAGCCCATCTGTATTGAAGTTAAATCCTTTTTTTATATACTTTCGTTCTCTCTTCTTGCTCCACTTTTTATATATTTATTATATAATTTATTATATTTTATCACATAGCAAACAAAATGAACTTTCTCTAAAAAAAAAAGAAAGAAAAAAGAAACCACCATTATTTGTATTAAAAACAGTGGATGTCTACTGTCTAGGGCGAAAAAGACTTGGAACAAACTGATATAAAGCCCATAACTAATATACGCTCTCTTTTTTTCTTTTTTCTTTTTTTTTTTATTTATAATTTTTTAATACAACTACTAATATACCCTCTTTCTCTCTTTCACGCCAGTTGGACCATAATGATAAAATCCACAACACAACACAACAAAATGTTGTGGAATCCTAAACAACGTTGTTCTCAGTTGGACACGTGTGAGTTGCGAAATGTCACGCAAGCACCTTCTTCTCAAAGAGCATAAACAAGGAGACCTGCTATGCGGCTGCGTAGGCCATACTCTGTTTTTTTTTTTTAAACAGATTTGTTTTTTCTATTTTTTTTGCATTCTATATATTTGATGAAATGTTTTAAATTGTATTTAGAAATATTTGAGTGATATTAGCTAAATTTTTATGAGCTAATATTTAGGTTTTAATGCCTTAAAACTCATTTATAGAATCAAAACTAAAACCTAATAATAAAAGGTTAATCCTTAGGGATTCGGTCATCCTAAATTTGTTGCTAATGCCTCAAAACTTATTTTTAGATTCAAAACTAAAACTTATGAGTGAAAAGTTAACCCTTGAGGGATAATATCTCCTTAAAGAAATTTGGTCATCCTAAATTTGGTGCTAATGCCTCAAAACCCTTTTTTTGATTCAAAACTAAAACCTATGAATAAAAAGTTAAAGGGATGATATCACTAAAGGGATTTGATTATCTTAAATTTAGTGCTAATGTCTCAAAACGTTATATCAATTTTTTATACTTTTGTTGATACCAATTTCTTATAAGTTATTTATGGAAACCAATGAATTTGATATATAATTTGATAAGTAAAATAGGGGAAGAAAAAATGGAAGAGGAGGAAATTGGGGAAAAAGAAATAGAATTTGTGGAGCAGTTAAAAATTATGTAATTTATTATTATTTTTAATATATATATATATATATATATATATATATATAAAATCACATAAGATAACCGAAAATCTCTTCTCATAAACAAGTGTAAAAATTAAGTTATGGTGCATGCATGTCATGTCCGACAAAAGGTAATGGATAAGAGAGATTGTTTGCCACTCAAAATCAGAGGCGTAACCATGTTGGACCTTGACCCTTTAAAGTTCAAGGTGATCTAAAAACAGTAATGGATAAGAGAGACTGGTTTTGCCACTCACAACCAAAGACGGAACCACGTTGAACTTTGAGACCTTGACCCCTCAAAATCCAAGTGGTCTAAAAAATCAAAGGTGAACTTCTCCATGTGCTGCCATGATGATGCCATTCTTCTCCACGTGGCTGCTCCCTGCATCTACATGTGTCATTTCTGCATTGACAAGGCAGTTTCCTCAGTGGCGGAGCTCGAACTCGAAGTTCATCTTAGGAGGCACTTTTTTTATTATTTTTTATTTTATATGATAAAAACAATTCAATTCATTTAAAAAACTACTAATTTTTCAACTAAAAACGCACAATTTTAAACACAAAGCCTAAAAATACATGATCTTTCTTTAGTGGTTATCATCTATTTTTTCATTAGCTTATCTGGATTAATATGTGATCATAGAAATATGAGATTTCCAACGCTTTCATTGTTATTTCACTTTCCCAAATTTAATATTCTAGTAATTTCTATTCCAATTCAGACATAATCGTTTAGGTGCTATATGGAACTTTCTAGGATTTTTATTTTTATTTTTATTTTCACCCATGTGGATCCGGGTCCTAAGTACAGGTGTAGATTGTTTTATTTTTTTAATCGTAATTATGGTTTTATGTTTAGTTTAAATCGTGTCGAGCTACTAGTATAAATTTCAAACGATTTTTTTCTTCTGTTCTTATTACTAGTTGAGCTACTGTAAAAATACAGAACCAATTCGTGATTGTTACTGCAGCCACCAACTCAAAGTCTTCCTCCTGGACGTCAGTTCAACTAATATGCATAAAAAAAAAAAAAATCATCTTCTTCACAGGAACATGTTGTATCTTTCAACTATACCCAACCCAAATATCTCATCATAGGGGTAAAATTTAAAATTGTTTAACCGTATCCGTTAACCGCTATCCGCACTAATCATTAACTATTTTGAAAGCGGTTAATAAAAATCGCTAATCACCTAGGCGGTTAGCGGTTAGTAGATTTTGAAAAACCGCATAACCGCATAACCGCTAACCGTTAACCGCTAACCACCTTTTTTAAAATATAATATATATTTATATTATATATATTTCATATAATAAATAACAATAAGTTATTATAGCCTAGTGATTATTGTGCGCCTCTTTTACGTAGGAGTCTTGATTTTGATTCCTTCCACCTTTGACTTTTGTTTGGGCTTTGTATTTTTATTATTTATATAAAATAGAAATACAAAACAACGTAGTTTTGCACTTCTATATATTCATTTTTTCCTAACCCAAAACGATAATTTTGTTGTAATTTTATTCGTATGTTATATGTTGTAGAAGGTGACTAACAATATTTTGGTATAATGGTCCAACATATAATGTTCACTTTAAACCAACAATTTTTAATGCTAAAATGGCCATGAAAGAGGAAAAGAATGTTTAAAGTGAGCAAAACAATGGTTTAAAGTGAGCCCAAAACTAGCCAAAAAAAAAAAAAACTAATAAAAAGCTTGATAAAAAGTGGATCGATTGATTAACGCTGCGATTAGCGGATGCGTTAGTCGATTCTACTAATCACCTAGGTGTTAGCGGTTATGATTTTAGCCACTAACAGCTAACTGCAACCCCTATTTCACCCCTATCTTCAGAGGTTTGTAGCATTTTATTGAAGTGGTTTGCTAGTAAACTTGAATGTTTTTAGGTCATATATATGAGAATAACTTCTATAAGGGCTGGTGTAAACTGGTTCCTTTGTGCTCACCAATTAGAATTAGACACCTAGGATTATCACACCAAAAGAAATAACGTGAAAAACACTGGATTAAACACCCACTTCCCACTAAAAACAAAACCCTACTTTTTCTCCTCTTCCCCCCCTCTCTCTCTCTATGCCGGGAATTGCCGCGCCCGTGAATTCCAACTAACAGCTTGCTTTTGATATTATAGCCAATAATCCTACCCTACCAATACAACTTAAATGAGAATTTAAGGACATCAAAGAAAACAAAAATCACACTGTATTCTGTGAGAGAAAAAACAGAGAAATATAAAAAAATACAGTGTGATTTTTATATCAACTTCTATCGTCTTCTCAACAAAATCACATCACAAAAAAAAAAAAAAATCATCACAAAATGATATTTTATCAAGTTCTTCAAAATGATATTCAATAAAATCATCACAAAAAAAAAAAAAAAAAATCACACTGTATTCAGTGAGAGAGAAAATAGAGAAATATATAAATAAAAAATTTCTCTGCTGTCAGCATGTGTGTCTATGAGAGTGAGAGTGAGAGAGGAGAGAGAGAGAGGGGAGCACCACAGAGAATAACTTCGTCCACAGCAAGCTGTTGGCTGTAATTCGTAGCGTAGAGAGAGAGAGGGAGCGGTGAAGAGGAAAAAAAGTAGGGTTTTGTTTTTAGTGGGAAGTGGGTGTTTAATCCAATGTTTTTCACTTTATTTATTTTGGTGTGATAATCCTAGGTGTCTAATTCTAATTGGTAGGTACAAAGGAGCTCGTGTAGAAGTTATTTCTCTCTCTATATATATATATATATATATATATATTTTTTGTTTATATGGGGATTTGAACTAGTAGCTTCCGCTTTATAAGGGGTAATTCTTAGTCGATTGAGATGCCTAATCGATTGAACTGCTTCTCAAAAACTTGGATCAAAGTTCAATTGGTGGAAGACTAAATTTAACTATGCTTTACACGCAATTCTAAGGCTTGAATTCAGCAAATATCAAAGAAACTAAATTCGTGAAAAAACTGAACCAAATATTTAGGACTTGGTTATTAACTAACTTTTAGGCATCCATGCTTCACATGATCATAGACTCAATTTGCATGCCTCTTGCTTCTTGTAACTGCACCCAGGCTCCCAACTTTTCAAATTTTTCGATTCTGCTAATTGAAAGTTTCTCATACAATTAATTAAACAAATACACAAATAATTCGGCAATGAGAATAACTTCAATTCGGATTGTGCAAAAAGGTGGGCTTTTTTGCTCACCACTCACTGGTTGACACCTTAGCTAAAGAGAAAAAAAAAATGCACAAAACCATTTTGAACCATGTAGCAACCGATCAAAGAATAAAGAAAAGAGAAAGAAGAAGGAAGAAGGAAGAAAAAAAGAGAAAGAAGAAGGAACCGCGCAGGGGTCTCACCGGTGCTCGCCTCACCGGATCTCGTCGGTGCTTGCCTTGCCAGATCTCGCTGGGTCTCGCCGGAGACCCACGGTTTGTGTGGTTTTTTTTTTTTTTTCTCCGATTGTGGGTCTTACAGCCTCACCTCATCGTCGCCGTCCCTCGCCGTCGCTCTACCCAGACACCTTGCGGCGACCCACCTTGCAACAAGTCGACGACCGGCCACCGAGACCCACGGCTGGGTCTCACTGGCCTTGGGTTTGATTTTTTCTTGGTTTTAGGATGATAAAATCCCAAAATGGTTAACTTTTCCTCCCAGGTTTTAGTTTTGAGGCATTAGAAACGAGTTTTGTGGCATTAGAATCGATTTTTGAGGCATTATAAACGATTTTGTAGGTCGTCAATTTTTTTTGGGTTCGTCGGATTTTTTTTTGGGTTCGCTGGAGACAAAAAGGGCCACTAGGGGTGGCCGGATCTCTCTCCCCTGGCTGTAGGGGTGGATTGCGGCCACCCCCAGTGGCCGAATCTTTTTTTTTTTTTTTTCGCCGGAAAGTCGTCGGAGAGGGCGGTGGGCGGCGTCGTCTGCTCACTAGAGGTGGGCGGTGGGCGGCGGTAAGTGGCGGCTGTTGGGTTGATTTGGTTGGGTGATTAAATGATTGGGTGTTTTGATTTTATTTTTAGTGTGTGCATTTGTCTTAATAAGATGAGGTGTCAATTTTTTATTGGTGGCAAAAAAGTGAGTCTTTTTGCCATGACCGAACAACATCACCTCTCTTCAACAATAACAAAATGAAGAGGAATTTATCGATAAAGGAAAGCCTAAAGAATGAAAATCTGATGTTTGTATTTTTTAAAAAAAGTATTCACAAAAGAGAGAAAAGGAATATTCAAACTAATGAGGGACAAATCAAAAATTTCGTCCAAAATCCAACTAATAGGCTAATAGAGTTAGTAGAAATGTTAAAAGACAAAACTAACTCCACCCGATTTATTATGACAAGAAAAAGAAGGATAGAACCGTAACTCCACGCAATCAAAGAAAAAGAGCTTCAAAATGACAAAACAAACAACAGCAATTTTTTTAATTCCAAGGGTGGATAGGCTTTATAGCTTTAAGGTAAGGGTAAAATAGTCAATTAGTGCAGGGACAATGAAAAAAAAAAAAAAAACCAAAAGAATCATTCAATTCTCTACAATGCATAAGGGCAAAAAGTAATTAAAACGACCAAAAGACGAACGTAACCCTGCTGATTTAAGTTTGATGAACAAAAAATAAGGGTAAAAGCATAAAGTTGCAAATTATTATTATTATTATTGTCTTCTTATTATTCTGTATGAGACAATTGGGGCCCACTCCCGCGCGAAAACATTCCTATCTCCAGATCAAGCCACCTCACCTACCCATCTCCTTAAGTCTTATCAATCCACACCTAACCTAGCTCACTCCACCGCCTTTGGAAACTCCCCAAACCCTAAAATCCCAAATCTCTTCTTCGTCTCAGGTCCATTTATATCTACCCGCCCTCCCTCATCGCAAGTACTCTGTGATCCCGATGCCGTTTCCGAATCCGATTCGACGCCTTTCGGGGCGATTCAGTTCGTGGTCATGCCGTACTGCCTCATCAATTGCTGCTGGACCTAAACCATCTGGTCCTCCTTCTACTTACGAAATCGCTATCTGTATGCCAGTCTTTTATAATACGGCGGTGCTTGGGAGGTGGTATGGCATTCACATTGGGGTCGATGCGGACGGTATGTTCATCAGTGAGGAACGGACGATCGAACCATTTTGGGTAGGAAATCATTCGTGGAAGTCTAACTTCGCGGCCCTAGGTTCCACTATTTACTCTTTTGGTCCTGATGATTCTGTATTTAAGCTGGATGCTATCGGTCCCATGACGGATGGTTGGATCCGTGCTCCATCAATGAACGCTTACAGAAGCGAACCTCACAAATTGGTCTTAGATTCTAAACTCTATGTTTTGGGCTCCGATATGCCATCTCGAGACTTCTATGCCGAGGTTTTTGACCCCGTCACTAACAAGTGGGTAGTCTTACCTGAACCTCCATACGAAATGTCTTATTTTAGAATTTCTGCAGCTCTTGAGAATCCCAACAGGATCCTTGTTGCTTCAGAAGTACCACAGTCACCGCCGATCAATGGCGGCTGTTCTTATGATAATCTCTCTGCTCTTTTCTTTGTTTATGACGTCGGGCATGGAGATTGGAAGATGCTTGAGCCCGCACAGCGCAAGATACATCCCAGTTGTCCTTTAGGAACGCAAGGAATGGCACAGGCCGTGGCCAATTTTTTATACTGGATTACAAATGACTTGGACTTGCTTTGCTATGATTTAGACTTGGATATGTGGCTCCTCGGAAATCTGGATGGTATCGAACTTCCTCGATGTGATGATCCCTTTTTTCCTGCATTCGTCCATTTAGAGAATCACAGGTTCTGCATTTTACATTGCCCACTACATGTAGATAATGATTATTATATTCAGTGCGACATAATCGATGTAACTCGTATACCCGAGGATGAGAGTTTGGGCATCTCAGTTGTTTGGTCCCATAAATTTAAGATTGATGAGCCAACTACCATATTGGAGTGGTGTTTACTGTAAGTTTCAATCCAAATTTCTCTCTTTATATTTTTCTGTGCTCATGTAGTAATCTTCCATAGCTTTTTCTAGTGCTTAATTTGTGAAGCATATCATAACTTAAATAATTTTTTTTTTTTTTTTTTTTAGTGTTGAATTTCTCAATTTTAGAACAGGAGATCACCTATAGGAGAAGGTTTATTATTATTATTATTGATGATTACTCATGAACTTTATTATGATGCTATTTTCTTATCATCTGTACCATATCATTGTTTTTCTTCCAAGTGTGAGGGTTGATTTGATATATATATATATATAGCGAAAAGGATGAAAGACGCATGGCCTCATTTGATATCTCTATAAATCATTAGGTGTGCATAAAGCCAATAATTACATTAAAGAAGTGATAGGTAGAAACCTCTGTCAAACAGAACATGTAGCTTGACGATAGATTTTGTCTTTCCGGGGTTGAGTTTGCCTCATTGTGGGGTGTTGCACACCTTACCGACAATTGGATCTTTGAATCGCGCTTGATTTTAAATACTTCAAAAATCCTTAGAATCTACAAGAAATGCGTGTAAGAGCATGCAGGATACTAAGATGCTACCGTTTATCAAGTTATAAGTTAACCTGTGTTGTTGCCATCAATTTTTACTCTTAACCATGCTTTCACAATGCACTAGCTACTTAGCTCGGGGGAGCTTCAATTCTTTGATGTGTGCATGATGAGAATGACACTGATGTTAGTCTTTTGTGTAAGTGCTAATTGGTGTTATGCTTGCAGGGGTAAGTAGATTTAGAGAAGCCAAGGAGGAAAGTGCAAAGAGCAAAGAGAATTATGATACTAGGTTGCTTTCTCTTAATTGACCACTATTGTCTAGATTAGGTATATATGCAAGCACTTATATCGTGACATTATCCGATGCTCTAAACTCAAACGAATATGTTTTCTTTTTTTCTTTAGTTTGATGAGTACCCTGAAATCATGTATGGACAAAAATATTGCTACTTTTGTGATGAATATTATGGTTTATTGCTAATTTGCTGTTGTATAATTCCATTTAGAAAATTATTATCTACAGTAAAATATATTAAACCTGAATTAATAATTAAATTGCATATGTCTGCCTGATATTTTGGCAATGTATGTATCCTTTGCCATTCTTCCGATGTAATAAATAAACAAAAGTAAGAAACCAAATGTTATCTGTGGCCAAGTAGCTTGACTAAACAAGTTTTAAGACTAAGATACTAGACCAACTTATCAAAAAAAAGATACTAGACCATTTCTTGGATCTTTTATTGTTCATTTTATTGTATTATGCAACTATCTATGTATTACAAGTATATGCCATGTGATTTGATAATTGATGTGATTTTGATTATATCACAAGTATTCAAGTTCTCAGAGATGCAGGGGGTAACTCCATTATAGTTATATTTATAACTCCATTATATTATTTGGTTTTTGGGAAAAGTATATATATCCCCTCTCAAACTACCATCTTGTGAATGTTGTTCCTAAACTAGTAAAAAAATTTCGTTGTCTCCCGGAAGCCAGCAATACAAAAATATCTTTATATAAATTAGAAAAATTAAAAAAGAAAACCAACGGGGTGGCCATCTCTTTAGTTTCTAGTTAGAACCAATTTGAAATGACGGATTACCAATAGGACAATGTTAAAACCAATTTGAAATCCTTCAACTTTTGGGTTCTATGGAGTAGATTGAGATCTCACGCAATTATGAGAGAAATCATATCGAATTTATTTGCTCTCATCTTATTTGGGTTGTCTAATCACCAACCCTAAATCCTAAAACCTTAAACCTACACAAGTGAATTACTTAACAGAATATGACTCGAATAACAATTTACAGTAATTAGTTCTATTATGGTGTATCAAATATTCAGCTTTGATGATTTCAAACAGTCATTGGCATCTTCTATTCAATGCCACATCAAATAGTTTTTGGTATTCTACAATCTCGAAGCTTTCCAAGTGATTTGAGATATGATATTATGATGCATCATGCATTGGTAACTATAAAGTGCAAGCAGATCCTCCGAGCAATGGGGGGCAATACCAACTCGTGGTCAATAATCAATAACTCATTTTAATTTTTTTTATTATTATTTTAAAAAAGTGTTATATTGCAACACAAAATTGAAAATAATTTTTATGTTTTGAGCATTATCATAATTATTATTTTTCTATTCATAGTGGGGGAGGGGGAAAAATATTTTAAAATATTAACTAAATAACATTATATATATATATATATGATAATAGTGATTAGTGTGTAACATGATATTAACTAACTATGTTACTTGTTTGTTAGTTAATAGTATGATGTTATATAAAAATATTATAATTTAGTGAAAAAAATTCACTCCCCTCAAACTATCATCCAATTGACAATTGATTTCGCAAACTTTCAATTTTAAGTCTATGACAATATCTCCCCAAAACATTTAAATATTCTCAATGTTCCTCCCGATAGAAATCCCCAACCTTGCTCTGATACCAGCTGTTAGGAAATTGATAATAAATTGACAACCAATTCTCCACTAACCCTTTATGCAAAAGACAAGTCTAAAAGAAAACACACGATAACATATACCAATCTCACACGAACACAAAGAGTTTATGCAGTTCAGCCATATGCCTACGTCCACGGGGTGTGTTCCGGTCTTCTTCTAATTTGGATCGTTTTCCACATGGGAAAGTACTTCTTTAAGAATTCTTGTTGCATCTGAAGTGATACTGTTGGGTGTCAAGGAATCAAACCAATTTTCGGCTTTGTCTTTGAGGGTAAAGGGAAAGAGACGCAATCTTAAAGCATCCTGGGTGAATCCTTGTATTTCAAGGGCAGAACATATTTTCAGAAACTCATCCAAGAGCTTGTAAGGATTCTCATTATCAAGTCCAAAAAAAGATGGCAGGCTTTGAATAGTGCTAGGCTCAATTTCATAATGGTCTACCGTGACCTCTGGTAGCTGGGAAAAAGTGATCTCTAAGGGTTCGTTCTCCGGCCATTGTCTCAGTGTTACGCACACTTAACAAATCGGAGTTCCTTTCGGTCCTAAGTTGTCGCGTTCTCTGTCAAGATCGCAAGAAAGTAATGGAAGTGATAACGATACTAGCACATAATAGAGCACATATAGAAATAGTAAAGGGGTAATTTCATTAACCCTACATTCCGCACCTTTTGCAAGGCTCCTCTAAACTTCAAAGTGTTTTACTTTGGTGTTTCGTTTCAAATATCTCATTATCATTAAATATTACAATAAAAAAAATAGAAAAATAACCATTCATTAAGATTTAACAAAAAATTTTAACATGGAGTATTTGAACGAAACAAAAATTTAATACACAAAAGTAAAATACTTTTAAATTTTAGAAGAGTGTTTACAAAAAGCAAAAAACTTTAAATTACCCGATAGAAAAGCATATATACATAAACTTAAAAACTCACAAAAATTGACCAAAATTTAATTATGGCAAAATTTTCAGCTACGGAGTGTTGCTGGTGTTGTCTGCAGAACAAATGCGCTCGAGCGATGGTTGGCTGGGATCAAGCGCAGGTTGGCTGATTCCCCTGAGCTGGTGCCAAAATCTTGTGTACTGAGAAGCTTACAAAAACCCTAAGACCATCCACCGTCTGGAACGAATTTTGTGCGTAGAACTACCCCCCTTGTGCAAGCCTCCGGCTCCTTATATAGACCATCGACCGAAAGGCCCATCAAATCTCTAATTGTTAATCTTGGCCGTCCATTTTCATCCAACAGCCCACACTGCGGCACGTGTTCCATTAAAAAATAAATAATTAAATATTAATTAAATTTTTTTAAAAAATAAAAATAAAAATAGTAAAAAATATGGGGTGGCCGGCCACCCCATTTTTGCCACAGGGAATGGCCGGCCACCCCCCTTGTTTTCCTCTTCAACAAAACCATGTATCTACCTACACCCTGCACCCTCCTTCTTCGCCAGATGCCAACACCATTGTCTTTATCAAAAACAAAAAACCACCAGCTTGATCACAATTACGAACAAAGACATCAGTGTGAGAAATTTTTCTTTGAGTCTTTCTTTATCCCTTACTTTTTCTTCTCACAGTTCACTAGATTCGGCTTGCAAAGCCACCAACTGTGCTGTCTTCTCCTTCGGTTTCGGCTTCTGGGTCGTCGACGACATCACTGCATACGGTTCTGAATAGGAAGAGGCTGGCAAGGCTTGTTGTTCCGGTGGCGTCGTTAGGTTTTCTGGTTCCAACGGAGGAGAGGGAGATGAGTGCTGTGGATTACAAAAAACGAAGAATAGTGGCTACGGAGGGGAGAGAAGAGAGGCCATGGAGGATCTGGTTTTGGGTTGGATTTTTGGTTTTTGTTTATTTTTATTTTTTCTACACTTTACCTGGAAGTGATTTATGTTCATACTTTACCCTGAGGTTATTTTCGAAAGTATTTTGGTCAAAAAATGTCTAAGGCCACGCACGTGACTTGGTTTCCATTCTATATGTGATGAAGGAAACAATGGATAAACGCAAATAATTCTTTTTCTCAGGGCTTGGAGAGACATCAAATACAATGCTCAGAAGATGCTTCTCAGATGAATCATGGTCAAGTGAACTCTGTATAATGCAGAATCTAGATGTTCTAACAATCTGACCTGTGTTTACTTCGAGATCATCATTCCTGAAAATTCTAGCAATCCCAAAATCTGATATCCTTGGATTCATTTCATCGTCTAATAGTATCTTACTAGCTTTTGCTTTTAAATCTGGTGAATTATAGTAAAATTTGAGTATTATTGGAGATATAAAAACCCCTGAGTAATATCTTCAATGATGTAAACATATTTCTTCCAATCTAAAAGAAACTATCTAGTTGGATTTGCATCAATTTAGCGAAAACTCGATTACTTATTAAATTAAAAGTGTGAGGATAAGAAAATCACAAATCAAGAAACCTACTTGAGCTTAAATAGGTCTACCTTTGCTTATTTTGAACCTTGTTGTGGAAATGGTTAGACCCATTTAAGCTTTTCGGTACAAAATCATGTTACTTAGCATGTATGCATAAACTCTGATGGAAGCATAAAAAGTTATTGAGCGAGAAGGTAGAGATCCAAGCTTTTGTTTGTCATGTATTCATAAATCAACATCTTTTCATTCTTCTCCGTGCAGTACCCAAAACTCTGACTAGATTTACATGTTGTAGTCTTGCGGTAAGAGTGACCTCATTTTTGAACTCTTCAAGGCCTAGGATTGAAGTTCTTGAAAGTCTCTTTACTACTATTTCCTGTCCTTACCTTAACTTACCCTAAGAAAATCCACACTCATTGTTAGTATTATTAGCCACAGAGAGTATTATGAGTCACACTTAGTGTTGATCAATATTCACTCACCCCTATAAAAGCATTTCATATCACTATCTAGTCCATTTTTTTGTGGTGCAGCTATCAACAACCCTTTTTGTATAGACAAAAGAAGATGGCTAAAAGAAAGGCTAAAAAAAGTGGTATCATCATAGTTCTTCCGAGCAATAAATCATCCAAGGCATGAACTGTAAGACAAGGATAAATTAGAACAAGTGGCTTAATTGAGAAATCCCTTTCAGAATCGAAACATTGAAACAACGAGTAAAAAAGAGGTAAAGCAGACAATCATGTTCTTTCAGACAAGAATAGTGAAGCATATTCCTGCCTTGAAAATAAAAAAGGGAAAAAGATCTGGGAACTTGAATGAAGCGAAAAAGAAAGTGGATGCAGCTCAAGAAGAACTAAGAAATTAGAACCAGCAGAGAAGGCAATGTTAGAAGCATAAGACACCAAAAAAATTGAGGATTAATTAACTACGATAATCCTCTGCAGCTTATGTGCATTTGGCTTAAAGTTACACCAATATGTATAAAGGGAACTCAAGATATATGAGGGGTCAAGCATGCATTATACAGAGTTAGGTGAGCAACTTGCGAAAGTAATTCACTTAGTGAGATTGAGAAGATTCTGAATATTAAAAGAAGAGGTTTGGACCCTTCTAATGCAGTTTGAAAAAAAAAAAAAACGAACTGATTCCTGATCGATCCCACATATCCTGATTTCCATTTTTTCCATGATTTCATATCACCAGACATCATTTTTATCTTTTCTTTTGGTTATGTAATATCTGGACTCTGCATTCAAATTTTCCTCCACATAGAGGATTAAACAATGGATGCAATTGCCGAATGTTACCTTATAAACAGGTCCGTATCCTCCTTCTCCAAGCTTATTCTCACTCGAAAAGCTCTTTGTAGCTGCTTTAATGGTAGCGTAACTGAATTCTTGCAGATTTGGAGCGTTGCTGCTAAGATCTTCAGCAGTAGAAAGTTTGATTTTGACTTCATATAATAATCTGTTGACGTTTTCTGCACCACCTTCAGCACGTTAGAAGCATTTCATATAATATATGGTTGTTGTGAACTTCATCTTCCGCCGTAAGTAATGGTGGTCTTAGAGTTAAAAAAATTTACCTCTTAACTTGATCACTTTCCACCGTAAGTAACATATCATGGTGCCAAATATAAGCAAGACTGCAACAGTTGTAGGCAGAATTATTAACAACGAAGGCCTCTTCTTATGTTGATCTTCACCTTCCTCTTGAGCTGCAAAGGTAATTCATTTACATACATTAGAATGCCTCACGAGGATCTCTAAACCATTTTTTCATTGAGTTTTGTTTAAACATCTTAATTATGGGAGAATAACAAGATACCCTTGTGTTCTCTATGCTGACAGGATGCATAATACGTGCAAATGGCCACAAGAATATAATGATAACCTAGAATACATCATACATGGTTGTGATCAAATTTACAAACAAGCCTTTCGGCAACTAAAATGTTACAATAAACTTCTCATGGCCTAAAACCAAATTTATATTTGGAGCCTGGGCAGAGGAGGCCATTAGCATTTTCACCAGCATTAACTATTTTTCTAATGTGTCGCACTTGTAATGTGAAAAGTTTGCTCTTAATTAAGGAAAGTGAGCCACACGGCTCAAAAAATCAAAGTGCTCCTCCCATTTAGGAAAAGAATCAAACACATGACATTTTTTTACGCAATACCAAGGAAATTGGGTAAAGGAAAAAAATGGCACGAGAGCTGAATATGAGATAATGGTTTATAAGCGAGACACACAAAGTAACCCATCAACCGGCCACGCAGAGCCGCATGAAAGTGAGTGACATGGTCCTTTCTCGGCACGTAGTAATCGTACGCTGTAACATGCACCCAATCCAAGTTCCTCTGCATCAACTCCATTGGGTAGCTCTCTGAATTACCCAAATCCGGCAAGTACCCGGCGCTGGCCATGACCAAGAGCAGTGTTGCTAGAGTTTCTTGCGTCAGAATCCACGGCAACTCGTCACTCGTTCAAAAGGGTAGCTAAGTTGGCCATGTCGGAGCTTTTGCTTGGCAAAACCCCAACGAGGTCTAGGCCATGAAACCCATGAAGCCTAGCTGTTCTAGAAGATTGAATGAAAGAATTTCTGTAAGAGGACTGGAATATCATTGAAAAGAAGGTCGAAGAATTCTCTGCCAACCCATATCGACAAAAGCGTTGTAATGGTCGGATTCTTCAGCTTGACAGTGTCGGTGAAGGTAGAGAATCGTTGCTCGGTGGAGAGTTGATGGAGAGGTGGTAGGTCGACGAGTTCATATAAGCGAAAGCGCATGTCAGCTGCGTGAAAAGCTTGGAGTTTATCTCCGAAATGACGGTTTCGCTGCCTGAATAATAGTAACCAGCTTTGACCCAAGATTGTTTTGGGGAACTTGAACTGTGGGATTTGAGAGGGAGGAAGAAGAAGGTGACCAGTTTGGACGCCATTGAAGGAAGAATGACGTCTCATGCTTGCTTTGGCTGCGTATGTCAAAGTGTGTATACTTTTGAGCAACACGACAATGACAGGGCCTAGATTTCGTTAGAGAGTGATATTCTTTACAAGAGTTTTATATATTCTAGCTCATGACGTGGTGGGTCAAGTTTTTGCCACCATTTTAGTTAAAAATAAAAAAAAAAAAATCTTTTTTACCCAAAAAAATAAAAAATGGTTACCACTTTTTTAATTCAGTCCCACTATTTTATTTAAATATTATTTTTTCATGATTTTGTTAGAAAAAGATTTGCTCACCAAATTTTCTTTTTTTATTAAAGTAGCTAGTTGGATGCAGGTGATTTTTCAGGACAAACCAAAATAACCTTTGGAAGTCGGTAATTTATACTAGGTAAATTTATTAAGCAAAAAAATATAACTTGCCAATTTAATTTGTTAATAATTAACTTGTCAATTATATACTTTCAATCATTTTATTAATTAATTATGAATTATTTGTAAAATAAAATTGTAGTAAAACTTTTTTATTTTTGACATCTTTTATTTTTGATTGATGGGAAAGTAAGAGCTACATGCAAGTGGTAAGAAGGTGGTCTTCAAGGGATAATTCAATCGATTGTAAACCCATACCTCATGAAGCGGAGGTCATTAGTTTGAATCCTCTTCCCTATTTTCTTGTGTGAACGTTTCAAAAAGTGGTAAAAGGTAGGTTACTTTTCTAGTAGTATCTTCTATGAAATAGAGAGAGATATCAAATTAAGGCTGTCTCTATTAGGGACCCATTTTTATGGCTAAAGTCCCTCCTTGTTCGCTTGAGAAATGGAAAGCCCTTCATGATCAGATTTGGTTGTACAAGGACAATTTCAATTTTATTGTGGAATAAGATTCTCTACATTTCAATAGCTATCTTAAAATATCTTGAATCTTATTTAATAAAATAATGATTTTATTTAGAGATATTTGTTGCTTGATTATAAAAATGTTAAGAAAAGTTTATGATGTTGCATTGACAAGAGTGTAGACCTCCTCTTAATAAGCTGGTTGGGACTTGGGAGCTTTTTACCCTCCCCATAGAGAAAACAGATGATCAACTTTCTCCATCCAATAGAAAGCCGGTACAAGGTTGCTAACCTGAAAGTCAAGAGAACTCTAAAAAGTCAACATTTCTTTTATTTTTAAATGGGGAAATGAATCAAATGATACTTTGCATTTTTAACTATCATTCAAAAAAAAAAAAAAAGTGGATGTGAAATGTAGCATTTCGCTTTTAAAAGGCCTGGTTTACGTAAATCATTTTATGGTAAAACAAACAGAGCCTAATTTATATTTCCAACAATACAATATTAGATAATTGATTTGATTGTATTAAATATTAAGTGAAATATATACATTTAAGATTTGGTGTTCCACGTGAAATAACAGATTATTCCTATTTGAGTTATCTTTCCATTGTTTTAAGCCAAATATTGAGCTAGGAATTATGACCAAAATTGTACAACACGCCCATTTTATCTGCACTTTTTTCTTAGGAGCCTGAAAATATTATAAACAAAATATTACAATAAAATTAAGAGGTTAACAAATACGAGTTAAGGAGCTTGAATATATAACATTCGACACTTATTAATAATCCCCAATCGAAACAAGCTTGTCTTGGATAAACTTTCGCACTATAAGTTTACACCTTTTTCTTGATTCATAAAACTGATATTTGAAAATTACTTTTAAAAAACAGTTTGCACTATGTATACTTTTTCATAAATCCTTTGCCAAAAACCTTTTTTCTCAATTATATTGAGAGTATTTTTTGGGAGGGTAAAGAAGATAAAATAATGGCATGTAGCATTACCCTAGAAAGTCAATATTGGCACATCTCTTACAAAATTAAAATCATGTACATTGTTAGCTGTGACAACTCTAAATTATAACCATGAAATGGATAAGTTTCTGATGTAGCATTTAATCCCGAAAATATAGAACTGCGTCCAATCCGGAGAGTCAAGGTAGGATAGGGAGCTCCACCTCATCGAAGGAAAAGAAACTGACCTGGCCATATTCTACATGACAAAACAGCAAAGGAATGCCTCCACATTGCCTCTCAAGAACTTCAACATCTGCTAGGGATGGCACATCACCCCTGCAAGAGAAGGCAAGTCATTATGCAGATGAACTAATAAATCATGAACCTTTTCCGAAGAAAAAGTTCTTATGGATTAATGAAAGATGATAATAGATTTACTGATCTTCTTCAAGGAAATATTTCTATTATTTTGAGGATTAAGATGCTACACTTTTTAAAGATCCAAAAACTGCATCCAGTAAATCTAAATAAATGTGTTTCTCTAAATAGATATGTTTTGCAAGAGCACAAGTACTCAAATGATTTCTAAGACCCAAGTCAAGAGGGTTTTTGATGGAAGAGGAAGAGATGGTTAAGGCAGTAGCTGCCTATGCCTTTCCTTGGAAGTGCTTCACATTCAATTGCTGTAATAGAATTGAATGCAATCCAGAAATTGTTCCAAGTCGACTATGCAGAACCCTAAGATACAAACAAAACCAAGGAAGAGAACCAACTGGTCAGAGATTTTCCGTAAATGCTCACATCTACAAAAGGGCTTTATACCAATAAAATTGTCCGGTCAGAACCTAATGAGGAGTAATGCAATAAATCTTCTTCTTGCTTACAGGGTGAAAGTTGCAGGATTGTCATGCACCTGCAATTTCTGCACTTGAGGAATTGGTATTCTGGACAGAAACAGGTATGATGTGCACATTTCACTTTATAAAATACAGAAAATGCCTTCTCCCCACATAATCAAGAAGAATGCCCAAAAAACAGTGAAAAACATGAGTAAGAACGGCTTGCTAACTTTAGGCTTGTTATACAGCATCCAAGAGTTTATCAATATTTACTTCCATAGAAACCAATAGAGCAAGCTATTGTTTTGTGCTTTGTCGAAATGCAAGCTAATATGTTTCTAAAGTTAAAAACAAAGTACGGTACTCCTTTCTTTTTTCTATTGATACAATACAAAATTATATCTACTCCGAAGCCACCGTCTACCACCTAGATATGTGTGTATACTCTAAGAAAAGCATAAAATAAAAATCTAGATGCATATGGTGAAAAGCATGAGTTTCTTTCCCAGTAAATTCCTCTAGTTGAAAATCTAGAAGCTACCACATACGCTTGCTGCATGTATGTTTTCTGCCAAAGATAATTTGAAAAAGAAAGTGCTTCCTCGCATCAAAAGGTTTAACCAAAGCACATATCTTAGGAACAATCAACCGCCAAAAAGAGAAGGTTTCTCAAATTCTTAGGATTTACCAAATATGATTACCTAGTTAAGCAAAGAACAAAGCTTGGCTTGCCAGGAGAAGACTTTCTGAACTTGCTGTTTGGGAGAAAGACATCAAAAACTGGCCTCGCCTCTCTAATATGCATATCATTAAATGGTCCAATGACGGACATATCGTCTTTTGATTCTGCCTCAACTACTTCACTGCTTTGTGAAGAGCCTTGAAGAGAAACAGATTGAGAATTACTCTTAGCACCCTTCATGGACCAAGAGATACCGTGCAGCCCAACAATGTAACCAAGGGATTTCAGGTGCCTATAAACCTCAAATAGCTCCCAAGAGCCTCCAGTTACTTTGGCGTATATATCTTTTAATGAAAGACTTGTATCATTGTCATCCAAGAGAAGCAATGCCCCTATTTCCATCAAAAACCTATTAAAACAAGAAGTTAAACTTCAAAAATGGTTCCATCTTAACATAGAATGAAAAAAAGAGCATAATACATAGAATGAATGACGCTTGAACTCATACTACCTTGAATACATTTGCAAGTGGTGCTTAAACTATAAATCAGTCCCTGGAAAAGTATTGAAGTTTTAGTGAATATATCTAAAAAATATTGTTTGAGGTCTTTTTCCTCTTATGCCAGGCAATCACTAAGTCTCTCACCAAGCCACAGCATGAAATTTCAAACTATTTTTCTCATAAAATTTTCAGAGTGCGTATATTTTGTGAGACAGCCATAAGGCCAGCTCAGCTTTACACTGCAGAATGTTCAAATAGGAAAGAAGTGTCCAAAACCTAATTGCCCTCAAAGAATGATACCAAGATAAATAAGAGGCAATACAGAATAAAGCACAACAATATCTATTAAGCTCTAGACTCAAGTAATGGGTTTGAAATTATCACTCAAGTGAACAATTAACTGATTCCTCAATTAGTTGGCACGAAAACCCAATAGATGAGATGAGATTGAAAAATCATTGAAAAAAATTGTCGTTTCACCTACAAAGTTTCCTCAATTGAGTAATAAATCTTGCCGCTACGAACTATCCCCATTGTCCTCCACATTTTACCCTTGTTTTCTACAACCTCAGCCATTTTGATTTTGTCAATCCAATGGGCCTTGGATTTATCTTTCCTGAAAATAGTAGCCATAACGTGAAGTTACAAAAGAAGCAAAACAAACTCAAACTTCTTTTAATAATATCCCAAAGAGTTAGTTCTCCTCAAAAATTACATACCTAAATTGCAACTTCGATGAGAACCAAGATTTGGAGTGATGTTCCTCATCATCATAAATTATATCTTGCAAAGAGGCCTCCGTATCACTCACTTCTCCCGAAGAAATTTCCCAATCAACATCCTCCATTATTCTAGTTAAATAATAATAATAATAATAATAACAACACATAAGAAACACATTCCAGACTTAAATACAAGCCTATTTTATATCTTAAAAAATTGCACATAAACAAACAACAAACAGTCATGAAAACCAACTAGAGAAACATGAAGAAAAAACAAAAAACAAAAATAGTTACTGGCTGTCTCTAAATTTTTTAACTAATTGACCCATCCAATGTGATATAGAAAAGTTTAGCAACTCATTCACAGGAACACACATAAAAGAAGGTTGAGCAGCTCAAAGAACTAGAAAATTTCAAGAAAACACACCCACAAATCATCTTTTTATTCAAATTTATAGTTTTTATAAATGTGTTTTTCACGTTGGCAAGCTGTCTTTTTGTAGAATTTAATATAGTCGGCAAAAAGATTATTTTCAAGTTCACGTTGAAGAATATTGTCGACTGAAAAGAGGGAGAAGTCGGTGTCGATTAAAAGAAAACACAAAACGAAAAAGCTGTAGCCACGTGACATGATATGATGAGAAAATCACGTCAAACTTCACATGGAATTTGTGTGAAGGAAATTCCTGGCTACTGCTACTCCTGCTCCTGCTCCTATTCATCATTGTACCTTTACAAATTTCAATTCCTTTTATTTAATGAAACCACGTGCCGTTACTGTACGTCGTTGTTGTTGAAATATTGATGCTGTCCCCCCTCCCAGTCCCCACCGTCGGTCCTTCACCTCTTCCTTCGCTGTTGTAGCTGTTTTGTAAGTTTATTTGTTATTTTCTTACTGTTTTTTTTTTTTTTCGCGTGACTTTGTTGCGTGTTATTCTCTATCTTTTCTCATGTTTCTAAAGGTTTTGCTGTACTTTTTACATGTTCATACAAGAGTTAAAGAGGTAAATTTAAACTAGTGATCTTCAAGTTATAAAGCGTAATCCACAGTCAACTAAATTACATTTTAAAAACAAGATTTTGTTGTTCTTATTACACAACAAGGTTCGAGTAGGGTTAAAATGCATCTTCATCATGGATCAGCTTGTAGAATACACGCAGAGGCGGGTTTGGGGGGATGGGGGACAGAGGATGGCCTTGGCCCACCCCCAAATCCTCCACAAAAAAGAAAAAGAAAAAGGATTTTAAAAAAATTAATATATTTAAAGGCATTTGCCCTTATTGAAAAAAATAAAAATACTCATTTGGTCCCTCATTCAACTTTTTGAACTCATCCATGCATACATGCTATTAAAAAATTTAAGAGTAATAATTTAATTAAAATAATTAAAGAGTTTAAATATATCATAATAAATACCAATAAATAGATGAAATGGTGGATGAAAAATAAAAATACTCATTTGATCCCTCCTCATTCAACTTTATGATTTCGTCCCTCAGATACATGCTATTAAAAATTTAAGAGTAATGACTTAATTAAAATAATTGAAGAGTTTAAATTTATCATAATAAATACAAATAAATAGATGAAGTGATGGATGAAAGTGAAAATTGATATTTATTATAATAGACATATATTCTTCAATTGCTTTAATTAAATCTTAACCCTTTATTATTATTATTATTTTTTGAAAATAACTCATTCTCATTCTCATTCCATAGAATTCAAGAGCGAAATCTCTTACAATTACAGGGCAAGCCCTGAAGTAACCGTAGCCTAAGCTACAAAGTCACAGATCGAATCTCATACAAATCAACGAAATTAAAATACATCCGCTACCCCATGACTAAAACAACAGATAAACATTCAAATCAGCTTGGCAAGTTCAAAGACTATTGAACCAAGCAGACACCATCAGCTGCATAGGAAACGTTTATTCCACGACCCTAGGAGGTAAACCCTCTTATCCTGCTACTCATCATCCTCGACAATTAAGCCAGGATACACATTCATCCACGACATAGAAGTTGGACCATTTTCCTCCTCGACACGAAAGCTGTGGTAACATACACATACACACATACACGACACACAGTCGGGATCAAAGGATCAATCGAACCATCAAGGCGAGCATTATTATAAGCAAATAACAAATGAAATACAGGAAAAGAAAAGCAACATAACTAAATATAAGCAAAAAGAAATATAGGAAAGAAACCGATCGTAATGCGTTGACCCTGCATAAAGAAGAGCATGGTGGAAGCTCGTCGAGCACGAAAGAACAAGCAATGAATGGAGGGCAACGAAACCGGTGCGGAGAAGATCGACAGAAACTGCAAAAAACTCAAAAAACACAGAAACAGACCAAAAAAAAAATACAGCAAAACACCAAAACAAAAACCGAAACAGAGGAGGCGGGAGATGAGGAGAAGGGATGGAGGCACCGGGTCTAGGGACATCAAAATTCTCATTCTCCTTGAAAATTATATCCCTTGCTATGAGGTTTTAATAGAGCTTAAAGGTCTTGTGATTGGAATGTACCTATTCGTGCATTGTTTAAGAACGACCTTTATTGGCTGTCAAAATTCTTAATGTTCGTGCCAACTTCCAAGAATCTGTGTCATTAATTTGATGCATTTCTTTTTTTTATTTAGTTTCTTTTGTTTTGGGGATTATTGTTGATTTCCCAACTCTTTTATTTTATTTTATTGTAATCCTTATTTGATGTACTTTAAAACAACAAAAAAAAAACAATGATGATGATGACAAAGAAACATTAGGGTGATAATTATTAACACTAATCTAAGTATCAAATAAAAGGAAAAAACTTAAAATAAAAATTGGCAATTGCATCAAATTTCTTAAATTAATAATAAATATTATCATTATTATTACTATCTACCACCATCCGCATCAATCGCTAAAAAACACTATCACACTTAAAATAAAAAATAAAACACATGTTTTTAGGTTACATTTAAGTTACTACGCGGTGTTGTACCTTTCCTCGTTTTTGTGAACCAGTGTTGTGCCTTCCTGACAACCAATGTCCAATGATGTTACCTTCTAAAAGGCTAAAGTTAACGACAAATTGCAATTTAAGGCATCATTATCTTTTGTTAATACTATTTAGTACACGGGCATGAAAAGAAAAATATTAGGTATTCTTTTAATTATTTTTTATATATTTTGATCTTATGTAAAAATTATTTATTAAAAACAAAATAAAATTTTTATTTCTCTCACTTAATTTTTATAAAATAATTTTTACCTAAGACTAAGAAAATATTAGGAAAGAACATAGCATTTTTCACAAGAAAATGAAATAAAAGGTGAATTAATGCATACAAAGTTTGAACTCAAAATTTTTATTACCTTGGCAACTCCTTCCCTTCCCCTTGACATTGTTGATGCTTCTTTTTCTCTAAAACAATTAACATCAAAATATTTTTACTTTGTTTTTTGTCATTTTTTATATTACATAATTCAATTTTTATTATTATTTAAATAAAATACTATAAAATAGAACATTTTCACTTTCAATAAAAAAAATCTAATTCAAAACTTATACCACATCAATTCACATCAACTAATGTAATAAAGGCAAAAACAAACACTATTATTGGATACCATAAACTAAAAAAAGAAAAAAGAAAAAATCTAATTATTTACCTAAGGTATATACTACCATCATACAACTTATAATATGACAACAAAATCAGTATATCAAATGCAATTTTCACTTGAACTTTAATTTCACACATTTTAAATTTATAATTTAAGCGAGAAAATCTCTTCAAATAGTTCGTCTGACAAAATGAAATATTTTAAATAATGGAAGGTGTTTGCAAAAACACGTAAAGTTCATGGAGATACGTAAAGTTTACCATTTTAAATAACATTACACTACCTTATTCTAGGATCGGGATCTCTCCAATCCAAATGGTGGAGGATCTAGTCATATAATGCAAGGGTATTATTATATGGATTGAGAGGAATTCAATCACTTATAAAAGCAACTATGCAAGGGCATTATTATGCGGACTAGAGAGGATTGAGTCCCTTATAATACCAAGGGTAATATTGTTCATCAAATTTTTTGAACAATAATGCACCATTATAAAGGACTAAATGGATGAGAGGATCCTTCTCCCTTTAGGGCCAAGGTGGTCCCAAAAAAATTAAAAATACTATTAGCTTTATCTCCCTCAATTTTATTTATTTATTTTAATTTTTAATTCAAATTCAATATTGTTCCGAGCCCTTGTGCTCCCGAATATTTTGCTTTTAAAGCCCTGCAAAACCCCCCCACCAAACAACCCGTATGGCAGAGCAGCCTGGTGGCAATGGGCAAACAAGCAAGATGGGTGGTCTGGTGATGGTGACCTTTGATGAGATCTCCTTTCGGTAGCGGGCATCTTCGAGCTTCTCCTCACCTCTCATCTTGCTACAATATCCCGTCCACTAGCCCGCCATCCCCCGTCCACTTCACTGCCAGCCTCCGCCATCCACAACCGCCAAGCCATGCTCTTCCACACTGGGGCCTCAAACATCCATTTCCACGACTTCCTCATCCCACCTTTCCTCTCCCTCCTCCCAACCCCAACTCCCCAAACAAGTTCCCTCACATCTGCAGCCATTGTTCGACGCTTCCTCATCTCCGCCACCCCATGGGCGCTCTTCTCGTGAGCTTTCGTCCAAAGCGAGGAGAGTCATCGTCATCAACGACTCCATGATGGCGTATGTGGTGCAGGACGTGGTCTCCATCCCAAACGCCGAGTCGTACATTCCACAGTGTCGGTTTTCGCTTTTTCTTGTATTTGTGGGAAGCAATGGGAAATATTTGCCTTTAAATAACATCCCGAAAGATCTTCCATCTCTTGAAAGTTGCTTCACCAACGAGTTCTTGGACTTCATTTCTTTGCATTGTGGCTTCCGAAGTTGAGCTCGGGAGCCTCTACAATACGTGCAGGATCATCAAGGTCCCTATCTGGATTTGATGGAAAAGATTGAAGGAGACAAGAAACATTGGGCTTTATTCAATCCTGTGAGGATACCCGTAAACAAGTGTTCAAGTGGACGACCACACAAGTGCTTGGAGTGGTTGTACAAGGACCCCAAATTCGGTAACTTTAAATGCACTATTTGTTCTAAATTGATGTGATGAATTTATATTTTTTTAGATTAAAAAAAAAAAAAAGTCTTTTTTCTTTCTTGAAACACAATGTTGAGGCTTTTTTTTTTTTAG
This sequence comes from Carpinus viminea, assembly GCA_013348765.1. Classification (NCBI taxonomy): domain Eukaryota; kingdom Viridiplantae; phylum Streptophyta; class Magnoliopsida; order Fagales; family Betulaceae; genus Carpinus; species Carpinus viminea. The sequence goes on along the minus strand of CP054674.1, from coordinate 33,575,883 downwards.
AACATAAATGTTTTTTACCATACAAACTCAATTTTGCTCAACATATTACGTCACATTCAATTTATAAAATATTTAATTAAAAAAAGAGATTAATGAGAATATAAAATTTGAATAAACGGATAGAAATGAATGAATTTATTGTGACAGGTAATATATGTGTCTTTTGGGATGGCAACCACCATGGAAGAATGATGTAGGACGGCTTTTCCGATAACTTCACCTGCCCAAAACTTCTATCCCTTCCGGGACATCTTTTGATATGAGTATCACTTTTGACCCTAGAATACTTGGAAAACAGTTCTTTCTCTCTAGGTAGCTAAACCGGGTGAGGAAACACGTGAACATGAATTTCACCCGGATCGGGGGTACTGTTCACCCGAGCACTGTTTATGGATACTGTTCACTTGAGAGAACACTTCCGGGCATCTTCACCGAGCTTCTCATCCGAACATGTACTATTTGTGGTACTGTTCATCCATATTGTTCACTATTGTTCACCCGCACACTGTTCATCTGAGTACTGTTCACCCGGAAGAACATTGTTCATCCGAGGATTCTTCCACTCTGCGTACACTGTCCCGAGGATTCCTTCGCTCAGCGCACCCTTCTTGCAAAGGACCACCCTTCTCGCAAAGGACTCAGCGCACCCTTCCACATCCGAGCATAACATATACTCGGGAAGTCAACCTCATAATTAAGACACTGGGTGTCCATGATCAGGGCTACAAAATGGGAGAAATAAACGCTATCAGGCATTGTCACGTGAAGGCCATATGCTGTCATAGTCGAAAGTTGTCATAGCTGCAAGGTGTGGGTAGAAGTAAGACCATGTAGTACGGAGTTTATTATTTGTCAAAGGCCATAAATGTTAATAGGTAGGAGTCAAGTCTTATTACTTGTCTAAGATATAAGATTAATTATTACTTTTAGATTATTTTATTGCTTTTCCTTTCCTATAAGAAAACTTGTAAATGTTCATAGAAGATCAATCAACTTTTGAAATATTATCAAACCTTTGAGTTTTATCTCATTATTTCTCTGCGAGAACCCCTTCAACCTGCGGATTGTGTTGCAATTTACGAATTGCGTTTTATTTTTTTTGATTAAGAGACGAAGAAGCTCTTAGCCTTTTGTTACCAAGTCTTTCGCTACGACAAAGAAGAGCAAATAAAGGAGCTAGCAATTGGGTTGGAAAAAAGTGAGCAAAAATTCATCTGGGTGTTGAGGGATGCTGACAAAGGAGATGTATTCGATGAAGTCAGAAAAGCAGAGCTTCCCAAAGGGTTTGAAGAGAGAGTTAAAAACAGGGGAATGGTGGTCAGAGACTGGGCTCCTCAGCTCGAAATTCTAAGCCACCCATCGACCGGAGCTTTTATGAGTCATTGCGGGTGGAATTCCTGCATGGAGAGCATCACCATGGGAGTTCCGATTGCCGCGTGGCCGATGGCGTCCGACCAGCCGAGGAACACGGTGCTGATAGCGCAGCTGCTCAAAGTTGGTATAGTCGTGAAGAAGTGGTCCCACATGAATCAGATAGTGACGTCAAGCTCCGTAGAAAATGCTTTGAAAATGTTGATGGCTTCGAAAGAAGGGGATGCGATGAGGAAGAGAGCGGCGGATTTGGGCGGCGCTGTCAGGCGCTCCTTGGACAGGGGTGGAGTTTCATGCATGGAGTTGGATTCTTTCATTTCTCACATCACTAGGTAGAGAGGGGATACTAAGAAATTAATGGAGATCTGAAGCATAATTAAGGGGAGCATATTTTAATGTTGTAAATTACTACTTGTTATTGGAAATTAATGATTTAATTAATATTTTAATATAATTTATTTCTAAATTTTAAGATGATGGATTTTAACAATATTTGTTTAAAAAACTAAATAAATTGATGAGGTATTTTTAGGCTGTTTTGACCTTTAAAAGTGCTTTCAATATTTTTTATCAAACGGATATTTTTTTTCATCCAAACGGACTTTTTAAGTATTAAACGTACTTTTAGGCATCTCAAACGGACATCCAAAATAATATCAATGTCCCCCTCAAGGGCCAAGGCTAACAAAAACATTAAATTTCAGGAATATTTTTGTACAGAAGGAATCCATTGCAATTTTCAGATGGTTTAGAAAGAATATTGTAAATTGACTCATAACTTGAAGGAGGATCGTGCCCTTTTCCCAACAAATAAACTAAAAGTGGATTAGGACACAAAAGTAGCCTAACACGTTTATTAAAATTGGAATTAGGGAATTAATTAGACCAAGTTTGCTAGTAATTCAAGTAGCTTAAAGAATGTCCGAATAAGTTTTGAATTGTTGCTCACCTACTCAAACAAGTAGGCCTCATAAATTTCTCTCATATTAATAGACAGCAAAAAGCTAGAGATCAAGATCCACTAGACTGTATCTCTGGCTCTAAAACAAAAACAAAATATCCACTAGACTGTAGGCTGAGGCATCTATATTTATTTATTTTACTTATTTATTACAAAAGCAGCAGACACCATGAGCTCTTTGAGCTTCTTTGGTTAATCATAGAGTTGCTCTGTAACAAGACAATTATTTAGGATTGAGACAATTTTAGCCCAGGTTCATACAATATGTTAATGTGCTATAGGAGGGAGGATTCATATAATGACTGGGGAAGTACTTTCCTCAAGTGAAGATCATTGAGACAAGCTCATAGATGTGAATTAAAATGCAAAACATCAATTTTATTGATTTCGAAATATAAGAATAGATACAATATGTTTAAAACCATATATGTCTAGAGGCTTTGGACTATATAATTTTAAAAGTTGCTGTTTTTCCTCATGCTCTCTATATTTGCTGCATGTATGTTATTACTTATCAAAAAAGAAATCCATGGTCCTATTTGCGCTTTGTTTGATCATTCTTTTAATTTAATCTCTATCATAGTAGTTGTTACTCTCAGGTTACTTTGGCTTTTGCTTTCATGGTTCTATTTCTTATTATTTGCTCTTTATTGTTTTTTTCTTATATTTTTATGTGAAGACAACATTTGAGGATGTTTTCCCTGCTGAGGCAACAAGTGTTGAAGAGTATTTGCAGCAGGTAGTTTTCTTTCTTCAAAAATTCTCACTAAGAATCTGACATAAATATTTTACTATCACGGGACCCAATTGGAGAAAAGAAATACTCAAGGGCCTTTTTTTGTTCTTTTCCCTCCAATTTTTTTGTAAAAGCGAACCTCCAGAGGTTCCTGGCTTTGTCCCTGAGTATCATCATTATGCCTACTGTCATGTCCTTTGGAATTTTCTTTATCTTTAGGATTGCTTTGGCATGTTTATTTGCTTCAATTCAAATTGCTGGCATAGCCTGAAATATGTATTTCGTTGGCTAAAATTATGAATTATGGTGGGGATGGGAACTTTAATAGTTTTTCAGTAAAATGTTGGTGTGAATTGTATGTAATGGATATAACACGTAGATTCATGCGTTTGGCGCCTGTTGTACATTCTTTTGCTTTCTAACTTTGGTGCTAGCATGATTCAAAGACCAGAATTACTGATGGTATAGACAAAAATGACTTTTGGATTCTATTTCCTCCATAGTTATGATTACGTGTCTGTCATTACTTACTCACTAGTGCTGCAAATTTTAAAGAGTCAATGGTCAATTGCTCATCAGCAATCTTGCTTGACTTTCTCTGTTAAATACATGATGATACTCGTATTCTATATTTTGGTTTCAAATATACTAATAAGCTACAGATTTTTTATTTGGAAGTGGCTGAAGACCAATTCAAGGTTTAAGTTTAAATTAGTTCTGGTTCTAGGCTTAGAAGAGATTCTTGAAAATCTACCAGTTGACCAACAAGAGCAAGGAACACAGCTATCAGCTTGTTCTGGGGTGTTTTGACCTGCTCTATAAATAGATATGTTTTTTTTTTTGGGTCTTGTTCTATATATGTACTTTTTTTTAAAAATGTTTCTCTGCATGCCATTATGAAAGTTCGTTAGGTATGATGATGATCCTAGCAATAGATGGTAGGTTACCACTTGGTCAAAGGAGATGGACTTAATGTTCTTGTTCCACACAATTAAGTTTCCACTGTTACCGGCTCTTGCTATCTTGCCCTTGATACCTAAAATTTATTTCATTGCTTTAAGTGATAAAGTTTAATATTTTATGAGACTGGGCTAGTCCCCTAACTTTTGCTTTCCATTTGTTTAGGATCCCTAACAAAACTGGTTTCCTGTGAAGCTTTTAAAATTTAGAATTAGTGATGAACTAATTATAAATAAATTAAGCTGTGAATGTATTTCAGCTGATTTCTTAAGTGCAAATTTGTGAATGACTTCATACGCAAGCGGGATTCTTGAAAATGGGGGAAAATCTGAATTCAATGTAATTTCTAGGAATCTGGTTGTTGAAGTCATAAACAAATGCCTGGTTATGTAAACAAAGCTGCCATCTGCTTTAGGATGTGCTATTTTTTTATTCAATCTGCACTGCCAGCCTATATGCATGTTCATTTAATGTCCCTTTGTGTCATGTGAACTTGTTCAGAATTAGCACTCTTTTGGGCCCCAGATTAAAGTTCCGTGAATCTTTTGTTTTCGAAAAACTTGTTTCTTAGTCATTCTTCATTTATATATTCACATCTCTGTTTTCCATAAGTAACACTTTGTACGGCCCCATGCATCTCATTATTTTTACTGCATCAATATAGCTTTTGGTAAAGCAGTATGGCAAGATTTATTGGGATATTTGAGAAATAGTTGAATCTCTATCGGATTTTTTTTTAATAATAATTATATATATATTAATTTCTTATAATTTTTCTTTCTTTCAATCTTCAACTTTAACTTTTATTTGATACATCGCTCTATATATCTAGCTAATAAAATCTAAACTTGAATTGGCAATCTTATCGAAGTGTTGTTTTACCTATCTTCTACTTGCAATGAAAAGTTAGAATCATATAACTAAACCATGCCTGTCTCTTTCTCTATTCCACCCCGGCCTCTTCCCCCTTCCAACATGAACATGCAGTTTGATTGTGCCGTTACAGTACAGCTTCTTTGTCCTGACCAAGATAATTCTAATTTGGTTTCATGAATCTGCTTTCTTTTGAGTACCTCACAGAGTATTCGCCACTTTCCTCTTGCACTTTTGAGAGTGTTTGATATTGGTATCTTGATAATGGTGCATGTGATATTTCTTCTCAGGTTCATGAGATGGCAATGGTCTCAGCCATTCAGGAAGCTCAGAGGGATAATCTCAGAAGCTTTAATGATTACGTGATGAAAGTTTTACAGGTTATGACATTATCAAATTTTTGGGTTTGTTTCTTTATATTTTGGGCGTATACTTCCACACGCTTGCGACACACATTTGTAGGTATTTCTTGGAGCTACAATTTAGCTTCAAAATTTTCATCATGGAGTGTTCATTTTGGACCATTCATAATAGATCTGACATATTTTATTAGTATTTTTCTTTGCTTACTGGGCTTTTTAACCCTGATTGTGAGTTGATTTCCTTGCTTATTGTGCTTTGAACTCTAAATGCTATGTATAACTTTATCTATAACATGAGGATTGGCAAAAGGAAAAACGCGACTTTCTTCAGAGCTTAAGCTGAATTTCAACATTACCTAGGACTAATATGATTGAAACCCGCTTTGGGGGTTCTCATCCTGGTCAAACAGTGTCCATTGCATCTAGCCCTCAAGTTTCACCTAGTCCATCTGGCACAGGTTATAATTTTGTATGGTATCATATTATTTCAATGCTGATGTTAACATTTCCAAACTGGATATTGTTAATGAATGCTTGTGTGTTTTGTTATAGATCTTTCTTTTAGTTTATTTGATTATTGCTTCTCTTTCGTTGGTTGAACGCTTAATCTATATTGTCGTGTGTTCATATGAACTTTACTTTTGGTAACGATTAGAAGTCCCCCCCCCAACCCCCCCCAACAATATTTTTTCTATAAGCATCTTGCTCAAGTGCAGATATCTTGGAAATGGTTGTTTCGAAGCTCATATTTGCATTGGTTATTTCAACACTCATGTTTTGTGAACATCTTTTGATCTCATATAGGCTGCTTTTGGTGGAGCTGTTGGAAATTTGCAAAGAGTCCGTGCCTTTCTTCGGGTTTGTTCGCATGTTTCTATTGAATTTTCTGGAATCGCATATAAAGACACATTATCATCCTGACAAAAAAATTAATTATGTTGTCTTAATTTTATTTGTTTTTGTGCAGATTCGTTTAAGAGATTATGGAGTTCTGGATTTTGATGCAGGTGATGCTCGTAGACAACCTCCCGTTGATACCACTTGGCGGCAGGTCTTGAATACGTATAATTTTATTTTGTAATTCAGCTTGCATTTCGTTAGTCAATCTACTTGTTTTAATTTATGATATGAAAGAAAGTTTTCTTCTGCCCTATATATTTTTTCAAGGGTTCTCAAATGGAAAGGACCCTCTGGTATACCCCTATGTTTTGCTTTTAAGTTTTAAACTTTTAAGCATCCAGTTGCTACCAGCTGTCTTATACTGGTCAAAGGAAACAGGAGATGAAGGATATAACGTTGATGCTGCCCAAATGGCAATCGTGTTAGCAGACCATGCTGTCCCTTCTGAGGGAGCTGGTGCTGGACTGGGAGTGATGGATGCTTATGCCGAGGCATCTAGTATAATTAGGCAGTACAATTTCTGTGACGGATTCACTTCTCCAGATTTAAGGTTTTAGGATTCAGGGTTGGTGATTAGACAACCCAAACAAGATTAGAGCAAATAAATTCGATATGATTTCTCTCATAATTGCAAAATTGCATGAGATCTCGATCTACTCATAGAACCCAAAAGTTGAAGGATTTCAAATTGGTTTTAACATTGTCATATTGGTAATCCGTCATTTCAAATTGGCTCTAACTAGAAACTAAAGAGATGGCCATCCCATTGGTTTTCTTTTCTCTTTTTCCTTTTTTAATTCTTCTAATTTATATATAGATATTTTTGTCTTGCCAAAATTTTGAAGGTATTTTTGTTTTTTGCTGGCCTCTGGGAGACAACGAAATTTTTTTACTAGTTTAGGAACAACATTAACAAGATAGTAGTTTGAGAGGAATATAAATACTTTTCCCAAAACCCAAATGATATAATGGAGTTATAAATACAACTATAATGGAGTTACCTCTGAGAACTTGAATACTTATAATATAATCAAAATCACATCAATAATCAAATCACATCGCATATACTTTTAATACATAGATAGTTGCATAATACAATAAAATGAACAATAAAAGATCCAAGAAATGGTATAGTATCTTACTTAGTCCTAAAACTTGTTTAGTCAAGCTACTTAGATAACATTTGGTTTCTTACTTTTGTTTATTTATTACATCGGAAGAATGGCAAAGGATACATACATTGCCAAAATATCAGGCAGACATATGTAATTTAATTGTTAATTCAGGTTTAATATATTTTACTGTAGATAATAATTTTCTAAATGGAATTATACAACAGCAAATTAGCAATAAACCATAATATTCATCACAAAAGTAGCAATATTTTTGTCCATACATGATTTCAGGGTACTCGTCAAACTAAAGAAAAAAAGAAAACATATTCGTTTGAGTTTAGAGCATCGGATAATGTCACGATATAAGTGCTTGCATATATACCTAATCTAGACAATAGTGGTCAATTAAGAGAAAGCAACCTAGTATCATAATTCTCTTTGCTCTTTGCACTTTCCTCCTTGCTTGGCTTCTCTAAATCTACTTACCCCTGCAAGCATAACACCAATTAGCACTTACACAAAAGACTAACATCAGTGTCATTCTCATCATGCACACATCAAAGAATTGAAGCTCCCCCGAGCTAAGTAGCTAGTGCATTGTGAAAGCATGGTTAAAAGTAAAAATTGATGGCAACAACACAGGTTAACTTATAACTTGATAAACGGTAGCATCTTAGTATCCTGCATGCTCTTACACGCATTTCTTGTAGATTCTAAGGATTTTTGAAGTATTTAAAAATCAAGCGCATTCAGCATCCAATTAAGCTGGTAAGGTGTGCAACACCCCACAATGAGGCAAACTCAACCCCGGAAAGACAAAATCTATCGTCAAGCTACATGTTCTGTTTGACAGAGGTTTCTACCTATCACTTCTTTAATGTAATTATTGGCTTTATGCACACCTAATGATTTATAGAGATATCAAATGAGGCCATGCGTCTTTCATCCTTTTGCTATATATATATATCAAATCAACCTCACACTTGGAAGAAAAACAATGATATGGTACAGATGATAAGAAAATAGCATCATAATAAAGTTCATGAGTAATCATCAATAATAATAATAATAAACCTTCTCCTATAGGTGATCTTCTGTTCTAAAATTGAGAAATTCAACACTTAAAAAAAAAAAAAAAAAGTTTATTTAAGTTATGATATGCTTCACAAATTAAGCACTAGAAAAAGCTATGGAAGATTACTACATGAGCACAGAAAATATAAAGAGAGAAATTTGGATTGAAACTTACAGTAAACACCACTCCAATATGGTAGTTGGCTCATCAATCTTAAATTTATGGGACCAAACAACTGAGATGCCCAAACTCTCATCCTCGGTATACGAGTTACATCGATTATGTCGCACTGAATATGATAATCATTATCTACATGTAGTGGGCAATGTAAAATGCAGAACCTGTGATTCTCTAAATGGACGAATGCAGGAAAAAGGATCATCACATCGAGGAAGTTCGATACCATCCAGATTTCGAGGAACATATCCAAGTCTAAATCATAGCAAAGCAAGTCCAAGTCATTTGTAATCCAGTATAAAAATTGGCCACGGCCTGTGCCGTTCCTTGCGTTCCTAAAGGACAACTGGGATGTATCTTGCGCTGTGCGGCTCAAGCATCTTCCAATCTCCATGCCCGACGTCATAAACAAAGAAAAGAGCAGAGAGATTATCATAAGAACAGCCGCCATTAATCGGCGGTGACTGTGGTACTTCTGAAGCAACAAGGATCCTGTTGGGATTCTCAAGAGCTGCAGAAATTCTAAAATAAGACATTTCGTATGGAGGTTCAGGTAAGACTACCCACTTGTTAGTGACGGGGTCAAAAACCTCGGCATAGAAGTCTCGAGATGGCATATCGGAGCCCAAAACATAGAGTTTAGAATCTAAGACCAATTTGTGAGGTTCGCTTCTGTAAGCGTTCATTGATGGAGCACGGATCCAACCATCCGTCATGGGACCGATAGCATCCAGCTTAAATACAGAATCATCAGGACCAAAGAGTAAATAGTGGAACCTAGGGCCGCGAAGTTAGACTTCCACGAATGATTTCTACCCAAAATGGTTCGATCGTCCGTTCCTCACTGATGAACATACCGTCCGCATCGACCCCAATGTGAATGCCATACCACCTCCCAAGCACCGCCGTATTATAAAAGACTGGCATACAGATAGCGATTTCGTAAGTAGAAGGAGGACCAGATGGTTTAGGTCCAGCAGCAATTGATGAGGCAGTACGGCATGACCACGAACTGAATCGCCCCGAAAGGCGTCGAATCGGATTCGGAAACGGCATCAGGATCACAGAGTACTTGCGATGAGGGAGGGCGGGTAGATATAAATGGACCTGAGACGAAGAAGAGATTTGGGATTTTAGGGTTTGGGGAGTTTCAAAGGCGGTGGAGTGAGCTAGGTTAGGTGTGGATTGATAAGACTTAAGGAGATGGGTAGGTGAGGTGGCTTGATCTGGAGATAGGAATGTTTTCGCGCGAGTGGGCCCCAATTGTCTCATACAGAATAATAAGAAGACAATAATAATAATAATAATTTGCAACTTTATGCTTTTACCCTTATTTTTTGTTCATCAAACTTAAATCAGCAGGGTTATGTTCGTCTTTTGGTCGTTTTAATTACTTTTTGCCCTTATGCATTGTAGAGAATTGAATGATTCTTTTGGTTTTTTTTTTTTTTATCATTGTCCCTGCACTAATTGCCTATTTTACCCTTACCTTAAAGCTATAAAGCCTATCCACCCTTGGAATTAAAAAAATTGCTGTTGTTTGTTTTGTCATTTTGAAGCTCTTTTTCTTTGATTGCATGGAGTTACGGTTCTATCCTTCTTTTTCTTGTCATAATAAATCGGGTGGAGTTAGTTTTGTCTTTTAACATTTCTACTAACTCTATTAGCCTATTAGTTGGATTTTGGGCGAAAATTTTGATTTGTCCCTCATTAGTTTGAATATCCCTTTCCTCTCTTTTGTGAATACTTTTTTTTAAAAAAAAAATACAAACATCAGATTTTCATTCTTTAGACTTTCCTTTATCGATAAATTCCACTTCATTTCATTATTGTTGAATTATTTGTGTATTTGTTTAATTAATTGTATGAGAAACTTTCAATTAGCAGAATCGAAAAATTTGAAAAGTTGGGAGCCTGGGTGACAGTTACAAGAAGCAAGAGGCATGCAAATAGAGTCTATGATCATGTGAAGCATGAATGCCTAAAAGTGAGTTAATAACCAAATCCTAAATATTTGGTTCAGTTTTTTCACGAATTTAGTTTCTTTAATATTTGCTGAATTCAAGCCTTAGAATTGCGTGTAAAGCATAGTTAAATTTAGTCTTTCACCAACTGAACTTTGATCCAAGTCTTTAAGAGGCAGCTCAATCGATTAGGCCTCTCAATCGACTAAGAATTACCCCTTATGAAGCGGAAGTCACTAATTCAAATTCTCATATAAAGAAAAATATATATATATATATATATATATATATATATGACCCAAAAACATTCAAGTTTATTAGCAAACCACTTCAATAAAATGCCAGATTTCGCCAAATTTCGCCATTTTCGTCCACCACATCCACCCACAAAATTCACAAACAAATAAGTGAACAAAAAGTATAATCAGATCAAAAGAAAGAAACCCCATGGGAAAAAAAAAAAAATTGTGGGTTTTATTCAAAAACAAAAATAAAAATAAAAAATCCAGAAAAAATCCACTCTGATTCACTTTGTACTGGGTCTCCCTCTCGTGTCTCATCTCTTTCTATGCTTTACTATTTGAGTGGAAGCAAGTGAAAGAAAAATTTGCAAAACAGAAACAAAATCCAAAGAAGATGAGCAGTGGAGCAGGGAAGATCGTGTGCGTCACTAGTGCGTTCGGTTTCATTTTTCCTGGTTGCGGCTTTTAAATGTTTAATTACATTTTTATTGAATCTTTTGATAACTATCAGGGATATTGAAGAGGCGATGATTGAGAGTATGGGTGTTCAGGTGGGCGGTTATAGCCATCGTTTATAACCACTTTTAATAACCATTAATCGCTAATCGTTTTTGTAAAATGGTTATTAAAAACCGCTAACCGCCTATGGCGGTTCCGGTTAGCGGTTTTACGGGTATGAAAAATCCTTTATTTATATATAATTGTATATTAATTAAATATATAAAAAAATCCAAAACGATGCTGTTTTGGTTGGAGAATAAGGTGAAACATAAGGCATATAATATTTGTTTTGCTTACATGTGTTGGTTTTAAACTTTTAGTGGTTTGTAGTATGATTAGGCTTTGGGTTATTTAATGGATTTGAGCATTATGACTATATATGTGAAATAAGCCCAAAAAATAGCATTTTTTTTTGGCAAATAGGGCAAAATAAGCCTAAAATATATGAAAAATAATGGCCTAAAATATAAAAAAGCTCAAAAGTTCATTTGTAAAAAACCGGTTATAACCATTTTGTTAGCGGTTTGAATAACCGCTAATCGTCTAGGCGGAGGCAGGTGTGGTATTAAAAATCCGATAACCACCTAAAGTGAAGGGGGTTGTGGTTATTACAAATAACCGCCAATTATAACCGCTTTAACACCCTTAATTGAGAGGTATTCAGGACATTGGGATATTGGGTCTGGTTTTGGGTCGTGATTCTAGGAAAGAAAGAGGCGGCGTCGGTGTGAAGGAAAGAAGGAAGTGAAATATGTTGAGGGTATTTTGGGGGAAATTGAAATATATTAAGGGTATTTTGGGTAAAGAAATATTGTTATGTAGAATGGGGGGGCAAAAATGGAAGAAAAACACTTAAAGTGACATGTGTACCGTTGACCGTTTATTTCAACGAAGCTGACTGACGGAATGGGACTATTGACTAGGGTTAAATAGTTTGATGGGATTGGGTATCACACTTGACAGTTCATGGGGACAAATGGTTAATGCCATGTAGTTCTTGTGGGCTAAAGGTAGTTTCCTCTTTTTTTTATTTATTTATTATTATTATTTTTTGAGTTTAGTTTTGGGGTTAAATCTTGCTTTTTTAGGATAATCTTGGAGTTTTTGGTGAATTCCTTTTTCAGTGGCTTTAAGCTAATGTCATCATTATCTTTTAGGTCTAAAGTGGACCAAAATGTGTGCATTGAATAGATTTTGGGTAGGCCTAGATTTAGCCGCCACAGTTTTGACCATTTTAGGCCTGTCAGCTAACATTTACAGACTCTAGGGCCTTGTTTGTTAAACTCCCTCTCATCCCCTCACATACCCCCACATTTCATCACATTATTCACTTCATTTTTTTCAAAAAAGAAAAATCAAATCACTACAAAATAAAAATTTTTCACTTTTCAATACCACTTTCATTTTCGAGGGAGTGAACCGAACACTCTATATGGTTTTTCTTTTTTCTTTCATGGCCATGGCTCATCTAGAAAATTAATTTTATTTGCATCCTTCAAATGCAATGGATTCTAAATGTTTTGTTGAATTAGAAAGTCATGGGCTAGGAGTTTTTTTTTTAGTCAGAATTTGAATTTTAAATTGGAATGATGATAACGTCTGCCCTGTCCTCTTTGATGAACATTCGAGCTACAAAATGGCAAATTCGCTCTAGACCCATTTTATATCTTCCAGACTTGTGCGGCAGTAGGAGCACTTCCCCTTTGTTTTCTGTGCTTTTTTCTTGAATTCCATGCATTCTTTAATCTTCATTTCATCGAAGGGAACATTGTTTCATACTATAAATGCTAAGAGTACACACATTTGCAATTTTCACATTCATATTTTATACCTGGTAAAATATTTTGCAATTTTACACACATTCATATTAGGAAAAGTATTGTTCATCGGACGTTTGAAGTGATTTTCAATTCGCCATTAAAGTTAAATTTTCTCAATTGACCCCGAAGTTTCAATTTTTTTTCAATTCAGTACTTTTGATTTTTTCCCAAATGCCATCAACAGATATTCGTGAACAATGAACAACAATTCCGTGAATTTTGGACGAATTTTGGCAAAACCTAAAAAAAATTTCCTCTTTTTTTTTTTTCTGATCCTAAACTGTAAATACATCGGAGAAAGTTTATGAATCAAATCGCGAATCGAATCCAGAAATTTTTAGAATTTGCCAAAATCACTGTTCATCGAAGAAGAGTTTAGGAGCTAAGAGCATGACGTCAAAGAAAAGGTTTGCGGATTCGCAAAATCGCAGAATCCAGGTTTTCAAAATTCACCAGAAGTTAAGAACATTTTGGGAAATAAAAATCCCTGTTGAAGGCATTTTAGAAAGAAAAAAAAAAGTAGACTGATTTGAAAAAAAATTAAAATTTTGGGGAGTCGACTTAAAAATTAAAACTTTGATAGCCAAATTAAAATTTGTTGTCAACTTTAAAGGATAAATAGTATTTTTCCCTTCATATTTTACTTGATCAACTTCCCCATGTTTATTTCCCCAATATTAAAAAGAATCATAGACAATCTCTCGACGTTATTTAAAAATAAAAAATTAAAATTAAAAAACTAAATTTCTTTTGGGTGGTGTATCCATCGTCACCAAAAGGAATGTTGGAATTTCTCAACTTATATTTTTTGTTTCTAATTATTTTTAAAAGGCATGGAGAAAATGAGTCAAAAGATGGGGTAGAATGAAAGCTCTAGGCGTTGAAAATATGGACCCTTTAATGCATAAAGAACGCAGACCCCATAACTAAATCATACCTCACCGTTTATTAAAAAAAAAAAAAAAAAAAAATCATACCTCACCCATCCAGGTGTTTACCAACATTATATAATTTTTAGAAAGGTTAAATACTTAGTTACCCTTATAGGATTTGATTTTTAGAAAGATTAAATACTTAATTACCCTTACACTTATATAATTTTTTTTATAGGATTTGATTTTTATCACAAAATGCCTTATAATTTTAATAAAAAATTAAATTGATTCTTCAATCCGTTAACGTTAGTTAACTAAAAAAATAACACGTGAATAAATTAAATCTTCCTGCGTATCATGTAATTTTTTTTTTTATTTATTTGAAAAAATTAAAGATATATATTATATAAAAAAAATGTAAAATTTAGAGTAGCCAACACCACCCCAAGACCCACTGGGAGCCACCCCCCAGGGGCCAACGGGTTGGTACTTCCGCCATTATCTTCACCAAATGAAGCCATGATATTCGAAGCAGTAAATCAGAGCAGAAGAAAAAGATGGTAATTTAGATTCTCTCTGTTACCAATTTTTTGTTTTTTGTTTTTGCTTTCGTTTTAGAGAAGCAATTCGCTAATTGAATTTTCCTTGTCGTATATGCATCCGGGTTTTCCTTTGTTTCTAGAAACTAATCTTCTACCTCTGTGGCTTGGGGTCCTTCTCACTGAGTTCTTCTACGCTTGCATATTTCATGAAGATGCCAAAAAACTGGAACCAGTCTCTGCCGTTGGCCACCCCCTTTACGCAAAGGAAGAACACCCACAACTTTTTGAAAATATTTTTTTATTTAAATAAAAATAAAAAATCAATTACACGACACATGACAAATTTAATTGGACACGAGTTATTTTCGTTAGTAAACTAACGATCTAACTGACAGAATGATCAATTTGTTACTTCATCAAAACCACAAGACCTCCAATGCTAAAAATCAAACCCCAATGAAGAAAAAAAAAAGTCAAACCCTATGAGATAATTAGGTATTTAATACTTAATAAAATATTAACTATTTTTTTTTTTAATTTTTTATCCACTAAAAAGTATATTTGCTACTATATATTGATTTTTTTTTTTTTTTGGGATTCCTAGAATCATATATATATATACAAATATAATTCTATATCTATTTACGGGCATTGTTACAAAATTTCAACCCAATATTCAGTGAAACAAAATGAGAAAAGAGACAAATGTTGTTAAAATGTAAAAATAATGTCATGATATATACAAGTGCTGGCACATATACCAAATCTAAACAATAGTGGTCAATTAAGAGAAAGGAACCTAGTATCAAAATTCTCTTTGCCCTTGGTTCTTGGCACTTTCCTCCTCGCTTAGCTTATCTAAAATCTACTTACCCCTGCAAGTAAAAACCAATTAGCACTTACATAAAAGACTAACATCAGTGTCATTATTGACACGTGCAAATCAAAGAATTGATGCTCCCCATAGCTAAGTAGCTAGTGCATTGTTAAGGCATGGTAAAGAGTAAAAATTGATGGCAGAAACACAGGTCCTACCATCATGCTCAAGAACTACATCCAGGTTCACATATAATTTGATAAACGGTAGCATCATAGTAATCAAATTAACTTATAATTTGATGCTCCACCATAGCATCATTTCCTGTAAATTCTAAAGGATTTTTGAAGATTTTACAAATGGAGCACATTAGGCATCCAATTAAGTTGGTAAGGTGTGCAACACCCCATAACGAGGCAAACTAAAATCCGAAAAGACACCCTATTTTCTAGCTACATGCTCTGTTTGACACAGGTTTCGACCTGTCACTTGATCAATGTAATTATTGGCATTATGCACACCTAATGACTTACAGAGATATCAAATGAGGCCATGCGTTTTTCACCTTTTTGCCGTACATGTATATCAAGTCAACCCTCACACGTAGAAAAAAAAAATAAATAAATAAAACAATGAAATGGTACAAACAGTAAGAAAATAGCATCATAATAAATTTCATGAGTAATCGATAACATATTTCCTACAAATTACAAAATATCAACTTACAAGAACTGTTAACAAAATTTAATTGCGGTCGTGAACAAACATACCTCGAGTAGAGCCACCCCCATTCACGTCAACCTCTATCAACTTCTAAACAAACCTGTCACAAATTAAGGTACTGTTTTAGCAACTATAATACTACTAAAATCAATTCAATAAAAAAAAAAAAAAGAAAAGAAAAGAAAAGAGAATACTAATGAAATGAAAATCAATCTATCAATTATAGAATTTTAACCTATAAGGTTCGACATCAAATCCATATGTATCTGACTTCAAAATTTGCATAAGTTTAGGCATGTTAAAACGATAGTTAAATCTAACAACGTTCCGCAGAACAGCATCTAGGATTTTAGAGCAAATCCCTGGTAAAAATATATTCAGCAGGGCCGAGCAGTAGTCAGGAGAATTTACCTGTCATTCAACAAGACAAAGACAGTTGATATACGAACAAATTTAGTTGCTTATAAAAATTCACAATAATGAAAAACACAACGATTAAAATTACCTTGTCATGATCCTTATAATGGTGGTTGACGTTCCTTAGAAACAGGGGTATACTATTATAATTCACAGAGGGGCGTTTACGAAGACATTTTTTATCCGTATAATGAAGAATTTTGTAAAAAGCAGATGTCTTGGATAAAGCCTGGTGCCAGTGATCTATGTCATAGACGGCGGCGTTTGCTTGCAAATCAATTCGGTTATCAAACCGATTTTCGTCAATCTTACGATATTCAGATATTGCATCAATGAAGCGCCTCCTTTCGTTAGCATCGAAAAACAAGGGGTGACAAAGAATAAAAAAGCTAGATTCTCTAATATGTAATGAGGGGGCCAAAAACATTCTCGAAAAAAACAAGTTAAATTCAACTGGGAGGATACTCATATCTTTAAAATTTTCATTGATTATATTATAGACAAGGCTTCGAAAACAAAGCAAATCATGAGTGATACCAGGCACCAAGTAATTTGGATCTGTGGTGTAGACGGGAGTAAACGGACATGAAACAGTCAGACTCGGAAGGGTAATGCGAAATTGCGTTCCAACACTACCACAATAGGAACTAGCCAAGTGAAAACTCCTAAGGGTTTTCGCTATAGCCTTGAACATTTTTTGTCCACCCCTCCCGAATCCTGTAAGCCTTTCATTGGACACTTGAAATA
Organism: Carpinus viminea; assembly: GCA_013348765.1. NCBI lineage: Eukaryota > Viridiplantae > Streptophyta > Magnoliopsida > Fagales > Betulaceae > Carpinus > Carpinus viminea. The sequence continues at coordinate 33,558,705 of CP054674.1, read as the reverse complement.
TCTCATAGAAACGGAATAGGCGAGTATCAGATCGCATCGTGTTTAACCACTCGTCTAAACTCTACAAAAAAAAAACACAAATAAAATTAAAGAAAAGGCAGCGTTTGATTAAGAAATAGAAAAACAACAAACAGAAGAAAAAGAAAACTGACCATTGATGTAACGGAAGGATGTTGAGGAGGGACTATCGGATTAGGCGTTCTGCCTATCGAAGGCTGAGGAAGCCATTCAATGATTGGAACATTCGGAAATAGCGACATAGTTTAACTTCCACCTGGTTCTATGATCTTTGGGTTTAGATCAACGTCTTTGGTCTTCGCCATTATATTGATAAATCGAACTCTAAAAATAGAAAAATAACAGAGCGCTGCAGAAAACCTGACCTTAAGCCGGTTCAGGAAAAAAAATTTCAAGTTCAATAAACTCCCCGATGAAGGTAGCTTATTGGAGAAAATTTTCGAAGTGTGCATCGACAGAATGTGCAGCTAAATGAAGAAACGTGCAGTGAAAGTGTGTAGCTGAAAGGGAAAGTGTAATGAAAATCAGATTTTGAGCCTTTGGGTTTGGCATGATGGCCACTTATGAGGTCTGACGGTAGCGGTGCATCGAGCCTTGGGTTTGGCAGGATGGCACTGGTGGGTCTGACGGCATTATTGATGAGTTTCTCGCCATCTCCTTGTAAGCCATTTCTTTCCCCAGTAAAATTACCGCGTTGCTCACTGAACGAAGTCTGACGACCATCATCTCTCTCTCTCTCTCTCTCTCTCTCTCGCCATCTCCCTCCTGGTCAGCCAGCTATTTCTTTCCCCAGTAAAAATTAACCGCGTTGCTCACTGAACGAGGTCTGACGACCATCATCTCTCTCTCTCGCCTTCTCCTTTGTCAGCCAGCTACCCTCTTCCGGAAATCCAGTAGCCTGGCAACAGAACAATGAGCATGGAGAAGGTCTGAGTGAAATTCGAGGGACGATCATTTTAGGTCTTCAAATTTTCAACCGTTGGATTTGATAAAATAATTAAATTTTAACTATTAACGGTCCGATTTCGTTTACCAACATCTTATCTCATGCGGCCGTTTTTACTTACATTAGTTGTACTTGTTCAATATGGTCCGTTGATAATATATACATTTTCACCATTTAATTTTAATCTTTAGATTAGATCAAACTAGACAAATTCTACGGTGTTTCTACTACACCATATATGTACGTTTTAGCAAATGTTTGAAAGTTGTCATTCATTTATATCATCTAACGATTATTAGAGCATCCACAAGTCTGAACGGCTGAAAATTTAAGACATACAACACGCATTACGAAGTTTGGTTGTCTGTGCGTTGTGGGCAACGAGATCACGTGGCAATAATCCTCTGCACGCGTCTCATGGTGAGACCGGTTCCTTTATTCCATAGTAGATCCAAACCGTTTATTAGGATCTTGATTTTTTAATTCCATTTAGAATGCTCATTGTCATGCAGTATACCATTTAACTCTCACTTTCGAAATGGCTTACAACTGTATTTTTTTTTTTTTTTATCAAATCCAACTGTAGAGATTAAATTGAATTAACTTGGATGGCTAAGATTAAATTTAATTAAATTTCAAAATTTAGGACTTTTCTCATAGACCTTGCGTGAGAACATTTTAAAATGTAAGTTGGGGATTGGCACTCCATGTCAACGACGACCCTAATATTTAATGCACCCTTCCCGTTGAAAATTTGACAATTATCTTGAAGACTTTCTTTCTTTTCTTTTTTCTTTTTTTAATATTATTTTTTAAAACGATTTAAAACAAAAACAAAACCGGAAATTAAAAAAAAAAAAGAAAAGAAAAAAAAAAGACTCTTTTTAATTTGTTTTTAAAAAAATTAATTTCTTCGAATGAAAATTTTTAATTTTTTTAAAAAGGAATTTTTATTTTAAAAAAATTATAAAACAAAAATTACAAAAAAATAAAAAATAAAAAACACAAGAAAGAATTGAAATTACTGGTAGTTAGTTATCGGGAGAAGCATTGACAATGTTTCAATATTTTGAGGAGATATTGTCATAGACTTACAATTGAAAGTTTGCGAAATAAATTATCAATTAGGTGACAGTTTGAGAGAAATATGTTAACTTTTTTCACTAAATTATAATGATTTTTATATAACATCACACTATTAACTAACAAACAATTGTCATATATGTGTGTGTGGAAACTTTACTAACTCCTAAAACTTTCGCGTTTTTTGCAAATAGTCTCCTAATGTTCAAAAACTCCCACTTAGATGTATCAAAATTTGGTTTTCTCTCACTTCGCTCCTTCAGTACAGAAAATCCTAATGAAACCCTTTGTAATGCCAATTTTGCTCCTGACTCTAAAACTAGACCCTTTTTTTTTTTCCAAAACTATAACACCCACCTTTTGGCATTAATTTTATTTTTATTTTTTGTATATAAAAAGATAAAAATCGAGGGTTGTTTGGCCAAAATGGGGTAATCCGGCCTGTATGGGGGTGGCTGAAGTCACCCTAGGCCTTTTGGGGGTGGTACAACCATCCCAAAAGCCTAATAAAACCCACTTTTTTTTTTTGCCTTTTGGGGGGTAACCAGACCACCCCCTTGGGTATGGGGGTGGCCACCCCTTGGCAAAAAATGGGGTGGCCGGACCACCCTATTTTGGCCAAGGAAGTGGCTAGAGCCACCCCCGACTTTTATCTTCTTTTTTATTAAAAATAAAATAAAATAAAAAATTTAATGCCCAAAACGACGCTGTTTTGGGCTAGGTGAATATTGTAGTTTTGGAACCTAAAATTGTTTGGTTTTGAAGTCAGAGGTAAAATTGGCATTGCAAAAGATTTTCTCTACGGAATGAGTAAAGTGAGAGAAAACTAAACTTTAATATACCTAAGTGAAAATTTTTGAGTATTGGAGTGTCTACAAAAAGCACAAAAGTTCAAGGGGTTAATGAAGTTTCATTTAGTTAAAATGTTTTTTTCCCCCTTCACCGATTTGAATAGAAAAATAATAATAATAATAATAATGCTCAAAACATAAAAACTATTTTCAATTTTGTGTCACATTATAACATTTTTTTAAAATAATAATAATTAAAATGACTTATTGATTATTGACCATTAAAGAATTTGGAGTTAGTATTGTCCCCATTGCTCGAAGGATTTGCTTGCACTTTATAGTTGCCAATGCATGATGCATCATAATAGCTGAATATCATATCTCAAAACACTTAGAAAGCTTCGAGATTGTCAAACGCCAAAGACTATTTGATGTGGCAATGAATAGAAGATGCCAATGACCGTTTGAAATCATCAAAACTGAATTTATTTGATACACCATAATAGAATTGATTACTGTAAATTATTCTTAGGGTTGTATTCTAATAAGTAATCCATGCATCAAGGTAGGTAGTTGGACAACCCAAATAAGATTGGAGCAACTGAATTCAATATGATTTCTCTCATAATTGCAAATTGCAGGAGATCTCAATCTACTCCATAAAACCCAGAGGTTGAAAGATTTCAAATTGGTTTTATCATTTTCCTATTGGTAATCCGCCATTTCAAATTGGTTCTAACTTGAAACTAACGAGAACCCAAAAGTTGAAGGATTTCAAATTGATTTTAACATTGTTTATTGGTAATCTCTCATTTCAAATTGGTTCTAACTAGAAACATAAAAGAAGGCCATCCAATTGGTTTTTTTTTTTTTTCTCTAATATAAATAAAGATATTTTTGTATTGATAAAACTTTTGGGGTATTTTTGTTTTTTGGCCGGAATTTGGGAGACAACGAATTTTTTTTAGCAATTTAGGAACAACATTTAACAAGATAGTAGTTTGAGCATCTCTGAGAACTTGAATACTTGCAATACAATCAAAATCACATCAATAATCAAATCACACGACATATTCAAGAAACGGTCTAGCATCTTACTCAAAAGGCTTTTTTTTTTTTTTTAGATTTTTTAAGAGACCAATGTGAATTATTTGTTTAGATTGAGAATTTTAAAACTCAAATTTTGAAACATTATAAACAAACTTGAGCTTTGAAATCTGAAACAAGATCATTTAGAAAACCAAAAAATCTGAAATTAAAAACAAAAACAAAAAAAATGTCTATCCAAACCAAGCCTTAAAACTTGTTAAGCTACTTAGCCTCAAATAACATCCGGGTTTCCTGCTTTTGTTTCTTTATTATTAACTTGCTTACACAAGAAGAATAACAAAGGATGCAGACATTGCCAAAATATCAGGCAGGCATATGTTATTTAATTATTAATTCAGGTTAATATTTTTTACTGTAGACAATAATTTTCTAAATGAAATTATATAGCAGCAAATTAGCAATAAACTAAAATATTCATCACAAAAGTACAAATATTTTTGTCCATACATGATTTCAGGGTACAACATCAAATTAAAGAAAAAAAAAAACATATTCGTTTGGATAATGTCACGATATAAGTGCTTGCATATATTACCTAATCTAGACAATAGTGGTCAATTAAGAGAAAGCCACCTAATATCATAATTCTCTTTGCTCTTTGCACTTTCCTCCTTACTTGGCTTCTCTAAATCTACCTACCCCTGCAAGCATAACACCAATTAGCACTTACACAAAAGACTAACATCAGTGTCATTCTTATCATGTGCACATCAAAGAATTGAAGCTCCCCCTAGCTAAGTAGCTAGTGCATTGTGAAAGCATGGTTAAGAGTAAAAATTGATGGCAGCAACACAGGCTAACTTATAACTTGATAAACAGTAGCATCTTAGTATCCTGCATGCTCTTACACGCATTTCTTGTAGATTCTAAGGATTTTTTAAGTATTTACAAATCAAGCGCATTCAGCATCCAATTAGGCTGGTAAGGTGTGCAACACCCCATAATGAGGCGAACACAACTCCGGAAAGACAAAATCTATCATCAAGCTACAGGCTCTGTCGAGAGGTTTCTACCTATCACTTCTTTAATGTAATTATTGGCTTTATGCACACCTAATGATTTATAGAGATATCAAATGAGGCCATGTGTCTTTCATCCTTTTCGCTATATATATGTATATCAAATCAACCCTCACACTTGGAAGAAAAACGATGATATGGTACAGATGATAAGAAAATAGCATCATAATAAAGTTCATGAGTAATCATCAATAATAATAATAAAAACCTTCTCCTATAGGTGATCTTCTGTTCTAAAATTGAGAAATTCAACACTTAAAAAAAAAAAAAGTTTATTTAAGTTATGATATGCTTCACAAATTAAGCACTAGAAAAAGCTATGGAAGATTACTACATGAGCACAGAAAATATAAAGAGAGAAATTTGGATTGAAACTTACAGTAAACACCACTCCAATATGGTAGTTGGCTCATCAATCTTAAATTTATGGGACCAAACAACTGAGATGCCCAAACTCTCATCCTCGGTATACGAGTTACATCGATTATGTCGCACTGAATATGATAATCATTATCTACATGTAGTGGGCAATGTAAAATGCAGAACCTGTGATTCTCTAAATGGACGAATGCAGGAAAAAAGGGATCATCACATCGAGGAAGTTCGATACCATCCAGATTTCCGAGGAGCCACATATCCAAGTCTAAATCATAGCAAAGCAAGTCCAAGTCATTTGTAATCCAGTATAAAAAATTGGCCACGGCCAGTGCCGTTCCTTGCGTTCCTAAAGGACAACTGGGATGTATCTTGCGCTGTGCGGGCTCAAGCATCTTCCAATCTCCATGCCCGACGTCATAAACAAAGAAAAGAGCAGAGAGATTATCATAAGAACAGCCGCCATTAATCGGCGGTGACTGTGGTACTTCTGAAGCAACAAGGATCCTGTTGGGATTCTCAAGAGCTGCAGAAATTCTAAAATAAGACATTTCGTATGGAGGTTCAGGTAAGACTACCCACTTGTTAGTGACGGGGTCAAAAACCTCGGCATAGAAGTCTCGAGATGGCATATCGGAGCCCAAAACATAGAGTTTAGAATCTAAGACCAATTTGTGAGGTTCGCTTCTGTGAGCGTTCATCGATGGAGCACGGATCCAACCATCCGTCATGGGACCGATAGCATCCAGCTTAAATACAGAATCATCAGGACCAAAAGAGTAAATAGTGGAACCTAGGGCCGCGAAGTTAGACTTCCACGAATGATTTCCTGCCCAAAATGGTTCGATCGTCCGTTCCTCACTGATGAACATACCGTCCGCATCGACCCCAATGTGAATGCCATACCACCTCCCAAGCACCACCGATCCTTGAAAGACTGGCATACAGATAGCGATTTCGTAAGTATGAGGACAAAAGTTTCTAGCAGGACCAGATGATGAAGGATCAGCAATTGATGAGGGAGTCCGGCATGACCTCGAACGGAATCGCCACGAAAGGCCTGGAATCCGCTTCAGCATCGTGGATGATCCAGATGGTTTAGTGTCAGCAATTGATGAAGGAGCTCGGCATGACTTCGAACGGAAGGGCCACGAAAGGCCTGGAATCCGGTTCGGCATCGCGATCGGAATCACACAGTATTTGTGATGAGGGAGGGCGGGTAGATATGTTAGTGTTCGGCTGTTCGAGCGATGTGCGGGTATAGATGTGCTTATGATTAACGGTGAGGATCGGACCTCATGGTCAAATGGTCACGAGGATATGGAGTAACGAGCATCAGATTTTGAGAAGCGTGTAGCTGAGTGAAGAAAAGTGTAGTGAGAAAAGCAATGATGGAGATTCGGATTTTGAGCAGTGTGTGGTGGGGAACAGCTCGAGGTGAGTTTTTTGGTAACTTGGCAGTTGGCATAGTAAATGATAGTATTCTCTCAGTTTTGGATTCAAGCTGGTCGATATCGTTCTCTTCTCCTTCACGTGTTTGGGAACTGAAAATCCAATGGTCAATGTTTAACTTATCAAATCCCAACAGTGTGAATTTTATTAGAGTGTTTGCGAAGTTCTAAAATTTTGAGAATTACTTATTACTGTAACTTTTTTTTTTTTTTTTTTTTCTCTTAATATTCATTTCTTTTTACCGATGCACAAGTAACCTTCCATAACATTTTTTGATTTGTACTTTAGTCTCTCTATAGACAGATAAGTCTGTTTCCGTCTCTCTGTATATTAACGCACCTGAAACTAATTAAGGATGCATTAGTATATATGGCAGATTAATAACTTTGTCCTATACCACCCGCCCGATTCTCCCAGCCCAATTCGCCCTAATCCGTAAGGTTTTTGTACCTATTTTTGTGGGTTCGGGTTGAAATTCCTCAAACCCGTTCGGGGCGGTTCACTCGTTCTTTTTAGGTCTATAAATATATGTTTATAGCCTCTAAAAAATGGGAGTTGTTATTTTATGAATCGGTTTTGATTAATAAGAATACTTAGAGTTGAGTTTATTCCTCTATTTTCTTTAAACCTTAAATAGACTATATTATTTTTAGAAGATCTTTGATAGACTCAAGATATATAATTATTTATCCCTGCTTATTAATGTTATTCGTTGCAACCCACTAAATTGTGGTGCATCATTTTACCTCTTGAACTTTTGCATAGAACTGTTCGAGTTTTAATGGCTGCTTAAGTGGACAGGTTGCCGATAAAATGTTACTGCGTAGACTACACCCTTTCAAATACTTATAATCTCTAGCAATAAAATTGATAGATATGTTTATTTGCGTCAAACATCCCCCACCACTCAAAGCGTTAAACTAGAGGCTATGGACCATCTCAAATTAATAAGACTATAGAGGTATATAGACTCTCGTACTCAAACCGTTAAACTAGAGGCTATGGACCATCTCAAATTAATAAGACTATAGAGGTATATATACTCTCGTACTCAAACCGTTAAACTAGAGGCTATGGACCATCTCAAATTAATAAGAGTAGACTATAGAGGTATATATACTCTCGTTTCTTTTTTTTTTCCTATAACCCTACAGGCTACAAGGCTACACCTTTAATGGATGAAGTCTCAATCTATATAGATAATCTCTTTAATAACTCGTGTTTATATAATAAATAATTCTATTCACGTCATCTTTATCACACCACACACCAGCTGGCTGGCATGGCATGAGTTCTCCAGTACACTAATGCTTTTCCATTCAAAAATATAAATATAATTAGATGAAGCATATTTAGATAAGGCAACAATGTTATGATTTCCTCATACATGTTTCATGGAATTGTATATTAATGTTAAGAATATTATATTAGGGTTATTATTCAATGGTTATTTACTTCCTTATTGATTCTAGGGTTTCCTTAGCCTACTAGGTTTACCTTTCCTTAATATAGTATGTTACTTGCTCATCACTCATAGCCTCTCTATAAATAGAGACTTATATAATACTCTTCAGTAATTTAGTCTTAATACAATATAGTCCATTATATACTTTCGTTCTCTCTCTCCTTGCTCCACTTTTTATATATTTATTATATAAATTTTTATATTTTATCATGGTATTAGAGCAATCGGCTTACGCCAGTGTTTGATCCAAAGGGTCTTGTGGAGTTTCTTTTATCTCTCCCTCTAAAAAAAAAAAAATCAAAATCATATATCTAGTATTTTTCATTTTTTGGTAGTTTGAGGTGAAATCTGAACATCCATTAGTGGTTTTGCGGCGAGATTTGACCGGCCCTTGGTATTTGCGGCGAGATCCGACCGTCTCTTGGTAATTTGAAGTGAGACCCGATCGCCCAATGGTGTTTTATGGCGAGACCCGACCGCCTTGGTGTTTTTTCTAAGATCCGTCCGCACCGTGGTTTATGGCAAGATTCAATTGACAAATTGCCAATTACTTTTTGTTCATCAAGCGAAGGAAGTTCATACCATCAGTTTGCAGGTGAGTGTTAGAAGATAAAATATAATTAGATCAAGCATATTCAGACAATACAACAATCCCATGATTTCCTCATACATGTTTCATGGGATTGTCTATTAATGTTAAGAATATTATGTTATGGTTATTTATTATTCTATGGTTATTTACTTTTTTATTGATTCTAGGGTTTCCTTAGCCTACTAGGTTTACCTTTCCTTAGTATAGTATGTTATTTGCTCATCACTCATAACCTCTCTATAAATAGAGACCTATATAATACTCTTTAGTAATTTAGTTTTAATACAATATAGTCCATTATATACTTTTTTTTTAGAGCCCCTATGGTAAGGATGCCAAACCACCCTTTTACACACCCACTTACCAATTGCCATATCATCACTTTAAGAGAAATGCAAAAAATAAAAATGAACACAACCATACCAAATCAAAATAAATATAATACCAAAAATACCCCTGCTAGCATACCCAACAAACTCCAAAAAAAAAAAAAAAAAGAAAACCCAAGAAACCCCACGGTCGTGGGTTGGCTAAACCCACTGGTCGTGGGTCAAGCGAGCACAACGGCCATGGGTCTGGCGAAACCCACGTTGGCCGTGGTCTAGCGGTCAGTGAGTATGCTTGCCGATCGGCTGGATCTCGCCGTGTGAACCTTCGCGACCCGATTCAAAACCCGTGTGACTGTCAAATCCGCTTCAAAACTCGATTCTAATGCTCGAAAACCCATTGCTAATGCCTTAAACTCGTTTCTAATACTCAAAACTCGTTTTAATGCCTCAAAATTCGTTTTGGATTCAAATTTAAAACCTAGAGATAGAAAGTTAACCCATTAGGGATTTTATCACCCTAAAGGTTGGAAACCGCATCGGAGAAAGATGACCCATGAAAACTCACCCACGAAACCCACCCACGCGAAACCCACCCACAACTAAAACCCACGCCGAAACCAACCCACATCGAAACCCACCCACGGCGTGGGTCTTGCACGAAGGCGCCTCTACCTGGGTCTCTGCCTTGGACGAAGGGGTCTCTGCTTGGACGAAGAGGTCTCTACCTTCACCTGTTATTTAATTTTTTTTTTCTTCCTCAAAGCAATCAAATGCATTAGGATTTATGTTATTTTGATGAATTTTTTTAGTTTTTTCTGAGGTGTTAATTAGCTATTGGGTGCTGCAAAACCCACATTTTACAGCCCATCTGTATTGAAGTTAAATCCTTTTTTTATATACTTTCGTTCTCTCTTCTTGCTCCACTTTTTATATATTTATTATATAATTTATTATATTTTATCACATAGCAAACAAAATGAACTTTCTCTATAAAAAAAAAAAAAAAGAAAGAAAAAAGAAACCACCATTATTTGTATTAAAACAGTGGATGTCTACTGTCTAGGGCGAAAAAGACTTGGAACAAACTGATATAAAGCCCATAACTAATATACGCTCTCTTTTTTTTTTTTTTTTTTTTATTTATAATTTTTTAATACAACTACTAATATACCCTCTTTCTCTCTTTCACGCCAGTTGGACCATAATGATAAAATCCACAACACAACACAACAAAATGTTGTGGAATCCTAAACAACGTTGTTCTCAGTTGGACACGTGTGAGTTGCGAAATGTCACGCAAGCACCTTCTTCTCAAAGAGCATAAACAAGGAGACCTGCTATGCGGCTGCGTAGGCCATACTCTGTTTTTTTTTTTTTAAACAGATTTGTTTTTCTATTTTTTTTGCATTCTATATATTTGATGAAATGTTTTAAATTGTATTTAGAAATATTTGAGTGATATTAGCTAAATTTTATGAGCTAATATTTAGGTTTTAATGCCTTAAAACTCATTTATAGAATCAAAACTAAAACCTAATAATAAAAGATTCGATTTCCTAAATTTGTTGCTAATCTCAAAACTTATTTTTAGATTCAAAACTAAAACTTATGAGTGAAAAGTTAACCCTTGAGGATAATATCTCCTTAAAGAAATTTGGTCATCCTAAATTTGGTGCTAATGCCTCAAAACCCTTTTTGATTCAAAACTAAAACCTATGAATAAAAGTTAAAGGATGATATCACTAAAGGGATTTGATTATCTTAAATTTAGTGCTAATGTCTCAAAACGTTATATCAATTTTTTATACTTTTGTTGATACCAATTTCTTATAAGTTATTTATGGAAACCAATGAATTTGATATATAATTTGATAAGTAAAATAGGGAAGAAAAAATGGAAGAGGAGGAAATTGGGGAAAAGAAATAGAATTTGTGGAGCAGTTAAAAATTATGTAATTTATTATTATTTTTAATATATATATATATATATATATATATATATAAAATCACATAAGATAACCGAAAATCTCTTCTCATAAACAAGTGTAAAAATTAAGTTATGGTGCATGCATGTCATGTCCGACAAAAGGTAATGGATAAGAGATTGTTTGCCACTCAAAATCAGAGGCGTAACCATGTTGGACCTTGACCCTTTAAAGTTCAAGGTGATCTAAAAACAGTAATGGATAAGAGAGACTGGTTTTGCCACTCACAACCAAAGACGGAACCACGTTGAACTTTGAGACCTTGACCCCTCAAAATCCAAGTGGTCTAAAAAATCAAAGGTGAACTTCTCCATGTGCTGCCATGATGATGCCATTCTTCTCCACGTGGCTGCTCCCTGCATCTACATGTGTCATTTCTGCATTGACAAGGCAGTTTCCTCAGTGGCGGAGCTCGAACTCGAAGTTCATCTTAGGAGGCACTTTTTTTATTATTTTTTATTTTATATGATAAAAACAATTCAATTCATTTAAAAAACTACTAATTTTTCAACTAAAAACGAACAATTTTAAACACAAAGCTTAAAAATACATGATCTTTCTTTAGTGGTTATCATCTATTTTTTCATTAGCTTATCTGGATTAATATGTGATCATAGAAATATGAGATTTCCAACGCTTTCATTGTTATTTCACTTTCCCAAATTTAATATTCTAGTAATTTCTATTCCAATTCAGACATAATCGTTTAGGTGCTATATGGAACTTTCTAGGATTTTTATTTTTATTTTTATTTTCACCCATGTGGATCCGGGTCCTAAGTACAGGTGTAGATTGTTTTATTTTTTTAATCGTAATTATGGTTTTATGTTTAGTTTAAATCGTGTCGAGCTACTAGTATAAATTTCAAACGATTTTTTTCTGTTCTTATTACTAGTTGAGCTACTGTAAAAATACAGAACCAATTCGTGATTGTTACTGCAGCCACCAACTCAAAGTCTTCCTCCTGGACGTCAGTTCAACTAATATGCATAAAAAAAAAAAAAAATCATCTTCTTCACAGGAACATGTTGTATCTTTCAACTATACCCAACCCAAATATCTCATCATAGGGGTAAAATTTAAAATTGTTTAACCGTATCCTTAACCGCTATCCGCACTAATCATTAACTATTTTGAAAGCGGTTAATAAAAATCGCTAATCACCTAGGCGGTTAGCGGTTAGTAGATTTTGAAAAACCGTGATAACGCATAACCGCTAACCGTTAACCGCTAACCACCTTTTTAAAATATAATATATATTTATATTATATATATTTCATATAATAAATAACAATAAGTTATTATAGCCTAGTGATTATTATGCCTCTTTTACGTAGGAGTCTTGATTTTGATTCTTCCACCTTTGACTTTTGTTTGGGCTTTGTATTTTTATTATTTATATAAAATAGAAGTACAAAACAACGTAGTTTTGCAATTCTATATATTCATTTTTTCCTAACCCAAAACAATAATTTTGTTGTAATTTTATTCGTATGTTATATGTTGTAGAAGGTGACTAACAATATTTTGGTATAATGGTCCAACATATAATGTTCACTTTAAACCAACAATTTTTAATGCTAAAATGGCCATGAAAGAGGAAAAGAATGTTTAAAGTGAGCAAAACAATGGTTTAAAGTGAGCCCAAAACTAGCCAAAAAAAAAATCTAATAAAAAGCTTGATAAAAAGTGGTTAGTAGATTCTACTAACCGCCTAGGTGATTAACCGGATGCGGTTAACCGCTAGCGGTTAGCGGATGCGGTTAGTCGATTCTACTAATCACCTAGGCAGTTAGCGGTTAACAGTTTTAGCCACTAACAGCTAACTGCAACCCCTATTTCACCCCTATCTTCAGAGGTTTGTAGCATTTTATTGAAGTGGTTTGCTAGTAAACTTGAATGTTTTTAGGTCATATATATATGAGAATAACTTCTATAAGGGGCTGGTGTAAACCAGTTCCTTTGTGCCCACCAATTAGAATTAGACACCTAGGATTATCACACCAAAAGAAATAACGTGAAAAACACTGGATTAAACACCCACTTCCCACTAAAAACAAAACCCTACTTTTTCTCCTCTTCCCCCCCTCTCTCTCTCTATGCCGGGAATTGCCGCCCCGTGAATTCCAACTAACAGCTTGCTTTTGATATTATAGCCAATAATCCTACCCTACCAATACAACTTAAATGAGAATTTAAGGACATCAAAGAAAACAAAAATCCAATCATTCGTGAGAAAAAAACAGAGAAATATAAAATATGCAGTGTGATTTTTATATCAACTTCTATCGCCTTCTCTCAACAAAATCACATCACAAAAAAAAAAATCATCACAAAATGATATTTTATCAAGTTCTTCAAAATGATATTCAATAAAATCATCACAAAAAAAAAAAAAATCACATCACACTGTATTCAGTGAGAGAGAAAATAGAGAAATATATAAATAAAAAATTTCTCTCACACAGATGTGTGTCTATGAGAGTGAGAGTGAGAGAGAGAGAGAGAGGGGAGCACCACAGAGAATAATCTCGTCACAGAAGTGTTGGCTGTAATTAAATAAGCGAGAGAGAGAGAGGGAGCGGTGAAGAGGAAAAAGTAGGGTTTTGTTTTAGTGGAAGTGGTGTTTAATCCAATGTTTTTCACTTTATTTATTTTGGTGTGATAATCCTAGGTGTCTAATTCTAATTGGTAGGTACAAAGGAGCTCGTGTAGAAGTTATTCTCTCTCTCTATATATATATATATATATATATATTTTGTTTATATGGGGATTTGAACTAGTAGCTTCCGCTTTATAAGGGGTAATTCTAGTCGATTGAGATGCCTAATCGATTGAACTGCTTCTCAAAAACTTGGATCAAAGTTCAATTGGTGGAAGACTAAATTTAACTATGCTTTACACGCAATTCTAAGGCTTGAATTCAGCAAATATCAAAGAAACTAAATTCGTGAAAAAACTGAACCAAATATTTAGGACTTGGTTATTAACTAACTTTTAGGCATCCATGCTTCACATGATCATAGACTCAATTTGCATGCCTCTTGCTTCTTGTAACTGCACCCAGGCTCCCAACTTTTCAAATTTTTCGATTCTGCTAATTGAAAGTTTCTCATACAATTAATTAAACAAATACACAAATAATTCGGCAATGAGAATAACTTCAATTCGGATTGTGCAAAAAGGTGGGCTTTTTTGCTCACCACTCACTGGTTGACACCTTAGCTAAAGAGAAAAAAAAAATGCACAAAACCATTTTGAACCATGTAGCAACCGATCAAAGAATAAAGAAAAGAGAAAGAAGAAGGAAGGAAGAAAAAGAGAAAGAAGAAGGAACTGAGGGGTCTCACTGGTGCCGCCTCACCGGATCTCGCTTGCTTGCCTTGTTGATCTCATTGGGTCTCACGGAGACCCACGGTTTGTGTGGTTTTTTTTTTTCTCCGATTGTGGGTCTTACCTCACCTCATCGTCTGCCCCGCTGCCGCTCTACCTGCATACACCTTGCGACCCACCTTGCAACAAGTCGACGACCGGCCACCGAGACCCACGGCTGGGTCTCACTGGCCTTGGGTTTGATTTTTTCTTGTTTTTTTCTTGGTTTTAGGATGATAAAATCCCAAAATGGTTAACTTTTCCTCCTAGGTTTTAGTTTTGAGGCATTAGAAACGAGTTTTGTGGCATTAGAATCGATTTTTGAGGCATTATAAACGATTTTGTAGGCTGGCCGAAATTTTTTTTGGGTTCGTCGGATTTTTTTTTGGGTTCGCTGGAGACAAAAAGGGCCACTAGGGGTGGCCGGATCTCTCTCCCGGTCAGTAGGATTGCCACCCCAGTGGCGAATCTTTTTTTTTTTTTCACGGAAAGTCGTCGAGAGGGCGGTGGGCGTCAGCGCTCACTCACTAGAGGTGGGCTGGTAAGTGGCGGATTGGGTTGATTTGGTTGGGTGATTAAATGATTGGGTGTTTTGATTTTATTTTTAGTGTGTACATTTGTCTTAATAAGATGAGGTGTCAATTTTTTATTGGTGGCAAAAAAGTGAGTCTTTTTGCCATGACCGAACAACATCACCTCTCTTCAACAATAACAAAATGAAGAGGAATTTATCGATAAAGGAAAGCCTAAAGAATGAAAATCTGATGTTTGTATTTTTTTAAAAAAAAAAAGTATTCACAAAAGAGAGAAAAGGAATATTCAAACTAATGAGGGACAAATCAAAAATTTCGTCCAAAATCCAACTAATAGGCTAATAGAGTTAGTAGAAATGTTAAAAGACAAAACTAACTCCACCCGATTTATTATGACAAGAAAAAGAAGGATAGAACCGTAACTCCACGCAATCAAAGAAAAAGAGCTTCAAAATGACAAAACAAACAACAGCAATTTTTTTAATTCCAAGGGTGGATAGGCTTTATAGCTTTAAGGTAAGGGTAAAATAGTCAATTAGTGCAGGGACAATGATAAAAAAAAAAAAAACCAAAAGAATCATTCAATTCTCTACAATGCATAAGGGCAAAAAGTAATTAAAACGACCAAAAGACGAACGTAACCCTGCTGATTTAAGTTTGATGAACAAAAAATAAGGGTAAAAGCATAAAGTTGCAAATTATTATTATTATTATTGTCTTCTTATTATTCTGTATGAGACAATTGGGGCCCACTCCCGCGCGAAAACATTCCTATCTCCAGATCAAGCCACCTCACCTACCCATCTCCTTAAGTCTTATCAATCCACACCTAACCTAGCTCACTCCACCGCCTTTGGAAACTCCCCAAACCCTAAAATCCCAAATCTCTTCTTCGTCTCAGGTCCATTTATATCTACCCGCCCTCCCTCATCGCAAGTACTCTGTGATCCCGATGCCGTTTCCGAATCCGATTCGACGCCTTTCGGGCGATTCAGTTCGTGGTCATGCCGTACTGCCTCATCAATTGCTGCTGGACCTAAACCATCTGGTCCTCCTTCTACTTACGAAATCGCTATCTGTATGCCAGTCTTTTATAATACGGCGGTGCTTGGGAGGTGGTATGGCATTCACATTGGGGTCGATGCGGACGGTATGTTCATCAGTGAGGAACGGACGATCGAACCATTTTGGGAAATCATTCGTGGAAGTCTAACTTCGCGGCCCTAGGTTCCACTATTTACTCTTTTGGTCCTGATGATTCTGTATTTAAGCTGGATGCTATCGGTCCCATGACGGATGGTTGGATCCGTGCTCCATCAATGAACGCTTACAGAAGCGAACCTCACAAATTGGTCTTAGATTCTAAACTCTATGTTTTGGGCTCCGATATGCCATCTCGAGACTTCTATGCCGAGGTTTTGACCCCGTCACTAACAAGTGGGTAGTCTTACCTGAACCTCCATACGAAATGTCTTATTTTAGAATTTCTGCAGCTCTTGAGAATCCCAACAGGATCCTTGTTGCTTCAGAAGTACCACAGTCACCGCCGATCAATGGCGGCTGTTCTTATGATAATCTCTCTGCTCTTTTCTTTGTTTATGACGTCGGGCATGGAGATTGGAAGATGCTTGAGCCGCACAGCGCAAGATACATCCCAGTTGTCCTTTAGGAACGCAAGGAATGGCACAGGCCGTGGCCAATTTTTATACTGGATTACAAATGACTTGGACTTGCTTTGCTATGATTTAGACTTGGATATGTGGCTCCTCGGAAATCTGGATGGTATCGAACTTCCTCGATGTGATGATCCTTTTTCCTGCATTCGTCCATTTAGAGAATCACAGGTTCTGCATTTTACATTGCCCACTACATGTAGATAATGATTATTATATTCAGTGCGACATAATCGATGTAACTCGTATACCGAGGATGAGAGTTTGGGCATCTCAGTTGTTTGGTCCCATAAATTTAAGATTGATGAGCCAACTACCATATTGGAGTGGTGTTTACTGTTTTCAATCCAAATTTCTCTCTTTATATTTTTCTGTGCTCATGTAGTAATCTTCCATAGCTTTTTCTAGTGCTTAATTTGTGAAGCATATCATAACTTAAATAATTTTTTTTTTTTTTTTTTTTAGTGTTGAATTTCTCAATTTTAGAACAGGAGATCACCTATAGGAGAAGGTTTATTATTATTATTGATGATTACTCATGAACTTTATTATGATGCTATTTTCTTATCATCTGTACCATATCATTGTTTTTCTTCCAAGTGTGAGGGTTGATTTGATATATATATATATATAGCGAAAAGGATGAAAGACGCATGGCCTCATTTGATATCTCTATAAATCATTAGGTGTGCATAAAGCCAATAATTACATTAAAGAAGTGATAGGTAGAAACCTCATCAAGCAGTAACATGTAGCTTGACGATAGATTTTGTCTTTCCGGGTTGAGTTTGCCTCATTGTGGGGTGTTGCACACCTTACCAAATTAATCTTTGAATGCGCTTGATTTTTAAATACTTCAAAAATCCTTAGAATCTACAAGAAATGCGTGTAAGAGCATGCAGGATACTAAGATGCTACCGTTTATCAAGTTATAAGTTAACCTGTGTTGCTGCCATCAATTTTTACTCTTAACCATGCTTTCACAATGCACTAGCTACTTAGCTCGGGGGAGCTTCAATTCTTTGATGTGTGCATGATGAGAATGACACTGATGTTAGTCTTTTGTGTAAGTGCTAATTGGTGTTATGCTTGCAGGGGTAAGTAGATTTAGAGAAGCCAAGCAAGGAGGAAAGTGCAAAGAGCAAAGAGAATTATGATACTAGGTTGCTTTCTCTTAATTGACCACTATTGTCTAGATTAGGTATACATGCAAGCACTTATATCGTGACATTATCCGATGCTCTAAACTCAAACGAATATGTTTTCTTTTTTTCTTTAGTTTGATGAGTACCCTGAAATCATGTATGGACAAAAATATTGCTACTTTTGTGATGAATATTATGGTTTATTGCTAATTTGTTGTATAATTCCATTTAGAAAATTATTATCTACAGTAAAATATATTAAACCTGAATTAATAATTAAATTGCATATGTCTGCCTGATATTTTGGCAATGTATGTATCCTTTGCCATTCTTCCATGATGTAATAAATAAACAAAAGTAAGAAACCAAATGTTATCTGTGGCCAAGTAGCTTGACTAAACAAGTTTTAAGACTAAGATACTAGACCAACTTATCAAAAAAGATACTAGACCATTTCTTGGATCTTTTATTGTTCATTTTATTGTATTATGCAACTATCTATGTATTACAAGTATATGCCATGTGATTTGATAATTGATGTGATTTTGATTATATCACAAGTATTCAAGTTCTCGAGATGCAGGGGTAACTCCATTATAGTTATATTTATAACTCCATTATATTATTTGGTTTTTGGGAAAAGTATATATATCCCTCTCAAACTACCATCTTGTGAATGTTGTTCCTAAACTAGTAAAAAATTTCGTTGTCTCCTAAGCCAAAGAATACAAAAATATCTTTATATAAATTAGAAAAATTAAAAAAGAAAACCAACGGGGTGGCCATCTCTTTAGTTTCTAGTTAGAACCAATTTGAAATGACGGATTACCAATAGGACAATGTTAAAACCAATTTGAAATCCTTCAACTTTTGGGTTCTATGGAGTAGATTGAGATCTCACGCAATTATGAGAGAAATCATATCGAATTTATTTGCTCTCATCTTATTTGGGTTGTCTAATCACCAACCCTAAATCCTAAAACCTTAAACCTACACAAGTGAATTACTTAACAGAATATGACTCGAATAACAATTTACAGTAATTAGTTCTATTATGGTGTATCAAATATTCAGCTTTGATGATTTCAAACAGTCATTGGCATCTTCTATTCAATGCCACATCAAATAGTTTTTGGTATTCTACAATCTCGAAGCTTTCCAAGTGATTTGAGATATGATATTATGATGCATCATGCATTGGTAACTATAAAGTGCAAGCAGATCCTCCGAGCAATGGGGGGCAATACCAACTCGTGGTCAATAATCAATAACTCATTTTAATTTTTTTTATTATTATTTTAAAAAAGTGTTATATTGCAACACAAAATTGAAAATAATTTTTATGTTTTGAGCATTATCATAATTATTATTTTTCTATTCATAGTGGGGGAGGGGGAAAAATATTTTAAAATATTAACTAAATAACATTATATATATATATGATAATAGTGATTAGTGTGTAACATGATATTAACTAACTATGTTACTTGTTTGTTAGTTAATAGTATGATGTTATATAAAAATATTATAATTTAGTGAAAAAAATTCACTCCCCTCAAACTATCATCCAATTGACAATTGATTTCGCAAACTTTCAATTTTAAGTCTATGACAATATCTCCCCAAAACATTTAAATATTCTCAATGTTCCTCCCGATAGAAATCCCCAACCTTGCTCTGATACCAGCTGTTAGGAAATTGATAATAAATTGGCAACCAATTCTCCACTAACCCTTTATGCAAAAGACAAGTCTAAAAGAAAACACACGATAACATATACCAATCTCACACGAACACAAAGAGTTTATGCAGTTCAGCCATATGCCTACGTCCACGGGGTGTGTTCCGGTCTTCTTCTAATTTGGATCGTTTTCCACATGGGAAAGTACTTCTTTAAGAATTCTTGTTGCATCTGAAGTGATACTGTTGGGTGTCAAGGAATCAAACCAATTTTCGGCTTTGTCTTTGAGGGTAAAGGGAAAGAGACGCAATCTTAAAGCATCCTGGGTGAATCCTTGTATTTCAAGGGCAGAACATATTTTCAGAAACTCATCCAAGAGCTTGTAAGGATTCTCATTATCAAGTCCAAAAAAAGATGGCAGGCTTTGAATAGTGCTAGGCTCAATTTCATAATGGTCTACCGTGACCTCTGGTAGCTGGGAAAAAGTGATCTCTAAGGGTTCGTTCTCCGGCCATTGTCTCAGTGTTACGCACACTTAACAAATCGGAGTTCCTTTCGGTCCTAAGTTGTCGCGTTCTCAGTCAAGATCGCAAGAAAGTAATGGAAGTGATAACGATACTAGCACATAATAGAGCACATATAGAAATAGTAAAGGGGTAATTTCATTAACCCTACATTCCGCACCTTTTGCAAGGCTCCTCTAAACTTCAAAGTGTTTTACTTTGGTGTTTCGTTTCAAATATCTCATTATCATTAAATATTACAATAAAAAAATAGAAAAATAACCATTCATTAAGATTTAACAAAAAATTTTAACATGGAGTATTTGAACGAAACAAAAATTTAATACACAAAAGTAAAATATTTTAAATTTTAGAAGAGTGTTTACAAAAAGCAAAAAACTTTAAATTACCCGATAGAAAAGCATATATACATAAACTTAAAACTCACAAAATTGACCAAAATTTAATTATGGCAAAATTTTCAGCTACGAGTGTTGGTGTTGTCTAGAACAAATGCGCTCCGAGCGATGGTTGGGTGGATCAAGCGCAGTTGGTGATTCCCCTGAGTGGTGCCAAAATCTTGTGTAATCGAGAAGCTTACAAAACCCTAAGACCATCCACCGTCTCGAACGAATTTTGTGCGAGAACTACCCCCAGTAAGCCTCCGCCCTTATATAGACCATCTAATCGAAAGGCCCATCAAATCTCTAATTGTTAATCTTGGCCGTCCATTTTCATCCAACACCCACATCAAGGCACGTGTTCCATTAAAAATAAATAATTAAATATTAATTAAATTTTTTAAAAATAAAATAAAAATAGTAAAAAATATGGGGTGGCCGCCACCCCATTTTTGCCATGAGAATGGCCACCACCCCTTGTTTTCCTCTTCAACAAAACCATGTATCTACCTACACCTGCACCCTCCTTCTTCGCCAGATGCCAACACCATTGTCTTTATCAAAACAAAAACCACCATTGATCACAATTACGAACAAAGACATCGCAGAGAAATTTTTCTTTGAGTCTTTCTTTATCCCTTACTTTTTCTTCTCACAGCTTCACTAGATTCGCTTGCAAAGCCACCAATCGGGTCTTCTCCTTCGGTTTCGCTGGGTCGCCGACGACATCGATCGCACGCTCGAATAGGAAGAGGCCGGCAAGGCTTGTTGTTCCGGGTATGCCGTTAGGTTTTCCGTTCCAACGGAGGAGAGGAGATGAGTCGTGGATTACAAAAACGAAGAATAGTGGCTACGGAGGGGAGAGAAGAGAGGCCATGGAGGATCTGGTTTTGGGTTGGATTTTTGGTTTTTGTTTATTTTTATTTTTTCTACACTTTACCTGGAAGTGATTTATGTTCATACTTTACCCTGAGGTTATTTTCGAAAGTATTTTGGTCAAAAAATGTCTAAGGCCACGCACGTGACTTGGTTTCCATTCTATATGTGATGAAGGAAACAATGGATAAACGCAAATAATTCTTTTTCTCAGGGCTTGGAGAGACATCAAATACAATGCTCAGAAGATGCTTCTCAGATGAATCATGGTCAAGTGAACTCTGTATAATGCAGAATCTAGATGTTCTAACAATCTGACCTGTGTTTACTTCGAGATCATCATTCCTGAAAATTCTAGCAATCCCAAAATCTGATATCCTTGGATTCATTTCATCGTCTAATAGTATCTTACTAGCTTTTGCTTTTAAATCTGGTGAATTATGGTAAAATTTGAGTATTATTGGAGATATAAAAACCCCTGAGTAATATCTTCAATGATGTAAACATATTTCTTCCAATCTAAAAGAAACTATCTAGTTGGATTTGCATCAATTTAAACGAAAACTCGATTACTTATTAAATTAAAAGTGTGAGGATAAGAAAATCACAAATCAAGAAACCTACTTGAGCTTAAATAGGTCTACCTTTGCTTATTTTGAACCTTGTTGTGGAAATGGTTAGACCCATTTAAGCTTTTCGGTACAAAATCATGTTACTTAGCATGTATGCATAAACTCTGATGGAAGCATAAAAAGTTATTGAGCGAGAAGGTAGAGATCCAAGCTTTTGTTTGTCATGTATTCATAAATCAACATCTTTTCATTCTTCTCCGTGCAGTACCCAAAACTCTGACTAGATTTACATGTTGTAGTCTTGCGGTAAGAGTGACCTCATTTTTGAACTCTTCAAGGCCTAGGATTGAAGTTCTTGAAAGTCTCTTTACTACTATTTCCTGTCCTTACCTTAACTTACCCTAAGAAAATCCACACTCATTGTTAGTATTATTAGCCACAGAGAGTATTATGAGTCACACTTAGTGTTGATCAATATTCACTCACCCCTATAAAAGCATTTCATATCACTATCTAGTCCATTTTTTGTGGTGCAGCTATCAACAACCCTGTTTGTATGGACAGAAGAAGATGGCTAAAAGAAAGGCTAAAAAAAGTGGTATCATCATAGTTCTTCCTAGCAATAAATCATCCAAGGCATGAACAGAATGTAAGACAAGGATAAATTAGAACAAGTGGCTTAATTGAGCAAATCCCTTTCAGAATCGAAACATCGTCGTACGAGTAGAAAAGAGGTAAAGCAAACAATCATGTTTTTTCAGACAAGAATAGTGAAGTATATTCCTGCCTTGAAAAGAAAAAAGAAAAAAAAGATCTGGGAACTTGAATGAAGCGAAAAAGAAAGTGGATGCAGCTCAAGAAGAATTAAGAAATTAGAACCAGCAGAGAAGGCAATGTTAGAAGCATAAGACTCCAAAATAATTGAGGATTAACTATGATAATCTTCTGCAGCTTATGTGCATTTGGCTTAAAGTTACACCAATATGTATAAAGGGAACTCAAGATATATGAGGGGTCAAGCATGCATTATACAGAGTTAGGTGAGCAACTTGCGAAAAGTAATTCACTTAGTGAGATTGAGAGGATTTTGAATATTAAAAGAAGGGGTTTGGAACCTTCTAATGCAGTTTGAAGAAAAAAAGGGAACTGATTCCTGATCCCACATATCCTGATTTCCATTTTTTCCATGATTTCATATCACCAGACATCATTTTTATCTTTTCTTTTGGTTATGTAATGTTTGGACTCTGCATTCAAATTTTCCTCCACAGAGAGGATTAAACAATGCCGAATGTTACCTCATAAACAGGTCCATATCCTCCTTCTCCGAGCTCATTCTCACTCGAAAAGTTCTTTGTAGCTGCTTTAATGGTAGCGTAACTGAATTCTTGCAGATTTGGAGCATTGCTGTTAAGATCTTCAGCAGCAGAAAGTTAGATTTTGACTTTATATAATAATCTGTCGACGATTTCTGCACCACCTTCAGCACATTAGAAGCATTTCATATAATATATGGTTGTTGTGAACTTCATCTTCCGCCGTAAGTAATGGTGGTCTTAAGAGTTTAAAAAATTTACCTCTTAACTTGGTCACTTTCCGCCGTAAGTAACATATCATGGTGCCCAATATAAGCAAGACTGCAACAGTTGTAGGCAGAATTATTAACAACGAAGGCCTCTTCTTATGTTGATCTTCACCTTCCTCTTGAGCTGCAATGGTAATTCATTTGCATGCATTAGAATGCCTCACGAGGATCTCTAAACCATTTTTTTCATTGAGTTTTGTTTAAACATCTTAATTATGGGAGAGTAACAAGATACCCTTGTGTTCTCTATGCTGACAGGATGCATAATACGTGCAAATGGCCACAAGAATATAATGATAAACTAGAATACATCATACATGGTTGTGATCAAATTTACAAACAAGCCTTTCGGCAACTAAAATGTTACAATAAACTTCTCATGGCCTAAAACCAAATTTATATTTGGAGCCTGGGCAGAGGAGGCCATTAGCATTTTCACCAGCATTAACTATTTTTCCAAAGTCGCACTTGTAAGTTTATTCAGATCAAACTCCTGAAAAGGAAAAGAATCAAACACATGACATTTTTTTATGCAATAACGTACCAAGGAAATTGGGTAAAGGAAAAAATGGCACGAGAGCTGAATATGAGATAATGGTTTATAAGCGAGACACACAAAAGTAACCCATACAACCGGCCACGCAGAGCCGCATGAAAGTGCGTGACATGGTCCTTTCTCGGCACGTAGTAATCGTACGCTGTAACATGCACCCAATCCAAGTTCCTCTGCATCAACTCCATTGGGTAGCTCTCTGAATTACCCAAATCCGGCAAGTACTTACCGGCGCTGGCCATGACCAAGAGCAGCCCTGTGTTGCTAGAGTTTCTTGCGT
Organism: Carpinus viminea; assembly: GCA_013348765.1. NCBI lineage: Eukaryota > Viridiplantae > Streptophyta > Magnoliopsida > Fagales > Betulaceae > Carpinus > Carpinus viminea. The sequence continues at coordinate 33,534,366 of CP054674.1, read as the reverse complement.
CAGAATCCACGGCAACTCGTCACTCGTTCAAAAGGGTAGCTAAGTTGGCCATGTCGGAGCTTTTGCTTGGCAAAACCCCAACGAGGTCTAGGCCATGAAACCCATGAAGCCTAGCTGTTCTAGAAGATTGAATGAAAGAATTTCTGTAAGAGGACTGGAATATCATTGAAAAGAAGGTCGAAGAGAATTCTCTGCCAACCCATATCGACAAAAGCGTTGTAATGGTCGGATTCTTCAGCTTGACAGTGTCGGTGAAGGTAGAGAATCGTTGCTCGGTGGAGGAGTTGATGGAGAGGTGGTAGGTCGACGAGTTCATATAAGCGAAAGCGCATGTCAGCTGCGTGAAAAGCTTGGAGTTTATCTCCGAAATGACGGTTTCGCTGCCTGAATAATAGTAACCAGCTTTGACCCAAGATTGTTTTGGGGAACTTGAACTGTGGGATTTGAGAGGGAGGAAGAAGAAGGTGACCAGTTTGGACGCCATTGAAGGAAGAATGACGTCTCATGCTTGCTTTGGCTGCGTATGTCAAAGTGTGTATACTTTTGAGCAACACGACAATGACAGGGCCTAGATTTCGTTAGAGAGTGATATTCTTTACAAGAGTTTTAGAATTCTAGCTCATGACGTGGTGGGTCAAGTTTTTGCCACCATTTTAGTTAAAAAAAAAAAAAAAAAAAATCTTTTTTACCCAAAAAAATAAAAAATGGTTACCACTTTTTTAATTCAGTCCCACTATTTTATTTAAATATTATTTTTCATGATTTTGTGGTAAAAGATTTGCTCATTCATGAGCTAGTTGGATAATTTTTCAGGACAAAATATAGGTAAATTTATTAAGTAAAATATAACTGCCAATTTAATTTGTCAACCCATTTAAAAAAGTACCAATTTTCCAACTAAAAACGTACAACTTTGAATACAAAAGCCTAAAAACATATGGTCTCCTTTTAGTGGCTGTCAGCCTGTCAGCTATTTTCTCATTAGCTTGTTTGGATTGACATGTGATTATTGAAATATGAGATTCTCAAGGTTTCCATTGTCATTCCACTTTCCCAAATTCAATATTCCAGCAATTTCTATTCCAATTCAGACATAGCTGTTTGGGTGCTGTGTGAAACTTTGTAGGAAAAAAGTTAATTTTTTTTATTTTTTAAGTGTCACAGCACCCCCAAACACCCATGTGGCTCCACCACTGCTTTCCTAGTAGTATCTTCTATGAAATAGAGAGAGACATTAAATTAAGGCTGTCTCTATTATGGACCCATTTTTATGGCTAAAATTCCTTCTTTGCTTGAGAAATGGGAAAGCCCTTCATGATCAGATTTGGTTGTAAAAGGACAATTCCAATTTTAGTGTGGAATAAGATCCTCTACATTTCAATAGCTATCTTAAAATATCTTGAATCTTATTTAATAAAATAATGATTTTATTTAGAGATATTTGTTGCTTGATTATAAAAATGTTAAGAAAAGTTTATGATGTTGCATTGACAAGAGTGTAGACCTCCTCTTAATAAGCTGGTTGGGACTTGGGAGCTTTTTACCCTCCCTATAGAGAAAAAAGATGATCAACTTTCATCACTTGCCGGTACAAGGTTGCTAACCTGAAAGTCAAGAGAACTCTAAAAAGTCAACATTTCTTTTATTTTTAAATGGGGAAATGAATCAAATGATACTTTGCATTTTTAACTATCATTCAAAAAAAAAAAAAGAGTGGATGTGAAATGTAGCATTTCGCTTTTAAAAGGCCTGGTTTACGTAAATCATTTTATGGTAAAACAAACAGAGCCTAATTTATATTTCCAACAATACAATATTAGATAATTGATTTGATTGTATTAAATATTAAGTGAAATATATACATTTAAGATTTGGTGTTCCACGTGAAATAACAGATTATTCCTATTTGAGTTATCTTTCCATTGTTTTAAGCCAAATATTGAGCTAGGAATTATGACCAAAATTGTACAACACGCCCATTTTATCTGCACTTTTTTCTTAGGAGCCTGAAAATATTATAAACAAAATATTACAATAAAATTAAGAGGTTAACAAATGAAGTTAAGGAGCTTGAATATATAACATTGACATTTATTAATAATCCCCAATCAAACAAGCTTGTCTTGGATAAACTTTTGCACTATAACTTTATACCTTTTCCTTGATTCATAAAACTGATATTTGAAAATTACTTTTAAAACATAGTTTGTACTATGTATACTTTTTCATAAATCCTTTGCCAAAAACCTTTTTCCCAATTATATTGAGGGTATTTTTGGGAGGCTAAAGAAGATAAAATAACGGCATGTAGCATTACCTAAAAAAGTCAATATTAGCACATCTCTTACAAAATTAAAATCATGTACATTGTTAGCTGTGACAACTCTAAATTATAACCATGAAATGGATAAGTTGGGAGGATCCTTTTCAGGTATGTTTCTGATGTAGCATTTAATCCCGAAAATATAGAACTGCGTCCAATCCGGAGAGTCAAGGTAGGATAGGGAGCTCCACCTCATCGAAGGAAAAGAAACTGACCTGGCCATATTCTACATGACAAAACAGCAAAGGAATGCCTCCACATTGCCTCTCAAGAACTTCAACATCTGCTAGGGATGGCACATCACCCCTGCAAGAGAAGGCAAGTCATTATGCAGATGAACTAATAAATCATGAACCTTTTCCGAAGAAAAAGTTCTTATGGATTAATGAAAGATGATAATAGATTTACTGATCTTCTTCAAGGAAATATTTCTATTATTTTGAGGATTAAGATGCTACACTTTTAAAGATCCAAAACTGCATCCAGTAAATCTAAATAAATGTGTTTCTCTAAATAGATATGTTTTGCAAGCACAAGTACTCAAATGATTTCTAAGACCCAAGTCAAGAGGGTTTTTGATGGAAGAGGAAGAGATGGTTAAGGCAGTAGCTGCCTATGCCTTTCCTTGGAAGTGCTTCACATTCAATTGCTGTAATAGAATTGAATGCAATCCAGAAATTGTTCCAAGTCGACTATGCAGAACCCTAAGATACAAACAAAACCAAGGAAGAGAACCAACTGGTCAGAGATTTTCCGTAAATGCTCACATCTACAAAAAGGGGCTTTATACCAATAAAATTGTCCGGTCAGAACCTAATGAGGGAGTAATGCAATAAATCTTCTTCTTGCTTACAGGGTGAAAGTTGCAGGATTGTCATGCACCTGCAATTTCTGCACTTTGAGGAATTGGCATTCTGGACAGAAACAGGTATGATGTGCACATTTCACTTTATAAAATACAGAAAATGCCTTCTCCCCACATGATCAAGAAGAATGCCCAAAAAACAGTGAAAAACATGAGTACGAACGGCTTCCTAGCTTTAGGCTTGTTATACAGCATCCAAGAATCTATCAATATTTACTTCCATAGAAACCAATAGAGCAAGCTATTGTTTTGTGCTTTGTCGAAATGCAAGCTAATATGTTTCTAAAGTTAAAAAACAAAGTACAGTACTCATTTCTTTTTCTATTGATACAATACAAAATAATATCTACTCCAAAGCCACCGTCTACCACCTAGATATGTGTGTATACTCTAAGAAAAGCATAAAATAAAAATCTAGATGCATATGGTGAAAAGCATGAGTTTCTTTCCCAGTAAATTCCTCTAGTTGAAAATCCAGAAGCTACCACATACGCTTGCTGCATGTATGTTTTCTGCCAAAGATAAATATGATTACCTAGTTAAGCAAATAAAGGAGAAGACTTTCTAAACTTGCTGTTTGGGAGAAAGACATCAAAAACTGGCCTCACTTCTCTAATATGCATATCATTAAATGGTCCAATGACGGACATATCGTCTTTTGATTCTGCCTCAACTACTTCACTGCTTTGTGAAGAGCCTTGAAGAGAAACAGATTGAGAATTACTCTTAGCACCCTTCATGGACCAAGAGATACCGTGCTGCCCGACAATGTAACCAAGGGATTTCAGGTGCCTAAAAACCTCAAATAGTTCCCAAGAGCCTCCAGTAACTTTGGCGTATATATCTTTTAATGAAAGACTTGTATCATTGTCATCCAAGAGAAGCAATGCCCCTATTTCCATCAAAAACCTATTAAAACAAGAAGTTGAACTTCAAAAATGGTTCCATCTTAACATAGAATGAAAAAAAAGGACATAATACATAGAATGAATGACACTTGAACTCAATACTACCTTGAATACATTTACTTATACATTTGCAAGTGGTGCTTAAACTATAAATCAGTCCCTGGAAAAGTATTGAAGTTTTAGTGAATATATCTAAAAAATATGGGATAACTTTACTAACCCCCCTGAAGTTTGGCAATTTTTTCAAATACTCCCCTAACGTTCAAAAATTCTCACTTACCCCCCTTAAACTTTCAATTGCTCTCAATTTGGACCCTTGGGGCACAAAATTTTTGAAAAAAGACCAAAATACCCATGATTTTCATTTTTTTAAAAAATAAAAAAACATTTTGGAAGTTGAAATTTTAAATAGTGAATTTTAAACGGTGACTTTGTATAAAATTCCAACTTCCAGATATGTTTTTTTTTTTTAAAAAAAAAAGAAATCAGGGGTATTTTGGTCTTTTTAAAAAAATTTGTGTCCTAATTTGTACGGATGGGTCCAAATTGAGAGCAATTGAAAGTTTAGGAGGGGTAAGTGAGAATTTTTGAACGTTAGGGGGATATTTGAAAAATGGCCAAACTTGAGGTTAGTGAAGTTATCCCAAAAAAAATATTGTTTGAGGTCTTTTTCCTCTTATGCCAGGCAATCACTAAGTCTCTCGCCAAGCCACAACATGAAATTTCAAACTATTTTTCTCATAAAATTTTCAAAGTGCGTATACTTTGTGAGACAGCCTTATTTTGTGAGACAACCATAAGGCTAGCTCAGCTTTACGCTGCAGAATGTTCAAATAGGAAAGAAGCGTCCAAAAACCTAATTGCCCCTCAGAGAATGATACCAAGATAAATAAGAGGCAATACAAGAAACTATGGAATAAAGCACAACAATATCTATTAAGCTCTAGACTCAAGTAATGGGTTTGAAATTATCACTCAAGTGAACAATTAACTGATTCCTCAATTAGTTGGCACGAAAACCCAATAGATGAGATGAGATTGAAAAATCATTGAAAAAAATTGTTGTTTCACCTACAAAGTTTCCTCAATTGAGTAATAAATCTTGCCGCTACGAACTATCCCCATTGTCCTCCACATTTTACCCTTATTTTCTACAACCTCAGCCATTTTGATTTTGTCAATCCAATGGGCCTTGGATTTATCTTTCCTGAAAACAGTAGCCATAACGTAAAGTTACAAAAGAAGCAAAACAAACTCAAACTTCTTTTAATAATATCCCAAAGAGTTAGTTCTCCTCGAAAATTACATACCTAAATTGCAACTTCGATGAGAACCAAGATTTGGAGTGATGTTCCTCATCATCATCATAAATTATATCTTGCAAAGAGGCCTCCGTGTCACTCACTTCTCCCGAAGAAATTTCCCAATCAACATCCTCCATTATTCTAGTTAAATAATAATAATAATAATAATAACACAAAAGAAACACATTCCAGACTTAAATACAAGCCTATTTTATATCTTAAAAAATTGCACATAAACAAACAACAAACAGTCATGAAAACCAACTAGAGAAACATGAAGAAAAAACAAAAAACAAAAATAGTTACTGGCTGTCTCTAAATTTTTTAACTAATTAACCCATCCAATGTGATATAGAAAAGTTTAGCAACTCATTAACAGGAACACACATAAAAGAAGGTTGAGCAGCTCAAAGAACTAGAAAATTTCAAGAAAACACACCCACAAATCATCTTTTTATTCAATCAATATCATGTAGGAGAGCCCATACCAGAAACTCAAATGTGATCATTCAGGCGAGCCGTGCAGTCTAAAACAACTCCCAAAGAGTTAACCGTGACTCCCCTCTTCGAACCTTCCGTTTCCCCAAACCAACCAATACACCCACACGGATTGATCCCAAAATCAACCTCAAAATTCCATACACAAATGGAGACTAAAATTTGAAATAAAATTCATAACATGTAATGTGTGGGAGCACGGATTCCTCTCCAATTTCCCAAACCCCCTAAACAATTTGCTAAGTGCTAACCCATCAAATAATCATCAAGCACAAGTACCCATCTTCAGTTTTCACCAAAAATAATTGAGCTCAACTAAAACCCACAATCCAATACGAATTTTGAACCAATATGTGACATGAAAAAGAAAAGTTTACGGGTTCTATCGTAATTTCTACAATTCACCGAAAACTTTGACTCAAGCTTCGAATGGGCATTCAAAGGAAGCTGCCAATTCATCGTTACAATACTATATCTCGGTTCTTGAAGCAAAATAAGAGGAAAGAAGAAAATAAATTTTAAGAGAGAAAGAGAGAGAAAGATAGAGACGAGAGGAGGAGAAGATTACCTCTGTTTTTTTTTCTCTCTTCGGCGAATCGGCGGCACCCCCCTCTCTCTCTCTCTCTTATTTTTTTGTTTCCCTTTATTTTTAGTTTCCGCGCTTACACTTGGCGGTGGAGAGATAAAAAGTTTTTTATTTTTTTATTTTTAAGAGATATTTAAGATAAATTACCACAAGATTTAAATCTTAGGACTTTCAATTACAGTTAATTTGAATTCTTTTATCAGATTTAACTATTAACTTCTAACAACAATACCTAAAAAAACCAAAATATTTCTGATTTTTCGTTTTTTCTTTAATTTTATTTTGAAATTAATGATAAATTTGAAATTTTATAAAAAAATTTAAAAATATAAACATCATTGTCTCAATTTTAAGTTTTAATGTTTAAAATATACCGGATGAGTCAACTTGACTGTAATTAATACTTTAGAGGTTCAAATTGAGATATTTTAAAATTTGAAAAATTTGTTAAATTGCATAGTAATTCAAGATTTAAAGTGAAATTACATTTTCTTTTTTTTTTCCTTTTTTTTTTAAGAATGTTTTTACTGTGTTGTGGTTGGTGGTGAGTCTGGGACGATGGCTGATTCTCTCTTCATTTCACAAGAAATTGGCTTTGCTAATTTTCATTAATTTTTTTTAATTTTTATTTTTTTGTCAATGAATTTGGTGCGATGGATGTATAAAAAAAAGAAGCTTAAAAGTGTTTTGGTGTTATAATATGACATGGCAAGCTTTTATTGGAGGGTACAAAGTAGTTCTTTTATGCTAAGTCCTTATAAAAGTTATAATATTTCCAATCTTAGGGTCTCAAAACAGCAATTTTACTTAAGTACCCACTATTTTTTTCTTTCTTCTATTTTTTGAAGTTGATGTGATGTGTTCCTTTGAAGGAAAAAAAAAATCAATTTCTATACATCAAATGCTATGAAGACTACACTACATTATATCAGAAAATAATGAGGTGATGCATAGCATTACTTGTCTAAGAGACCCCACTTTTTTTTTTTCTTTCAATTATCTAATATGGTCCAATTGAAAATTTAAAGAAAAAAGTAAAGTTATATACCGTATTTTTATCTCACAATTATTACATAATGTTGATGTGGTAGGCCTAACTAATACTTGGATTTTATTTTTTATTTTTTTAATAATTACAAATCTAAAGTTTATTGAAACTATCTAGTCAGCATTGTAGGATAGTAAGATAAAAATACATTTTTTAACATTCTTCAAAGAAAAAATAATAATAATGCTACATATCTTATTAATGATTTTTTTTTTACATGTTTGCAGAAGAAAAAAAAAATATTTAAACAGATAACCTCCATTTTATGATGCATAGTCTCGGCCGAGTTAACTGCCCACCAGGAACCATATTGATGATTGAACTCGTAGGGTTTATGCTTAAAAATGCGTAGGTATTAGAGAGGGTGGTGATTTCAACCAAAAAGTGTCTCCCACTAATGGTGCTTTTGTGCCCAAAGTTACTCCAAAACTCGTACGTGCCTTTAGCCCAACGCCTAGCAATCGATCATAAAACGGCTAGTCTTTTTAAAATTTTCAATTTAACTTGCCTTTCTACTTTTTCCTTTTCTTTCTCAGTTTCTCTCATCATTCGGTCTTTCTCAGGACTATTCTCATTTTCTCACGCTTTCCTAGATAACCCCCCGTCTTCACAAACAGAAAATTCCCCTCCAAGAAAACTGTTCCTTGCCACAAGAAAAAAAAAACAGACTCGTTGGCACTCCCTCACTCCTTCAAGAAAAGGGTCCAAAGATTTTCCGGAGAAAGTCTCATTTCTCTTCTGTATTCTCCCACTCTCTGTTTTCCTGACGGCTTCAAGTTATTGTCCAGAGAAATTGAGGGTGATTTTCGAATAACAAGATACATTTTCTTGGAAATTCAAGAAAAAGGGTCTGAAAGTTTTTTCAGTGCAAGTGAGAGTCAGAGTGGATTTCGAGAAAGCGTAATGGGGATCAACAACAAGAATTTTCCGGCGATGGGATTCTTAACGCCGCCGCCAGCATGGAAGCCGAGGCCGATGATGCCGATGTCAGAGAGGAAGAGATCGTCGCCTGGGAATAATGGTGACCTCTTCCACGTTATACATAAAGTACCAGCTGGTGATTCTCCCTATGTCAGGGCCAAACATGTTCAGGTGAGGGATTCTTGGTGGTTTCGCGGGGGTTTAGAATAATGGGTTTTATCTGGATTTTGTTGTGTTTGATCTGAATACACGTTCATGTTGACTTGGTTCTTGTTTATAAAGAAACTTCATTTTGGATGTAGTCATTTCTGGGTATTCATTTTTTATTGGTTCTTGACTTTGTCTACTGCTTTTAATTTCTGGGCCTTCAATATTGCTGATTCTTGTTACGTTTTTTTTTTTTTAATATATATATATATATATATATATATATATATATAAATTCTAAATGTTTGATAATTGTCATGTCTTCCTTGGTAGTTTTAGCTGGTCCCACGTTTGGTTTTTCTTGCAACTGGTATGGGATTTCCTTTTTCCATTTTGGGGTTTGGATTGAATTGTCTTGTTAATATCCATTCCGTTTTTTGTTAACAAGACTGGTCATCTCTTTCTTTGTTTCTTCTGGGAAATTCTTGGTATTTAAAGCTTTTCTGATGTATAAAGAAACTCTATTTGGATCTTGTTATGGAAATTTATCTTAAAATATTCTGAGAAAAGAAAAGTACATAGACAAAAGTTTTCAGAATGGCACAAGCACAATTGGAGTGTGCAGTGCACTGCAGAGTTATATGCTACGTTCAGGAAGGATGAATTGCATTGATTCTCTCCCAATTGGTTGGAACATAGTACCACGATTTACTTCACGGGCAGAAGTGTCTACAAAATAATTGCATCTAAAGTGTGTTGATCGCTGTTTTTAGAGATCACACCTGATTTCCATCAAAATTTGATAGATTTGTTGTTTCAAGAGATTGTCCGTTCGGCTTCTGCTGTATGTGTTACTAAATATTTATTTCTTCAACTACAGTTGATAGATAAGGAACCAAGCAAGGCAGTTTCTTTGTTCTGGGCTGCGATAAATGCTGGGGACCGGGTCGATAGTGCCTTAAAAGACATGTCAATTGTGATGAAACAATTGGATCGATCTGAGGAAGCAATCGAGGCTATCAAATCTTTCCGTCATCTCTGCCCTTATGAGTCTCAGGACTCTCTCGATAATGTTCTGGTTGAGCTCTACAAGGTAAAGAATCATTCTCATGTTTGCCTCCATTAAGTGATTTCTTAAGAAGCAATGTAGTTGCATTTGATTCTTTCGTAAAAGAGAAATTTCCTTTTTTATTTAGTAGTAATCAAATAATTTATTATATGCAAAACCAGCTGCAGGAGTACTATGGGACTAAATCATATATGCTTCTGACTTCTTGTTTATGTTAAAGGATGTTGGTTACAAAGTTTGGTATGAATACAAATCAACTAGTTGTTGTGTATATGTTTCTTATATTTTTCAGAGATCTGGAAGAATAGAAGAAGAGATTGAAATGCTTGAGCTCAAATTGAAGCGCGTCCAAGGTATACCATTTGGTGGAAGAAGGACAAAGGTAGCTAGATCTCGAGGAAAGAAGGTTCAAATAACTGTGGAACAGGAGATATCAAGGTGGAAGTTGCTTCTGTTCTTTTTCTCCTTTCATCCTCCTACTTTATTTTTTAACATACTTTCATTGCTTTGGTTCTCTATTAATGCAGACTACTAGGGAACTTGGCCTGGGCTTACTTGCAGCTAAATAATTATGAAAGAGCTGAAGAGAATTACAGGTAACTTTTTTCATGCTCTGAATTATTTACCTACAAGTGTAATATTATATTTTCTGAAGAAAAAATAGCATTTTTATTCAATGGATTATATTCAGGAAAGCTTTGTCTCTGGAGACAGATAGGAATAAGCAGTGCAATTTGGCTATCTGCTTGATGCATATGAATAGGATTGCAGAAGCAAAATCTCTCCTTCAGGCTGTAAGATCTTCATCCTGGAAATAGACAAATGGATGAGTCTTATGCCAATTCTTTTGAACGTGCTCTTCAGATTTTGACTGAACTAGAGTCAAGTTCATTATTAAACCCAATCAAACAGGAAGAAGGTAACCAAAATGAAATACAAAGATCTTTCACATCGCTTACCAACAGAAACTCAAAAGAAGTTAATAGCTTCACTAGTGGAGGCCAGCATTGCCATTCTGCTGGACAGTGGGCTGATGGACATGATGAAAAAACTGTGCTAGTAAATGAACGCCATAGAGGCTCTAACCATCAAGGCCACATTGAGGACAGTGACTATTTGTGTGGGAATGGGAGTCAAGAAAACGTCTCATTTGGACTGAGAAGTAGCTTACAGTCCTCTCCTCAAACAATATCAGTTGATAACCGGAAGAAAGGTCCTCACTTTGAAAACCCAGGCGAAAGGATGTCCAGTTTTACCACTAGAGTGAAGGATAATTGGGTCAGTTCGACTGGAACACAAGCAACCCCTACTTCAAAAAATACATCTTCTTCCTATAATACTGCTGGAAAGAACTTGAATGTTTTATTTACACAACCGAGAAGACCTTCATGGGGGTTTAACAATGGATATCAGAGAAGTAAAACTCTGGGAGGTGATACATTTCGTAGTTCAAGCCGCAAACTTTCATTTGAGTCATCTATAACCACTAAAAATGTGCGATCACAGGCAATTCAAGATGTCAATGGAGATTTACTAGCTTCACCTTCACCTGCCATTGATCAAGGGTGGTTTCAGAGTTCTGAAATTGGTGTTTCAAGCAGCGAGAAAGCAATGACTACATGTGAAGAATATTTCAGAAAGAACAACCTTGATGTATCATCAGGTGGGCTCCATCAACCCACCATGGAAACTCCACAGCTCATGATAATTTTAAGAAAAGTTGGGCAGATATGGTTGAGGAAGAGGAACAGGAATTAGTAAGTGGAAGAACGTTAACAGAGTATGATGATGGTGCAAATGGTGAAGAAGAATTTAATGATGAAAATCTGAATTCCAACATTATCCGTCAAAGTCCTTGCCCACAAAGCCAGATTAAAAGTTTAAGCTGTAAGTTTGAATCATTTGATCTTGAAGACAGATATGGTACATCTGGGGCTGGTGTTTCATCAAGGAATCTAGCAGTACAGCGCTCTTTGTGTTTTGATCAGCACCAAAAGCCAGAATCAACAGATTACTTCTGCTCATCACCATCGGAAAAGAAGGCTTTGGCCTTTGGAGGCTATAACTCTGTGAAGAAAAATGGAGGGTATTCTATGCCTGGGGAGAACAAAGAACTACCTAGGAGAAACAGGTTACAGGTTTTCCGTAACATAACCCTTCATCCAAAAAGTCCATGAAGCTTGAATAAGAACCAGTTTTAGACACAATGGATGCCCATAAATCGTATAGAATAACTGGTGTTTTGAGTACTTTGATTCGATATTGGAGTTTTGGTTGATCACAGTGATCCAATCTCTTCTCTACTTTCCAGCTCTTTGTGTTGGTGTTGGTGTTGCTATCTGATACACATACATCTGCTTGCTGTAGAAGTTTTTCTAATTGAAGTATACAGAGCCATTTGATGCATTGTCTTGATTCTTATATCTTGCTCAGTGTGATATTTGCAGAAAGCTCCATATATTTGTTATACTGCATACACGTGTGTACTGTAAAAATGTTTCTAATTGAAGCTTGTGCTGCTGTGCATTATCGGAATAGATTGAAGCTTGAAAGTAGATACCAAGTTATGACCCCAAAAAAATAAAAAAATAAAACTTCTTTGGAACTCTAATTTGTGCTTGAATTATAAAAGTTGTCTTTTGTCGCTGTTGATTGTACCCGTTCAATTGAAGATAGAGAAGAGTGTTGTCTCGGATCTAAATTGGTGCTCTAATTCTGTTGTTTCAATCAACTATGCCAAGACATAAGTAGTCACATAACTGCCTTTGAATATCTTCTAGTACTTCACCTCGGTCACCATTTCTAGTGTTGATAATCTCTAATGTGACGTCTGGTTCGGGAATTTAAAATATTTCTTGGCATTCGCCATAGAATTTGACTACAACTATGATTGGAAATCTTAAAAGAGAAATGCTACATACACTCAAGCTCTTACATTTCTCATATGACAGTAAAGATTACCATTGGATTTAAAATTTCCTTTAACTATATATTCAGTCCTATATGCATGCGAACTCTATACTACATGGCGCTCTTTGGTTATGGACATGAATCCTCCTTGGCCAACCAACAAAAATTGTTGTTTCCCTAATTTTTGTTCTTAATCAATTAATAAATTATTTTCTATACTTAAGTACATAATATAAGGATAAATTCATACACCCCTTGGTGCTCTTGGGAATTTGTGAGGACCGCTTATCTTTATTCGTACTAAGTAGTTCTTATGATAAGTTGACAACATTGAAATTAGGGCCGACAAAATTTTACACAACTCATGAACCCAACTCAAACTTAACAAGTTAAGATGAAAAGATCTAACCCGTTTAATTAAATAGTTAAATTAAGGTTAACCTAATCTTATACATGTGGCTTACACAACGTAGACCAGATCCACAAACACAAATTATCAACCCTAACCAAAATACACTGAACCATGCTAAAAAGTGGACTTGCCATCCCTATGACCTTCATTGTTAAAAAACCTGCATTAGATTCTTATATCAGCCGCACCAAGTAGTAAAATAAAATAAAATGGAAACGGAAATGAATCATATACTCCAATACAAGGTCAAAAAGGAGGTAGCCGATGACTTTTTCCATTGTTTGTTGTATGTAGAAGACTAAAATACATCCAAGAAAGAACAACCAAAACTAAGTTGAAGTTGTTAATATTCCGGTTATTGTTTGCTCTACATTTCAAGGGCTGCAAAGGTTCTTGAGATCCTCCTCCTTGGCATACCAGCTGGGTATTATCTTTGATACATGGGTATAAAGATCCTTATAGGAATTCCTTATCGTCCCTTCTGCAACTCCAGTAGCTACTGAAATATCTGCGTTCAAATCTCTTAGATCAGAGCATATATATAGTATTAGCAATTAGCACCTAAAATGGGATGTCCATAGATAGGACACCTCTTTTGCATATAGATTGCAGGAGCCTGTGTCAGACCTTTTGAGCTTATATATTAGCATGTCTAAAATCATATAAAATATAGTTATAAAAAATTAATAAAAGAACAAAGAAATCCCAAGAAGCTGCGGGTAATGCACCCTTCTAACTCTGGTGCTTCAACAAATAAAGAGCATATAATAACCTTTGAGAGGTTTCTTATCATCTGAAAGCTGAGTAATAATGTAAATTACTGCTGCTGCAATTGATATAGGGCTCCTCCTGAAATTTTGGGAAAAGAGAAGTCATTGATATAAGCATTGAGAGTCACAATACTGAGGAAATAATTGAGACCAATTTACAAGAACTGAAGTAACATGTAGCTGGAAATACTAGAGAATAATAAACTGCATCCCACCCCTATGCGACAATAATAATTTGAATGTCAAAAGTTGAATGTGGAAAAGATACTTTAATCATATACTCTTAAAACTTTTTTTTTTTTAAATACTTAATCACATCCTTTTAAACTTAGCAGAGCTACATTATGACATGGTAAAGCTCAACCATGGAAGTGAGCTAGTACTGCATCAAGAGACAACATCCGCAAGCCATGCATTTTATGCCAAAACTGATGATTACTATATATCTAGGATCCGACTTGAAGAACTGAACCATTATGGCAAGATGAAGAAACAAATTCTATTCTCACCAATCTTCTCAAGACCTTTACCAGAAACTAATGAAAAAAATGGTATCTAATTATCATATAAATATTCCTTATCACGTACAAAGCCTTCACCTTTAACCTACTTAATTCTTCTTGGCACCAATCCCCCCCATCCCCACCCACCAAAATCATTGTGTTCAAAACAATCAATTCCCCACCCCCCAAAAAAAAGACATTAGTCGTGTACAAATTGGGGTTACCCTCCTCAAGTCTCAAGTCCCTCCCACCCATTGATTGTACCCAAGATCACCCAGGCAAACAATTTTAGCTGCTGCATAAAACATGATAATAGAAAAGAAAACCATAACCACCTTATATCAAACTCTTCTGACTTCGTAACAGCTTCTTGGGCAGCTTTAACGGCTTGATTATTCATACCAAGATTGGAACAAAAGCGCCTCTACATATTAAGTTGAAATTAATGTCAGTTTCTGCCAATAAATTCATCAACACTGTAAAGAAGTTGTGATTTATTTCAGAAAGGAGAAAATCTCACCATAAAGTCCCCAGCGTGTATTGTTCCCATCTCCACCGATTGACCATTCTCCAACCCCAGTTGTTTCACTATGTATTCTTTTGCTCGGCCAATTTCCTTCTTTGTGGCTCCATTGGCGACAGAGCAAATTTCTAGTTGAAATCCACAGTTTCAGGGAAGCTCATACACATAGGGAAAGATAAACCAGGAAGCATCCATATGTTAAAAGGATCATAAGCTGTACCCTTTACGGTGCGTGGCTTGTCTTCTTGTCGACAAGCAATGTACAGGCAAGCAGCCAATAGTGCATCCTGATTTCTTCCTCTACTCGACTTTTGGTCTTCCACCCTCTTATATATCTCATTGGCCCGGTCCTTCATTTCAATTACAAAAGCATCATCAAAGGAAACAAAAAACACAAATCAAATAGGTATGGGAACCAACTAAACAAAAGACAAATGACACAAACAATCCAAAAGGCCAAGAAAGAGT
Organism: Carpinus viminea; assembly: GCA_013348765.1. Lineage (NCBI taxonomy): Eukaryota > Viridiplantae > Streptophyta > Magnoliopsida > Fagales > Betulaceae > Carpinus > Carpinus viminea. The sequence continues at coordinate 33,519,111 of CP054674.1, read as the reverse complement.
ATCAGCTCTGAAAATGCAGCCAGAAATTCATAGTAGTTTACATTTTTGCATTAAGGAAGGTATACAAACAAGAGTTCATACCGGCTTGATAAATAATATGACTAAAATTTTTCATTTTGATTCTTATCACAGTTCTAAAAAGAGAATATTTCATTACAAGTTCAGTCTTCAGCACAAACCACATCTCTTCATCATTTTTAGATCAAATCATCAAATGAAAAGTAAGACCAAAAAATCCAAAGCCTTAGATGTAAGAGTTAATGACTGCAGGATTGTTCTTTTCTTCTTTTTTTTTTTGGGGGGTGGAGTTGATTGACGGTGGGGAGCTTGCAAAAGGAATTGTTAGACTAATATTAAAAAAATAAGTGTTTTCTTTATTAAGGACATTGATAGAAAATTGTGACAATCTAAGCAAATTTGAAGTGTTAGTTTATCTCTTCTATTAATGTGAGGGGCTCTTAATATAATGAAAACGCTTCTTCAATTTCAATACAACTGTTTGGGTAGATGAGCCTGCTTTTTGTAAACAGAAAAGCTCGAGTCATCAGCATATGCATAAAGTGTGAGGTCTTTCTCCAGCCTAGTACAGATCCAAGTATTTTCCTTTATACTTCCACCTATTTTGCAATTTTCATTCATAAGTCCCCACAGATATTATAGAAACAATATACTGATAGTGTTTTTGAAAATTCCCAAATTAAAATGCATGTTTAATTCTTAGATTTTCATAAACAACAATTGCTTGCTAATAAAGTTTTATTATGTGTAGTTGAAACCATAAACTTTTATGTGCTCCTGCCATCTTTTACTATCAAATCCAAGTCTTCAGCCACATACTTTGATATTGGAGGTTGAAAGGCAGTAGAAAATGATCCTATTTTGTAATAATTCCTTTTCTATTATATCTAAGAATTCCTGCCATACTGTCCTAATTCACTGGGTGATATACCCATACTTCAGGAATACCAAGAATTCGATTACCACAATAATAAGAGTATTGGAATACATACAGACATATTAACATATAGGTATTCTAAAAATTCAGTCACATAAAAAAATTATAGCTCAGAGTAAATAGCATACCTTAATGGTTGCTACCAGGCCCAACCTGAAACACAATGTCACCCCCATTAGCTTTTATAAATAAGTTATATATATATATATATATACAGAAAATATAACTCTTGGCAGAGTAGCATTCCAAGACTACTTAACGTTACAATAAACTACTAAAACTCTTAAAATTGTCTCCATATTTTCACACATTATTAACAGAACAACAATTTAATGCATCATTAACGAAAAGATAACACTAAAAAGAAAAATATCACAGCTAACCAAAGTGGCAACTAACAATCTTTGTTTGTTTGTATGTAAACACTAAACGAAATTATTTTGTGGTTCTCACAGATTCCTCATGTTTGTGTTAATTATGACCCTTAAATCACTGCAGTCTGAATGATGATCAAACTCAAGACAGATTCAACCTAATATTGTTTCATTGGAGTCTTTGAGTTATAAGTTAGCCTACTAGAGACACAAAGTATAACCCAGCTCAAGTTATTATCTTAAGAGAGATCTCTAGCAAGCTTTTCAGTGAGCCCATGTGAGTTAAGCTCAACTATATCTTTGCGAGCAAAGAACCAAGATTAGCAGAGGAGTTAGCCAATCAAAATTGACGCATTTATCCTATAAGCAAAGTAGCAGGTTGCTTTACTAGTCTCTAAGCAAGCTAATATCAAGCAGTTTGATTTATTTTGCAACACTATGAATTTTATTGAAAACATAAGTGAGACGCTAACCAATATCAGAACCACTTGTTAAAATTTACCCGTGGTGGTCAGGAAACTACAACCCAACAATTGTAAACCAACCTGAACCTACATGCAGTAGCACTCAAAAAAGCAATATAGTAATCCAATCATTGAGATATTCATTATTGAATTCTTCGAAGATGATCAGGTTATAATGGATTTTACAACTACTCATAATCAACGCTCTGCATTCCAACTTCACAAATAATTACCAACTCGAATGCACAAATAACTTCTAGAATAATAAAAAACAATCAAAATCAGCATGCGAACAAAAGAAATGAAATTTCTGGTACTGAGCTTTTACGTTAACAATTTTTCCATAGGACATCAGAGTTAAATTCTAGTTTTCCCACATTCTAGAGTCCCAAACTGGGAATAGCCCAAGATCCAATATTTATTACCTTTAACCAGACCCCATGTCCAACAACTCAGGAGATCAACAAGAAATCGGGAAGAACCAAACCAAAACCAATCTCGACCAAAAGAACACAAATTTCAATTTCGATCTCCTTTTGATTGCTATAAAATCATCTCAATCAGAATCTCTCAATTGCCTCATACTCCCAAGCAAATCCAACACATATTACCTACGCCTTCTCAGCATCCAAAGAAGCGGCTCACAGCCCACAAGCAAAAAAAGAAAAGAGATCAAAAGGTTACCTATCAGACATAGTAGCGATGGTCTTGAAGGCCATGATGAGCCCCCGATCAGGGTTGGCGCCGCGGTTCTGCCAGCGGCCGAGCGAGGAAGAGAGGAACTCGCCCGTGGCGCCGTTGGGCTTGGCTATGACCGTGGAGAGGCCACCGTCGGCCAAGAGGGGGTTGGTCGGCCCACCCACACGAACCGGGTCGTTATCGCCGGATTCGTTGGCGAAGGTTCGCCACTCGGAGGTTTCGTCGATGGAGTGCGACTCCAGCACCAGCCCGCACTCCGAGCACACCGTGTCCCCCGCCGAGTGGTCGAACACCACCTCCGTATGCCGCTTGCAGTCCGAGCAAAACGCATCCATCTCTTCTTCTTCAAACAAATACTACGTCGTATGAGCGTCGCCCGTCGGTGTCCTCCGCAAAGCCGTCTGTGCCGGTTTTCTCTTCTTCTCCTCTGGGGTGCGTGCTAGCCTAGACAGGAAGAGAAGAGGGCAGATGTGGAGACAGGGCGTGACTTGTTAGGAAAGTCATGGGGGTTTTCATGGCCTCTCGCCTGCTTAGTTGGACTCGGATGTGTTTGGACACACGGCTTGATTTTTCTCGACTTTGGATGTAGGAATACTGTACCCTACTTTTTTTAACGGAAAAAGTTTTCCAACAAACCATATTAAATAAATTTTTTTTAATTTAGTCTATAAAAATGATATGTTTTTATTTTTTTAATAATATATGAGATGTACATCTCATTTTTATAAACGAGATTAAAAAAATCCTCCAACTTAATTGAAAAAAAAACTCTGTCTACTTTTAATCTTATTAACTTTTGCATACGACAAGCAAATTTGGAATATACTCATATGAAATTAGGGAACTAAACTTGATAGGTCTAAATTGTTTTATTAAATGGGTCCGATTTTGATTAATCTATACGATGTCATACACATGCCACTCAAATCAGTTGAACCTAACACATGATATTTATAGTTGAATTTTTTAAATGATTCATGAACTTGACAAAAAATTAACAAACTATTATTGAGAGATTTAACCCATTTAGTTGAATGAACTGAATTATAATTAATATATGATGTTATATCAATATTTTGACGCAACCGACGGACACCATGATTTGGAACCCTAAGTCTACTTCCATTTTGTTTGTTGCAGTTTAGGCACGTGGGAGAGCATGAGTTTGTTGTGGGAGTGTTGAGAATGAGACTGATGGGGAATGCTTTTGGCTTGGTGGTGTCTCTTGTGATGACCAATTCCTGGGGTCAATAATGGCAAGTTGAGGGTGGAACATGACGGTTGCATTTCATTGGTGCATTCTTGTTGGCCGGATAACTTTATTATCTTGGTTTTCAATATAATTTAGCTTTTAAGAAGAATAAAATATTAATGTTATTAGAACATATTTTCCAATAAGGACAATTTTTTATATTATATGTTGGTCAATAAAAAACATATATATATATTGAAAGAGTCATTCTTCTAATAAAATCAAACCAAAGAATTTTGTTCAGCAAGTACAATGTTCTGAATCATTCATACCTAATCTACAGATTGGCCAAGTGCGAGTTTTGCTAAACGATGTGCCACTTCGTTTGCCTCCCTCCCTACATGCCCGACTTTCAATTAGTAGACTATTCTCTACAAAAAACACGTTGTTTTCTAATGTGTCTATTATTCATTTATTTTTACCACGTCACCATTTAATAATGTGTCAAAAGTTTACACGTTAGTAATGGGATTTACTAATGTGGCAAAATGCCTCATTAGCAATTTCTAACATGTTACTATTCACACGTTAGCAATTGCTAACGTGTACATAGCAACATGTTAGTAATTGAAAATATTTTATTAAGAATTAAAAAATATGTATGTATTCCTAACGTGCAAATAATAACACATTAGCAATTGCTAACATGTGAATAGTACCACGTTAGCAATTGCTAACGTGTCATATATAGCATGTTAATAATATTAATTTTATTTAAAAAATTAGAAATATATATATTTGCTCTTATTATAGTAACCTACTTAATATCTAACCCAAGCTTTATATATATAAAGAAAATACATTTAGTAGCCCTAGCTATATATAAAAACCCAAGCTATATATGTTAACCCTAGCTAGGGTTACTAGCTATTTATATACTTACATTTTTATTTATCGTTTCTTTATTAATCAAGGGGTAGTTGACATCACCACCCATTTAGGGTGGTCCAACCACCCTCATTAATGGCCAAAATGGGATTCACTAATTCAGTCATTCTCCCGTTAATGGGGTAGTGGACAATACCCCCATATAGTCAAAACCAAGAGTAATCAACTAACTAAAACAAAATTTTATCAAATAATTTTGTTGGCTGAAATTAATTACTTTCGTACGATTGTAAAATAATTAAACTAGCTGCTAGCTATAGTCACCATATGCTTTTTGAAACACAGTTTTTTTACTTTAAGTTATGATTTTTTTAGGAAAAAAAGATTTGCTAACATGGCACATATGCCACGTTGGCAAATGTCTTTTTTTTTTTTTTTTGAAAAAAATATAAATATATATTTACTAGCAAATGTAAATATTTTTTCTTTTTTTCTAAAAAAAAAATTAAATATATATGGTAACCCTAGCTAACTATATCTGGTAACTCTAGCTATAACTGGTAACCCTAACTAGCTATATTTGGTAACCCTAGCTAGGGTTACTAGCTATTTATCTATTACTTTGCAACTTGTTATGCTCTAGGAAGATATGTAAAATGGTAGCCAAAACCCTCTCAACCTAAGGGTTTTGTTGGAGTAAGTAGATGGCTTCCAGGAGCGAGTTATCATGGCTTCATTCACAGCATTCCTTCTCAAACAAACCCACGTATGCAACTTCTCTTAATTAATTAATACTTTTAATTTAGTATGACTTGAAAAATTAAAAAATAAAAACAAAATGGCCTTGATGTAGCGGAAGAATAAATAACAACAATCAAAAGCGTCTGTATCTTCTAACCAAGAGATAAAACAAACCCGCAAGCTTAAAAAAAAATAATAATGAAAATAAATAAGGATAAACTCTAAAGCCTACAGGGGTAATGAATGGTCAATACATTTATTTCAAATCATATAGAATCGCATTTACTTGATCAGTAATTAGAAAAGGAGATGTAGAATGGTCTTTACAACACTAATAACCTTAGAAAGCATTGTGTTGGTTTCAACCAACTGTGGTACACCAAAGCTAGTGCAATATTTTATGTCCTCAGTAAGAAGATTCACAATTTGGTATGCCTTCTCATACTTCCCCTCCTCAAAGTATTTGAGGCCCTCCCCTTCAATTCGATCGGCGGTGGAGTTATAACCATCGAAACATGTTGTTCTCTTTGACCAATCCGCATAGTCAGATGAATTTTGCATCAACTTATAGGCAACTCCTGCAGCCTCTTTTGCTTTGGTTGCGCTCAACTCCAAGGCAATCCTTGAAAGGCCCTTAACATCTGCAGTCGAACTTCGAGGATCTGACTCCAAAGCAGAGGTGCACACGTTAGGAAACTCTGTGCCGCCGCAAGTTTTCGTTATCAGGGGTTCGCCTTTATCGTCGGCTGCTGTTGAGATCACTGCAATTGAGAGCACAAGGAGAGGGAGAGAAACAACAAGGAGTTTTATGTCCATTTTTCCTGCACAGTGGATGAGCTTATTGCAAGCATGTTTCTTTGCCCATCTTTTTATACTATGATCAATAATATGAACTAATTTTGGCAGCTTGGTTGGACAAAATTTGTGGTCAGTTTTTTTGGCCAATTATAGAAGTGGGCAAGAATTACAGCAGTTTTTGTTTTGGTTTCAAGCATCAAGATTTTCTACAACTTATGTGGAATTTGATGGTTGAAATTTTGTTAACCAAGTATCTCTTTTAACAACTCAGCAGTTATACGCTAAAATTTTAACCTATGAATTATAAACTAGTGGCTGAGATTTAATTAAAACTACTTGATGATGGAGATTCCGTACCAACATAATATTTTCAACTAGTCATGAAGCCAGGAAAAGCTACGATGTGGATGCCACCGCATCGAACTTGTACAAATTAAGTGCCCCTCATTAAAACTTATAATCTAGGGGAGAAAGATGAGAACAAGTAAGAGAGGTTAAGATAATTAAAGTGGTTCAGTCTATGGTCTAAGTTCACTCATCAAAACCTTTTGTTGGCTATATCTTCCGTTGATATCTTTGATTGTATACAATACTCTATAGTCTCTATTTATAGAGAAAAAGTATGAACGTTACAAATCTTTTCTACTTTTACATTAACAACAATAAAATTAATTTATCATTTATAACTCTTATCTATTAAGTTCTTTTAATTGTTAACTTTTAAGTTCTTTGTCTATTAAGTTATTGTAACTTTTGTCTCAATACCCCTTCTACTCGAATTGGATAAGACTTCGACTTCGCATGCAGGTGTAGCACTGATGGATTATTTGTATAAGCTGGTTAGGGGTGCTTATTTGAAAATGTACAAATATCTCACAAAGATGACATGATGAGGTGTAGTAGCCCTTTGATCAGCCCTTGTGAAAAAAAAAAAAAAATCCAATGGATACTATACCTTACCACATCAACTTTTTGGGAAATTTTATAAGATGTTTGTGTGGTATGTATCATTACTTTTTTGTTTGTGTTATGCTTTGATTTAGTGACTAGGAATTGCTATTGCATTCCTATATGTATTGCAGATGCGGTTGATTTAATTAATATTATGATGTTTACAGTTATGATGTGCTGGTTTTATGGCAGATTTTAGTTCTTGTGGCCAACTTCTTAACTTCCAAAATGCCAAAGGTTAGAACCTTGTCTGCTCACTCAAGGGCATCTTCTTACTCTAGCTAGCAGCTCCATGACAATGGGGCAATATATATAAAGTGGAAGAACAACTGGGATCATCTGCTGATGTGAAAGAATGGGACCTCATAATGCTGTTCTTCTAAAGTGCAAATCTAATGGATACCATTGATTTGTGAATGCATATGGGTCTACAAAAATTCAATAGTAAATTCACCTCAGCATTTCACAGCAGGAAGATGGGTCGGAGCCTGGGCAAGCAAGGTATTGTGGGAGCCAATTGCAACCAAAACTTTTCTGCCCTCTTTGTCGAGGAGAGGTTTATGGGTACAGTATAGTAGAGCCAGCTCGTAAATTCAGGAATTCCAAGGCAAGAAGTTGTTCTTCTGAGATGATCTAGATGACTTCGCTATCTTCAATTGGTTGTCCAGCAGGACTAATTATCAACGGCGTTTATTTGATGTTTGGTAATCACACTAAAACTCTTATATTAAAATCTACAAAAAGAAAATCCAATAGCTTATGAAAGGACTTAAGATGGGCTCAACTTGTTGGAAATTATACACGAGTAAGATATGGCTGTCGGGAATAGTTGGTTAAGTTCGTTAAACTTTTAGGTTAAATATAACGTACATTTGTTCAAACAAAAAACAAAAATTACCCTCAAAACACATTAACAAAAGAAAGGAAAACTAATAGAGTGATGCTAATAAACCTGGGTAAAATCCAGGATAGATCCAATTTTGTTTTTCAATATAACCACTTGAAAACATTAATTCCCTCTATTATATTAAAAAAATTGAAGAAAAAAAAAATCCAGATTTTACCCCAGTTCTTAGCATTACTCAAACTAGTACGGATAAAGTTGATCACAGGGGAATTCGTGCCCATTATACTGATTGTGGAATGAATTTGTATACCTTAAAATCAAAACAATGAAAGTCTCCATGTTATGAAATGCATCAATTTTATGTTCATGATTTAGTATTGTAGTATTTAACATTATGTCATATAATTTAATTTTTGGAATGATGTGTTGATATGTTTGTCATGTGACATCATGTAAATAGTTAAATACAACAACATTAAATTTTGACTATTAAATTGTAATAAAAGAATCTATTCCTCAAAACCAAAGTCAAGAAAAAAAAAAAGAAGAAGGTTTTATTAGGGTTCACTTGATTACGGTTATTACATTTAAGCAATCCACCTAAGCATGAAACATTGAGCAAGGAGCGATCAAATCGTAGCCCTTGAACATACACGTTGGCACCGACTTCGGCAATATATTCCCGCCCCCCCAATTCTCCATATATATAATATTACAATATATACTCTCTACGTACGTTCTTTCTCTGATCAACAAACCCTAAAATCCCACATCTCTTATTCTCATCGAACTGTAGCACCGTTCTCCACCACTACCCGCCCTCCCTCATCACAAAGCCGATGCCAGGCCTATTCCCGTCTCCCTCATCAATGGATGATCCTTCACCATCTGGTCCTGCTAGAATGGCTTTGCAAACTGAAAATCCTCCTGCTGCCGCTGCTCCCACTGCTCAATTGGTTGCTCAATTGGTAGGAGAAGCTTTTGTTGAGCAGTACTACCACATTCTTCACCACTCACCGGAATTGGTCCATGGATTCTATCTAGATTCAAGTGTGCTAAGCCGGCCTGATTGTAGTGGTGCGATGATCTCAGTGAACTCCAAGCAAGTATGTTATTTGCTTCACTGTCAATTGGGTGTATGTAAAATTGTTAGCGGGATACCCCTCAAATACACGTTGGCATCAATTATTGCAAATTGAATAGAAGAGCATTTATATATTCATAGTTCTTTATGTCACTATCACTATTTCATCCTAGGGTATGGAGAACTGGTTAAGCGCTTCAGAAGTGTTGATCATTTTTGCAATATCATATTCATACACTTGGACTGCTTTTCACATCAGTCTGGCTAATGACTTAGTGTAGAATAATTTGTTGCAAGTTCAACAAATCCATCGTAAGGATAATTTGAAGTCAGAGAAATTGAAATTCTATCTCTTGATCTGCAAAGATTAATGGACTATCTGCTGGTAATTTACTAATAACCCAATCAGGAAATAGGGATTTCACTAGTAAATAATAGTTATAATCTAATCTTTTTTCCCTTTTACCCTAGCCATGATAAAACCGCGAACAATGTGCTGGAAAGTTGTAGTTTTGTTCCATTATAATGTTCAACTCTTACATAAAACATTCTTATTTCCTCTATAGCACAAATCCGTAATTTTAAAGAGAAATATTTTTTAATTGATTGGTAGTGTACAATTTATGAGGTTTGTTTAACAACAATCAGTCAAACTTCAGCTAGTAACCGCGTTTCTTGAGCAGAATATCCATGAGATGATTATGTCCTCGGAATACAAAGACTATAAGGCAGAGATAAAGACTGCAGATGCTCTGAAGTCTTACAAGGATGGAGTAACTGTGTTAGTAACTGGATGTTTAACGGGCAAGGATAACTTGAGAAGGAAATTTGCACAATCATTTTTTCTTGCTCCACAAGACAATGGATACTTCGCCCTTAATGATGTTTTTAGGTATGTAGAAGATGATGAACCATTGGATGACCATGCAGTTAATGGAGTTGATGATGTGGCAACTGTCCCCTTAACCCCTGATCGAGGTAAGGTTATGCTACTGCTATTATTCATCTTTGTTCTTCATTTGGACACTGCATCGATCAGGAATTCCTTTAACCTCGTATTGAAGTTTTGTTTGCAGAGCCAATTCATATTTCTGATCCTCCTGCAACAAATCCTGAAACTTCTACTGTAGAAGAGGATCAAAACGTTGTTGAGAAATCTCATGACCCATCTCAGCATGAGAGACAGTTGGCTACCGAAAAAGAGGCTATTCCACAACTTAAATCTCATTCAAATGGTAATGATATTTCCATAGCTGTAGAGCCATCTTCTTCTTCAGGCAAAGATGATGCTCCCAGGAAGTCTTATGCATCAATCGTGAGTTCATGGCCAAAGACTTTTGTCTAGCAAGCGTTGGCTTTTAGAATTATCTCTTTAACTTTATTATATGTTCTTGTAGGTTAAAGTAACAAGAGGGAGTTCAGACTCTTTACTGTTTTGGTCGTGGTTCTGATGTATTTAAGCGGGAAGTTAACGGTCCCACCACCGATTATTGGATCCGTTGTCCATCGATGAACATTCCCAGAGGCCGACCTCACAAATTGGTATTAGGGTCCAAACTGTATGTTTTGGGAACTGATTTTCGATCTAAAGCCTTCTATGCTGAGGTTTTTGACCCCGTCACTAACAAGTGGTTAGTCTTAGCTGAGCCTCCATACAAAATGGCACGTGGTTTTAAAATTTCTGCAGCTCTTGAGAATCCCAACAGGATCCTTGTCACTTCACAAGTACCATCGGTTCCGGGCGATTATTCTGGTAATATTTCTGCTATCTTCTTTGTTTATGACGTCGGGCATGGATATTGGAAAATGCTTGAGCCTGCACAGCGCAAGATACATCCCAAATGTCCTTTAGGAGCGCCGCGAGGAACGGCACGAGCTGTAGGCAATTTTTTATATTGGATTACAGATGGCTGTGAGTTGCTTTGCTATGATTTAGACTTTGATGTGTGGCTCCTCGGGCATCTGGATGGTATCCTATTGCCTGAATATTGTCTCTTTAATCCTGGATTCGTCCATTTAGAGAATCACAGGTTCTGCATTTTACAATGCCCACCAGGATCTGGAGTTTGTCTTTATGTTCACTGCAACATAATTGATGTCACTCATATACCCGAGGAGGAGAGTTTGGGTGTCTCAGTTGTTTGGTCCTATAAATTTAAGACGGAGAATCCAACTACCACAAGGGAGTGCTTGTTACTGTTAGTTTTCTAGCTTTCTCTGATTCTTTCTTTCTCTCCCGCTTATATATATACAACTAAAAAAAATGTAAATAAAGGTATTGAAGCCGCCCGCTTTACAAATTTTTTAGTTAAATACCTTTCTTTACATTTATTTTAGTCAATACCTTTCTTTACATTTTTTTAGTTATATATATATCTGACTCTTTCATTCTCTTCCGCTTCAATACAGATTTTTTTTTTTAAAATAGCCAACTTAGGAAAAAAAAAAGCTTATTTTAGGCCCAAAAATAAGCTCAAAAAAATATATATTTTTAAAAAAACCGGTTACCGACCGGGTACAACCGAAACGGCGGTAATCGGGACCCCGGTAAAACCGGGGTCCCGGTTCCGGATCCGGTTTCCCAAAACAATGAATCGGGGTACCCCGGTTCCGGTTCCCGGTTTTGGCCAAAAACCGGGAAACCGAACCGGATTGACACCCATACCGCTAGCGGTTAACCGGATGCGGTTAACCGCTTTTCTACTAACCGCTTTTTATTGGGTTTTTTTTTTGACCGGTTTTGGGCTCACTTTAAACCCTTGTTTTGCTCACTTTAAACATTTTTTTCCTTTTTCATGGCCATTTTAGCATTAAAAATTGTTGGTTTAAAGTGAGCATTATATGTTGAACCATTATACCAAAATCTTGTTGGTCACATTCTACAACATATAGCATACTAATAAAATTATAACAAAATTATTGTTTTGGGTTAGGAAGTAATGAATATGTAGAAGTGCAAAACTATGTCGTTTTGTACTTCTATATTATATAAATAATAAAAATATAAAACCCAAACAAAAGTCAAAGGTGGGGGAGGGAATCGAAATCGGGACTCCTGAGTAAAAGAGGCACACAATAATCACTAGGCGACAATAACTTATTGTTATTTACTATATGAAATATATATAATATAAATATATATTATATTTTTAAAAAATTTAAAATCCACTAATTAAATTTCAAGTAGTAATCTTCCATAGCTTTTTCTGGTGCCTAGTCCTTGTGAAGCACATCATAACTTAAACAAACAGCTTTTAAGTGTTGAATTTCTCAATTTTAGAACATGAGATCACCTTGAAGAGAAGGTTTATTATTGATGAGATACCACTCTCATCAATATAGATTAGCTCAAATTTATTATTGATGCTGTTTTCTTATCATCTGTACCATACCATTAATTGTTTTGATACACGCATGGCCTCATTTGATATGTATAAATCTAGAATATGTGTCAGATTCTGATGTATTTCTATTGCATTAGTAGTTGCTTGGATTTGATCATCAAAATAAGAATTTTCTTAAGAGCATATGATTATTTAAAAAATAGTAATAATAATAATAATAATGAGGAAAGGTGATACTTAAAATATAATTGGAGGTTTTGATTCATAGTTTTTTATTTGGATGAACAATATTGTTTTTCAATCTTTTTCGAATAAAATTTATGAACATCTTTATCTATTTCTATTCTTTTACTTGTCTTACGACATTTTCTTCAATTCAGGAGAAAAAGTTTTTCTAAATTTTATGACTTTAGTTAGTTAGAGAAAGGACTCTTTGATCCCAATTATATTAATCAAGTGATAGGTAGAAACCTCTGTCAAACTAGCTTGTGAATTTTTCTTGCTTTTTTATTTTGTCTTGCAGGAGTTGAGTTTGTCCTAGTGTGGTTGCTCTCGCACACTCCTTGTCACTGATAAATTCTTAAGCGCATCATTCTTTCCTCATTATGGCTTGGATGTTGGATGCCGAATGTGTTTGATTTGTAAATTTTTGCAAAAATGTCGGTCAGCATGAAATTTTAGTTCTCTGCAAAATCCTTAGAATCTACAATTATCAAATTATAAGTTAACCTTTGACTCTCTAAATGTAGTTCTTGAGCATGATGATAGGACCTGTGTTGCTGCCATTAATATTTTTCCCTAACCATGGCATTGCTGTTAGTCTTTTTGCATAATTGCTAATTGGAGTTATGCTTGCAGGGGTAAGTAGATTTAAAGAAGCCAAGCAAGGAAGAAAGTGAAAAGAGCAAAGAGAATTATGATTAGGTATATGCAAACACTTATATCATGATCACAAGTACCCTCAAAAGCAGTTATGTGGTGCGGTTATAAATTTTTTTTCTCTTAATTGATCATTAAATGTCAATTTCTAAAAAGCAATTATATGCGGTGCGGGTATAAGTTTCAATAACTACTAACCACAACCTACAACCTGTTTTCATTTTGAGTTTAAAAATATTGTTCTTTATTCATAATAATAATAATAATAATCTTGAGCTTCGTTACATTTTGAAGCATGCCCAAAACACTAAAATATGCCAAAATACCAATTTTTAAAAAGCAACTATGGGGGTGTGGTTATGAGTTTCACTAAATGATGGTTATTTTAAAATCTCAATTAACCGCCTAAAACAAAGCGGTTATAATTATAAAAATTTGATAACCGCCTTCCGTTGGCGATTAGAGGCAATAATTGAAAAAACACTATGATTCCTTTTTTTGAACATATGCTAAGCGTCATTTGGCATCCTCCTTTTTCCAGCCAAACATGCCTTCATTTATCTTTTTCAAACCATTGTTTAAATTAACATTGGCGATTGCTCTAAGCACCGATCACCTATATTCCCGGTACCAAGTTCTACTTTTCCCAATTTAATTTTGTTATATATTAATTTTGTTTTGGTTTTAATAAATTCATTCACGTAAATTGTTTTTTTTTTTTTTTTTTTTCCTTTTCGAAAGTAATTTTTTAATATTAAACATGAAAATTAAAAGAAAAAACTATGAAAACAATTTTTACATTTATTTCACATAAAACACTTTACAAATTAAAAATAATAAAAATAATTACATTCAAAACACAATTATAAACAGCGTCATTTAAAATAGGGAAATTAAGAAAGTTTTGTTATTACTAATACAGTATTATTGTTTTCTGAAAAATATTAATCATCTAATAAATATTTAAATCTGTTTAAAATATAATTTTAGATATTTTCTTGACCTAAAATAAAACACTACAGATTTCATTATCTTTCTACCAAATGTTGAAGCAGACAATTCAAATAGATTAGTCGTTATAAATTTAACACAGAAACAGAGTCATGACTGAAACAAAGTAGCATGACGCATTTCTTCTTCAAACGCTTTTCTATAGCATGATTTGAGCTTTTGTTCTTCTTTCTTAGACTTACAAAACCGGGAAGCAGATTTTGAAGAGTATCGCAAATACTGCTCGGATTGCCTCTGCTTTCCAGTTTGCCAAAAGCAGATTCGGATAGCTCTGTTCGAATGGCAATTTCTCATCCCATGAGAATGGGATGGAGGGTGAAATCATGGATTCAAACCAATTTTAACAAAAAAAGTAAGAATCTAAAGCCTTGCTCTGTAAATGAGTAAACCTTTTCTTTTCGTTTTCTTCTAATAAGTAATTGGATGAGAAACTTTTCAAAGATCTTGATTGTAGATGCATTGTGCATGGTTTCCTGATTAATGTTAGGTCAAGAAAATGGTTGTTCCAGTCTATTGCTCTTGTGCCTATTTCACCTCCAAGACTTGGTTAACATGTATAAACTTTGTAACTTCATACCATACAGACGGATAGGCAAGTTACTATTTTTAAAGGCAGCAACTCTGTATCCTTGACAATTTATATTTCTGATAATAGTTTAGCATACTCTTTGTTGCTTCTATGGGTGATAAAAAATGCGGTTTTAATCAAAATCGAGAAAAATGTATTATTTGGGAGTGCATTTTAAAAAACTGAGGAATGACAATGTAAAAAAAAAAAATCACATTTTTAAAGGCTAAAAATTCACAACTAGATAATGCCTAAAATTTTTCCAATGATCAACTATACATTATATATGTTAAAGTATTCATAAAATGATTAAATTTACTTTTTCGTATCAGTTTAAGCTTTTGTGATAAGTGGTGGTTTAACATGATATCTGAACCATAGGTCATGAATTCGAATACTGATTCCCGTCAATTCACCCTCATTTAAATTAAATATTTTATGTGTTGGACACTTTTCCTACCATGTTTTGGGACAAGTGATGGTTTAATAATATACACTTCTTTGACAAAAGAATAAATGATACAATAGGAGAATAAAGAATACCTTCACTCCAAGCCTTTTCAGAACACATTCTTGAAGTAACTAAGCTGCATACTTCTTGAAAACACTTGGAACCAAGTTGCTATACAATTAATGTCATATGTATAGGTATTCGATGAGTTCACCATCTTCAAAGGCAGAATATATACTTTATTTATTTATTTATTTATGAAAGAATAAGTGGGACAATAGGAGAATAAAGAATAACAATGCACCCACTTACACTCCAAACCTTTTGTTTGCATTTTCACGAAATAGAAAAAGAATATATACTTGAATTAAGTCAGTTGCTTACTTCTTGAAAACGCTTGGAACCAAGTGAGTTCCTATAAAATGTCATATCCAGGCATGTTCTTGAATTAAATCAGCTGCATATTTGTTGAAAACACTTTGCCTAAAGTTTAGCAAAAAACAACAAATTCCTCTTCACCACCTCAAGAACATGGCTGAAATTGCCTATGGCATCATAGGGAATGTCATAGAGAAGCTAGGGTCCGTTGCTTACCAAGAGTTCTGCTTGGCATGGGGTTTCAAAAGCGATTTGAAAAAGCTTGAGCGCACCATGTCAACCATTAAAAAGGTGCTATTGGATGCCGAAAAGAAGCAAGCAAGCGACTCCCTGTTGAAACACTGGATAGGGATGCTCAACGATGTCCTTCATGATGCAGAGGATGTGCTTGAGGAGATTGAATACCAAGCTTTAAGGAAGCAAGCGGTTGCCACATATGGCAGCACTTCTACAAAGGTACGTCATTTCTTTTCATCCTCTATGACGCGTGCATTCCCTTTCAAACTGGCTCATAAAATAAAGGGCATTAGAGAGAAGTTAGATGAGATTGCTGCTAATAAGGATCAATTTAATCTCACCATAACACATGGAGATGCACATATCATGCGCCCGTTGAGGGACATAGATTTAATCTCATTTGTTCAGCCATCAACAGTAATTGGTAGAGGTGAGGACAAAAAACATATCATAAATCTTTTGATGCACCCAGATGGTAGCAAAAATGTCAATGTAATTTCCATAGTTGGATTAGGGGGTTTGGGGAAGACTGCACTTGCCAAGTTGGTGTACAACGACGAACAAGTTGTTGGGCTTTTTCAATTGAGAATGTGGGTTTGTGTGTCTGAAGATTTTAGTGTTACAAGATTGATAAAAGAAATCCTTAAATCTGCACGTTGTAAAATTGATCCTGATTGGAGTGTGGATACATTGCAAACTGAATTGATCAGACAACAATTTAAGGATAATAAATTTCTACTTGTCTTAGATGATGTTTGGAATGAAGATCGTAATAAATGGATTCAATTGAGAGATTTGTTAATTGGTGGGTCCAAAGGAAGTAAAATTATAGTGACAACACGTAGTAACTTGATTGCCTCCGTTATGAGCACCGATTTCCCATACAACTTAGGAGGTCTATCCCAACCTGATTGTTTGTCTTTGTTTGTGAAATGTGCATTTAAGGAAGGAGAAGAAAATCAACATCCAAAACTCTTAGATATTGGAAAAGAAATTGTGGAAAAATGTAAAGGGGTTCCGTTGGCAGTGAGGATTTTAGGCAGCTTGCTTTACTCAAAAGTTGATGAACGAGAGTGGAAATTTGTAAGAGATAACGAGATATGGAAATTAAAACAAATGGAGAGTGACATCTTACCTGTATTGAAATTGAGTTACGATCAAATGCCAATTCACTTGAAGCGATGCTTTGCCTTTTGTTCTCTTTTCCCAAAAGACCACCAATTTGATTCGTATATTTTGATTTACCAATGGATGGCAAATGGACTACTATGTGAAACCACCAGTAATAAAAAACAAGACTTGGAAGATGTTGGGCGCTTGTATATAAATGAGTTGTTGTCAAGATCTTTCTTCCAAGACTTTGACAAAGGGATTCCTGGCTTTCCCTTTTATACATTTAAAATGCATGATTTGATCCATGATCTTGCAATCTCAGTTGCACAAGGAGAGTGTTTAGTGGTAGACTTGGGCAACAAAGACATTTCTGAAACCACTCGTCATTTGTTATTTACAGTAGAAGACTTGAGCCAAGAAGTTCCAAAATGCTTAGAGAAGTTAACAAAGGTGCGCATTGTTAGGTTCACAGCCGAACCGCCGGTGCCCTTAGTTGAAGCATGCATCTTTAGATTCAAGTACTTGAGATTGCTTGATTTGAGTGAATCATCTTTTGAGGTGTTGCCAAGTTCTATCGGTACTTTGAAGCATTTGAGGTATCTCGACCTATCTAGTAATAACAGAATCAAGTTACTTCCTAATTCCATCGTCAAGTTAAACAAGTTGCAAACATTACTGCTTTATGGATGTAGCGAACTTGAACGGTTGCCAAAAGATATGAGGAACATGATCAGTCTGAAGTGTTTGCATGTAACAACAAAGTATACATGCTTGTTGGAAAATGGATCCTTTAATTCTCTTCAGTTTTTGGCTGTAGTTGATTGTCCGAGATTAGAAGTTTTGTTTCAAGAAATAGACGGTCAGTGCCTCACCAACCTTCGGACATTGGTGATAATTGATTGTGAAAGTTTGACCTCTTTGTCACTCAATATCAAGCATCTAACTGCATTAGAGTTCTTATTCATTGTCCATTGTCCAAGCCTTAATTTGATGGGAGTAGGAGAAGGCAATCAAGATCTCAAGTTGAGCCTCCAAACTGTGTATATTGGAGGTTTACCAATGTTGGAGGTTTTGCCGCAATGGCTCCAAAGATGCGCTGATACTTTACAATACCTATACATCATACGATGTGAGAACATTACCGCCTTGCCTGAATGGCTGCCAACTCTCAAATCACTTCACACACTTGTGATTGTGAATTGCCCTAAGTTGTCATCTCTTCCGGAGTGGACACATCATCTCACTGCCCTAAGAAAATTGAAGATTGGAGGTTGTCCAAAATTGAGTAGGAAATGCAAACGGGAAGATAAGCTCAAGATCGCTCATGTACCAGAGATTGAACTTGATGATACTTGAACAGAAGAAGAAGAAGATGATGAGGTAAGGGCCGTTCTCTCTTTGGTCGTAAACTCTTAATGCTCTATTGATCCAAACCCCAATATTTCTCATATAAATGTGCATGTACGTGTATTATTCGAATTTAATTGATGTAAGCCAAAATGAGAAATATCTCATGAAATGTGTGTATTATTCATTAACTAACATTACATATTTTGAATACATGATTTTGAGTTACAGGCCAGTAGAACACACTCAGAAAATTTATGAGACAAGCCCGAAATTGAATTATTCCACCAACTTGCAGCAGCAGCTGGTAAGATTGAATTGTTATTAATTAACTTTTCTTTTGTAATCACACACACACACACACACACACACATATATATATATATATATATATATATATATATTTTATTTCTCTGTTTTTTCTCTGTTTTATTCTCCTCGATCTCGATTGATTTATATGTATATGTACATTTTGCAGCTTCCATGCCTTGAGTTTCGCATATGCATGCATAAGATGCAGTCAGTGCAAGTGCAAGCCTCTGAATTGAATACAAACTCAATTCAAAGTAACATATATGTTCCTTCATTAAATTGTAAATATTTATTTCTATTATTGTAATTTGGATTCAGAGATGTAAATAAACAAGCATTTCTATATATCGTTGTAATTCTAATTATGATCATGCAAATAAATATTCATTTTTCATTCTACTTTTCAATGAGAATATAAATAAATAAATAAATATTTTTTTTTAATCTTGTAGTTATATATCATTGACCTAAATGTTACTGAACAAATCAAACTTATTTGAATTATAAAATTTGCAATATATATCCATTAATTTTCAAGCTAATATTAGGTATGTAGTTTATCTAGTAAAAGATCGAGTTGAAGGTGGCCCACGGTTAGGCCACCTTGTGGCCCTTTTTTTTTCAAAATGTTTTTTTTTTTCCATTGTTTTAAAATAAAAAGAAAACTAAAGGGAAATTTTGTCTTTTTAGAAATTTTAACTGCAAAAATTGATAGAGGAGTTCAAATTGATTGCAATTTAAAGTTTTAGAATTTAAATTGAAAGGTTTTCAAAGTTCGTGGGTATATCAAATCATGTAGTAGTTCAGGGGTTATAGTGAAGTTTTTCATGATTTTACTATATTGACGTGGCATTATTAATTTTTATATAATTTTTTTTTCTTTTTTCTTTTAACGAGGGTTGATTCCGGCGAATTGAAGGATGTCACACAAGCATAATAAAATAATTAGGAGATAATAAGAGGTGTTCCTTAACCCAAGAAATAAAGGTAGAAGAAGATCGACCATGTGATTCACAAGAGACAATGAATGTAATGGATGGAATTTTTTCGAATTTCTCTCCCCCTCTTGTGTGGATATGTCCAAAAAAAATATGTAATTGAATAGTCAATCCAGGCAGATGGTCGACACAATAATTGACTTTTACTGGTTGCATGAATGGCATTTTGGAGCATTTGACAATGCCACTTTCAAACATGACCTACCTATAATACACCATTAAATCAAACAATCATTTTCTTAATGAAAAGTAATCTAATAAATTACACAGAACTTTCCACCTAGTGATGATACGCGTACGTATAATTTGACAACGGCACTCTCTTATTTGGTTGTGTTTGAACTTTGGGCATGCAAAACATCAGCAAAATGAACATGTTCAATCATTCTAAAACCATGACGTTTTTAAAGAGTAGATTAATCGGTTGGAGATTAAGTCTTATAAAGTAGAAGTCACTAATTTAAGACAAAAAAAGAATATTCAGAACTTTTGACATAGATGCGTCATCTTAATTAGTTAAATTTAACTTGCTATGAAATTTAATGTCACTCTCACATGACATGGAAGATATAAGTACGTATTAGACTTTAAAGTTATGAGGTTGTTTAATCCTTAATCCTTAATAAGGAAACCAGTCATCTTTCTACCTTATAAATACGAGTTTATAACTCCCACAATACTCGGGATTTTTAGAGTTATATTATAATCGTACTTTTTATAAGTATTATAAAATTTACTTTTCATAATTGTAAGAGGAAAAAAACTTGAATTTTGCTTAATCAAAACATTAATATAAATTAGAAAAAATTTCTAATAGTGTTGGTGTAATACTTATTAGATTTTAATATAAATAAAACCCAAAATTATAAACATTCGAAAAACTATTTTGGTTGTAGAAAAAAGTATGCGCGAGATTCTTTGTGATAGTTTAATTTCAAAATTTAAACACATTTCTATCAAACTTTTCTTTATATGTTGTAACAAAAAAAAATATCACTCATTTTTAAATAAAAAATACATATTAAAGTTACACTAATATATTGCTCAACATATAAATTTAGGTAAATCATACAAATAAACAAAAAATCTCATAGGCGAATAGGCCTTGAAAAAATATCAAATAAGAAGCAAGTTATATCGAACAATTAACAATTTTATAAACTAATGGACACTAAACAAAAATAAGCCCCAAGATGACCATTGTGATTTTACACTTTGGTTTGGGTATCGAATATATAATTGTTCGTAGAATGCTAATCATATATATATATCTAAAAATTATTTTTGTAATGAAATAAAAAATAAATGTCTAATCATTATGTTGATTAAAAATTTGACAATCTATACAATTAATCATTAATATACAATTATATATTTAAAAAAATAAAAAATAATGCAATGAAATTTTTTTCTATTTTATTTTTACGTCCTATCATTTAGTCCATCTAATTCAACTATAACATATAATATTATGTTATATACATATTAAAGTGATTAAATATAATAATACATAATAATTTAATTTGTATTATTTGTTTCCTTATTTGATTTTGAAATTAATAATACTTAATTTATTGCATATTTATATATGTAAAACTCTTCAAATATAATTAAATATCATTAATTACGTTAATTTAATGACCGATTTTTTAAGTAAAAACCGGTATCGAGTTTTTAAGAAAAAATCGGGTATATATATATGACGTCTTTTTTGTTTTTTAGAATCCTAAATGTATTAATATAAACTTTCAATCCCAAAGTAGACGGCAATTATATATCTTCTTTATTTCCCAAATTAAGTGGATTTTTATTTTGGATTTATTGTAAGTACGTGGATATACAGAATTCCACACGCTTTATTGAATATATGACCTGCATAAGACAAAAAAAGAAAAGAAAATTGACATCATGACATGGGGTCCTATATATGTGTGTGTGGAAATTAAGAAGCAATTTGCATGAAGAGGACTTGAAGGGAGGGAGTCTTGGTATTGAGATAAGTTATGTTGGTCTATTTTTTTGGATTTATTCTTAGTCTCTCAAGAAAAACTTAGCCACATGATAAATTTAGGATTATTACTTGGAAATCGTCATGGCCCTCCACGTGAAATTTAAGATTAACTTTCAAACCCTATGCTTTCACGGATTTATAGCAAATCTCATCTCCTTTATTTTCTTGGATTTATTTTTGGTCAGTTAAGAAATTGTTGAGGATCCGTCATGGCCCCTACACGGAGTATAGACGAAGACTACTTGACATCTTTTGTGAGATTGTCCGGTTGCAAAGGAAAATCATAAAAAGTAAAAAAAAATATTAAATTGACTAAACATATTAATACATAATAATTTGATTTATATTATTTGTTTCCTTATTCAATTTAAAAATTAATAATACTTAATTTATTGAATAATATATATATATAGAAAACTCTTGAAATACAATTAACGCAATTAATAACGTTAATTAATGACCCTTTTTTTAAGAAAAACCAATTAAAAATTTATGCCTTAAAAACCAATTAAGCTTTTAAAAAAAATATTTGTGAAGGCAAAATCGCTTAAGAACGAGAATGACGTTTCTGATTTATAATTCATTGTTCAATTTGTTTGTGATGGTAAAAATAGGACGAAAATAGAGATGAAAAAAATTAAAATTTAAACATATCATTTTTAATTATAAGTTAAAAAGATGTATAAAAATATATCTCACCTCTTTAAATAAAATAAAAAATTAAATCTTTGTTCCTATAATTATATATAATTTAAAATGAATAGTATAAAGAGAAAAAATTAGCAAGAAGAATACATGGATTATAATATAGTTAATGCAATTAATAACGCAAATTAATGACATGAGGATTATATTGAAATATAATTAACGCAATTAATGGCGCTAATTAATGACCGATTTTTTAAGAAAAAACCAGTTATATATATGGCGTCTTTTTTGTTTTTAAAAATCCCAAATGTATTAATATAAACTTGTAATCCCAAAGTGGACAGCAATTATATATCTTCTTTATATTCCTAAATTAAATGGATTTTTCTTTTGGATTTATTGTGAGTACGTGGATATCCAGAATTCCACACGCTTTATTGAATATATGACTTGCAAAAGACAAAAAAAAAATTGACATCATGTCACGGGTCCTATTTATGTGTGTGTGTGGAAATTAAGAAGCAATTTGCATGAAGAGGACTTGAAGGGAGGAGTCTTGATATTGAGATAAGTTATGTTGGTCTATGTTTTTTGGATTTATTCTTAATCCTCAAAAAAACTTAGTTACATGATAAACTTAGAATTATTATTCTGAAATCGTCATGGTCCCCCACGTGAAATTTAAGATTAACTTTCAAACTTTAAGCTTTCACGGATTTATAGCAAATCTCATGTCTCTTTATTTTCTTGGATTTATTTTTTGTCAGTTAAGAAATTGCTGAGGATCTATCATGGCCCCTACACGGAGTAGAGACAAAGACTACTTGACATCTTTTGTGGGATTGTCCGGTTGCAGAGGAAAATCATAAAAAGAAAAAAAATTATTAAATTGACTAAACGTATTAATACATAATAATTTGATTTATATTATTTGTTTCCTTATTTAATTTAAAAATTAATAATACTTAATTTATTGAATAATTTATTTATAAAAAACTCTTAAAATACAATTAATGCAATTAATAGCGTTAATTAATGACCTATTTTTTAAGACCTTAATTTATTGAATAATTTATATATAGAAAACTATTGAAATATAATTAACGCAATTAATAAACATTAATTAATGATTGATTTTTTAAGAAAAAACGGTTAAAAATTTATGTCTTAAAAACCGGTTTAGCTTTTAAAAAAAAATTTGTGAAGGCAAAATCGCTTAAGAATGGGAATGACGTTTTTTTTTTTTTTTTTTTTGAAAAAGTGAATGACATTTCTGATTTATAGTTCATTGTTCAATTTGTTTGTGATAGTAAAAATAAGGCGAAAACAGAGATGAAAAAAATTAAAATTTAAACACATCATTTTTCATTATAAGTTAAAAAGATGTATAAAAATATATCTCACCTCTTTAAATAAAAAAATAAATAAATCTTTGTTCTTATAAGTATATATAATTTAAAATAAATAGTATAAAGAGTAAAAATTAATATAGTTAACGTAATTAATAACGCAAATTAATGACATGTGGATTATATTAAAATATAATTAACGCAATTAATGGCGTTAATTAAAGACCAATTTTTTAAGAAAAAACTGGTTTTATATATGGGAAAACCTCTTATGCGGTCGGTCTGCAAAAGTGTTATTTTGCAGCCACCAATAGAAACAAGCCACATCACTTAAAGCACAAAAAATGCATAAAATTAATCTACAACCTAAAACACTAGAATTTCTTTTTCTTCTCCATGCTGACAACCACATCACCCGCCTTTCTTCTTCTTCTTCATGCCGACAACTCCTCCCCCTTTGCTACCAAAAATATATATATATATCCTCTCCCTTAACAGAGAAAGAGAGATGCTCTGGGTCACAGCATACGGCATTATAAATTGATTAACCTTCCCCCTAAAAGGTTAACCTTCTCTTCTAGGATTTAGTTTTGAATCCAAAATTGAGTTTTGAAGCATTAGAATCTGATTTTGAGGCTAGGTTTCCCCGAGTCTTGCTGGATTTTTTTTGTTGAGTTTGGCGATGCTGGGTTTGGGAGAAAGAAAAGGAGAAAATAGGGTTTGGGATGCTAGCCGGTGGTGGGTGGGAGTCTCCGGTGTGGTGGTCGTGGTTGGAGGGGAGAGGGGAGGAAAAATGAAGAAAAGATGGCTGGCAATGGTTTTATTTTGGTTTGATTTTTTTGTCTTTTGGGTTGATTTTTGTTTGGTTAAGCTACAACCAAATGGGTGTTTATTCTACAATATAAATTATGGGCTAGATTTTTTGTGGCCAATTGTGGTGGTGGGTGGGAGGGGGTGGGAGGGGGCTGAGGGCAGGCAAAATTTGGGGGAGAGATGCTCTCCTGCGCTAGTAGTTTGGTTTTGGGTTTGCTGGCGCTGGGGTCGGTGGTTTGGTTGGGTTTTTTTTCTGTTATACGGTGTTTTTATTTTATTTTAACAAAGTAAGATGACTGATATGTTAGCAAATGACTGAATGCTGCAAAACATCACTTTTGCAGATTGACCGCATAGTAGGGGCTCCCTTTATATATATATATATGATGTCTTTTTTGTTTTCTATAATCCTAAATGTCAAATAAGAAGCATATTATATCGAATAATTAATGATTTTATAAACTAATGGATACTAAGCAAAAATAAGCCCCAAGATGACTGTTGTGATTTTACACTTTGGTTTGGACATCGAATATATAATTGTTGGTAGAATGCAAATCATATATATATAAATTATTTTTGCTAATGAAATAAAAAATAAATACCTAATCATTATGTTGAGTAAATATCTGACAATCTATACAATTAATCATTAATATACAATTATATATTTTAAAAAATAAAAAATAATGCAATGAAATTTTTGATTAATAATTGTTATGCCTAATAAAAAATAGGTTTTATTTTTTTTGACATGTTCACACAAGGGGTAGGGGAAGGGGGTGATTCGAACTTGTGACCTCCGCTTTATAAGGCGTGGTTCACAGTTGATTGAGGTACTACTTGAGGACTCTTTCTTTTCATTTCAATACTGCAATGACATTTTTTTTTTCTATTTTATTTTTACATCCTATCATTTAGTTCATCTAATTCAACTATAACATATAATATTATGTTATATACATATTAAAGTGATTAAACATAATAATTTGATTTGTATTATTTGTTTTCTTATTTGATTTTGACATTAATAATACTTAATGTATTGTATATTTATTTATGAAAAATTATTCAAATATAATTAAATATCATTAATTACGCTAATTTAATGGCCGGTTTTTTAAGTAAAAATCGGTTTATTCTTAAAAAATCGGTTTACAAATCATGCCTTAAAAAACCAGTTTAGCATTAGAATAAAAACATTCACGCCACATGTTGCAATATTAAAGCACTTCTAAGAGTGATTTGACTTTTATATATATATATATATATATATATATGATACGCAATTTTCATCATTTTCGTGTATCTAAAGTGGGTCAGGAACCAATTTATGTTATTTAGGCTTTCAAAAAATAATTAAGGAAGCAATGAATTATAGTATGTTTCTTTTTATCAATTTATTGTGAAATTCATAACTTCAAGAAGAACTCCTATTCTTTTCTCTCCCAAAAAACCCTAGCCCCCACCAAGAAGAACTTCAAGAGGAGGGAAGATCTAGATCTAGATCTTCCCTCATCCCCTTTTATGATAGCAGTGCGATGTCTTCTCTGTAGGTTCCACCGGTTTTCATTTCTGGCGAGTTGCTTTAGATCTAGTTTGTAGATCTAGATTTAGATCCAGTTTGTAGATCTAGATTTAGATCCAGATCTACTCTCTTCAACTCTAGATCTAATCGTCTTCTTCAGCCAAAGCGTGTCTTCTGAAGGGATGTCTACGATATCGTGCTCCTCCGTCTTGCTTGTAGGTTTTTGTTTTTTATTTTTATTTTATGGTCCTAGTTGTTGGACTGAGGACGTGAATAATGCTTCTGGCTTTCGAGTCGAGAGGGAATGTTTTTGGTGTGCGTTTTTTGCTTATGCCTGGGAAATGGCTTCCTATGCCACTGGACGGAGTCTGCGTTAGTAGATATGTTCTATAAATTGAAGATCGAGCTGAGATAGCGAATGTTTGACGTCATAGATTGATTTTCATTGTAAGATTTGTATGTTTTCGATTTTTATGACGTGTAATTTTTTGGCTATATGATCTTGCAAAACTATATGTTCTATGATTGTAAGAGTTTTTATGCTCTTGACCACAATTAATGAAATCAGATTGATTTTTCCTATAAAAAAAAAAAAAGAAGTTATGTCAATTTTTGTTTACAACTTTCATGATTTTCTATCATAAATATGTTAAATATATATAGTTTACCTTCTAATCAAATCCGTATCTATCGTAATTTATTTTTGCCCATGCAAACATGATATTTTGTCTTTGTCACTTGTATACGCAAAAATAAAACGACAATACTCCTGAATTATCACACTTGTATCCTTATAAGAATTACCACACGATTTGATAAGCGTTCCTTAAACTTTAAAACCTCTCAATTTGAACTCCTGAACTTTTAATTGTAGTAAATTTGAATCCCTCGGTCAAATTTAGCATTTAACTTTCAACGACAATACTTAAAAAGACCAAAATATTCTTGATTTTCATTTTTTTTTAAAAAGTCAGAGAACCATAGAATTAAGGGTAAATTTAAAATTTTATAAAAAAATTAGGGGTATAAATGTCATTTTCTTTTTTAACGTTTAAAATCTTATGGATGGGTTCAAGAATATTCTTAACGTTTAAATATTCTTGACTGTAATTAAAAGTTTAGAAGTTAAAATTGAGAGGTTTTGAAGTTTAAGGGGCTTGACAGATCACGCGATAATTCTGGGGTTTAAAGTGAAGCTATTCCTTAAAAAAGAAAAAGAAAAAGAGAATAATATTTGTAATTATAAGATATTAAGCCTTTTCAAAGAGGATTTTTTTTTTTTTTTTGTTTGGGGTAGTGATTACAATTTTTAGGATGAAGTGCGAAATACATACACGTGTCAATTTCACTTTCATTGCTTTTCCAGTTTGCACGTTGAAGGCTGAAGGCAAATCCAAGTAAAGAGATCGTTTTCAGAAAGGAAACTTCGATTTACTTCCTTCGAACGGGGAAAATCTTGCCACCTTGATTTAGACCATTTCTTATTTTATACTCCACCTTAATTTTTATTGTATTTTCAAGGAATCTCCCTTTGGAACTTTGAAGGCTGAGAAGCACCCTAAAACTTTTTTCTTTTCTTTTATTTATTTACTATTATTTTGGTTCAAGACTTCAAGTGGCATGGGAATCTCCTCCAATGATGATATAATTAAGACTACAATTTTCAATCTATATTTGATCCCTAAAACTCACCTCTCCAATTCCAAAGGGTTGAAGTTGACTTCGCAGTTACTTTTAACATAATAGAAATTGCCTTTTCAAAAAATAAAAAAAACATAATAGAAATTGCCACGTCAGTGCTACAAGATGAAAGCATAATAAAGAAGTGGTTTTTAGCTCTTTAATCAAATGAATTAGAAAAATGTTTAAACTTACATCATTATCTCATAATTATTTTACCCTGCTAAAGTTACGAGGTATAATAGTCCTCGATCTTTATTTTTATTCTTTTTTTAGTATAAGGGAGAAATCGGTTCCTTATAACAGGAGAGTAAAATAGTCTAAACAAAAAGTAAAATTACTATTTTATCCTTATATTATAAAAAATTAAATATTTTCCGATTCAAATGAATTAAAAAGGTTTATTATCCATAGCAATTAGGTCCCCAACATTTGCTCAGTACATTAATGATTATTTATTAAATATTTCAACAATGCCTGCAATTTTAGACTTTTTTTTTGGTGTGGGTGTGTGGGCTAGCAATTTTAGACTTGGGGCTTCTTTCAGGCACCTCTTGATTTTCAGTCAGCATATTTATTTCCATGGAAAATTGGTGAAGCACGCAGGCGTGGGCGTGGTCTAGCAGTACCCAAATAACACACTCTTGGAGAGAGTTCCCCGATGCAACCAGTGAGTGACTATTAGGCTGTAAACCACCCCAATTGAGATAATTAATCATGTGACATAATGTGATTCTAGGCTGACAACTATTATTATTATTTTTTAGCAACATGTCATAAATAAATATTTTTTTAATGTTTTTATCTGTACAGGATATTTTATGGCTTAATCATACTCAAATAAACCTATTATAAATTTATAATCTAAACTTAGAAAAAAATAATATAAATCAACAAGTTCAACATGCCCCATGTGGTACAATGGTACATGCATGTGAACTGATATATTCTGCACAATAGCACACGGAGGGGTCCATTACTACCTGCATTTTTCCCATTAGCCCGAAATTGACACATGCAATATAACCTTTAGTTAGGCTGAGAAAGTGCATCATACACTAGTCCCTGCAATGAACATTGGAGTGGAATTTATTTGCAATGATTCTAGATCGGTCGATTTCAGTGCAATCTTTAATTTCATAGCAATCAAGACTTTCTGTTGTCGACGTAGACGTGCCATTCTAAATCTAGTCATTTGATTGTTATAAAAATTGCCTTTTGGATAGCTCTTTACTTGATCAATAGGCCAAGAATTTAAAATTATTGGATCCAATCATTTATTTGGCCTATTTTATTTTTTATTTTTGGTACTTTATCACCTGTAAACATGTTGGTGTTCCCTAGTCCTCCATGCATGTCTGGCTTCTGTTTAGTGAATTAAATAAGTACTCGGATTCCCTTGAAGAATCATCTCATCTATACAAATTTTGAGCACCCAGGAAAAGGGTAGTGTTAGTGTAAGCATGGGTAATATTTATCTACAAAAAAGGTCTTATAAATTGGATTCTCTTGTTAATGCCTTTTAAAATGTATTTTTATGTATTTGTTTGAAAGCGTGATTTGAAGCGACTTTAATATAAAAATAGCTTTTTTTTATGAATATATATATATATATATATATATATATATAGTTTTTGAGTGTTTTGTGAGTTTTTATTGAAAAAAAAAACTTGTTAAATTGTTTTACTTTAGAAATAAGATCTTCTACATTTCATGTCATGTTTGGGTTGAATCGGATCAAACAAATCGTGTTGAGCTATGTTAAAGAAGTCGACCTATTTATTAATGGGTCAATTTATTAAATTATCAGTTATTCAAAAAGTTTAAGCTAATAAGAAGAGATAAATTTAATCATTACTTTAACACAAGTAGGTTGGGTTGAGTAATTTGTGAGTTATATTAGGGGTAGAATTGGAACATTAAGTTTGGAGTTGGCAAAACTATTAAAACAAATTTATTGGGGGTAAAAAAATTGTTTTGAGGGTATATCTTAAAAAATAAAAAAATTAAGGAGAGTTTTAAAAATGTTGAAGGGCCTTAGCCTTCTAGGTGACACCTAATTAATTTCACCCCTGAGTTATATTAAAGTTGAAAAATTTGATCCATTTAAATAAACGACTTATATACATATTAACCTCTAAGAATTGGACGAGTCAAGTGAGATGTCCTAACCGGACAAGGCAAAATCTTTTAACTTTTTTTTTTTTTTTTTTGGTCCAAAATAATAATAAACGTCTTAAAATACAAATTATTTTAATTATTTTTTTATATCAGATCAAAACATTTTGTTCAAATAAAAAATGAAAAAAATACCAAAATACTTACAAATTTGACACGCTCCAAAACTCTTGAAAAGGCGCGTGCAATGCAATGCAACAATCCCTGTTGGGCTGCGTTCGCACCCGCACTTCCCAGTTCCCAGAAGGGCTAGGCCAAGGAGCCAAGCCAACAAACCACAGGTCTTTTCAATTTTTAGTTCTTCTTTACACGCCTTTGAGTCTTTGACCGTTATAAACAATACTGGAGGCTGGATCAGCCAGCCAGCCAGCCACCCTCCAGCTGCTTTGACAGCTGCCTTTCTCTTCTCTCTAAGCATTTGTTCTCTCTCTCTCTCTCTGACGATACACGCAGCGAACCCCAGAAACGACCTCCAAAAATATTGAATAATATTTGAATGGGAAGAGAAAATAAATATTTTGTTACGGATAACATATATAAAATATGTAAAATATGAGTTTCTATGAGCTAAGAAATAATACATAGCTTTGGTATTCCCACAAACGAATCACAGAGCACAAACACGCTCAGCACTGCTGCAACTTGCCAGCTTCTCTTACATCTCTTTCTCTCTGTCTCTGTCCCTCTCTCAGAAACAGAGGATCCCCCGAAACACCCTACTAGGAGATGAAGTAAGGCATGCCCAACTCGTATCTCTCTCTCTTGTTTGGTTCACATCAAAACCCAGTTCAAAAGCTGAAAAAGTAGAAGAAAGGAAGGAAAGAAAGGATAATAGTAGTAAAAATCGAAACTTTCCATAGAAAATGGTGCAGTATCATCGCTGTCACCAACAGTGGAGAAAAGGTGACAAACGTATTGAAGAAGATGAGGAGTCTCAAGCCTTTATCATGGAGTGTGGAAGCTCTGGTTGTTACTTCAAGAGAACCAGGCCCAAGCTTATCTCTCTCCTGTTTCTCTCTCTTCTCTCTTGTTGTTTTATATTGGCTCCTCATCTCTTCAGCCCTGGTTCAACTCTCCCTCTCTTCTGTAAGAGCTTTTTCTCTCTCATGGCTTGCGCTTTGTTTTTCCTTTGGTTTGCTTAGTTTTCCTCTGTTTTCTCTGTTTTGATGTGTCTTTTTGGTTTGTGCAGATTCATTTGGAGTAGAAAAAGAAGGCCCAGTTGCTGAAACGGATGCAAATACACCTCTGTGTTCTTCAATCTCTAATGGTTGGTACTCTCTCTCTCTAGGTTCTTCTTTGCCTTTTTTGGGTATCCTATATTGTTGTTTTCCCACTGGAAGTTCATTCGAACAGTTTCGGCATGGTTGACCATGTTAGAATAAAATCCCCTTAATCTCCATTTGGTGGGTGAGAAAATTTCAGAAAAGAATTAAATAGTTAATTTTGATCTTAAATTGTTAGGTGTTTAAGGCTAGTGATTTAAGTTTTTTGCAACCACAAGTCATTTATAAAATAAAGTTGGAAGTCCCCTCCCCAACGTCCACTTTCGGCCCTCAGCAGCAGGGGTTGTTTTTCACCCTTTGGTTTGTGTTTGATCAAACAATGGAATCGTGGAGTATTATTAATAATACTTATTTAATTTGTTAAAATATTAATTAAATGATTAAATCAATAATTTTCTATTGGCATAAGCTATTGGGGTAAGTGATGATTTAAACATGGAATCCGAGCCAAATGTCATGAGTTATTTTCCTATCCATATAGAGCTTTTGGTATAAGTGGTTTAACATTATTGTTTTTGTTTCCTCCTATGTGTTTTTTTTTTTTACTTATTTTTCTGCATAATATAAATGCAGGAACTATTTGTTGTGATAGAAGCAGTATTCGTTCTGATGTTTGTATCATGAAAGGGGATATAAGAACACACCCTACTTCCTCCTCAGTCTTCCTTTACATCTCAAGAGACACAAAGGGTTTCATTGATTATGCTGAAGAAGAGGGAGACGAGGAAGTCCAACATGAAAGGATCAAACCGTATACACGAAAATGGGAAACAGGTGTCATGGACAGTATTGATGAAGTAGACGTTATTGCAAAGAAAGTGCATTCTGGTATCAACCACCATTGTGATGTCTGGCATGACGTTCCAGCTGTGTTCTTCTCGACGGGAGGATATACCGGAAATGTTTATCATGAATTCAACGATGGGATTCTGCCATTATTCATTACTTCACAGCATTTCAACAAGAAGGTTGTGTTTGTCATTCTTGAATATCATAGCTGGTGGATTATGAAGTATGGAGATGTACTTTCTGAACTCTCGGATTATCCAGCAATAGATTTTAGTGGGGACAAGAGAACTCATTGCTTCCCAGAAGCCATTATTGGCCTGAGAATCCATGATGAGCTCACTGTGGATTCTGCTTTGATGCAGGGGGGTAAGAGCATTGTTGATTTTCGAAATCTCTTAGACCGAGCTTATTGGCCTCGAATTAGAAGTTTGATCCAAGATGAGGAACAAGAAGCACGAGAGAAATTGGAACATAAGCTTTCTTTGTTCCCAACATCAGAAACCTTGATGAAAATGGGAAAGGAAGCGCAAGAGGATCAATTAGAGAAGCCTAAACTAGTGATTTTATCTCGAAATGGGTCTAGAGGGATAACTAATGAGAATTTATTGGTGAAAATGGCGGAGGAAGTTGGTTTCCAAGTCAATGTGTTGAGGCCTGACCGAACAACGGAATTGGCAAAGATTTATAGGGCTCTTAATTCAAGTGATGCCATGGTTGGTGTCCATGGGGCAGCCATGACCCATTTTCTCTTTATGAGACCTGGCTGTGTGTTTATTCAAGTTGTCCCCCTTGGAACTATATGGGCGGCAGAGACGTATTATGGTGAACCTGCAAGAAAGCTTGGTTTGAAGTACATTGGCTATGAAATTGTTCCTAAAGAGAGCTCACTGTATGAGGAATATGATAAAAATGATCCTGTTCTTAGAGACCCAAATAGCGTGAATGAAAAGGGATGGCAATACACAAAGAGTATCTATCTTGAAGGCCAAAAGGTGAGACTAGATCTCAGAAGATTTAGAAAGCGGTTGGTTCGCGCTTATGACTCCCACATTTCTAAGATGACCCGGCATGAATCACAGTGATTTGTTATTGTTTCACATGGTTTAATCTGTTGTCCTTCACTCTTATCATTGATTCTGTTGAATGTCTTAGATTTGTAAGTAGGAAATGAGAAATAGGAAAAATTCTTTGTATAGATTATTGAGGTGTGTATATCAAGCAGCCAAAAAAAAAAAAAGCCTGTTTTCATGTAAAGTATTAGCAGGACTAAAACTACAGTTCTCTCTTTTCTTGTACAAATTTGGATTACTGAAATGTATTGAACATGGGATTTCTCAACTTCTGATTCTTCATACTTTTATTATGCATTTCCTTAATATGATAAATCTATGAGTTCAGTATCATATGAAATTCATTGATGATGGACTTCCTGAAGCTTTCAGGTTCTACTTTGTCTGTGTTTTTTGTTACAATGAAGCAACTAACATCTCTGATCAACCATGATTTTATAATTGGCTATGGTTTTCTGAACGTTTATATTTTATCCATTTGTGGTGTTTTCATGTTCTATTTCATGTAATTCATAGATAATGACTTTGTATCTTTGTGCATTAGCAGAAAATGATCTTGAACAGGTTTTTAGGTTTAAGGTGGCTTTGGTTGGTAGCCGGGTTCCGGGAAATTACTACCACGGCAACTATTTTCTGAGCCTAAAGGAGAAGAACGGATTAAAGCAAGGAGTTCATTGCCCTTGAATATTTGTACCAGAAAGTTGCCCAGAATTCAGAGAGTTGCTCTGATTTGCCCCCTTGTATGTGGTTACTTTTATGTTGAATGAGAAAAAGGGTTTCAAGGGCAAATTTTATACCTCAAAAGACGCCATTGTTGGTGTGATGGTAAGTCCTGAGCCGCATAGCACAATCAGTAATGGAGGTTTGTTTTTTTAGAGAGGTCACATTATATGAAGATTCTTGAAGATCAACCTATATCTTGCACTTCGCCAATCCTGCCAAAATCTAAGCAAGAGTTGCTTTCAACTTTTCTTAATTTCACCAATTCTGCCAAAATCTAAGCAAGAGGTGCTGAAAACTTTTTCTAATTCGCTTTGCTTCCCCAAAATTAGCTTTTGACTTTTTCTAACTCTGCCAAAATCTAAGCAAGAGGTTCTTTCTATTTTCTCTGATTTGCTTTGCTTCCCAAAGTTACTTTTGAAACAATTGGTTGAATCTTAACACTATTAATTGTCGAGACAGATTTTGAGCCCTTCATTTAATCTAAACCGATCCAGATTAAAGTCGTCGTATCTCGTGCATTACCTAGATTTCAATGCCAAATGGCCAATCAAATTTGAACTTGTGACTCCCAAAAAAAAAAAAAAAAAATCTCCAAAAAAATCTAATATTATTGTCGTGTGTCATTTGCATTACCTAAACAAAAATGTCTTCCAAACCAGGTCGGAAGAAATTTCTTTCAGTCCAATCTATAATATTGTCGTGTGTCATTTGAGCATATGATAAGCACAAGTTTGCTTTTTTAATAGTTATATTAAAAAATCATATGCTCCTTCCATGCTAATGAAAAGATTGTGGTTCGTATATGTTAAGGTATATATGAAAACTTTATAAATTGGGTTAAAGAAAAATTTTCCATCCCAACTTGGAGGAAATTTTCGTCCGCATACTTATCATGAGTTGCCTTCTCCTAGTGGGCCTAGTACTTTTTCTAATTATTTTCTTGACCTCACAAGTGTAATATTGTTATACATGGATTTTATCACTGTCCATGTCAATATGTTTCTTGGAAACTATTATTGGATTGAAGTAGTGAAAGATACATGTTCCAATATAATTGGCCTTAAAAATAGCTTACAATTTTGAAAATCTTATCCTACCTATAACAAGGACACTTAATTCATAGTGGACGATTATTGCACTGAGACAATCTATCTCAAAGATTTGCGTTTTC
This sequence comes from Carpinus viminea, assembly GCA_013348765.1. NCBI lineage: Eukaryota > Viridiplantae > Streptophyta > Magnoliopsida > Fagales > Betulaceae > Carpinus > Carpinus viminea. The sequence continues at coordinate 33,484,237 of CP054674.1, read as the reverse complement.
CATTAGGGTAATGATTTAGAAAGACTAATTTTGGAATGATTTAGATGTTCAGCCTCAGGCAAGGGCGGAACTAGGCTTTCAGGTAAGGGGGACGGGACGGACCAAAAAAAGAAACTATGTAGGGAGAGGAGGGGGTAAAAATCTAATTTTATAAGGATTATTTCATAAAAATATATAATTTTTGAGGCATTTTTAAATTTTTGAGGGGACTATTGCCCTCCAAGGTATGTCATAGTTCTGCCCCTGGCCTTAGGCCATAATGTTGGTTCTATGTACTTATTAACAACAATCAACAATAACTAGTACATAACCCGTGCATTGCGCAGGATTTTTTTTTATAATTTAATTTAAAATTTAAACGCATCTACATCTTATTTTTCATCTGAAAAAATCTATCATGTCTCTTTTAACGAAAAGTCATATTAAAAGTTTTACACCAATACATTATTGAATATGTACTTTTTTTGAAGTATACTGAATATGTACTTAATAACACAACATACACAGATTGATTGAAACATAATACTATTAAATTTAGTTTAATTTATATAAACTAAAACAAAGATGTTCCAGTCGGAGTAGCTTAAAATGAAAAGAAGTTTAAAGAAAAAAAAGAAGAAGCAAGAATAAAATCTGAATTCTGATTATCAAAGCATTAATATGCTATCGTACTGTCATCTCATCACTAAATTTGGTAAGTAATATACTCCATCATCATTGAATGTTGGAGGTTGATATGAAGTAATAGCCACACCATCAACCGCCGTTATTAAAGAACAATTGGGCAACAATTAAATGAGCTAACGTTTGTGAGTACTTGTCATTGTAGAAGGCACATATCCAGTGCCCTTTTTTTTATGCAACAGACTATTCAGCATTTAAATTTGTCAAATGAGCATAACCAATCATGTAAAGAATGCTTGGCCCCGTCGACCTGAGAAACGTTAAGTCTCATTCTCCTAACCATTTATCAACTATTTCCATGCATATTCTTTTTAAATCTACCATTGAATATGTAGGACTCACATACAAACCTACAAATCCAATAGTGGATTTAAAACCACTTGAAAAAAGATAGTCAAAAGAATAAAACCTAACATTTCTCCCATGAACCCTGGTGGTAGACTCAAGATACACAACCTTTTCTTTTCCACCATTAATTATGATTTAATTAAAATTTATTGAATCAGATATGAATACTCGTGTGTCCCTTTTGCAAGCTTGGAGGATTGACCATGTTTAACTGATGGTAAAATTGAGTAATATAAGGATTTTTTTGTTTGGTATATAGCAGCATGTCAGTGAGAAATTCTAAGACCTCATTATGTGGCTACGGGCATCGTCACCCACACGCAGACAGGAGAAGGGAGGAGGCAAACATTCAAGTCATTCAAACACCTCTATGCATGAAAAACAAGCGCAGGAGAGGTTCTGGAATACTGCAAATGGTGGCGAAGCTCAAGGAAAGGGGGATGGCGGCGGTTCATCGGAGAAGCCTCCAAACCCTAAGCGTGCAAAACACCAGATGGAAAGAAGCGCATTTCCAGGCAGAAATCCAGGGAGCTGTTATGGAAAAGAAGATTTGAACAGAGAAAATTACAACGGCAGGGCAGAATTCATTGCAAAACATGATATGCGGACAATGGAAAAGGAAAGAAAAGATGCGGCAATGAAAGAGACAGTGATGCAGAATTACTCTCCCAAAAACGCAAGTGTCTTGCGTCAGGAAAGTGATGAGGGGGCAATTAAGAGACGTGGGGCTGGAGAAATGCTGGATGGGCCTTCTAAAAGTCCACCGAATCTGTCCAACATCCATCAGACATATATAGGCCCATGTATTGCTGATGTGGAAAAAACTATGCAAACTGCTAGCGGGAGTTCGAAGACTTGAAAAGTAAAATGAGATGTGTTTTGAAGAAGACACACACAAAACACGAAGATGAGATGTGTTTAAGTTGTTGAAATTAAATTATAATAAAGAATCTCGTGCATATAATACACATGTTATTAATTTATATTATTAATTGCATTAACTATATTATAATTCATGTATTCTTCTTGCTAATTTTTTTTTTCTTTATACTATTCATTTTAAATCATAAATACTTATAGGAACAAAAATTTATTTATTTATTTAAAGAGGTGAGATATATTTTATACATCTTTTTAACTTATAATGAAAAATGATGTGTTTAAATTTTAATTTTTTCATCTCTGTTTTCGCTCTCTTTTTACCGTCACAAATAAATTGAACAATGAACTGTAAATCAGAAACATCATTCCCATTCTTAAGCGGTTTTGCCTTCACTATTATAACGAATTGTTAATCATAAATATTATGATTTTTCTAGATTATTGTAAACTTTTCTAAAAATAATGGTGTCCATAAATTACTGTCTGTTAGCTAAAAAAATAAGAGAAATCGAAAATCGAAATTGTAGTTAAGGTGGGTTACAATGTCACTTTTCTTAATAAATTATTTGTTTTCATCAGAATTGATATGTAAAGGGTAATAGCAAATATTTCTCCAATATACAATGGAGCCCATAAAACTTATATAGTTTAGTTGATTTTTGCACAAACGAAACTAAACTAAATGCCCTCAGATTTTCTATTCTATCAAGAAACATAGACTTTAATTTAAAAAAAAAAAATACACGAGGTCTTTTTGAGACAATAGATGGGGATAGAATTTTTCATTGTATTTAAAATTGGAATGCAGTAGGCTGTTAATAATATTGAAAATAGTAGTTAATAATAATATAATATATGTAAACCAACAATCGCAATGTTTCAAAATCAATTGTTAATGGTTACGGGCATTTCTCATTATGTGGCTACGGGCATAATGAGGGCATAATAAGAAGGACCTACGCAACCACCGGAGACCCATGGCCACGAAAGACCAAGCTAGACCCACGCCATCAGTGGGTCTGGCCTCTCGCTGATTGTGACCCAACTCTAAAACCACCATGACCCGTCGAAATCTGCCTCAAAACTCAATTATAATGCTTAAAAATATGTTTCTAATGTCTTAAAAATCATTTCTAATACCTCAAACCCTGTTTCTAATGCCTTAAAACTCATTAATCTAAAACCTAGAGGGGCAAAGTTAATCCTTTAGGGATTTTATCACCCTAAAGATTGGAAAAAATGGCTTCAGCATTGGAAAATTGCCCGAGAAGATGACTCACAGTGAGAGAAGGAAGAAGAAGAAAAGAAAAAAGAGAAGGAACCTCCATGGCCATCCTGCTGTAGCTTGAAGAAGAAAATAAAAAAGAGAAGGAAGAAGAAAAGGGTGTGGCATAGAGAGAAGGAAGAAAAAGAAGAAAAAAAAAAACAGAGAGAGAAGTGATGAATGATGATGGTGACAACTCGTGGAGAGAAAAGAAAATAAAGAAAAAAAAAATGAAAGAAATCTAGTGTGTTTGGGCTTATGTTATTTTGGTGCAATTTTTGAGCTTAAACTAAGTTGTCAACTAGGGATTGGGTGCTGCAAAAGTTGGGTTTTGCAACCCATCCGCATTGAAGTTAAATTCTATTTCAATACCAATAAAACCCTTCTTCAAAAATAAAATAAAATAAAATAAAACCCATAAAGTTCTAATCATTTCAGAAAAATACAAAGTAAAAAAAACAAAATCTTCTCACTTAATATTTAATGCAATCAAATAAATCTCTTTCAACACTTTCGAAGAAAATTCAAGTATATAACAAAAATGAAAAAAAAAACTCAATAAAATATTCAAATGAATTAAAACATAAAATCTTATTGGTGTGATACTTATTATATTTCAATACAAAGAAACTTTTCAGACAAACAAACATAAAAATAATGAATTTAAAAAATAAATAAAATCTTTTTATTTATAAGTATCTAATAAAACAAAATATTGCACTCAGCATTTACTGCGATTAAATAAATCATCTTAGGTTCAGTGTTTAATTATCTCTTTAGTGTTTTGAAAGAGTTTCTATTCTCTTTTTTTTGCACAAAAATCAAATAAACGCACTATAATCTTCCATTAGCCCACTAAAAATCAAAACAATTTATTATCTTAATTCAAAAGTTGCAATTTTCATCAAAGAACAAACTAAATAAAAAAAAATCTACAAATACAATTAATACTCAATTATAATTGTTTGGAGGGGGTTGTATTATTCTTATTAAGGGTTTGTTTGAGTCTTTTTTTTTAATATTGTTTTTGAAAAGTTAAGAATAACAATTACTTCGAAATTAAATTTTTAGGTCATTATTGTTGAAGAGTGGAGAGAGGAAAAAAAAAGTTAATTCTTGAAGTTGTAGTTTTTTTCAAATAAAAAACATAAATATGGAAGATTAAGAAGAAGAATTACTCCATGTTGATGTTTTAGGTTGTTATATTTGAAGAGTGGAGAGAGAGACTTGGAAAGAGAGAAATTTTTTTTTAAAAAAAATAGAGTGAAGAAAAAAAAATCCGAAATAATTGGGAGATCTTAATTTTGTAGGTGGCATTATTTTGTAAATAATCTATTATTAATCTAATTATTTTTCAATGGCTTATTATTTAGAAAGAAAAAAAAAATCTTATTTTATAAATTATCTATTATTACATGCACAAAGTATATGTAGGAAAACAATTTGTATTCTCTAACCTTTTCTAAATTTGAATTTAAAATATTAAAGTGACTAAAAGTATTAATACATAATAATTTGATTTGTATTATTTGTTTCCTTATTTGATTTGAACATTAATAATACTTAATATTTTGCATTAAATTTTTGAATTTAATAAAATCAAGTATAAGGAAAATTATTGAAATTTAATTAAATGCTTTTAATGAAACTAATTTAATAACCGGTTCACTATTAAAAAAAAACTCTTAAAAATTGGTTAAAAATTATGCCTTAAAAGACTAGTTTATTCTTAAAAATTGGGTTCACACCATATGTTGCAAATATTAAGACATTTTTAGAGTGATTCGTTTTATATATATATGATACGCGAGTGATTTAGGTACAATTACACAAATGTCCTTATGCAAAAAGAATATTACACTTTCTACAGTGCACTGGTTCCAACTCACTATCAGGACTCAACCAACCCTTAGCAAAACATATGTATAGATTTTGCTATATAGTTCCCATCTTTATATTTTGCTTGCAACTGTAAATAAGGAAAGCTGTTTTGGTTTTCAGCTTACCAAAACAGCAACATGCCACAAGTAGCTTAAACTTGGAAAAAATGAAGGCTTTTTATTGAGGAAAATTCAAAGATACACAGTAACTCGGATATGGTATTTCTACATGAAGTGATGAAGAATCAGTTAACAAGCAAAGACATTTTGGAGTCGAAACTTGGCTTCATAATCGAGTAGATCAATTATGAATCAGGTTACAATCAGCCGACACTTCATCTCATCTGATATTCTATTCCTTCTCTACATAGACACTCTGTTAATAGTGTCAGATCACTCCATCTGAGAGCAAAAGACTCCTCTAAGCAATTGTTTGAGTTGTTGTAGCTCAATTGTCAGCATATGTTAGAATGCTTCGAGTCAAAGCACTACTGCAGTCATCTTCACCAAATATCATACTATCTATTGCCACCGTTTAGTAATCTTCATTGGTGGTTGGAGTGAAAGAGGTGTCTGGTCCTTCGCATCTACGGAAGAAAACACTAGTAATCTCAGATCATAAACAGATAAAGAAGATTTTAACTTATAGAATAATTGTAAGGACACTCGTATTGGTTTACTTACTAGAGTCGATAGGCTTCCCTCCAAGAGATGATCTTCGGGACTTGTCAGATCCTGATGGTTGAATGCCGGTTAGAGATTGCCTCCTCTGTGTCCTAGCATTTGCTGTCATTGGCGACTTCGCATCATTAATATTTGTTGCAAATCTAATGGGTGACCGTGGTTCCATCCGATTCTGTTGGTTCCTGCAATTTGGCCTGGAAATGTTGAAACAACAAAACATTTCAGGAAAAAATTTGAGTTCACCTTAGACTTTGATGTGGATGTCAATTGGTCCCTAAACTTTTAATTTTTAGTAATGCTACACCGGCAACTTGCTAACACGTAGAAAAAAATTAACACCCTCTAATCACTTGCTGACACATGTAAACAATTTATAAAAAAGTTGTAGATGCATTTTTCTTTAATTTTAACAGTTTACGCCCTCGATGTTGAATTTTACAAAATTATTTTATGAAAAATTCTTAAAAGTTATTTTCACCACATCATCAATAATAATGAAATGACATTATTGCATATTACCATTTTTCCCCAAAATTGGGGTTAGCTGCAGTCCTACAATTCCATGCAAGTATCTTCAGTATCAGGATTGGGGGTGGGTGTTTCTACTGGAGGAGTCTAGATCAATATTGGCTATCAATGGGGGGATCTCTCCAACCCGTGCCTAACCATATCTCAAGGTCTGTGTTCATAAGGGGCATTATAATAAGTCTGTGTGAGATAACTCATAGTCTGCTACATATTTAATACCTTATATATATTGAGTTAGGATTTAACAAAAAAATTTACAGTTGAAAGTATAAGGATCAGCACCCACATTAAAATCTAAGGGTGACATTTGTAAAAACTCCAATATTACATTTGTATATTCATGTAATGATGGTGCCCTAGCTCTACTATCCCCATTTTTTATTAATAATATTTTAAACAAGCCATCATAATTAAATATAATATGCATGAGATATATTGTGACACCCAAAGTTACTTACTATTATTGGAAAATAACTAATAAAAAGCAAAAGAAAAAAGTCTGACCTCTTCTCAGAGCCATTAATCAATTTTCCAATTGTCCGCAGCGATCTCCTTATTTGAGATCCCTTACCATTTACGCTACTAATCAAGTTGGGTGTCTGGCAGTCTGTAGGAAAACTAAGCTCACTTTGCATCACAATCTGGACCTCATTTCTGGCCATTACTGGTGGCTCAGGTGTCTTGGGTAGTTGAAGAGTAGGAATTTGTGTTATACCCGTTTTTGTAACTCTCTTCTGATAGATGGTACTTGTAGGACTTTGTGGAGGCTTGGCATGAGAGACTTCCTCGTCATAGAACCACCATTGCTGAAATGCCCATAAGACTTCGTGACTGCTTCTATATCTTGAGTATGACCATACTTTTGCACTGACACAGCATCAAATGAAAGAGGCTTGCTTACATCATCTGAAACTTTTATCTGCAAATTATCCTTCTTAATATATCTTGGGCCTTCCAAACTCAATCTTCTTGAACGAGTTGGTACAGAATGGGTTCCCTTCTTATCTTCAATATTCATGGCGTTTTCACTCTTCATGGTGTCACAATTCTCAATGCTTAGTCTTGAGGACGTGGTGGAGTTCTTCTGTCACTACTCTTGGTTTTCCATATGGAGATTTTGGCTCCTTTGTTTTGTTGAACTGTATACTCTGTGCTTCTTTGTTTGCCAATGCCTTCTTAAGGCTCTCAATCTGCAAGATTCAAAGAAAACATAAACCCATTATGGCAATTAATCTTTGTCCAAGAGAAGGCATTTCAAGGCTTCTATTTGAGACAGCCAAAATTATAGCACTAATGACCTATCACAGTGAGGTGTCGGCAACTTTCTATCTCATGAAAAATGCCTTTAAACTAATAAATTCATGAAATATAAATAATCATTCCATCAGAATAACATTGAAACCATGAAAGTTCCAACCATTACCAAAATATTCCAGTTAAGCAATTTTCTTATAAATATTCCAGTTTTGAATATATTACTAAATACAAAGGAGGCAAATCAACTAAAATAAACACTGACACCAACATTCTTTTTCCCCTTTCTTTTCTTTTTCATAGAAACAAAAAACACTACTATTGGAATCAGTTTCCAAGAATATATAATCCAGAAATTGCAATGAACCATGACAGTTACTGGTGTCTGGACAACTAATAATGCTTTGTTAAAGCATATCTGCATGATGACACTAAATAAGGAAGACTTGCAGAATAACATCTAGACAGCCAATCAACTTTTGGTCCAAAGATGGAAGACAGGAAGGGGGGGGAAAGAAAACTTATGAAACATGCAATGGAGTGGCAATTTATCTGAATTTGTTTACCTGTTCTTTGAGTTGCATAACATCACTGCTCTCCTTGTTCAAACGAGCAGCACCAAGTTCAACAGTTGAAACCCTCTGAGCAAACTTCAGAGTAGTAACTGTTTCACAAAAAGAATCTTCTTCCGGACTCACATGAGCAAACATTAATGTCTTAGCATGTCCACCTAAAAACAATTTCCAGATAGAAGAAATTCAGTACAAGACCAAAAAGAGTAAACCACTTTGCAGAACAACAAAATTCTATCAAGTTCAGGCCAAAAAATATATATATATCAATGACGTGATGTGGCGTGACCTGTTTGGAGAACCAAAAAAAAGGCAAAGTACAGTATAAAGAGACATGCTAGTGTTTTGGAAAGAGGCACACATTACAGACCTAAGGAGTCTTGCAAGAGAAGTGTGAGCTTGCTGTTTCGGTAAGGGATGTGGGTGTTTTTCTGAGCCAAGGCCATAATAACATCCCCTAAACAAGAAAGAGACTTATTAATATACTGTGCCTCCTTGAGTCTGTCTCCGGTAACTTCAGATTTGTCCACTCGTTCACTTCCTGCAAGGTCTACCAAATGCAGAGAACTACGGAGAATGCCACCGGATGTATCTTTTCCATGCACATGTACTGTGAGGACACTGCACATCCATAAGCCACCATATTATTGTTAAACTCAGCTACTTATTCTTTTCAAACTTAACAAACTTCAAATATTACAGTATACGTCCAGGATGAAGTGAAAAGGTAAACTTTTCTCTAATACCTACTAAGCAAGTTCAAACAGTTTGCGTAACTTAGCTCCTACAAACTGACCTGTGGGAACGACTACTTCGGTTGTTAATTGCAGTAGAACTGACAACGATTCACCTCACCAAGTTTCATTAGGTTCAGAACATCCGTGGTAGACTTAACAAAACACATGGTAGCATCCGGAAGACTCAACCCATTGTCACTAGTACAGCTCCGAATTTCTAATTTGTGCTTAGTTAAGAAAACAGATTAACATCATGTGTATAATCAAAACACAATACAACATAGAGTTTCCGCATCTTTAATACTCTTATAGATGTTTAATAGTAAAGCTAAAAAGCCAATATGAAAGGATATTTAGTGGTTGATGAATCTTCTGCAAGAAGGTCCCGTACTTGTTCATTATATATTTCAACCATCTGGACATGAATGTCATAATTTATGATGTCTTTCCTTCTATCAGACATCTGGAAGAGATAGTTGAGAGCAAGAAAATTAATCCCCCTGTCCTTTGTTGACCCACCAGATGGACCACTCTGTCATCATATAAAAGAATCAGATGGATGAATCAGATGTGTGAAACTGTTAATAGCTTTTAGCCAGTCTTTATCCTATACTACTTGAAAGGCAATCCAGTATCCTTATATTGGATATCCAGAATAAATAAAACAATGGGATATATGAAAAGCTGCAGAAGATTAACTATATAGAAGCTAAATCTCATAATGTATATATCTTACCATGGTATGTGTTTTTCCGGATCCAGTTTGACCATAAGCAAAAATGCATACATTGTAACCATCCACCACAGACCTAATTAATGGTTGGATGTCCTTAAATACCTCATCTGAAAAGAAACGGTAATATTTGTAAAGAAAATTGATTAATGTAAAAGCCATAATTTAGAAGAATCTCGTGTGATATTACCTTGAGTAGCAGTTGGACCAAACATCCGGTTAAACTGAAAAACTTTCCTTCCATCTTTATGGGGCTTTAATGGATCTAAGATCACAAGTGAGCCATCCTCTCCAATGAAATCTATCACAGTTTTGGCTTCAGCAGTGAAGGAGGGCCTAATTCTACAGTAAACTCGAATGTTACCTGAAGATAATATTAATCAGGAATAAATCATTAGATTTAATCTTAATGCTGAAAATTAAATTGTCCTTTCAAATACTTCAAATAAGAATAGGAAAAGTTTAGTATATGTCTTCAAAAAGTACACTAACCTTTCAAATCCTGGACCATGTTGTATAAATTCCTGTTCTCTTTCACAACCTTGTAATATCCACTAGCAGCGAAGGACAACTCCTGTACCTGACTTTCTGAACCCAAACAATAGACAAACATATTTTGCACATCAAGAAAAATTCTTTATAAATCTTGATGACTCTATAATATGCATATGATTCTCTAAATTGATCATCAAGCCAATAGATGGATTTAGGACATCAATCCATTCCACAAGCTCTATATGCTATAAAAAATGGCAATCTTGGCAAGATCACAAAATACTAGTGTCAACTAAATAAGGCAAAGATTAATGGCTAAAGTATACCAATAAGCACACATATATTTTCAAAAAGAAAAAACTAAAAATCTTGCTTCCTGGAAGTCATAGATGAATATAGATGGTAAGGACATAAATATGGAAAAGACAAAGGAGTTTTTTTTTTTTTGAAAGAAGTGAGATTTAAGCAGAAATCCATTATCTCATTTGCAGGTTGCTTTGTGGGTATGGATGCAAAGGCCATGGTCTAAGAAAACTTAAATCGATATATTGAGGAAAAAAGGGTAAGAAATGCTTTGGTTTATACATATAAATTGATTGAACCTTGAGAACTGATTTACTGTTAAGTTCCATAACCAGAACAATAATGATTCACTTATTCAAGTTCCTTTAGTAACATACCCAGGTCTTTCAAATCTCTCTGCAACTGGGACTGTAAGTGTTCGAACTCCCTCTTTGTTGATGATAAAAGAGACTTGAGATCCTGCAATATGAAAAATATTACCTCTTTAAGAACTAAATATCTGCAACACCCCATCATATGTCTTATTATAATCATATGAGAAAACTAAATTGGATTTTCTGAGTATCCTCAGATTTTCACAGAAATTTTATAATAAGATTTGACGTTAAAAATTTGAATGAATCTGTCTCAAATTCAACTCTATGTACTTTCATTTATGTTATCAACAAAAAAATTAAAGACAATCTGGAAACTTCTCGGTGTTGGAGTTTAATTCTCTAAACTTCCAGTAAGTTTATCATTGTTGTATATAGTTTTGGGTATTTGAGTATATTTCCATATAAAGCACCCAAAAAGTGTAAATGACAACCTTTATACCTCAGAAAAAATTATGCTTAAAAACTACAAGAAGTTCTTGATTAGAAAAAAGAATGGAGAAGAAAATAAAATAAAAGGAAAGAAAAACTTACAAAAAGCTCCTTCTCTTGCATTTTAAATAGATTCCTCTGATTGCAGTTTCCTTTTCTCAAGCGTGCTTTGGAACACTATAAAGATGTTAAAGGAAAATCCGCCATCAGAAATTTACAGTGCAATATTAAACACAATAGTTAAATCATGCCAAAGTGAGAGTTCTGTGTCAGCTTCTTGGATGCATGGAAATAAAAACTGTAATAGCATTGATATCAAATGCATCATGACACACCACCCCTTAAGACAAAAAGAGCTCAAAATCTGACATACATATTGGCAGTAGTTTTTATTGAAAAAAATCAGACAGCAACACGATGCAAAGAGGATTGATTAGCTTTAGTAAATTACAAATGTATGGACATGAAGATGTGGTATTAATGGTGGTTTTCTTAGTATTCTTTTGAAAATGCAATCTATAAAATCATATCAGCTGTCCAACCTTATCATATCACATAAGATTTTGTCTGTACATGTATAACAGGGGTCATATCAGTATGAGGAATAAAGAATCTTGACAGAGTCTACGAGTCATAGTAGATTAATCAAATCAAGACTACGATACATAAGTTACGCATAATACAGTTAAGGCTCCAACTAAAACAAGGAAGTAGATGTTCATTGTCGATGGAAAAAAAATTTAAAACTTGATGTTCCAACCAATGCCATATTGTCAAGTCAACTTATGTTCAGATGATAAAGTAGGGTATCCTTAATAAAGGAATAACCATAATAGATGATAAATTCTATTAGAAATTAAAAATCCATTTAAAAGGGATAATCTACGAGATCATATAACATAAATGACAACACATTTCTTGTATGACTCACGTGTAAAAACATCTGATATAGATTAAAATAACACCTTTCCTTTTCAATACCTCTTAGTATAAAAACACTTAATTAGAGTCCAATAATGAAATATCTAGTCTAGCTTCAGGTAAACCAAATGTCACTGCATTTTGCTTTGAGACTTCAAACAAGGGTTTAGATGTAAAACAACTCATAGACCACATTTCAAAAGGAAAGAGATCAATTCCTTAAAAGTTAGAATTGTTAAAATCAGGGTTTTAAATTAATAATTCTAGAGTGCAGTAATCACAATACTAAATTGTTAATAAGATGATAAGATACCTTCAAATTTTCAAGTGCAGATATATCCTCCAAAGGCGTAAATGTTGATCGGTGAGGTGAGTGACTTCTTTCTTCCAATAAATCTTTGAACTTTATTTGAAACTGATTTTGGACAAGAAGATATAAACACTTTTAGGTTCATAACAAGCTCATGTAAGCAAAAGCATTGGCACAAAAGGAAAAGGAAGAGAGGTTCCAAGATGAATGCAGCAGCTCATTGAACCCACCAAACCTATAAAAGTCCCTCTGTGGCACCAATTGATTTTGAAAATTCCCACTACCCTTTTCTATACTATATAATTAAGTAGGGTGATTAATGCCTAGGTACAATCTAATGCCACCAAAATGTTTTACAACAAAACTAGATCACTTTCTAACCATGGTCTAAAGAGTGCTGGCCAATCATTAGAATAATAACTTCAAATCTCCGTTAAGAATTATTCTTTTATATGTACAAAAAAGGAAACATTAATTATAACATTGTGGTCAAATGAGATCATAAAATGCACCTGGTTATGTATCAACACATGAGCTCTGATTATGGCCATATAATAATTATGAGCTGTTTTAGAAAATTATCATAATTATACTTTTAATTTGGTAGCCTTCACCTGTTTGTAATTGGTATCTCAACTCTATTAAACTAAGCATTAGTCAACTAATTGGTACCTACAAGGCTTATGTTGTTCTCTTTATTTAGCATACAAATCAGATAGCTGAAGCAATATTACAAAAGAATTTGTCTAGCATGTCAATTGTCATGTGTAAATAAACCTATTTTAAAAATAAATAGTCTTTGAATTGGTTCATGAAATTTTGTTCATAGTTATTGTTGCTGCTTAGTGCACCAGAGAAAAAAGAATGGCTGGGTTTGACCAGGGTATTGGCACATAAATCCAAGGTGAAACCATGTCTACCAAATCTAAGGTGTTCCCTACAAGTTTCCTTAAACTTTGTCCACATCAATCACCTGTACAAGAGAAAATTAACCTAAGAATAAGAAAAGGAAAATTTTGTTTCAAGTTTTATTTGGTTCACCTAATGTACTAATAGGCAATTCACAAAAATATATGCCCACACTCGAAGAAATCAAAACTAATGTGACCAGCAAAGAGTGGAATCTCTTCATGAGTCAAATTGAACTGACCTCAGGGAACTTGCTTGGAACCTGTTCCTCCAAATAACTTGACATGATTCTGCTGAGTAGCTTTACTGGATCCTGTAGGAAACAAGAGAAAGGTTAAAGGGGGGAAAAAGATCAACTTCATAAATAACTTTATTGCTCAAATTTATATGTGGAAATCATAGTAAAGTTTTCTAACAATGCTCTTATTGTTACCAGGTTTCTGTTCCTGAAGGAAGCAAGGAGGCTGTCATCAATATTTTCCTTTGAGTTGACCATGCAGTCAGCGAGTAACTTTACAATATCCGCTGCATCACACATGCAGTAAAATGAATAATTTTGCATTCACCAAGCAACTATGAATTCATTGAATTGCTATATATGAAGGTGTGGATGCCTCATACAACTACATTTTTATTTAGAGCAGGTGTTATCATGTGTGAGGCATTATGTAAAAATTCATTGAATTACTTTCTATCCTCCTTTGGCAACAACCAATTATCATTATGCAGGGTTTCTAGAAGTATCTACAAGTTGCCCATATGCAGCATTTTGACATGGTATAAGAGGAAGTAAAAGGATCCTAATAGATGATTTTAGTACAAGAGCCTTTATCCACAACTTGGATACAAATGCATTATTTTCACTCGACATCTTTTGAGGAAATCCTATTATTAACAATATTTTCTGTTTAGTTACATTCAAGAAACTCACTTATTGATTTAATGATATTTAACAATTGGCTTGAATCATATAAGTGTCTTGTACTAATAAAAAATATCAAAGCCATATAAGCGCCTCATTAATTGATCTAGAAAATAATGGAATGTATGTACAACTAACATGTACACAAATAATGTTTGGTCCACATGGATTCAATAAAATGCCTACATACGAGATAAGAAGACAAATATACAATGAAGAGAGTCCAATTCAACCTTCAAGTTTCTGATTGTCACCCTCAAAAGGCAGCTTTTTCTCAGATGTTCCAGACATATCTAAGCGCCTGCAGGAGTCCAATGAGGTTGTAGCTGAGGCTCTTGTATGCGTCCTACTGGCAGAATGCATGACCAAAGGAGATTTCACATTTTTGTAAAAACCATTCCTACAGCCCATCTGTTTCCATTCATGATATGATTTAAGTGCCAAGATGCAATCAACAACCTTGGCCACTGACCCTGCCTCTAACGCATCCTGAGAAAAGTAAATACCAATAATTACTTGGTCAAGTTTACATATTTGCATGCATATATATATATATATATATATATATATATATATATATATATACATATAGAATAGAGTAAATAACCAACCCTCTCAAGATCAGAAGCTTCAAAAGCAGGCAACTTCAGCTCTTCGATAGCCACTAAAAAGTTCCGGACATTCTCAAAGTACTGAAAGGCAGGCAATGGCTGAGATTCCCCGCATTGTAAATGTGCTTGATTCTCCACAACCTTAGGATAATTTTCAAAATGGAAGCAATAAGAAGTCTAGGAGAAATAGAACCCCTTGCCTACTTTAGATGGGGGGTAACATTTAAAAAAAAAAATTCACTCGTCTGAGTCTAATAAGAGGATTGAATCTAGCCTAGTAAAGGTGGGGTTGTTTACATTCCAAAAAATAGATTAACATATAGCAACCGCATTTCAGTAGTTCATTTTTTTCACAATCTTTAGATTGTGAATTGTTACTACAACTTAATGAAGAAATGTCATACCTTGAGCACTGTTCCTGGGTTGATTTTGTTGATGGCATTGCATAGGATCAGACCATTTCTCAAGCAAGAAATGAATACCCTCTCTGATGGCTGTTTCGATATGCCGAGCGGACCCACCAAGCTCTCGAGCCAACTGACAGCTTGGTATCGTCTCCAAGCTGCAAATATAAGCGTATGAAAAGGGATTCTTAACACGATTCTTGAAAGACCAATGAAAATGCTCCGTTTGGCTTCCAAGAAGATGCAACAAAAGAAAAAAATTTAGATCCTTTACTCGTCTAAGCAAAAACCAACCACTCGGCTGAGTTGGAGAGGGTTGTTATTCTTTTCTTGGAAACCAGAAACAACAGAAAACATAACAAATTTGCTTACTTTTCTATCCCTTTCTTTCCATTTTAACATTTCCAGCACCCAAACAGATACATAAACGTAAAAATAAATTGAGAAAGACTAACCTGCTTCTTCAGCCTTTCTTGACGCCAAATTAATTTCATGCAGCCCAGTTCTTGCACAATCCTCCATGGAAATCCCAATCTCCTAGCTTCCTGCAAACCATCACACAAATGTTTTTTCAGAAACCCATTAAAATCCATTCATTCTTCTTGAAAACACAACTTCCAAGAAAATAATCACACATATGAATATCACCCATTACTCACACACACTAAATACAAAGGCAAGCGCGCACACACACACGCATAGAAAGATACATACAATGAGAAAGAGAAGGCGAGGATTCAAGAAAAACCCAGAAGGCAGTGCGAGGGATTCAGAGAAAGAGAGTGTTTTCTGGGAGTTGAAATGGAACAGAGAGTGAATATTGTCTTTTTCACTTTTGGTTTGGGGTTAAGGTTATGAAGTGGGGGGCTAGGTGCGGATCCGAACCTGAGGCTTCGGAATCGTAACGTTACTTGTGGGTCATTTTTTTGAATTCAAATGGGTGGGGACGCATGTGCTTTCGTGGTCGTTGATGACGATCTCACCCGTCCTTTTTGCCGACTGGGTGGTAGGGATCAACGGATGAGATTTATCAGAAAGGGCTGCGTTGAACTTTGGGTTGGGCTCGTGCTGGGCCTTTGGGCTTAGGCTTGTTACGAGGTTTTTGTGATGGACGATAAATCGCTAGCCTAGCGCGCGTGTGGACAAAACCCTATTGGTAAGTCTACTTGATCTTGTTACATTGGGAAGGTACATTACACGCGATGTGGTTGCGGTGTGGAGTTAATTAGTGCTTACATTCCGCCTTGTGATGCGTATCATAGCTGTAGGGTCCAAAAACTTGGGGATTTGCTTTTTCGAAATTGGGATGTGAAACATGAACATGGATCGAAATGGAAACTGGGATTATTTATTTATTTTACAGTCAAAATTAGATTTTATAAATTTAATGATATACATAATATATTGTGATATACAAATGATAAAAAAATATTCTACATTCCATCTTCCTTCCATTTCCATAATGTGAAAGAGTGTATCCGCCATTAAACTTGTGGAGTAGAATTCTCTCAATTTCAATTAAAATGAAGAGTATCTATTTAGTTTAAATAAAGGGTAATATTGTCTTAACATTAAAGTTGAAAAAAAAAAATTTACAATACTACCTCTCATTTTACACTAAATTAATACTCTCCCTATTTCATTTGAAATTGAGAGGATCATATTCCTAAATTTGTATGTAAATGTAGTGTTATGTACACGATTAATTGCAAAAAATCGTTAAATGGTAGTGATCGATTTGTAACTATACTCGTGAAGTAGAATTATTAGTTGAATCTTCATCATTTCCTTGTGTGGACATGTCAAATATATATAGACTTCTATTTCTCCTAAATGAAGTTCGTACCTATCTTTGTGGGCATGTTTACTATGCAAGAATAGACCAAGGAATTGAATAATTATTCCCCTAAAAGGAGGAATAGTTATTCTTACTCAAAACTGGATGAAAATATATCTCATAATAATAGAATAGCTCTAAGAACAATCCCCGAAAAAATAATTGTTATTTTCATTCCAATGCCATCGAGGGGGTGGTCGCAGCCACCCCCGACGGGCCATCTGGTGGACCACCAGATCGATGCTCAACACCGGTCACTGCCCAACCCAAGCCAATGCCTAGCCTTGCCAACTGTCAATCATCAACCAATGCAACCCACCACTAGCCACCCTTCGGTCTAACCTGCCATTGCCGACCATATCTCGCAATCCTCTACAATCCTCGACCATCGTCCCTAACAGTTGTCCTTCGTCCTAGGCCACCATTTGCCGTTATCCCAGCGACACTCCAGCATCTTTGACCACCATCTAGCCCAGCTCACCTCCGGCCACCACTAGCCTTACTCATTGCAGGCTAGAGATTTGTGAGTGGTAGGTTGGGGCGGATGGTGGCTGAAGACGATGGAAGAGCATTGGATATGGTTGTCAACTAAAGGGTAGGCTGAAGGGTGGCCGATAGTTGTCAAGCCTGAGAATTGGTTAGCGGTGGGTTAGGCTAGGTAAGATTTTATTCCAGTTAGAAAGATTTGGTTATTTTTGTTTTGTCACCAAACGAATGAATACGAATGACCATTCAATTTCCGCTTCTTATATATATTCATGGCAAAACTCGTTCTTATTCCCATATAATCATCATATCATTCTAGTCTACTGAATGTAACATGTATATATTCCTTGTAATCACGCATTTGCAAAATTGAACCTATTTTAACTTCCAACTCACTAAAAAAAAAAAAATCAAAAGCCAATACAACATTTGGATATGTGACACTGACATCATAATTTAGACTAAAACCCTCTTTACATATAAAGTTTTATCTATTTATTTATATCTTTTCGTGATTTGTCCAATTCCTATCACATATTTGAATTTATCAGCTATTAGCTAGCCTAAACACTTACAAGATCATAATAGTTTGAGTTCTTCCCGTAATGATACAATCATACAAGTCTTATTGTATAATTTTGCATAATGGGTTATTAATAAAGCAATGGAAGAGTTTGACAATAGGAAAATTTTGAACCATGGAGGTTTTGTCCGAATGGGACGTGCAAAGTGTCACGTGTGCTCGAATTTAAGTAGCCTCTAGCGAGAAAAAAGTGAGAGGAAAAAGAAAAGAGAAGGCATTATAAACTTCGCTATTCTTGGGTCAAGTGGTGGATTCAAGGCTTCAATAATAAGATTTTAAACTCCTATTTTTATTTTCCTATATATGAAGTTTGATTCATCATGCATGTGGTATATTTATGTTTGAATTGTACTTTCGAAGTTATGATGAATGGTGTGAGTGTAGATTACGTGGAGTTTGGGAAGAAATGGTGAAGCTTTTCCATGAAAGGGTGTTAGAATACGCAGTGGGTGAGCTGCTGTGTTGTGAGAGTGTAGTTTTCGTGCATAAGAGTTATTTTTGGAAGATTGATATAATTACTTATTGATAGAATTTGTTAATATGCTAACCTACAGGGACGGAGGAGTCCTCTACCGTCAATAGTCAATAGGACATGGACAACCCTAGAGGGGTTTTGGTGGGAGTTTTGAACCTCACAGAATTTCTTTTTAAAAAAAGCTTTTTAGCTTCTATTTTTGTTAAAAAGTATCATTTTAAATTTTTCTGGAATGAGAATTCAGTAAGTTTTTTTTTAATTTCCTCTACCCTTAGGTTTTAATTTTGAATTCAAAAACAAATTTTAAAGCATTAGAACCTAATTATTAACTATAAAAATTAATCTGTTAGCAAAAAAATGGTACTACAATTTTATTTTTTCTTAAATCATGTTCTACGTAAGACTGGGAGAACGCCAGGAAAATACTACGGGAAGAACCCATAGCAAACCCTTAAATAAAAATCTAAAGACATATTTGGTTTGCGGAATATACCCATGAAATAGAATGATTATTCATATAGAATAATCATTATTTTGTTTGGTAATGGTCTATTTCCATAAATAGTTATTCACATGGAAATCACTAATTTTTTACTCACATGAATAGTTATTCTTTAAAGAATGAAATACATTTTACACAAATACCCATATTTTTTTTAAACTTAAAAAAGGATAAAATATGAAAATTAAACTGGGTGGTTGGCCACCCACAGAAGAGGCGTGCAATCACCCTAGGCTGACCACCCTAATGGGTGGTCGCCACCCACTTATTTTATTTTATTTTATTTTATAATATGAATTAATAATAATAATTGAGATTTTTTTTTTGAAATGATAATTGAGAGTTTTTTAGTAATTTTGATTTAATTCCAATTAGATTATATATGTTGTTATCAAACTAAAGAATAAAAATAACTATTACATTCCATTATTCCTATTTTCAGTAATAACTATTCCATTTTTAATGGAAAATATGATTCCACAAACCAAAAAAGTGTGAAAGGAGAGAGAGACAAATTCTTGGCATTCTTTTGGAACTAGGCACTTTTCCTTTCTTTCCTCCTATCTATGTCAATGTGTCATAACTGCAATGGCATACAGCTTGCAATTTCCACGACTTGAGAATGAAGCAAACTGTTTTTCTTTTATTCAGAATTAAAACCCAACCATCTAAAAATAAATATAAGAAACAATATGACTGTTGATTCCCCCATATATACCTTTTCAGGAATTAAAAACCCTTCAATAAAATTAGTAAGGTATTAATTACCCAAGAACCCCACCCCCAAAAAAAAAAAAACTCCCCTCTAATTTGTTTTCCATCAATAGAACTTATATCATTCATGGGCAATTATTGCCAAAAAAATCTGTCCTCTTGAATTGTCTGTTTTAGTTTTACCAATGTTATAGCATATTCTTATATGTTGTATAATTTAATAATGTGACAGTAAAAATCAGTTATAAAATTTATAAAAAAGGTAAAAATTTAATTTTACAACATATTACTCTAATAAAATGACATTACTCTTATTAACACAGCCTTATTAATTGAAGATAAGAGCAAAAAAAAAATGACATTGATCTTCACCATCTTAATGTGATCTCTTTGCAAAAGAAACCCTATTGGAGTAGAGTTTCCATGGTACCTCTCCAAGCAGACCCTAAGGAAAACGCTGAAAGTGGCAAAAACGCAATGCTCAAGTAATGGGATGCCATTTTTGGGTTATTTGCCTCATTTAGTATTCTATCTGTCACCTTTCTATTCTGTATCCTAATAATGGTACTAGTTTCCTTCATTAGCCTCTAAGAATCCCTATCTTTTCCCAAGCAAACACAGTTTATATATAGTGCTTCTTTTCCTTTCTTCTTTCTTCCCATCTAATGCTCCCGTTTGGAGGAAAGGAAAGGAAAATATCTGAGAGACGCAGAAAAACAATGGGCAGAGGTAAAATTGAGATTAAGAGGATCGACAACCTCAATAGCCGTCAGGTCACGTTCTCCAAACGTCGTACTGGGTTGCTCAAGAAGGCCAGGGAACTCTCCGTTTTGTGTGAAGCCGATGTCGCCGTCATCATTTTCTCCAGCACCGGCAAGCTCTACGATTATTCCAGCTCTAGGTACGTCGGCTTGATTTCAACTTCTTGTTTGGCTGATTTTCAATCTCTGTTTTTTTATTTTTTATTTTTTAATTTCATCCAGAGATTTTATAAGGGTTTTAATATTTTATCAATCATGTTAACAAAGAATGATGTTTTTCGTTACAACTTACGAATCTGGGTTTGTGCCGGCCGGGCGGTTGTTTAGAATGTAATTGTCCGCCAATCTTGTGGCCCAAGTTATGAAGAAAGTGTAGAGCTTGTTTGGGGGAACTTTTTGGTACAGTATTTTTGCTTTTTAGTAAATAAAATATAAAATCAACACAAAAATATTAATTAACTATTTTTACTTTTCACTTCATAACAGAAAAACAAAAAAAATATCAAAGTAATCTCTGACCTGACCGAGTTGACATGCAAGTAAAATGTGAACATTTTTTTTAGAATTTTTTTCTTTTCTTCAAAGTGACAGTTTAGGACTTGGAATTATTATATATAACTAAAATAGAAACTAAATTTAGGTTGAAAAATATGAAAGAAAAAGCTAAATATAGAAGATTTTCAGAAGAAATAATTTGATGGCAATTGGTTGAGAAATGGTAAACATCCTAAACTTTTGTTTTAAAAGTTGATTTTCAAATGATGTATCATCGTTCTATGAGTTGGTGACACATTTTTCAAAATAATAAATCTCATAAGATGGTGACACATTATTTGAGAAGAAAATTTGGGA
Source organism: Carpinus viminea (assembly GCA_013348765.1). Classification (NCBI taxonomy): domain Eukaryota; kingdom Viridiplantae; phylum Streptophyta; class Magnoliopsida; order Fagales; family Betulaceae; genus Carpinus; species Carpinus viminea. The sequence continues at coordinate 33,462,780 of CP054674.1, read as the reverse complement.
TGTATAGTACTATTATGTCAATTTATAAGTTTACGACATTTACTATATCAATCACTATTATGGCCAAGTTTGAACAGTAATATCAATTTATAAAAAGACTATAAAAAAAATTGTAAAATACCCGAACAGGTTGAACATAATATGGTAACTTGATTTTTTTTTGTTTTGCTTCTTGGTTTTTCATTTTCTGGGTTGTGAAGCTCTGGGCCCAACACAAACTTAGGCTATAAAACATTGCGATGCTGGCACTTGCTATGCGGGCCATTTACAGGGTTACTTTTAATTAGTGGCACAATTTTTTATGCTGGTGTATTTGTGGCCCAGGACCAAGTTACTAGTTATCTTTGCCTTGTTGCAGTAAAATTGCATTGCTTACTATACATTTTTGGGTTTGATTAATTTTTACAGTTTTATATGAATTCAATATAAAATTAATTTGGTAGAGTTAAGAGTTTGATTCTTTTAATTAAATAAATCAAGTTAGCTAGAATTGACTTATATAGTCTTATATTCATGACTTGACACGTGACACAAAAGATGATTTTTTATAAGACCTGAGAACCCGACATGAATCCAACAGGATTAGCGGGTTAGGATTGAGGGGATTGATCTGTTTAATTAAATTGACCGAGTTATAGTTGGCTTGTATTGTCTTATATTTATATGCTTTGACATAATCTAAACTCGACTCACGAATACACAAATTGTCACCCCTAATAAATTCCCTTAAAAATATGTTCCATGTACCACTTGTGTGATCAGGTGGTACAAATGATTTAATAGGAAAATTATAATGGTAGATTTTTTTAAGGAATTCCATAGCATCTTAATCCATATAACATGTTTCTTATCACTGATATATTTTTGTTATTTTAAATTCATGAAGCATGAATCACATTCTTTCAAGATACAGCAAGGGTCTGAATTCGGATCATCCAGAACATCCTTCGGATAAGCTTGTAACAGAGGTGTGTAATCCAAGACTTGATCCTGATTATACTCATGGTTTACATTTTTTGGCCCCAACCTTTTGACGTGATCAAATTCTTGAACATGAAAGAAAAAAGATACATAATCCTAGGCATTAAGTTTGGTACATGTATCGCATGTTTGCCTGTTTTTCGATAAAAAAGAAAATGGTTTCTTATATATGGGTTCTGTTAAATAAACAGCAGGCGCAAGATGAAGTGAATGCACTGAAGGATGAATTTGCTAAGCTACGATTGGCATACCTGTAAGTCATCCTCACTATATTCAATGACTTGAGCTTCAAAGAAAAGCTCATTTGAAATTTTGTGGTGTCGAAACACGTCACTAGAGGACAACCCTGTTGAATTTATTTCCTTTAATTCCCATTCTTATACGCTTTCTGATTATATAGGCGGATGTTGGGTAAGGAGCTGGATGACTTGAGCTTCAAAGAGCTGCAGCACCTAGAGGAACAGTTGAGTGAAGGGATATTATCTGTGAAGGACAAGAAGGTGCTGAGTTTTATACTTTCTTTAATATGGTTTCACAAGTTTATAAAAAGCGGTGAATTTAATCATTTAATTAATATTTTAACATTTTTTCTCACGTGTGGATTTAAATTATCTCTCAATAAGTGAGACTAAATACATTGAATATTTAACTAAAATAAGGATAAATTATGAAATTATGATTCAAATTTATGACATTTGCTTTGATAGCATGTCAAATAAGCAATTATCTTAAAAACTTAAGCTTATAAGAAGTGGTGGATATAATCATTTAATTAATATCTTAACAATGGTGTATTGTATTTTACTTTAAATTAAGGTCTTTCCTAAACTTTAAATTTGATAAATCAACTATAAATATAAGATTTATTACAATATTCTCCTATGTTTAAAGTTTCTCCAATTTCTCTTATACTTTAACCTTAATTTTATTTTTTTAATTAAATTATCATATGAGTTTGTGATCACGTGATAAACATGTCAAAATTTAAGGGTAGATATGAATTGGTAGTTGTTTCTTTCTCAGGCATTAACTGAAACTTTAATGTTGCAGGAGGAAGTACTTTGGAGCAACTTAAGAGGTCCAGGGTTACAGGTAAATTAGACTATCTTTTATGAATGCCGATATTTTTTCTTTTTCCTTTTAATCTTTTGGTTGCTTTTATGAATGAGCATCTTAATTAGGATCCATAGAAAAAGGTTACATCAGTTAAAAAAGTATTTCCACAGAAAGCTATTTTATGATTGACTCTGTCAGCTATAAATTAGCAGTCTTTCCTGCGAAAAGTTTTCACCTAGTAACTTGGGAAGAAAGGAACCAGATGGTCCAATCAGAAAAACAAGGCCCAAAAAGAGGGGTGCCTGTAAATGTTTTAAGTATTATGAAAGAGTAAAATATTAGGAAACTCTATCTGTGATCTTACTTTTTGGTCTAATCCTATTATTAAATGGAGATTTGTTTTTTGAATCATTACTTGTGTTTGAGACATGGTTTGGAGAACTCAATTGTGAACAATTTAGCTCACTTCAACTCCCTTGTGGTGATGGGTCAAATTTAGGCTCAACTTGAATCAAATGAAAGAAAATTTTGAATTTTGGCTTGCAATAATTTGACTAAAGATTGAAACTTGAAAGAAAAAAAAAAAATCAATTGTCAGACCTTTTGGCAATTTGGTGTTGCATGTACTTAGAGAATTACAGATGCATGATTGGAAGGTGGAAATGATTTCTTCTTTCTTTGAGTTGTGTTCTCAAAGAGTAAGGCAAGGAGACGAGGATAAAATTTATTGGATTCCTTCTAGAAGGAAAATGTTTGTAGTGAAATCTTACTATCATGAATATATCTATTTTGGTAAGTTTTCATTTTTCTTGGAAGAATATTTGGAAAATCAAGGCTCAACTTTAGAGAAAATCTTGACTTTGAATAATTTACGAAAGATGAATGTTATTGTGGTAGATTATTGTGGTAGATTGGTGCTGTATGTGTAAGAAAAGTGGAGAATCTATTGATCACCATTTTCTTCATTGTGAGATTGCAAGAGAATTATGGAGTTCAATTTTCCATTTGTTTGGTTATGCTTCAAATAGTGAGAAAATCGTTGGTGAGCTGAAGAGGAAATTGGTTCCTTTGTGTTTAATGTGATGTATTTGGAGAGAGAGAAATGTAAAGAGCTTTAAAGATGGTGAGATTAAGATGTTAGAACTTTCAATAGCTTGCTCCCTTTTCTTTTCTTTTTGCTGTGTTTTTATTTCTCTTTTTCTCTACATTAAGGGTTCTTTTATATATTTCTTATATATTAGGATTGCGTCTTCTGCACTTTTAATAAAATTGAATTACTTAAAAAGAAAAAAAAAAAAGAAAGGAATTACCAATGCAAAGAAATATTCTGCTGAACTGTCAAAAGTATTATTTTACCCTCAGGAACAAAAGGCCGTGCAAGAGAATGAGGCCCTGCGCAAACAGGTGAGAGTTAAACTTGATTCAACAATGATGTAAATCAAAGCCATTTCTTTCATTTTAAAGCTTTGTAAACAACATAAATATGTTTTCATTAATTTGTATTGTCTGCAAATATGAACAGCTTGAGGAAATGAGGCGAAGCTGCAAGTCACCTTTCCTTCAATTCAACCCTGTGGAGAGGAGGTTTTCACTCACAAGTTCAAAAGCTGTCTCTACCTCTTCATCTGAGGAAGATGATGAGCATTCAGACACTTCTTTGCACTTAGGGTACGTCACAAGTTTTCATGATTACAATATCTCCCAATATTCTTTAATTACTCCATCTTTGATCGTTTGTCCTTTGTTTTCTTTTTCTTCATTTGATTTGGCTATCATCCAAGAATCTTAGAAAACCTTCGTCCCTTAAATACATGGGGCTTTGTGCTTAAGACTTGTCCAGATTTTGATCATGATACTTCATTTACACTCATTTTTAAGGGGATGTGCAAAATATTGAGAAGTGAGCTGTTAAATTTGGGTCCGCTTGGATTTGCGATTTTAAAAAGCACAATTAAATATAACTCCGCTTCTAAAATCACAATTTAGCCTTTAAAAACACACTTTTAAAAAAAATATTTCCTAAACAATATTTTCTATGATTTTGATTAAAATCGTACTTTTAGTATGTGAAATCATAGTGCCAAACACACTCTTAATAGGAAAAGAATGTTGCTGAAAATGCTACACTCTCCACCTAGAGCTTGTAGCAACAACCAAATGCTGAAGGGTATTATTGGTTTTATTTTAGGCTTAACCAAAGAATTTTGTTGCCTTTGACAATGGACAATGTCAATTTTGAATGCTTACTAGTTCCTAGATAGCCTATTATAGAAAGGTTAAATTTTAAATCATAATTCTAATTTTTGTCCAAAATTTGTTTCTCAGGCTGTCCGTAGATGTTCGTCCGAAGAGAAAAGCACGAAAGAATGACCATACATGCAATGACTCGGGGAGTCAAGTGGCGTCGGAGTGATATTTTCACTAAGCAGTTTCTATTTTGAGTTAGATAACTGTATTTAGTAGTAGGATAATGCTATTATTTACACTCGTTTACCACATTCATTTTACATATGGGCTGCTGTTACGTGGTTTAGGTGGAGCCACTTACAACACACCATTTGCCAATGTAAAATGGGTACGATATAAATGAGTGAAAAGTAGTATTAATGGTTTCAGATTTCTATAAATGCTAATGGTAAGATATTTTAGGAAACCTTCCAAGTTATATAATGCAGTACTAGGGTTTAAATGCAAATGGCAGGTCACCACAGTCTGACTTGGAAACTGAAAGACTAAAGAAAGAAGAATTTAAATTTGCCTTCAATTTTGAATTGGAAAGCCAGTAATTACAAGCTGTAATAAAAAATGGTAAGTGTCCTACCAATCTTACTGTAAACAAAGCCTAATTAAATGGTGCCAAACTAGAAGATGATTTGACACCATTTTCATAAGCTGTCATATCAGTTTTAAGGTAACAAATTATATCTCTAACACTTTTAATTGAATTGAACGGTTGTTTTTTTTTTATTATTCAACACGAGAGAGGGGGAGAGGAATTTGACAAGGTGATTAAGCTAACAAGTTCAGCTTCAATTAGTCTCTCCCAGTCAAAATAATTGAAGTTCGATATGCACTGACTGATTTTTCTTTCGAATTGAATTGAAATAATTTTTTTTCAACCTAGCTCAAACCCAGTTTAGACTATGAATAAATGTACACATCAACTGTGGGTCCTACGTATAAAGTCAGCTATCCAACACAAATAATCTTCATTAGGATATTAAAATATTCTCAACAATTATTTATATTGAGATTGTTTATTAGAAAATAATAAAAATATAAATATATATCCTACGTATATAAACAATGGGGATGGTGATGCAATATATTACGTTGACGTGAAAATGAAAGAAACACCTGGTGGCACATGATCTGTTATCAACTTTCAGCCCCCCAAAATTGTTAGGCCACCGATATGATTGGTCATGGGACAAAGCATGCCTGGTTCGGAACCGTCCAAAATTAATATTAATTTTAATAATAGTAATGATGATTAATTATAAAAATCATAAGGATTAAGTATAGTTAATATATATATAAAGTATTGTTTGGGTTTCCAAATAGATGGGGACAAAGTGGCCTCTCACATAACATAATTTTGCATTGACCTTTATGATCATCATGCTCGTCACCCTCTTCATCTATGTATCCACCACCACAAGAAATTCGAGAATAGTCACCTCAAGCACCGTTTAGTGCCAGGCTAGGGCCAAAAAATGCTTTCAACATCAAATTAAAGTTATCAGATAATCATGTATTGAGAATTAGGTGTAATTTTAAGAACGAACATGAGAATCATGTATCCTAAAGATAACGGTCAGTTTAATAGACTGTATTTGATTCAATTTAAAGAAAAACTTTGTTTGTAAGTTGTTTCATAGATTTAAGATTTACAAGTCCCTTATCCGACCTTAGATATTATCAAAATTAAACATGTTGCCAAAGATCTTGTTTAATGGAAACCAAAGCAAGTGTTAAGCTTAATGCATGATCTAAAATCATTTTTTTAAAAGAAAAAAAAGTTTTGGCCCTCCTAAAATTCTAGTTCCGCTCCTAATTCTGTGCGCAGAGAACAAAAGACACAAGTCTTCCTCATTATCATGATGCCTAATATAATTTTTGAGTAAGGGCTTGTCTCTTAATCCTCTCTCTCTCTCTCATAATTGACTGAAACAACTTGCACAAAGTGCAGCGTACTGTACTACTACTGTGTATGCCTGCAAACAGCCCTTTCACTAACAACGGGGATCCAGGCTATCCAGCTACACCAAGATGACACTGCAAGAGCACGATTTGGCTTTACAATGGAAGGAGCTAATTAGATTAATTAAGAAAATAATTAAGTTTGAAACATTTCTTCCCCATCATAAGAAAGGGCATGCGAAGAGTAAATTAGAGAAGCAGTTTGCCTCTTGAGAGGCTGTTAAGGGCATGCAGCTCGTGTTGAAATGAGTCTGATAAACAAGAGTAATAAAAGTCTCCATCATGTTTCAACCACCTTGTTATTTCTAATCATAATCTAATGGTCGGCAAGGAATCGTAAAATATATAATATGAGCAAGAAATCTTATCATACGATCAAGAACAGATCATCGTAACTATCAAATCTTCACCTTATACTGCTAAATTTCATGCATGCATGCATGTTCGTGAAGTGAATCCTATATATTCTCCAATTTATATATTATATTCTGGTAAAGTTGTCATTATAAAACGAACTTGGATAAAATTCACATTATCAAACTAGGACGACTATTAATGTATATATATATATATATATGTAAATTAATTAACCTCCATCCCCAGCCTCTCTGCCCCAAAAACCCTCCTCTTTTCCAGTGTTTTATACTGAATTATATGTGGGAAAACAACATTATTATACTGAATTATATGCTTCTAGCTAGCTGTTTGTCGACAGCTAAAGGGAAGAAAAGGAATATACATACATACATACATACATATATATATGTATTCTGAATAATAAAATCATGGTCAATTACTAGCTAAGATAACAACTTTGCCATTGATTTAGTCATACTAAACATTTTAGTTTGAATAAAACAAACAAAATCCTCTCAAAAAGCTCATATACCTTCCCTTTTTTTTTGGGGGGATCTTAGGAGTCAAACTCTTTTTTTTTTTTTTTGAAGAGTGGGGAGGTATTTTTTTAGATTTTTGAGAAGGACACATGAGTATTTTCTAAATTCTTTTTAAAGGAATAATGTATATTTTCTCCCTCTCTTAAGCTAAAAAAGTTCATCAACTTTGTTGTTTGTTAAGAAAGTTAATATAAAACTCATATAGCTTATCTCCTGACGACTTTCTCACATTTGTTATCTAAATTATTAATAAGTAAGAGGTTAAATCTTAATCCTAGGGATGATTGAGCCATGGATTAACGTGGAGGACGTTTAAAGTGGACCCAAAATAGATGGATGGTGGAGATGAATTGAGAGTGTGGTGAAGGCAATAGTGAGCATATATAATGGTGGTTTGTAGGACCATATTAAAAGTCTCCCCATACCCACAATTTATATAATTTGTCTTGCAAAATCATCATCATCACCACAAGCCTCCATAGTCTCCCTTTATATTCCCTACCTCCCAACACTATCATCATCTTGTCGGCCCCTTTATCCCTCCTCTCTCCTCTCCTCCATCTCTCCATCTTCAACCTGATTTCTCATTCCCACTCTGTTTTCAGTTTTCATTCTCATCGTGTTTGGAAATCCAAGAATTTCGTTTCCATCTTCTTCTTCTTCTTCATCTTCTTCTATTATAATGAAACAACAAGAACTCACCACCCTCCAAAGAAACAGCAGCGCCGCCAGAAGCACCAGAAGGATCCTCCCCTCCAGCCACAGTCGCTCCTCGTCTTTCCTACCCGAAACCGACGAAATCTCGATAACCTCCTCGTCCCGAAACACTACTCTCCGGCCAATTTATCCGACCAACTCGCCAAACCCCATTTCCCCAAAAGGATCTCCTCCATCCTGCGCTCGCTTCTCAACTTTCTCTCCTTCCCCACCATTCTCCCCACCTGCAAATGGCTCTCCATCCCTTCCAATCTGTCCCTCAACCCCTCCCTCGGCCGTAAAGTCACCGGAACTCTCTTCGGTCTCCGGCGAGGCCACGTCAGCTTCGCCGTTCAGCTCGACCCGCGCTCCGAACCGCTTCTACTCCTCGAGCTCGCCATGTCTACCTCGTCGTTGGTCAAAGAGATGTCCTCCGGTCTAGTCCGCATCGCGCTCGAGTGCGAGAAGGGTGGACCGGCTCAACCCGGCCGGTCCAGGAAGTTATTCCAGGAGCCGACGTGGACCATGTACTGTAATGGGAGGAAGTGCGGGTACGCGGTGTCGCGCGCGTGCGGGGAGTCCGACTGGCACGTGCTGGGGACGGTGCAGAGCGTGTCTGTCGGCGCCGGAGTGATTCCGGTGGTGGAGGACGGGAAGAAGAGCAGGGTCGTCGGAGGAGAGTTGCTGTATATGAGAGCAAGGTTCGAGCGAGTGGTGGGGAGCCGTGACTGGAGGCCTTTTACATGATGAACCCGGACGGCAATGGTGGGCCTGAGCTCAGTATTTTCTTCTGAGAATATGAAAAAAAAAAAAAAAAAAATTTAAAGAAAGCGAAAACTATATATATAATATATATATGTTGTTGGAGTTGAAGGGGGGGGATCTAAATTAGGTGAAGAGGAATGTCTAGTGACTTTGTATGGTGTATTTTTTATATGCATTACCATGTGATTTCATGTCTTCTTCTTGTTCTTTTTGTTAGATAGGCTTTACAACATACATATGCATACATAATCCCACAATACTTATGTTAGTATGCATTCATACAGATGGAATCAATATTTTTCATTGCAAGGAGAGGCCAAGCATAGAGAGTCGGGTGATAATTCGTGATCACGTGTCAGGTTCAGGTCATGTTGAAGTATAAGATTATATATGTCAATTCTAATCCGTTTTATTTAATTAAACGGGTAAGATCTTTCAATTATAACCAATTAATTTCGCATTTATTTTGTGTTTCGAGTTTGCGGGTTACTAAAATATTGCCAACCCTAAATATCACTCTTAGAGTTCAAATCGTATCGAGACACGAATGTATATAAGTCAATCATAGTTCAACACATCTAATTAAATGGATTAGACCTTGTCAACATTAACCTGCTAATTTCAAGCTCAAGTTGTCTCAAATTTATGAATCGTATCAAAAAATTGTCGGCGAAGATGCCAAACTTAATTTTCAGGCATATAATATGAGGAACAAAAAAAATAAAAATGGGGGCCCAGCAGGATTTCGTCCGCTACATGTGTGGTTGCTTGTGTGTTGATTAAATGCAATAAGCAAAGTTTTGCAGGAGCATGGGCATTCTTGTCGCCTACCCCAAAACCAGGAATTGACTATTTGGAAGTTTTGAACGACAAGAAAAATGTTTCCGAGGTTTCTGGGGGAAGATTGTCCAAAAAGACCTAAAGGCCCATTCCCACGTTATTTTCCTTCATCGAGAATTCTTCTAGAACGGAGGGGTGTGGATGCAAAATTTGGAGGTAAAATGTGGTGAAAAGCGTTAATAAGATGACATAAGTTATAATAATTAATATAATTAATATATGTGTGTGTGTAAGTGCACATTACTCGTGCCACGCCGTAATCATTGAGAACGTGTTGAAGGAAAAGGCTTAAAGCATGAAGGGTTTAGATCATCAAAGCGTGTTCCACTGCAACCACTAAAGCCAGGTAAGTGTTCTCATTTTCTTTTTTCATTCCAACAATATTTTCCCAAGTCCTAAAGGTTTAATTCCAATAGTTGGAACAATATTTTTTAAAAATTACTATTGAATTTGTGAAGGATCAATGAGTGTGTGAGTAGAAGTGTGGAAATGAGAGCGTATATAACGTTAATCAAATTAATGATATTCTAACAAAATGATAAAGCTTTTTCTCTAAACTGATCAATTGGATTCAATTTATTAGACTAACGTTGTTATTAAAGCATGTGACACATACTTTAATTAAAGATATATATCAGTTTAATATATTGAATTAATGGGTTTCTTCCACTTCAATTTGAAAGAAAATTTTATCTCTATCTGAATGGTTAAAATACAATCTACTAGTGTAACTAGGGCAATTTGACTTAATTATATTTTTGTCCACTTTTTTTTTTTTAATGACGATAAGCCTCGACGAGATAGGGTCCTTCGAACCCACCCCCGTTAGAGTACATATCGGATCCGTGCACTGCACCCAAGGGCCACAGAAGCTTCTTTACACAAATTAGAGTAAATCACTTGCTTTTCATCAGGAATGTGACCCCAAGGGAGAATTAGCAGTCGATGGGTTTCGAACCTGAGACCACTAAGAAGCATCTCAGAATCCCTAGCTCTACTCTTAGCCGACATTTTCACAAAAGAAGAAGAAGAAGAAGAAGATCGAAGAAAACAAACACACACATTAGAGAGGAAAAGGGTTAACTAACTACACTTTTGAGTTTAATTCAGCTGCAACAATCTAATTAGCTATCTCATTAAATTCTCTTGGGGTAGAAACAATCATATTCATAATATTTCAATGCTTGTACGATCATTCCATCAACATCGATCCATACCATACTTATCTAAAGGATTAAGTTTAGTCATTTATATATCCTACACACAGATATATATATATATATATATATATATATATATATAAATGTCACTTCGATTGAACTTAACTGGATCTGCAAACAATTATATGTGCATGAGCCCGCAAGTTGGAAGATGGTGAAAGAGAATTTTCTGACTCATAACAATGCATTGATGGTTGATTGCAGACATGTGTGGTGCTGTGTTTTATAGGAGGCATGTCAAAGACCAAGGGCTCGAGGAAATTATGAAGGGCCTCGACCACAGTGGGCATAGGGTCCCCCAAAGTGGACAATGTGGTCATAAATCACTAAAATTGCGGCTGCACTTCACCAGTTGCCCATGGACAAGATTTTGATGGGGCTAAAAAATAAAAATCTTCCAGGATATGAGGAAAATGTCACCTATATACCCTTCAGGTTTCATCACACGCACGCACGTATGCTTAATTTGCATTCCATTCTCACTTCCCACCACCATTCTGCCCTTCAAGTCTACAATTGGCTGCAATTGTCCGAAAAAAAAAAAAGAAAAAAAAAAGAGAGGCTAAAATCAAGGATATAGAGCTTTGCAAAATAGTCCCGTAACTTTGGGAGAATTAAGGGGTGCCTTCTCACAAAGGAGATCACAGTGACTAGATCCAGGTAAATGTTTACCAAAGATACAAGTTTTTGTAAAGTTATATGACTATGTATGGGACTCACGCCTGCCCAATGCCAAATGGTCAAAGAAATTGGTGACCTAATGACAGAAGAATCTGCAACCAAAGCCCCAACTCTCTCTCTCTCCATCAGGCCTTGCGTCTAACCCAAGTAAAAAATAAAAGGTCGCATTAGAGGAGGTATATCAAATAATGTTTGAGAGTTAGCTTAGACTTTTGAAAAGCATGATAAAACTATGAATATAGAACAACTAAAATCTGGACTGTACAAATTTTTAGTCGTAATTTAATATTATCTAAACATATTTTTGACAAAACTGAAAAACTTTTTAAGGAAAAAGCTTTTTGGGAGGGAAATTATTTTTGTTTACCTTGATAACATGCCACTTTTTTTAAGGAAAATGCTATGGGTTATCTCCTACCATTCTCCCAATTCTACGTGAAAAATGATTTAAGAAAAAATAAAATTGTAGTGACCATTATTACCGGTTTTTTTAAGGCATTATCACTAAATTTGATGCATTAATACCAAAATTGAGGCATTAGCACTAAATTTAGGATGATCAAATCCATTTTGGGTGATACCATCCCTAAAGGGTTAGCCTTCCACTTTTAGATTTTAGTTTTGAATCCAAAAACAAGTTTTAAGGCATTAGAACCTAAATATTAACTCATAAAAATTAATATGTTGGCAAAAAAACCAGTGGTGAGAGCTACTACAATTTTATTTATTCTTAAATTATTTTTCACGTGAGACCGAAAGAACATTAGGAGAACATTAAGAAAAAAACTCCTAGCATTTCCCTTTTTTTAATAGGTATCAATTTTCTAGCGCTCCAATGTAAGAAAACAGAATAAATTTCGTAATTTGAGAACCTATAATTTTTTTAAAAATTGTAAGAGATGATCCTGATCCACCGCGAAGGGAGTTGGGGGCTTCAAGGAATAAGGGCGTTTTTGAGGTATTTGCGGTAAAGATGGAGGTCCAAAGTTGGGAAGAATTGGATTGGATGTCCCAGCCCAGTTTTGAAATGAGGACTCTGTGCCTTCCAAGGGAGGTGGGAAGGCAAATGGATTTCCAGAATTTGAGGTTGGGATTTTGCTTTTTGTCTTTTTCAAAACCCCCAAAAAAAAAAAAAAAAATTATGGAGTAATTATCTTTTACCCAATAAATTATTACAATGACTTGGCCTCCCATAAACTACCAATTATTGATCTTATCAAACTATTATCTTATGACAAAAAGCTTAATTCTGTCAGTTAAAAGGATTAAAAATGACTGTCAACGGTCATGTGTAAGTCATGTGCCATTTTATTTGTTTTCTTTCACTTTTGCCCTCACTTCAAAGGGTATAAGCGTCATTTTCTCAGTTTAGGAGGATAAAAGCATGGTCTGAAGTGAGAGTATAACCGTAATTTTCTCAAAATCAATTTAAATATTTTTACTTTTTACATCACATCAATCACTTTTTATTATTATTCAAATAAAAAAATCACTACAAATCTTTTTTTTTTTTTTTTTTTCACTTCTTTATACAAAATATTCTTACTTTTTCTTCATATCAATCAAATATTCTACGGTATCAATCCACTCCCATTTTCAAACCCCTTCTCAAACACAACATTTTTTTTTTTAATCTAAGCATATGATTCATTTATTTATGAAGACTTTCACGTCCACCAAAACATTTAATAATCTACGATTTGACGGCAGGCTAGCTCACCGTCAAATCACAAGCATATGACATGAATATGATGTATATTTGAATAACATAAAATGGTGTTCTTAGGATTTTGTGTAACGTATTTAAAGTTTGGGCTTAGGCCGGCTTCTTCAAACCAAATTATGAAAATCTTGAAATCTAAAACCAAAATCAGGTTTATTAAGTATAAAGCTATCGATTTGTGGACACACTAAACTATTGAGTCTCACCAAATCTGTGGAAAGAAGGAAGGAGATTGAATGCGTAATCTCCAGGCGATTAAAATTAACCTATGAAAATCTCTAAGATTTTTAATAAACTTTGAAGGCTTTTCATTCATACCATTCACCTCCTTACATCGCCTCATATAATTTTACATCACCTAATATAATTCTACTAACTTGTAGGATAAACAAAACAAGATGAAAATAGCAAAAACACAGAAGGACGTAAACAGAGCAGGGAAGAGAACAACTAAAACACATTTCATAACACTTCAACAGATATCATGCTGGATCTTAATGACATGCTTTTTCTGATGATGCCGCCTCGAATGCCTTGGAGGTCTTATCTTATGTGTCTTCAACAACTATTGCCTTCAATCTTTCCCTCGTTTTGAGGTCGAAATGCCCAATAAAGGCTGCGTCCAGTAGTGTTGCTGGGATCTTTACCGTCTGTTTTTGCTTTCCCTTTGCGATCTTTCCGTCGTAAGGTTCAGCGGTCTGAATGATACATCTTTCTGAGCTGTAAAGGGTATACCATTTTTCTGTTGTATCTTGAAGCTTCTCCGTTATCACTTTGATGGCATGTCCTCGCATTCTGATTAAATCTTCTGGGTCGAAGTTGACTGGTTCGACCTCGTCTGAAGCAAGGGTCTTCAATCCTTCTGGTTCTTCGTCGATGATTCTGAGCAGATGAAACTCTGAAACATAATTGCCTTGACTATAATCTGGTGCGGTCGACCATACACTGATCTGGACTGGCAAGAAATCTTCAATGGCAGTTAATTGCTCTGATATTTCTTTCCCTAAGAAAGCAGTGTCTTCAATCACCTTCACTGAAATCTGTCCGACCATTCCATGTTTAAACAAGAAAGGGTACGATGATAATTTTTTCGAACAATCATGTATCCAAACAATTGGAAGGCATAGTAGATAACCGTTGATAAGGCTGGTTCCTTCCGGATGTTCGCCTTCTGTTATTCTTGATGCCCAAGTCATCGCTAAAGACTTATCCGATTTGAATTCCTGATTAGGAGGAGGAATGCAAGCATCCTGATCAGATTTAAGAGGGACTTGTAAATTAACAGAAAATTCAATCCTCTGATAACATCTGTTCCCTGATAATTCAGTTTTCTGTTTACCAGATTCTCCTTCTAGGATCATCGGGCTGCATGATTGTTCCTTAATTTTGGATTTGAGGTCAGCTACTAGGAGCCTCAGTTCTCGCATGTATCTGATTACAGCGACGATGTTCCGCCGGAAGTCTACGGTGAGACGATTGGTGACGTTATGCCATAATGCGTCAGCAACCCGTAATTCTTCGACGGAGAATTTATCTCTAAATTTTTGAATATCTGGGAAGTGACTCTTTCTGGAGTATCTTGGAAAATATAATCCTCCAAGTTTCTCGTTGAGAGCTACCACTTGGTCGGAGTGCTTTCCCGGAGGGACAAGATCATCTTCGAAATTCTGTAAAATAAACTTGAAGGAATTTGATGGCTTCTGTTTTGAAAATTCTCGCATTCTGTTAACAAGAGTTCCCTCTCTGCTGAATCCGGGGGATCCTCTGATGATAATATCCGAAGGTTGAAGTCGTTCTTGAGTATTGCCTCCCGTCTCCATTGTTCTTCTAACTTCTAAGCATAAAGCAAGAAACGTTGGTCTTTTTGTAAATGCTTATTTGCATTTTTGGCATTCATTTTGAATATATTTTCATTAAAAAAAAAAAAAAAACATAAAACAGATAGAGTAATGCTGGGGACTATCCTCTTTTTATCTTCCTAAAATTAATGTGACTTCTAAAATTACCATTAAATTTTAGATGAATCATACTTAAATTTTGATCTAATAGTAATTTTAAAAGCTATGTCAACTTTATGAGAATAAAAAAATAGCCCCTAGCATTACTCAAAAAATAAACGTCATAAAGATGATGACGTGTTGAAGTTTGTGGGGAAACTAAATTATGAGAATAATTGCATTAGTAGGAGAGAGTAAATTAAAGATAGAAAATATGATCGAAATTCAAACTAAATTTAGAGAATGATCGAAATTCAAGATAGAAAATATATATGAAACCCATACCAATATCTCGGCCTGAATATGTATAATGCAGAGTGTAGTAGTTCATCAATATGAGATGGATATTGTTGAGGAGGAAGAATATATATATATATTAAAGGAATTGGCCAAGTGCAATACTCGCTCGATTCTTGGGATGGAAGTTTCCTACTCTGCTTTTTCTTTGATTCCTCTGATCAAATCACATGGCTAGGGATCCACCAGAATTGGCCACGTTCAAGTTCAATCAACACACAAAGCTATCTATCTCTTTTCACAACACAAAAGCAAGGAAAGATGAAAAAGATTTCCACTATCTACCCACAAAGCACTTGTAGGTCCATAATTCCATTCAATAAAAAAGGTTAAGAAAAAGATGTCCTATCTAAATAATATAACCCTGTATTTTTTAAAAGAAAAAAAAAAAAAAAGGAAAATGTAGCTTGCAATCTGATTGTGTTACTTTCATGCCAATTATAAAACCCTCAACTAACTAGGGTTAGGTTTGTAAGCTTTGAAGCCTATAAATATGTATATATATATTTATAAATAATGTTATAAATTACATTTTTATTTTACAATGTATATGTGGTAGTCTCAACCAATTATTGAATCGGTTATTGTGAAAAAAATAAAAATTGAAGGGATGGATGTGATTATTAAGTAAGTATTGTGAGATAATTATGATATAAAAATGCGGTATATTGAATTATTCATATGTTTATATAGTAATTTTTAAGAAATTATGACCACTAATTGTAATGGGTTTCAATCGACTATTGGCCCACTCTTTTTCTTTTTTCAAATCAATGCAGGAGAGGGGAAATCTTTTTCATATTCCTTAAGGACATGGACCTCTTCATTCCTTGTATGCTTGACTCTAAACCCTTGATGAATTTTTATTCTCATTTGCAAAATTTTAAGATGATTCATTCAACCAAACAATAAAAGAGCAAAGCCCAACTCTCTTAGCAGTAGGCCTGGTTTGTAACCCAAATCAATAAAAAAAGGTCACATTAGAGGAGGCATAAAAAGGTCTTTCGGGATAATTGTATTGTAGACATCCTTAATATATATATATAAAATTAAACTTCATAAAAAGGGGAGGGAGTGACAAAAATATATACGTCACCCATTTGTTTCCTTTCATCTCTTAATCAGAATTACACTAACAAGTGTCTATTCATTTAAATAATCTTAATAATAATTACAAAGGCAGCAAATTTTTTTTTTTTTTTTTTGATCTCTTAATTCAAATTACAATGACAGAAATAATTGCACAAATAACTTTTAAACTTCACTCATCCAGGCTTCCACCGTCAGCCTCTTATCCTCTAGTCCTGGCATGAAAAAATTTGTGATTACAAAAGAGAAGTTAATAAATATAACATAACAAGTTTTTGATATACTTGGAAATATTATATATTATGTTCCACACGAAATATATAATTTCTCCATGCATTAAATGAGATTTAGTGCTTTATGAGCAGAATATTTTCACTTGGAGCTATTGGACGATAACAAAAAAATTTTGTCCAAAAAAGAGTTTTTTTTTTTTTCATTTTAGTTTACATAAAATTTGATTAAGGAAAAAATGAATTCGGTGTATGGAATTTACACGCTTCCACTTGACAAACATTGGGGTTTGAATAAATAGAGCATTAAAAGTTTAAGACTAAAGAAGAAGAAGAAAGAATTACCCTTACCTCTGTACCCATTCGCTGATCCCCTTACGTTCAAGTTCCCTTTCTTCATTCTTGATCAACGAGGAAAAACTCTCGTATGAGCGATCTGGGGATGATGTTCCTATTTGCATTTCGCTCGCCAATTTAGGAAAACTGTCTATCACTAATTTTTTTAGTTAAGTGATGAGACATTTGTCCCATTTGGAAGAGATGACAACTTGGGACATTTGATAGTCACAAGTGTATGAAGTGAATTGAGAGTTGGTAACCACTCAGGCAAGGCGGTGAAGTTCGCACATCTTTCGATGCATAGGTATTGTAAAGTTTTAGCAGATCCTTGTAGCCATTGGGGCAAAACCTCCAACTTTGGTAAAGCAATAATCGTCAAACTCCGGAGGCTGGGCATGAGAGCCTCATTGTCTTCTTCTCCCATCAAACTATGACCACGACAATCTTCAATGTACAAATTCTTTAAGGCAGTTAGGTGCTTGATATTGATAGACAAAGATGACATACTATGACACTTAAGTATTTCCAGTGTCCGAAGGTTGGTGAGGCACTTGTCCATTCCTTGAGAAAATACTACTAGTCTCGAACAATAATATACACACAAAAACCGAAGCGAATTCAAGGGTCCTTTCTTCAACAAGCACTTGTCCTTTAATATTGTCACTACCAAACTCCTTAGGTTAATCATGTTCCTTATATCTTTGGGCAACTGTTCAAATTCACCACATCCTCCAAGTATTAATGTTTGCAAATTGTGTAGCTTGCATATTGAATTAGGAAGTGACTTGATTCTGTCATTATAAGATAGGTCAAGATATCTCATATGCTTCAGAGTACCGATAGAACTTGGCAACGCCTTGAAACATGAAAATTTTAAATTAAGCAATCGCAAATACTTGAATTTCAAGATGCATGCTGAAACTAAGGACAATGAGAATGGTTGGAAGTGTGCGTTGGGCATACCAGTACGCACATTTGTTAAGTTGTCTAAGCATTTTGGAATTTCTTCACCCATTTTTGAAAATGACAAATGATGAACAGTTTCAACATCTTTGGTGCCCACGTCTTCTACTAAACATTCTCCTTGTGCAATGAAGATTGCAAGATCGTGGATGAGATCATGCATTTCAAAGCTAAGGCATATGAGGAGGGGGAGACTTGGAAGAAAGATCTTGACAACAACTCTTTTATATACGAGTGCCCAACATCTTCGAAGTCTTGTTTATCACTAGTCGTTTCAGATAGTATTCCATTTGCCATCCATAGGTTAATCAAATCAAACGAATTGAATTGGTAGTCTTTTGGGTAAAGAGAATAAAAGGCAAAGCATCGCTTAAAGTGAATTGGCATTAGATCGTAACTCAACCGCAATGCGAGTGGGTTGACAACCCTAATGATATTCTAGCAAAATGACAAATTTTTTCTCTAAACTGATAAGTTGGATTCAGTTTATTAGACTAATATTGTCATTAAAGCATGTGACACATACTTTAAAGACATATATTAGTTTAATATAACAATTTAGATGAAAATTTTATCCCTAAAAGAATTGTTAAAATATAATCTACGAGCGTGAGAAGGGCAATTTTTTTTTTTCCTTCTTTCTAATTGATAATGGAGAAGGGTTACAAAGGGGCGTGAGAAGGGCAATTTAACTTAATTATATTCCTGCCCAATTTTTTGCAGAAAAAAAAAAAAGGAACATTAGAGAGGAAAAGGGTTATCTAAACTTTTGGCATCAATTTATTTGGTGGCAATGCTAGTGATGAAAGACTAATTTTGAGTTTAATTCAGCTTCAACAATCTAATTACCTATCTCATTAATTTCTCTGGGGGTACAGCAATCATATTCATTATATTTCAATGCATTTTTAGTATATATAGCATATACAAGCTTGCCATTTGAATAACTAACAAGTTGTTTGTGTACAAACTGTTTTAACAGAAATAAACTACTTTCTAACTTAATCAGAAACTGATTCCAGCTCATCTTCGAATCTTCACTTCCAGCTCATCATCTTATCTTCACTTGCTAATACTTCTACTCAATTGATCAACCTCAATCCAAGCAATCATTTATATAAATGTCACTTCGATTTTACTTAACTGGATCTACAAACAATTATATGTGCATGAGCCTGCAAGTTGGAAGATGGTGAAAGAGAATGACTCAAAACAATGCACTGATGTTTGATTGCAGACATGTGTGGTGCTGTGTTTTATAGTTGCAGAATTGGCCGCGTTCAAGTTCAATAAACCCACAAATTAAGCTATCTATTTCTTTTGACTACTTCCAATTTCCAAATCTTGGTCGGCCATGAAACGGCTCTCTCTCTCTCTTTTTACCTAAGCATATGATTCACTTTATATATATATATATATATATATATATATATATATATATATATATATAATTAGGCCTGGGTATCGGTCAAAATGGTCCGATTTGAACGGTTATTAGTTATTAACCGAAAATAATTGGTTAATTAACCAATAACTAATCGATAAGGAAATTAATCGAAATTATCGGTCAAAATAGTGCACGGTTAAATAGTCCGGTCAAAATAGTACACGGTTAACTGTGGGCTTTGGTCGTGGTCAATTACTGTTTGGGCCAAAAGGCCCAAAATTACTATTTACTAATTTGGCCAAAAATTAGTTGTTTTAAGAGCCCAAATACATTTTGTTGTTCTAAAATAGCTTATTATAATTTAAAAATTAGTTGTTTTGGACCCAAATAATTTTTGTTGAGCTAAAAATAAAATAACTCACTAAAAATTAGTTGTTTTGGGACCTAAATATTTGTTTTTTGGGCTAAAATAGCTTATTGAAGCTTTTTTTATATTGATCCACCACTGCTTTTTGTTTTGTTTTTTTTAATATTATAAAATACATTTTTCCATAGCAATTAGTATATCGGTTCTTGTCGGTTAAATGGTTAACCGATAGTCACTCTTTAACTGGACCGAACCAGATTTGGTTACGGTTGATATCGATTCAATTGAACTCGGTAGACGGCTGGTAATCAGTAGCCAGTTAATTTGTCCACCCCTAATTTTAAGAGTAGGTGGAGAGAGAGAAAAAAAAAAAAAAGGTGTGGCGGGGTGGGGGGTGGGGAGGGGGGATAGAAGAGTAGCGTTAATAGAATAAAATTGTACACACTTAGGATTTTGTGTAACGTATTTAAATTTTGGGCTTAGTCAGGCTTTTCCAGACCAAATTCTGAAAATCTGGAAATCTAAAACCGGGATCAAGTTTATAAAGTATAAATCTATGGATTTGTGGACAAACTAAATTATTGAGTCTCACCAAATCTATGGGAAGGAGGAAGGAGATTCAAACTAATAACTTCCGTTTCATGAGGCGGGATCTCCAACCGATTGAGCCTCACTTCAATCCTTCTGGTTCTTTGTTGATGATTCTGAGCAAATGAAACTATGAAACATAACTGCCTTGACTATAATCTGGTGCGGTCGACCATACACTGATCTGGACTGGCAAGAAATCTTCAATGGCACTTAATTGCTCTGATATTTCTTTCCCTAAGAAAGCAGTGTCTTCAATCACCTTCACTGAAATCTGCCCGACCATTCCATGTTTAAACAAGAAAGGGTACGATGATAATTTGTTCGAACAATCATTTATCCAAACAATTGAAAGGCATGGTAGATAACCGCTGATAAGGCTGGTTCCTTCCGGATGTTCGCCTTCTGTTATTCTTGATGCCCAAGTCATCGCTAAGGACTTGTCCGATTTGAACTCCTGATTAGGAGGAGGAATGCAAGCATTCTGATCAGATTTAAGAGGGACTTGTAAATTAACAGAAAATTCAATCCTCTGATAACATCTGTTCCCTGATAATTCAGTTTTCTGATTACCAGATTCTCCTTCAAGGATCATCGGGCTGCATGATTGTTCCTTAATTTTGGATTTGAGGCTAGCTACTAGGAGCCTCAGTTCTCGCATGTATCTGATTACAGTGACGATGTTCTGCCGGAAGTCTACGGTGAGACGATTGGTGACGTTATGCCATAATGCGTCAGCAACCCGTAATTCTTCGACGGAGAATTTATCTCTAAATTTTTGAATATTTGGGGAAGTGACTCTTTCTGGAGTATCTTGGAAAATATAATCCTCCAAGTTTCTCGTTGAGAGCTACCACTTGGTCGGAGTGCTTTCCCGGAGGGACAAGATCATCTTCGAAATTCTGTAAAATAAACTTGAAGGAATTTGATGGCTTCTGTTTTGAAAATTCTCGCATTCCGTTAACAAGAGTTCCCTCTCTGCTGAATCCGGGGGATCCTCTGATGATTATATCCGAAGGTTGAAGTCGTTCTTGAGTATTGCCTCCCGTCTCCATTGTTCTTCTAACTTCTAAGCATAAAGCAAGAAACGTTAGTCTTTGGAAAATGCTTATTTGCATTTTTGGCATTCATTTTGAATATATTTTCATTAAAAAAAAAAAAGATAAGAGTAATGGTAGGGATCATTTTTTTATTCTCTTTTTATTCTCCTAAAGTTAACGCGACTTTTAAAATCATAATTAAATTTTAAATGAATCATACTTGAATTTTGATCCAATAGTAATTTTGAAAGTCACATCAACTTTACAATGGTAAAAAGATGGTCTTTGACATTACTCAAAAAAAAAAATAAACGTCAGTGTTAAAATAATGATGTGGCTACGATAACATGTTGAAGTTTGTAGTTTGTAGGGAAAAAACTAAATTATGAGAATAATAACGAAAGTAGGAGAGAGTAAATTAAAGATAGAAAATATGAAACCCATGCCAATATGTTGGCCTGTATAATGCAGAATGTGTAGTTCATCATTGTGAGATGGATATTGTTGAGGAGGGAGAATATATATATATATATATATATATATATATATATATATATATATATATATTAAAGGAATTGGCCAATCGCTAGCCTATTCTTCGGATGGAAGTTTCCTACTCTGCTTTTTCTTTGATTCCTCTGATCAAATCACATGGCTAGGGATCCACCAGAATTGGCCACTTTCAAGTTCAATCAACACACAAAGTTAGGAATGCTCAAACAGTTATAATCAGTGGTTATTGGTAATAGCCGCAACCGCCTTAGACGATTATCGATTTTTAATAACCATAACCGCAACCGCTTAGGCGGTTAGTGATTATTTTATAACCGGCGGTTAGTGGTTATTTTATAACTGACGATTAACAGTTATTCAATCCAATAAGCGGCAATTTTATAACTTTATATATATATATATATAGGCTTTTGAGTTTTTTTAAGTGTTTTGGGCATTTAATGACCTATTTTTTGGACTTATTTTAAGAGTTTAAAGCCGAAGATGTTCCAAAAAAACATGCTTTGAATAAGGCTTAACCCAAAACATACCACATTATATATTTCAAATACATAGTCATAAATAGCCTAATTCCATTAATCTAAATACAAATGAAAAAATTAATATATATTTACATTATTATATATAAATGAAGGCGGTTAGCGGTTACAATCGCCTTGTCCTACTCCCTAAAACCACTAACTGCAACCACCCTAGATGATTAGCAGTTTTTAATAACGTCTACCAAAATAGTTAGCGGTTTGTGATTTGTGGGGAGATTATAATCACCCCATTTGAGCAACCTTATACAAAGCTATCTATCTCTTTTCACAACGCAAAGGCAAGGAGAGATGAAAAGGGTTAAGAAAAAGATTTCCACTATCTACCCACAAAGCACTTGTAGGTCCATAATTCCATTCAATCAAAAAGGTTAAGAAAAAGATGTCCTATCTAAATAATATAAACCTTTTAAAAAAAAAAAATGCAAAATGTAGCTTGCAGATGTTACTCTCATGCCAATTATAAAACCCTCAACTTACTAGGGTTAGGTTTGCAAACTTTGAAGCCTATGAAAATAGTTAAAGGAAAACATTTTTTTGACATTTGGCTTGTATGAAAAATTAACAAATATTTCTTATATTTTTATTTAATCACATTAACTTATATTTCAGCTTTTATTACTACCAAAAAAAAAAAAAAAGCCCAATTAACTAATATGTGACGTTTTGCATCACTATTTATACATTGGGTAACTATCAGTTTGGCACCAAACTAGCAACCACCCCTGGGGAGGGGGTGGCCCACGAGCCACCCCAGAGATGGCCAGGAAGCCATCCCAGGGTAGATCCAGGGTTACCCCTCTATTTATTTATTTTTTAAAAAAAATTAAATTGAATTTTTTGTTTTATATATATATTATAATACTTTTTTGGGAAAAATTTCTCTAAATTTTAAGAGGGTACGATGTCATTTAATTCCTCTAAATTTTTATCTTTTTGGCAATCACCACCTTAAAGTTTTAAAATTCTTAATTTAATGATGCTAACTTTAATTTGCAATGTCACTTATACCGTAAGGTTCTAAGGTCTAATTCAAATAAAGTACAGCTAAAATATCCCTTATACCCATATATAATTAAACATTCTAAAAAAAAACATATGGAACCATGGCTTGGCTATGGCTCAGCCGACAAAATGGGGGTAATGATTGACACATGAAGCGTTGATCATGTATTTTAATCCTTTTGACTGACAGAAGGGGATTTTTTGCTATAAAATGGTAGTTTAATGGGGTTAATCTAAAAATTGGTAATTCATGAGGAAAAAATGTTAAGGCGTTGTATTTCATAGAGCAAAAGGTAATTACCCCTATAATTAAACATTTAAAAACAAAAAAAAGAAAAAAAACACATGAAACAATGGCTTGGCT
Source organism: Carpinus viminea (assembly GCA_013348765.1). Classification (NCBI taxonomy): domain Eukaryota; kingdom Viridiplantae; phylum Streptophyta; class Magnoliopsida; order Fagales; family Betulaceae; genus Carpinus; species Carpinus viminea. The sequence continues at coordinate 33,439,001 of CP054674.1, read as the reverse complement.
ATGGCTCAGCCGACAAAATATTCTTCTTTCTTTTTTATTTTTTTATAGTTTTTTTAAATAAGGATATTTGAGGTATTGAATTTGTGATGAATTTTTATTGAATTTTAATTTAATTAAAAATAAATATAAAAATGGTGGACAATCCAAACAACAGCCCCAAAACAACTAGAAAAGCAGTGTCAGAGGTGGCGTCATTGTGAAGCCACGCTATAAAGCGGAGGATTCTGAGTTCGAATCCTCCCTCTCCCTATCCTTATGTGGACAAGTCCAAAAAAAAAAAAAAAAAACAAACAAACTAGAAAACGGTGGTGAAAACAAATAACAAAGTAACCAATGAAAATTAGTCAAATAAATAACTCAACTCGTTGAAAAACAAGAACAACCACAAGGGGCTGTTATCAACGGCAAAGCAAAGGGCATGACTCCTTCATGAGGCCACACAAACACTGCAAGGGGCACAACAAACGTCAATTAGAGCCAAAAGAATAAGGGTATGTTTGAGAGCGAGTTTTTAAGGAAATAATCTACGTTTTTACACTAAATTGTAATTTTTGAGTATTTGAATTTGTGATTTTAAAAACGCAAATTTTAAAATTGTGAAAAAATCCGTGATTTCAATAAGTTGACTAGAGAATGCTTATTTGAAAAAGTGCGAATTTAAACTAAAATCACAATTTCCCTTAAAAAATATTTAAAGCAATATTTACCTATTTGGCCATGAAACTACAATTATATGCTAATGTTATCCAAACACTCAATTGATAAAAAAATACTTCTTAACATGTTTTACCAAATGCCTATGCGATTTCAAAAATACAATTTTTGAAATCACAATTTTTAAAATCGCACTTATTGAAATCACACTCTCAAACGGGCCTAAAGTCTCTACCTTAAAAAACAACAATACAAGAGTAGAGAGACTACAACAAAAGCCCAAACAAGACAACAAGAACAGAAACACAACGGAAAATACCAAAAAAAAAAACAACAAAAAGTCCCAAATACAGTAGCCTGGCGGTGGGTGAGACAGTGAGGGCAGAAGGAGCCACTGATTAGCGCGTGGGCGTCAGACAGAGGAGCGGCGGCCAGTGACGGGAAGCTTATGCTCCACTCGTGGCTTGGCTGCAAATGTGCAGAGACATAAATTTAATATGATAATAAAAACCAGGAAAAAAAATTTGTGATACAAAAGAAAAGTTAATAAATATAACATAACAAGTTTTTGATACATATTATGCTCCATGGAAAATCTAAAATGAAAATTTTAGTGTACATCAAATTCGAATAAAGGAAAAAAAGGATTTCCTTGTACGGATTTTACACTCTTCGACTCGAGAAATATTGGGATTTGAGTCAATAGAGCGTTAAGAGTTTAATACCAAAGAAGAAGAAGGAGAAAGAATTGTCATTACCTCCCATTTTCTTGTACTGAAGTACTCCATGTGTCCTCATTAAGTTCCACCTCTACCACACGAGTGATCTTGAGTGGATATTCCAGTTGGCAGTTCCTGATCAATTCAAAACGACCAACGGTCTCCAATTTTCTTTCCAGAGTGAGACTATTTGTCCACTCTGGAAGATATAATAAGTTGGGACAGTTGATAATCTTAAAAGAGTGAAGTGATTTGAAAGTTTGTAGCCACTCAGGCAAAGCCGTGAAATTCTCACAATCTTCAATGTGTAGGTGCTGTAAAGAATTAGCAGATCCTTGGATCCATTGGGGAAAGACCTCCAGCTTTGGTAAATTTATAATCCGCAAATTTCGGAGGCTCAACTTGAGATCTTGATTGTCTTTTATTTCCATCAAACTAAGTTTTTCACATTCATAAATTACCATGTCCTCCAAGGCGGTTAGGTGATTTATATCGAGTGTCAAAGAGGTCAAACTTGCACATCGAGCTATCACCAATGTCCGAAGGTTGGGGAGGCACCCGTCCATTCCTCGAAACAAAACTTCTAGTCTCTTACAATTAGATACAAGCAAAAATTGAAGAGAATTCAAGAATCCATTATTCAACAAGCACCTAGACTGTATTGTTACTCCCAAATACTTGAGACTGATCATGTTCCTTATATCCTTGGGCAACCGTCTAAGTCTAGTACATCTAGTAAGTCGTAATCTTTGCAAATTGTGCAGCTTGCAAATGGAATTAGGAAGTACCTCGATTATTCTATTATTAGATAGGTCGAGATATCTTAAATGCTTCAGAGTACCGATAGAACTTGGCAACACCTTAAAAGACGATTCACTTAAATCAAGCAATCGCAAGTACTTGAATTTTGATATGCATGCTTCAACTAAGGACACTGGGAGTGGTTCTAAGGCTATAGGGGACATAACGGTGCGCACCTTTGTTAACTTGTCTAGGCATTTTGGAACTTCTTGACCCAAATCTTTCGCTGAAAATGACAAATGACGAACTGTTCTAGCAATGTCTTTGGAGCCTGAGTCTACTACAGAGCACTCTCCTTGTGCAATTGAGACTGCAAGATCATGGATCAGATCATGCATTTTAAAGAAATAGATGGGCAAGCCAGGATAGTCTCCCTCAAGGTCTTGGAAGAACGATCTTGACACCAACTCATTTATATACAAGTCCCCAACATCTTCCAAATCTTGTTTTTTATTAGTAGATGTTTCAAGTATTAGTCCATGTGTTATCCATGAATAAATCAAAAGATATGAATTAAATACATAATCTTTTGGGAAAAGAGAACAATAGGCAAAACATCGCTTCAGGTGAATCGGAAGTTGATTGTAACTCAATCTCAAGGCGGGTAAGATGTCACTCTCCTTTTGTTCTAATTCCCATATCTCGTTATCTCTTACAAATTCCCATGCTCCTTCATCAACTTTTGAATAAAGCAAGCTGCCTAAAGTCCTCACTGCCAATGGAACCCCTTTACATTTTTCCACAATTTCTTTTCCAATTTCTAAGAGGTTTGGATATTGTTTCTCTTCTCCTTCCTTAAATGCAAATTTCACAAACAAAGAAAAACAATCATCTCTGGTTAGACCTTCTAAATTGTACATGGAATCAGTGCTCATAACAGAGGCAACCAAGTTACTACGTGTTGTCATTATAATTTTACTACCTTCGGAGCCATCAATTAACAAATCTCTCAATTCAATCCATTTATTACGATCCTCATTCCAGACATCATCCAACACAAGTAGATATTTATTATCCTTTAAAAGTTCTCTCAATATAGTTTGCAATATATCTACATTCCAACTGTCATCAATTGCACCACTGTATCCAGATTTAAGGATTTCTTTTATCAATCTTGTAACACTAAAATCTTCAGACACACAAATCCACATTCTCAATTGAAAAGTCCGAACTACACGTTCATCGTTGTACACCCACTTGGCAAGTGTGGTCTTCCCCAAACCTCCTAATCCAACTATAGAGATTAAATTGACATTTTTGCTATCATCTGGGTGCATCAAAAGATTTATGATATTCTCTTTTTCCTCATCCCTACCGATTACAGTTGATGGATGAACAAATGAGTGCGTCGGGTCCCTCAACCCGTGCGCATCTTCACGTATTGTGGTGAGATTAAATTGATCCTTCTCAGCTGCAATCTCATCTAACTTTTCTCTAATGCCCTTTATTTTATGAGCTAGTTTGAAAGGGAATGCACGCGTCACAGAGGATGAAAAGAAATGGCGTACCTTTGTAGAAGTGCTGCCATATGTGGCAACCACTTGCTTCCTTAAAGCTTGGTACTCAATTTCATCAAGCACATCCTCAGCATCATGAAGGATATCGTTGAGCTGCCCTAGCCAGATTCTCAGCAGGGAGTCACTTGCTTGCCTCTTTTCGGCATCCAAGAGCACCTCTCTAATGATTGACATGGTGCGCTCAAGCTTTCTCAGATCGCTTTTGAAACCCCATGCCAAGCCGAACTCTGGGTAAGCAACGGACCCAAGCTTCTCGAGGACGTTCCCTATGATGACAAAAGCAAGTTCAGCCATGTTGTGTAGCTTCGGTGAGGGGTTGAAGGCTTGAAGGAGAAGGGAGAGACTCTGAGGGGGAGGCGGCGGCCGAGTTGTCGAGGAAGGAAGATATTAAAGGAAAGAGGCAAAGATATCAAAACAAATGGACAATATATACATCTCATCGGAACTGGTTGGAGGAAATTCGGGATGAGGATAGGGTGTAGAGTCGACGAAGTCAGTCAAGAGGAAGAGGACAAAGACTGTACCATCAAATACAGCGGCACAGCCGCACAGCCCACCATTTTTGACTTATTTTCCATCTAAATTACTTGCTTTTTGGCCGTTCCATCCGGGCATGAAAACATATATACCAAAATAGATCATAATTAATATTATTCAAAGTAGTATGATCTAGGCATAATTTAAATTTAATTTAACTCAATTTTTAAGTCATGAAATGTAAGGGTGAAATAGTGGTTGCGATTAGTGGTTATGATTAGTGGTTAGTGACTAAAATCACTAACCGCCTAGGAGGTTAATAAAATCTACTAAACGACTCCATTAACCAGATAGTGGTTAACCGCTTTTTATTGGGCTTTTTTTAGGTCGGTGTTTGACTCACTTTAAACCCTTTTTTTGCTTACTTTAAACATTTTTTTTCCTCTTTTATGGTCATTTTAGCATTAAAAATTATTGATTTAAAGTGAGCATTATATGTTGAACCATTATACCAAAATCTTATTGGTCACCTTCTACAAATCTATACAACATATAACATACAAATAAATTACAACAAAATTATCATTTCACTTGTAGTCTTGTACACAACATAGAAATAAAACACAAAATAGTTCATAAACTCATAAGCAACAAAAAAAAAAACCAACTTGGTTGAACTTGAAGCTTAAGGTGAATAATTACCATTAGGCTATAATAACTCATTGTTACTTATTATATATATATATATATTATATTTTAATAAAGGGTGGTTAGCAGTTAAGTGGTTAACATATGCGATTAAGCGGTTTTAAATTTCACCCCTAATGAAATGTGATATAGACACAATTTAAGTTTAACTCTGTCTCAACTTCTAAGTCAAATTTTTATTTCTCTCTCTAGTTTAAGGCTCACTCTTTCATATCTTTTTTATTTTATTTTTTAAAATTTAATAGAAAAATTAAACTTAAATTATGCCTTTATCATTTTCCTCCTCCAAACTAATTTAAAATCAATCGTGAAAAATACTTTTCCTTTCAAAAAAGTTTCCTTAAAAACACTTAATTCACATAAGAAAGGCCCCACCCCACCCCCCAAAAAAAAAAAAACTGACTTTGAAAACGGACTCCTACATGAAAAGAAAAACTCCTAATAATTTTTTTTCTAAAAAATAAGGAACTTTAGGATTTATTTATTTATTTATTTATTTTACATAAATATGAGGATTTCATTAATTAAAGATTATAAGCATAAAACTCTTATAGAAAAGCTCTTATAGTACAAAATATAAAGCTCTGCGAAATCATAACCACATGCTATAAAGTTACAAAGTCATAAATATAAACAAAAATTATTATAATAAAGTGTTATCTATAACTTAAATCTTTCATTAATTCATGTACAAATATATTAACGAACAGATCTACTCTAAGCATACTAGATCTAAGATATAGGTAGCTAAATTTTTTAACAAAATTTATTTAAATCAGCCCATAGAAATAACACTTCACACCGAAACTATCCAGCCCGTGAAAAAAAAAAAAATCATCATACCTAACTATTTCTCTTCGCTCATAAGGACAAATCTAGAAAAGAAAACCACTAATTCAAAAATAAAAAAACACAAACAAACAACCAGTAAACGACAGTGGCCAAAAAGGAGATAAACGACACAACATGGTGGACAGATGCATAACGAAGAGGCTGGAATTGTTAATCTGGTTGGAGAACACTTACAAACATAAAGAAAGAAGAAAAAACAAAACAAAAAACAAAAACAGAAGGGAAGGGGGGAAAGTAGGAGTGGGGAGTAGAAGGAGAAGAGGAGAGGAAGGGAGAATAGATCATCTGTTTTCTTAGCCCAAGTAGAATTAATGTCAACAAGAAAATCTTTTCTTAATCTTTTTTTTTTTTTTTTTTTTTGACATGTCTACACAAGGGAAAGAGGAGGGAGGATTTGAACTTGTGACCTCCACTTCATTAGGCATAATTTACAGCTGAATGAACTATCCCTTATGCCATTTTCTTAATCTTATTCTATGGGTAAATACATTTTCTTTAAAAAACATTTAATAACATGGTTAATTAAGACGTAACTTAATTGACTTTACTTCTTAGCTGCTAGCAGGCCGACTGACTTATAAGAAACGAAGTCACAAATTCTGACATGTTAGTTGTAAGAGCACTGGAAGCATATATACCCACTATTTTCAAAGAAACTACTTTTTATTTTCTTATCAAATACACCCTACAATAACTTTCTTAATTTTATTTTATATTATTAAAATGAGTTAAATATTTTGTTAATCCCTGAAATTTAAAAACTTTATTTTTTTTCTCCCTATGGTTTAGAAAGTGATTAAATTAATCCTTATAGTTTTAAAAAGTAACCAAATTAGTTCTTCTTAGTTGACCATTAGTTGACTTAACGGATTGATACGTAAACCAATTAAAAGTTGACATGTAGCCACCTAACTAAATTTTTTATTTTTTAAAAAAATTCCCCAAAAAAAAAAAAGAGAGAGAAAAAACTGGGGGTGGTTTCGGCCAAAGCCACCCCCTTGGGCACCAAGGGGTGGCTCGGCCCTTGGTGCCCAAGGGGGTGGCCAAAACTACTCCCAGTTTTTTCTTTTCTTTTCTTTTTCTTTTTCTTTTTCATTTCTTCTTTTTTCTTTTTTTTTTCTCTAGTGCCTAGGATTTACGAAATAAAAAGACTAAGGGTGTCTCTATCATTAAACATAATGAAGTGTAATTCCCCCAACAAAAGAAGCCCAAAGCCGTTAAAACATATTCCTCTAAAATTGGTATAGCTTTTAAAATTAGCATTAGATTAAAATCTAATAGTGATTTATCAAAAATTCAATGCTTATTTTAAAAGCCATATCAATTTTGAGGAACACAAATAGGACTTATAGATTATCCAACATTTCCTTAGAGCATCTACAATGGATTCTCCAAATTTCTATCTAAAATAGCTAATTAAAGTTACATTTTTCTATTTTAGCCGATAGCATTTCATATGCATTTCTCGTCCAATTATCTAGATAATTGGACGAGAAATGCATAGATAATTGGACGAAAAATGCATATGAAATGCTATTGGCTAAAATAGAAAAATGTAGCTTTAATTAGCTATATATATATAGAGAGAGAGAGAGAGAGAGAGAGAGAGAGGAAAACTAATTGGCAGAGAGAAAAAATTAATGAAAAACCACAATGATTTTTCACTAGGCAGCCATGGTCGAAAAATAGTCAATTTAGTAGCAAGTAGTCGAGACGAGAACAAAATTCATAGCTGACCTCAACCAAATTTAGAGAATGACTGAAATTCAAGTGAGGAAATTTAAAACCCATACCAATGAATTGATAGCTCGGCTTGTATAATGTAGAGTGCAGTTGATCAATATGAGATTTCACTCTAAAAATTGATGGCATTATTCAACTAGACTGTTCGGGAGGAACAAAATTGGATCACAAAATGAGGGCATCACCCTGAAAAGTCTTCAAAATATTCTCATTTATTTTCTTCAATGAATTCTTTGTACTCTTTCTTCATTTTCATCCCGAACACTGTCCTGCACAACCAGAAAAGAACAATCTATAAAATTGAAAAAGTAAGCTTTCTAGACTTGGAATTCAGCCATTTATTTAAATTTTTATTTCCTGTCTTTTGTTTTCTATTCCCAAGACAAATACATTAAAAACAACTTAAAAAAAAAAAAAAAAAACACTCCACAAAAATAGTTTTCGCCTTTATGTCATATTTCAAACAACAAACAAAAGACACTCCTCAAAAATATTATAACTAACATACCCGAAATCATTCGACCACTAAAACACAAGATAAAGAAAAAGAACATTCTTTGTGGAGGATAAGATAGGCAAAACTAAAATAAAATTTGATATACTTAATTATGCTAAGACTTATATAGTAACATGTCATATGGATATGCCATAATGTTGAATAGCAAAACACCTACATTCCATTGAAAAATTGCTCAACACAACTAGTTTATGTCAGCCATAGTAAACAAAAATACAAGTGGCTAAAGAACTAAAGAGCCTGAGAGGGAAAAATAAACAGCAATTAAAATTCAATAACGCACATGTAGCACTAAGAGGCACGAAAGGACTAAATATAACCAACCTGATCATTTCCTTATTTTTGAAAAACTGCACACATGGTGTACCCATAATTCCAGCTGCTTCTGCAATTTCTGGATCTTCCTCGATATCAATTTCAACAAAATGTACATTTTGATCAAATTCATCTATCACCTATCATCAGAAGTTAAGAAAAAGTTTACCAGTCTTGATTAAACATTCAAAAAAAAAAAACTTAGATATAATAAAGCAAGAATCATTAAACAAAAAACAAAACAATAGCCACAGATATAATAAAGCATGAATCATTAAAGATGACACAGAAAATTTTCCATTATGTATGAAACCCATTGCTTGTTTATTCTAGTCACACGCTATTAGTATCTTCTTCCTAGTGCTATCTCTTGTCAGGTTTCGAGTTGACTCGGCTATAGCATATACTGTGCCATTTTATCAGAATACATTGAGTTTGCACATCCCTTACAATATGCAACTCCACTTATAATTCAGATAAATTTGAGTCAAGTGCGATAATGAGTGAGTTTCTATATCAAACAACTTTAATTCTTAAAGCACTGCTGCTTATTCCCTTCTATATGTGTCTAGATCGAGGCAATATCATATATTCAATATATGCTTAATGATATGGTTAAATGTATGTTATATGAGTCTTAAATTTAATGGTTGTTTTGTGATCAGTGTAGCTTTAATAGGCGGTCATTACATGACATATATCATTAACGGTGTGGGCCACCCAAGGTCGGACTCGTATCATTAGTGTTATGTATAGTAGCGTATATATCTAGGGCACTGGTGTTGAATTACAGGTCTCTCGGGACAGTGTCAACCCTGTTAATAATAAGTAATATCTTAGATAAACTATACATAAGAATTATGACTTATAAAACATTAGTTTCTATGTATTAAAATACTTAGACAATTATTGTCGTAATATACTATACTTTGAAATCCAAAATATGGTCTTTAAGAGGTAGCTCAATCGACTGGGATTACACCTAATAAAGTGAAGGTCACTAGTTCGAATCCCTCTCTCCCCTCTCTTATACGGTCATGTTAAAAAAATAATAATAAAACCAAAATATTATTTTATAGTGTATTAACAAAAACAACATATCCTTTTAAATACTTACTAAAACTACATATTTATTTCTGGAAAATGCTAGGGGTTCTTCCCGTTTTTCGTAAAACATAACTTAAGAAAAAATAAAATTGTAGTGGCATCCACCATCGGTTTTTTTAGGCATTAGCACCAAATTTGAGGCATTAGCATCAAATTTAGGATGATTAAATCTATTTTGGGTGATATCATCCTTAAAGGATTAACCTTCTACACTTAGGTTTTAATTTTGAATCCAAAAACAAGTTTTAAAGCATTAGAACCTAACTATTAACTCATAAAAATTAATATGTTAGCAAAAAAACGATACTACAATTTTATTTTTTCTTAAATCATATTCTATATAAAACTAAAAGAACATAAAAAAAACATTATAAAAAAAACCCCTAACAAACTCCTTTATTTCTTCCTTCCTTAAATAAGCTAATGTTATACCTAATTGTAAGCTAATTCACTGCGAAGCAACTCGGAAGTTTCCTACTCTGCTTTTTGTTCGATTTCTCTGATCAATTCACATGGCATGGGGTCCACGAAATGCTTTTAGGTAGTGCCTGCCTGCAAGCCTGGTCGGCCATGAAATAGCTTTCTCTTGTCCCAAAAAAAAAATTATATGATTCCTCCACCTCTCTCTTTAGGAAAATTCCTCTTATTTCTTTATTTATTTATAAATTAACATAATTAATAATATTTAATTATATTTCAAGAGTTTCCATATATAATTTATTTCATAAAGAACTAAATTTTGGTTCGAATTAGTTTTAAAAGGCTGGTTTTACAGCATCCAATCCCTAATTGACACCTAAGCAATTGCACCAAAATATAATAAGCCCAAATACATTAGATAGAATGAAAAGGAAATGCTAAAGTAAGAAAGAAAATATAGAAAGACGATGGCCCCTTCATCAAAAGTAGAAACCAACGACTGGGTCCGTTGGGTTTTGCGGACCACGATCTGGATCGATCAACGACCACGAGACTCACGACTGGATCTTGCCGATCGTGGGTCTGTTGAAACCCAATGGGTCTGATTTTTGCTTCAATGGGTTTGTCTTTTTGGCTTTTTTGGATGGGTCTTGCTCTGGTGAGTCTGGTTTTTTAGTTTTTTCTTTCTTTTTCACATGGCTCCGACGACTTTTAGGATGATAAATGGCTCCAATTTTATGATGATAAAATTCCAAAAAGGGTTAACCTTCCCCTCTAGGTTTTAGTTTTGAATCCAAAATTAAGTTTTGAAGCATTAAAAACGAGTTTTGTGGCATTAGAATCTATTGTTGAGGCATTATAATCAATTTTTTAGGTAAAGTTTGGTAGAAAAGTCGCCGAAGATGATGAGCCACGGCGGGTAACGGCTAGCCAGACCCGTGGGTCACGGCCAACGAGACCCACTAGAAAAAAATGCATCTTTGTGTTTTTCATGGCCACGACCACGGCTTTTTCAGTTCAGATCCATGGCTACGGCCGCATGGGTCAGGCCAAACCCACGGCCAGCGATCAGACCCACTGCCGATGTGGGTGCAGCGGCGGCATGGTCTTTTTTGGTTTTAGGGTCTTTTTTGTATTTTTTTTCACTTTGATTTGCTATTTATATTCTCATTTTGGTTTTTTGTAATTTTTTGAAAATTATGATGTGGCTTCTGTTCATTAGGTGTTGCAAAACACAATTTTTGTAGGAGGACTAGATCATAAGGGCTCTCTTTCATAAATATAATATTATCAAGGAAAAATTATAAAATGGCCCTCCAAACTATCAATCATTTATAATTTAACCCCCCAAAATTTCAATTGGTATAATGTAGCTCCCAAACTATTAACCCCTTATAAAATGGCCCCCTCCGTTAGATGAAACTGTGAAAATAGATGGAAAATTTAAAACGACATCGTTTTGAGATGCAAAGTTAGAAGAAAAAATAAAATATATATATATAACCATCTAAGACGGTGTCGTTTTATTCCTAATCAAAAAAACCCTTCTTCCCATGAAGAACCATGAAGCACGAAGCCCAACGAAGAACCAAAAAACATCTCCCAATATTTTTTTCCTTTCTTTCCCATGCTACTTCTTTGTTTCCTTTCCTTTTCTTTTCTTATTTTTTTTTTCTTTTCTTTCTCCTCCTCCCAAGCAGTGATCTTGTGCATAGTTGGGGATGTTTTCTAGGTTCCCCTGCCCAGAACCGTCTTGTCTGAACAACTAAATTTGGGTTTCTAATATTGCTGATGTGCATATGCAGAAAAATGGCAAAGACAAATAACCATCCATGGAAAGAGCTAATTAAAATCATCAAAGAAAAAACAAATTTGACATTAATCATGTATAATTACCGTACAAGACCGTCCTCAAAGACTCCTCCGACCAAAATAAAAAATCATCCATCAAATGGAATCAAAATAAAAAAACAAAAACAAAGAAGTCAAAGCATGGCCCATATCGAGAAATTACAAGTTGAGTATAAATCGGCGGGGCGGAACAGTATTTTTATGGGACTGGGCCCAAGTAAAAAATCTCTTTAAGGTTTTTTTTTTTAACGTGTAATAATTCGGTCTTTTTTTCTAGTCACTAGTACTTAAATACAATGAGGAATTGAGGTTAGAATTATGTCAAATTCTCCAATTAAATATTTAAATTCTAACCACCAATATTCTCAATATTTATAATACTAATATTCTCTTCTTATTCCATTAGTTTAACAACTTTCCCCCAATTTATGATACTCATATTCACGTACAAATTAATCAATAAGATTCTAATATGACATATTAGAACTTAAACCCCCTATAGGTATCAATTTTCATTGAACTCATGAAAGTCTAGGGTTAATTAACACTTTAAATATAATTGACCCATTTAATTAGCAATTCTAGTGTTCACATATCAAAAGCCCTAATTTAATTCATACAATACAAATTAGGATTTATGTTCATACTAGTAACAATATTAAAATTGAAGCTTTCAGTCCATTAATCTAATAACTCGGAGCTTATTAAATTTTATTAAATATGGCCAAAAATATTAGAAATATGGTAAATATATATATATATTAGGAATAAGACCAAAGTTTAAATTGAAAAGGGCCAGAATTAGTTTTTGGCATAGGGCCCATTCACTAAAAATGCAATTTTCCTTTAATATTATTATTTTTTTACATGTAAAATTTTTTTCTTAAAAATTTGGGGGAGGGCCCTGGCTTATTTAGGCCCTCCCCTTCGTCCGTCTCTGATCGTCGGAGTGAGAGTGAAAGACAGGAGCGAGGGAGAGAGAGCATCGCAGGTGGAGGACAGAAGTTGTTGAGAGAGAGCCGGAGTTGTTGAGTGAGTGTCGTCGGAGTGAGAGTGAGAGACAGGAGCAATGGAGAGAGAGAGCGTCGCCAATGGAGGACAGAAGCTGTTGAGAGAGAGCCGAAGATAATCCGTCAGTGTCATCTGAGCAAAACTCCGCTGGAGCAAAACCGCCATCATGTTGGGAGCCCTCTAGATTCCTCCAAATCCGGTGACCGGATCATTCGCTGGAGTGACAGAGACAGGAGAGAGGGAGACATGGGCAAGGGAGGGACCGTGGGAGAGGGCCTGAGAGAAGGAGCGTTTGAGAGGGAGAGAGGGGGAGAAAGGAGGATAAGGGTGCAGTTGTGAGGCGAGAGAGAGAAGCATGGGAGAAAGAGAACAGTACTGGATGGGTGGGAAATCCAGATCTCAAAAATTGAGAACTGAGCAAAACCCAGTTCTTCGTGGTTCTTCATGGGGAAGAAGGGGGTTTTTTTTTTATTGGAACGAAACGACATCGTTTTAGATGGGCTTTTTTCTTAATTTATTATTATTATTTTTTTCTAAAGATGGCATTTTAGTAACTCTTCATCTCAAAACGACATCATTTTTGGTTTTTCATCAATTTTCACAGTTTCATCTAATGGAGGGGGCCATTTTATAAAGGTTAGTAGTTTGGGAGCTACTTTATACCAATTGAAGCTTTGGGGGGATAAATTACAAATGACTAGTAGTTTAGGGGGCCATTTTATATTTTTTTTCCTATTATCAATGTTCAAATCAGATAAGAAAACAAATAATATAAATCAAATCATCTATCATATATAATAGCCGAAACCTTATTTTTAAAATGCCTTATTAATTAATACTTTGTATAAATAATGAAGAGTAGTGTTGGTTTATAGTTTCAAGCACCTAAAATTATTAAAATCGAAGGCTGATGAATTACAAATTTACAAGGTAGAAGCCCTCATATATGAAGGCGTTAGTATTTAAGTGGGTCAGTTTCTAAATTAATCCAGTTTAAAAAAAAATAAAAAAAGAAAGCCCAAGGAAGGAGATGAATATAAATATACCTTATATTTGTTTACAAAATGAATGATGGTCCTTATTTATGCACTTGTTAATGTTTTTTTAAATGATTTTTTTAAAAAATGTTATGATGTGATGTAATATAAAAGTGAAAATAGTTTTAAATGTTTTGTTAGTATTTTTAAGGTTTTGAATATCCAGACATAATGTTTGTTAAATTGTAATCCCAGTTGATATTATTTTATCGTTATTCTTTTGTTTTTACCTATTGGCATTTTTTTAAACTAATTTGAATGCTATTAATTATGTGCCAATGGGGCTGTCATGTTAGACCAACATTAACCAATTAATAGCCCAATTGATATAATTATATATATTGATTGGAAACATGCAAGTTTATCCTCCTGTCCACACATTGCCAAGGTGTTGCGTGTGTCCAACAACCATATAGATTGGCAATATCATAATTAATATTCAATCTGTCACTAAATGCATGTGGAGTACTTTTAGTTGGGTTAGTTTAACTCTATGCATGGCTTTGCCCATCCACTTCATTTCTGGAACCAATCTTGGCGTGAGTCATATGATCATATGAACCAATGTAATGAGGCATTTTCATAGAACGTTCGAAGAGACCAACTACTTCTTTAATTGTCTGTCTCATTTGGTTTCATCTTTAATTGTCTATTGCTCTGTCTCTCTCATTTGTTCCTTTGCCTTTTTTTCCAATTTCTTCGCAATCTTGATCCCAAAGTAAGAGAGAGGGAGACTTAACAAAAAGGGTGTGCTCCTCAACAATATACCCGAAGTATATGTATGTTTAAGTGAATAAATATGTGTGTGTATATATATATAATACTAGTAATTATACTTTTACTCCACAACTATCTCACAATATATATGTGGCAATCCCAATCAATTATTGAATCAGTTCTTGTTAAAAAAAATGGTAGGGTTGAATGAGATTGCCACGTAAGTATTGTGGGATTATTATAATATAAAAATATAGTATATAACATTACTCAAAATGTGACAATTGTTTAGCTAAGCTGGCCTTAACACAGAGTGAGGATAGGCTGTGGGGGAGGATTTTCCAACGTGCATGAATGAGACTATAACTGCTGAACAATAGTCTTCTTGTGGAATGAAATGTTGGAAATCAATTTAAAAAAAATGTTTATAGAGTAATGCTACATACCACACAAACATCCAACAAATATTCAACAAAGCTAATGTGATAGTCTAATACTCATTGGAATTTTTTTTTTTTTTAACAAGGACCGATCTAAACTGATTTGTAGTTATTTCATATACTTTAATCTAATAAAGTAACATGTGTTTCTCACATGTTAAAGAACACATGTCACTTTATTAGATTGATTGGTAGGAATTAGTTACAAAATAATTTGTAGCCTAGGGGGTTAAAGCCCCTTGTTAGGGCAAGGGGTCATATAGTTGTTTTTTCCTATACTATTCAAATTTTTTATAACATTGTGACCACTAATTGTAATGGATCTGATTAGACTATTGGGACTCTTTTTCATATTCCTTAAGGACATGGACCTCTTTCTTGTATGCTTGACTCTAAACCCTCGATGAATTTTACTCTGATTTGCAAAATTTAAAGATGAATATTCATTCACCCAAACAATAAAAGAGCAAAGCCCAACTCTCTTACCAGCAGGCCTGGTTTCTACATAACCCAAATAAATAAAAATGTCACATTAGTGGAGGCATAAAAATGTCACAGAATTATTTGGTCATGCTGCAAATATATGTCTACTTTTTTGTTTTTTTGGACCAAATTTGATGTCTTAGAACTTTTTGGAAGTCGGAGTTCAGAAATATTAATATTCGCATTGCCACAATTATGCCCAACATTTACCAAGCCATTAAACATGTCATAATACATACATGGTGGTTGTAAAGATGATCAAACAAGAGCATAGTCACAAAAGTATACATTTCTTAATCAAAATTATAATTACAAACATTTAAATAATCTTAATACGAATTAAAATGGCAGCAATGTCGTTTTATTTACATCTCTTGATTCAAATTACAATGATGGAAATATTTGTAACTTAACAAAGGATATCATATAACTTTAAACTTTGTTACATTTAGGCTTCCACTGTTAGCGTCCTATACTCTGCTATTTGAAATATCAGCTCTCTGCAAGGCCTCCTGGCGTCTAGACATATAAATATAATATTATGAGAGTAAAACCAGAAAAAAATTTGATTACAAAAGAAAAGTAATAAATATATAAGATAACAAGTTTTTGATACACTTGGAAATATTATATATTATGTTCCACACAAAAGATATAATTTCTCCATGCATTAAATGAGATTTAGTGCTTTATGAGCAGAATATTTTCACTTGGAGCTATTGGACGAGGTAAATAGCAAAAAAAAAATTGTCCAAAAGGGTTTTTTTTTTTTTTTTTTTTTCCTCTCTTCGTTTTAGTTTACATCAAATTTGATTAAGGAAAAAATGACTTTGGTGTATGGATTTTACACACTTCCACTTGACAAACATTGGGGTTTGAATAAAGGGATTTGTTAAGAGTTCTTCCCTAATGTTCTCCGGACCGGGATCCCCACAAATTAGTATAAAATTCGAGGCCCTCGAATTCTCTAATTCTGGCCGTTGATGATATCTAGTGACTCAAACTGAGCTATGTTGATAAAATTGATTTTCCTCTGATTTTGGCTTACTTTTAGAATACCAATAAGTCATAAATGCTATTTAAGGGATACATATCAAATTTGGATAACAAAAAAGAAAAGGAGATTCCAAAGTCTCTGATATGTACTCAACTTCAGAGACTTCGGAACAAGTACATATAAAAAGTGAGACAGAGGAAGAATAAACTGAGCCGATAATTTTTGCCTTCTAAACTCTTTGTTTCATATTGGCGCCAGACTTTTGCAATTTCCAAGAATTTAAGAGGGAATTTCCGTTTCTTTTTTGTTTTCCAAATTTGATCATTGTCCCTTAAATAGCATTTATGATTTATCAGTATTCTAAAAGTAAGTCAAAATCAGAGGAAAATCAATTTTATCAACATGGCTCAGTTTGAGTCGTTAGATATCATCAACGGTTAGAATTAAAGAATTTGAGGACCTCGAATTTTATACTAATTTGAGGGGATCCTGGTCTATGTTCTCCTAGTCCTAGGTGAAAAATAATTTAGGAAAAAACTTTATCACCGGTTTTTTTAGGTATTAGCACCAAATTTGAGATCGGGAGAACTCTAACATTTTCCTTGAATAAATAGAGCATTAAAAGTTTAAGAACACAGAAGAAGAAGAAAGAATTGCCCTTACCTCTGTACCCATTCGCTGAGCCTCTTACGTTCAAGTTCCCTTTCTTCATTCTTGATCAACGAGGAAAAACTCTCGTATGAGCGATCTGGGGATGACGTTCCTATTTGCATTTCGCTCGCAAATTTAGGAAAACCGTCGATCACTAATTTTTTTAGTTTAGTGAGACGATTTGTCCCCTTTGGAAGATATGACAACTTGGGACATTTGATAGTCACAAGTGTATGAAGTGAATTGAGAGTTGGTAACCACTCAGGCAAGGCGGTGAAGTTCTCACAACTTTCGATGCGTAGGTGTTGTAAAGTACTAGCAGATCCTTGTAGCCATTGGGGCAAAACCTCCAACTTTGGTAAACCAATAATCGTCAAACTCCGGAGGCTGGGCTTGAGACCCTCATTGTCTTCTTCTCCCATCAAACTAAGATTAAGACAACCTTCAATGTACAAATTCTCTAAGGCAGTTAGGTGCTTGACATTGATAGACAAAGATGACATACTATGACACTTAAGTGTTTCCAGTGTCCGAAGGTTGGTGAGGCACTCGTCCATTGCTTGAGAAAATACTTCTAGTCTCGAACAATAATATACACACAAAAACTGAAGCGAATTCAAGGGTCCTTTCTTCAACAAGCACGTGTCCTTTAATATTGTCACTACCAAACTCCTTAGGTTAATCATGTTCCTTATATCTTTGGGCAACCGTTCAAGTTCACTACATCCTCCAAGTATTAATGTTTGCAGATTGTGTAGCTTGCATATTGACTTAGGAA
The DNA here is from genome assembly GCA_013348765.1 of Carpinus viminea. Lineage (NCBI taxonomy): Eukaryota > Viridiplantae > Streptophyta > Magnoliopsida > Fagales > Betulaceae > Carpinus > Carpinus viminea. The sequence goes on along the minus strand of CP054674.1, from coordinate 33,421,206 downwards.
GTTACTTGATTCTTGTATTATGAGATAGGTTGAGATACCTCAAATGCTTCAGATTACCGATAGAAGTTGGCAATACCTCAAAAGATGAAAATTTTAAATTAAGCAATCGAAAGTACTTGAATTTCAAGATGCATGCTTCAATGGACAATGGCAGTTGTTGGAATTCTATACGAGGCATAACAGTACGCACATTTTTTTAAGTTGTCTAAGCATTTTGGAATTTCTTCACCCATTTTTGAAAATGACAAATGATGAACAGTTTCAACATCTTTGGTGCCCACGTCTACTACTAAACATTCTCCTTGTGCAATGAAGATTGCAAGATCGTGGATGAGATCATGCATTTCAAAGGCATATGAGGAGGGAGAGACTTGGAAGAAAGATCTTGACAACAACTCTTTTATATACGAGTGCCCAACATCTTCGAAGTCTTGTTTATCACTAGTCGTTTCAGATAGTATTCCATTTGCCATCCATAAGTTAATCAAATCAAACAAATTGAATTGGTAGTCTTTTGGGTAAAGAGAACAAAAGGCAAAGCATCGCTTCAAGTGAATTGGCATTAGATCGTAACTCAACCGCAATACGAGTAAGATGTCACTCTCATTTTCTTTTAATTTCCATATCTCGTTATCTCTTACAAATTTCTACTCCCTTTCATCTACTTTCGAATAAAGTAGGCTGCCTAAAGTCCTCACTGTCAATGGAACCCCTTTACATTTTCTCACAATATCTTTTCGAATTTCTAAGAGGTTTGGATGGTGTTTCGCTTCTCCTTCCTTAAATGCATATTTCACAAACAAAGACAAACAATCCTTTTGGGATAAACCTTCTAAACTATATGTGAAATCAGTTTCCATAGTGGAGGTAACAAAGTTACTACATGTTGTCACTATAATCTTACTTCTTTTGGAACAATCAATTAAAAAACCTCTCAATTCAATCCATTTATTACGATCTTCATTCCATACATCGTCCAAGACAAGTAGAAATTTTGTATCCCTTAAAACGTCTCTCAATTTATTTTGCAATGTATCCACATCCCAATTGTCATCAATTGTATTGCATGCAAATTTAAGGATTTCTTTTATCAATCTTGCAGCACTAAAATCTTCAGACACACAAACCCACATTCTCAATTGAAAAAGCCCAACTACCCATTCATCGTGGTACACCCACTTTGCTAGTGTGGTTTTTCCCAAACCCCCTAATCCAACTATGGAAATTACATCGACATTTTTGCTACCACCTGGATGCTTCAAAAGACTTATGATTTTTTTTTTTCTCCTTATATCTACCGATTACATCTGATGGATGGACAAATGAGATTGAATCTGTGACCCTCAACCGGCGCGTGATATGTGCATCTCCAGGTATTATGGTGAGATCCAATTGATTTTTTAACTTTTCAATCTTATCTAACCTCTCGCTAATGCCCTTGATTCTATGAGCCAGTTTGAAAGGGAATGCACGCGTCTTAGAAGAGGAAAAGAAATGACCTACATTTGTACAAGGGCTCCCATAAGTGGCAACCACTTGCTCCCTTAAAGCTTGGTACTCAATTTCATCAAACACATCCTCAGCATCATGAAGGACATCGTTGAGCCGTCCTAACCAGAGTCTTAGTTGAGAGCTCGAGTCACTTGCTTGCTTCTTTTCAGCATACAAGAGCACCGCTTTAATGGTTGACATGGTGTCCTGAAGCTTTCTCAGATCGCTATTGACACCCCATGCCAAGTGTAACTCTTGGTAAGCAATGGACCCTAGCTTCTCTATGATAGCATTAGCATAGGCAACTTCAGCCATATTGTCTAGGTTCGGTGGGGGGTTTGAAGGCTTGAAGGAGAAGGGAAAGACTGAGACGGAGGCAGCAGCCGAGTGTTATAAACGAGTAATGATAGATGACATTTGTAGCTAATTGACTCCGAAGCAACACCGGAAGTTTCCCACAGTCCCACTCTGCTTTTTGTTCGATTTCTCTGATCAAATCACATGGCTTAGGGTCCACCAAATGCTTTTTGGTAGGAGAATAACTTCCCTTCGGATGGGGCGTAAAAGCCCCCTTTTACACCCCCCAATCACAATCTGCCACATCATATAAAGAGAAAAAAACCCATAAAATTATCCTACACTCTAAAACACTAAATTTTTTCTTTTTTCTTCTTCTCTCCCATTTCCTCCCATACCTCTCCCATGCTTCTTCTTCCTTCCTTCTTCCTTCTTGTCATTTAACAGAGAAAGAGATGATTTGGGAGAAAGAAAGAAGACCCACAGGCCACCCACGGCGTAGCCAATGCAACCCACCGTGGTCTGGTTTTTGGTTCTCCGGTGAGGTGGAGTGCAGACGGAAGGGTGGGTCTCGGGAAGGATTTCTGCGACCAGGACACCTCGCGGTGTGCCACCGAGACCACATTTGGGTCTCATGACCGTGGGTTGGTTTTTTTTCCTTCGGTTTTTTTTTTTTATGATAAAATTCCAAATAGGTTCACCTTCCCTCTAGGTTTTAGTTTTGAGGCATTAGAAGCGAGTTTGTGGCATTAGAATCGATTTTGAGGCATTAGAAAGCGATTTTTAGGCTTGCGGATTTTTTTAGTTGACAAAAGTGGCGACTTTTTTGGTTGGTTTACGGAGGCAAATATAGCCGAGGGTGGCGGATCTCTCCACAGCGTTGGGGTGGATCGCGCCACCCCGATGGATCTATCTTTTTTTTTGGTTCTTGGGAAAAAAGTCGGAGGTGGCGGCGTCCGTCGCCGAGAGATGGGCGGCGGGTGGCGGTAGGTAATGGCGTCTGTCGCCAGAGGTAGGAGGTGGGTTATTTATTTGGTTGATTAATTTATTGATTTGGTGTTTTGATTTTATTTTTAGTTGGTGTATTTTTTTTGGAATTGTTGAGGTGTCAATAGATAAGTGGAAGACAGAAAACCCATGTTTTCTGCCTTGTATGGACAGCAGCAGCTCTCTTTTGGTAGTGCCTCGCGAATTGAGATCCCGGCTCTTCTTAAAAAATTGTCCATGAATTTTTTTTTTAAATCCTTGCCACTCATTTTCATCTAACTGTCATCAAATCGCCACATGTCCCATCTAATATAAAATAATAAAATATTATTTAAAATTTAAAAATAAATATAAAATAAAATCATAAAATAATTTATTAAAAAATAAAATAATTTAAAAAAAGAAAGGGGTGACCGAGCCACCCCATTCTCCCCCTATGGGGTGGCCAGCCACCCCAGCTCAACATAGGGGTGGCGTCGGCCATCCCCAAAGGCTGATTGGGAGTGGCCGACACCACCCCATAGGCCCCGGGGGTGGCTCGGCCACCCCCTGGTGCCTAGGGATTGGCTTCTAAACTTGCAGACCTATATACTGACTGTGCAACAAAGCTAGAAGAAAATTAGTGATGAAGCTTTTAGAAACAATTTCAATTTCTTGGTTTGAAAACCTTATCTTTTGTTATATGAGCTTTATAGTGCATCCAAGACTGTAGCCGCCCTTTGGAAGCAATCAACCGTGGCGTTGCAAGTTTTGGGTTGTGAAGATGAAACAGCCCATAGGCCCAGGAGGTGGCCGATGCCATTCCATGGGCCTCAAGGGTGGTTCAACCACCCTCTGAGGCCTGAGGCCCATGGAATGGCATCGGCCACCTCCTGGGGCCTATGGGTTTGGCCCTAGGGGGTGGCCAAACCACCCCCTGGAGCCCCGATGCCACCCCTAACCGACTTTTGGGGGTGGTTGACACCACCTATTAGGTTGAGTTGAGGTGGCCAAGCCACCCATTTCTTTTTTTTAATTATTTTATATTGGTTAGAACACGTGGCAATTTGGTGAGGGTTGAATGAAAATGAGTGGCTAGGATTTCAAAAAAAATCCATGGGCAATTCTGGAAGAAGAGCCGGGATCTCAATCCGTGCCTTGCTACCTACCAAATCGGTCATGAAACAGGCTCTCTTCTCCCAAAAATAAAAATGATAGGATTCCTCGACCTTTTTCTTTTTTCCTTCAATTATCTATACAGACTATGACGTCCACAAAAACATTTAATAATCTACGATTTGACCGAGGGTGGCTCTTCTCTTTGGTTGTATTTGGCAATAGACTAGACTTAAGGAAGTGGACTGGTACTATAACAGATTTGATTAATATTAAAAAAAAAAAAAAGTAAGAATATTTTATATAGAAAAGGAAAATTTTTTGTTTTATTGTGATTTTTTTGTTTGAATAGTAATAGAAAGTGATTGATGTGATATAAAAAATAAGAATATTGAGATTAATTTTAAAAATATTTTTTTAAAATTTTAAGTTGGGTCCGATCAAATCCATCCCCAAACAAGCCATTTCTTCCTTCTTCTAAAGTGATGTAATAAAATTATAGCACGAGCAACAGTTTTTTAGAAGCTTTACTTAATTTTTTTTAACTTTCATTTTTTTAAAATTATCACCGACTTTTTTTCTTCTTCTAATTGAACGATGAAAAAAGGCTACAGGAGAATTATCATTATTATCACCGGCTTTGCTATGCCTCAATCGTGAATTAGCCCAAAAGCAATTGAGAGTATTTTTATCTTTAGAGAGTAATTGTAAATTTAATGAAAATTCAGATAATTAAGTTAAGATTTTATTTAAGAAAAATAAAAATTAGGAAACCAAACAATTTTTTGTTTTACTATTCAAATAAAGTTCACAATTAACTCTCTTTATCATTTTCATGTACTATTCAAATATTATTTAAATAAATACTTTAAGAAAGATAAAGTCATTAAATTTTTGTTCTCAAATAAATATTAAAAGAAAAAGAGAGAAAAGAGCGGAGAAATACGGCCTTTTTATATTAAACTAATTAATGTTTTTAGGCACTTTTGTTTCCCTCAGTGAGTTTTTAAGAATTTTTCATACATTTAAAAAATAAAATAAAATAATAAAAAGAGTGTTTTTAGTTTTTACTGCACCCCATTATAAATGGACAATACTTCTAATCCGAACTGGTTGGAGGAAATTCGGGATAAGGGTGGGGGGTAGAGTACTCGAAGTCAAGAGGAAGAGGACAAAGACTGTACCATCAAAGACAGCCCACCATTTTTTACTTTTATAGTGGAACCGGAAGAAAGCCGCTCCATCTTCAGCTTAACCTCAAATAAAAAAATAATAAAAAATAAAGAAATAAAACTTCGTTAACTTTTTATTATTATTATTATTATTATTTTCACTTCTTTACTTTAGAAATGATTCTAAATTTCTAATGTCAAACATTAATTGTGAGAGAGACTGACACCTACACCTCAACCATCATCCAGTGACCCACCATTTTATTTTATGGGCTAGCTGTTTCCACCACATCTCAAGGGGTGGACGGCGGTGGCTCATTCAATTGATGAATATCTCATTCAACATAATGAATTTCTTTTAAGTTTTACGAGAAGTTTCCGGATAATTGTTTTTATCATGCGTCTTCTGTGAATTGTATGGAAAAATATGGGAAGAGAGAGTGTGACTACATTAATTCAATCGTAGCCCTCTCAACCCCTTCATGTAGATTTGATCAAGTGGTACAATAACAAAGAGTCCTTTAATAGCTCACTAACAAACTCTTAACAACTTACTAAACTAACTAATTCTACAAACATCTTCAAACAAAATATAAATCCACATTAAAAAAAAATAAAAAATCATGTGTAAAAGATCATAGTACCCATGAGAACTTAACTAGCATTGAGATTTAAATATCATGCAACAGCAAAACAAATTTAAAATAATGTACCTTACTAAGAATTGGCTTCAAAGTCCTACACGGACCGCATGTTGGTGCAGTATATAGTACACATATAAGCCTTGGACTTTCATATATGGTACAATTTTCGTAATGCATTCTGGAGGGAAAAAAAAAATAGTAACCGTTGTGTATTAACTTACACAGAAAATCCCAAAACAGGGAAATTAATTTGGATGAAAATGTCACTACCACAAAAATTGATCATATCCAAGCTAGCATTTGAGGAAATAACTCGTACCTGGCCCTTATGCTTTGTCAGTGTAATGTCAAAACCCTCTCGAACATCCCTGTCCGTGATTTCCTTCTTGACTTCCTCAACCGGCGGCTGTCACAAGTAAATCAATGAACATTGAATTTTGTGAGGGACCATATATGTCGTAGGATTAAAAAATTATGTGACGATAGAATATCACCATCCAAATTCAACACTTATCCTTTCAAACTAAAAGTAATCGGTTCGTTTTAAACTTACAAGAAGCCAACAAGCTCTGCTCAAATGGCAATTTCTCATCCCATAAGAATGGGATGGAGGATCAATAATTACAATCACTAACTTTATTATCACATATAAACTAATTGAAAATCCTATGTTCAACTCTCTGTGTTAGAAACAACAGCTTTCCAGTGTATGGGGATGATAAGCACATGAATCTACATAGAGACAAGTAGGATTGATGAAGTTGGACTCCCTTGAATGCCTGGTGAAACTCAACAAGGAGATCTTGGCTTGCAAGAAATCTCTCGACTGATAAAGCAGCAATATTGCATCCAGATCCAGCAGCAGTTACTGCTTGCCTCCATTCATGGTCCTATTAGGATAACAAGAACTAGAGTTACAAGATTGTCAAGAATGATTATGATTCCCAAACATAAGGTTTATCCAGATCAGAAGATGCGATTGAAGTTAACAGAAAAATAACTATCTTGTAATTGAACTTGAGAAGTGAATGTGCTTGCTACTTGTTAATGTATATGTGGGGCTTGTCCCACATTGGTAAGATTGGGGGTCAAGGCTCCTCTCTCCCTCCTATATAAGGAGGTTATTGTATTCAATATCATAGATCACAACACAATACAATGTAGTCCATTGTGTGTTTACGCTTCTGCTCTCTCTCTTCTCTCTCTTATTCTTCCGCTTTATACAATATATTTAATATGGTATCAGAGCCACCTTCTTGAGAGCCACCTTCTTGTGGCCCCCAATAAACGTCAGTGACGTTTTTTTTTCGGTGCTCCTACCGGCGACCTTCTAGTCGTCGGCGCAGATATTCCGCTCCTTTTCCGTGCTCCCTCCGTGCCGCCCATCTTCGCCAATCGGTTCCTCGCAACTTCGCCCAAGCCTATTGTGCCGCCACCAACACCCCTCTAGGCCAAAAGAACCACCAAAAGTGGTGTCTCGGCCTCGGATCGGTGGATTTGTGCAATCTCAACCTATTCCGGCGTTGCACGAGCACTACGCTCCTTGCCAAGCATGATCGACGCCCGAGTCCAGGATCCGAAGAGATCACCGCCGTCAAGCTTCCACGTGCCTACGCGCCCGAAGGATCATCCGTTTTGCCCACGCGCTTCACGCGCTCCCACGTGCCTCCATGGTGATCCACGCGCTGGGAGGTCTTCCCACGCGCCGGCACTCTCCGGCTACACCTCCCACGCGCTCTGGAACCTTCTGGCGCGTGATATCCATGCGCCATATCAATCTCTGGCGAACGAGACTCACGCTCCTACGCGCTTACTGGCGTGTGAATTGCACGCGCTCTTTTCAGCCACAGTCTTTGCGCGTGCCCCACACGCGCTCTTTGCACGCACGCGCCCTTGCAGCAGCACAATTTGGCGCGTGCACTACACGCGACAGGCGCTCCTCATCACTATCCTGCTGCCACGTGTCTCTTAGAGAGCCGCCACATCAGCCCTAGCTCTATCACCTTCTACTCAACTTTTTCGGAAGGAAGAGATGCAATTTAGTCCAAGATAGAGGTTTGTGTTAAAAAGCTGTTCCATTCTTGCATATTCTCAAAGAAAAAGATTATATTCTAGAGTAGAAGGGATGCAAAACACTAGAGATTCGTGACTAGGGTTTATTTTATGCGTTTTTGCTTGTTTGAGGGTGATTTTTGTCTTTTTAATGTTTTAGCATAACGGCATTATTGTATTTTCTGTTATTTATGGTTTCTAAAAGTTTTTCTATAAAACTATTTTTAGCTGCCAGACAAGACCGGTAATTTTTTTTGTGAATAAAATTTCTAAAGAGAAGTTTCCGGCATTTTTCTACTTTTGGGTATTCTTTTGAATCAACCAATTGTTGATGTCTTTATTCTTGGTATTTTGAGTGAATCAATAGGCTTAAAGAAGGATTACACTTCCGGTGTTTGTGCACGGATCAATGGATTCAAGATTGTTTATCGCGGGGAAGATGATGGTGGTCACCCCCTGGTCAGCCTAGATGAGGGGGTGGCTACCCTTACAAGAGAGGCACCCCCTATGTCAAGGGATGCCAGCAGCCACCCCTCCTTTCTGTCTTTTTTTTTTTTCCTCCTTTAATTTTTAATTTTTTTGGGGGTAGATTTGTAATTTAGATTGGACTGTCACATGTCAATATATCATTATTGTTGATGTGTCTAAGTGGCCACATGACATTAACTTCAAAAATGCTAACGGAATTATCATTTTTATACAGAAGCAAACCATAGGTACATATTCAATAAAATTCAAACAACAAGGACTGATTTTGCAATTTTTTTTTTCTCTAGATGAAATTTTGGAGTCTTCATCGTAAGTCCTAGAAACTATCATAAACATTCTGACATTCGCCTTTTGTTATTCTTGATGCCCAAGTCATTGCTAAGGACTTGTCCCATTTGAACTCCTGATTAGGAGGAGGAATGCAAGCATTCTGATCAGATTTAAGAGGGACTTGTAAATTAACAGAAAATTCAATCCTCTGATAACATCTGTTCCCTGATAATTCTGTTTTCTGTCTACCAGATTCTCCTTCAAGGATCATCGGGCTGCATGATTGTTCCTTAATTTTGGATTTGATGTTAGCTACTAGGAGCCTCAGTTCTCGCATGTATCTGATTACAGCGACGATGTTCTGCCGGAAGTCTACGGTGAGACGATTGGTGACGCTATGCCATAATGCGTCAGCAACCCGTAATTCTTCGATGGAGAATTTATCTCTAAATTTTTCAGTATCTTGGAAGTGACACTTTCTGGAGTATCTTGGAAAATATAATCCTCCAAGTTTCTCGTTGAGAGCTACCACTAGGTCGGAGTGCTTTCCCGGAGGGACAAGATCATCTTCGAAATTTTGTAAAATAAACTTGAAGGAATTTGATGGCTTCTGTTTTGAATTCTCGCATTCCGTTAACAAGAGTTCCCTCTCTGCTGAATCCGGGGGATCCTCTGATGATTATATCCGAAGGTTGAAGTCGTTATTGAATATTGCCTCCCGTCTCCATTGTTCTTCTAACTTCTAAGCATAAAGCAAGAAACGTTAGTCCTTGGAAAATGCTTATTTGCATTGTTGGCATTCATTTTGAATATATTTTCATTAAAAAAACATAAAAAAGATAGAATAATGCTAGGGACTATCCTCTTTTTATCTTCCTAATGTCTACGTGGCTTCTAAAATTACCATTAAATTTTCTATAAATCATACTTAAACTTTGATCTAATAGTAATTTTAAAAGCCATGTCAACTTTAGGAGAATAAAAAAATAATCCCTACCATTACTCAAAAAATAAACGTCATAATGATGATGATGTGTTGAAGTTTGTGGGAAAACTAAATTATGAGAATAATAGCGGAAGTATGAGAGAGTAAATTAAAGATAGAAAATATGATCGAAATTCAAACTAAATTTAGAGAATGATCGAAATTCAAGATAGAAAATATGAAACCCATACCAATATCTCGGCCTGTATAATGCAGAGTGTGTAGTTCATCAATATGAGATGGATATTGTTGAGGAGGGAGAATATATATATATTAAAGGAATTGGCCAAGTGCAATACTCGCTCGCCTATTCTTCGGATGGAAGTTTGGTACACAGCTTTTTCTTTGATTCCTCTGATCATATCACACGGCTAGGGCTAGGGATCCACCAGAATTGGCCACGTTCAAGTTCAATCAGCACACAAAGCTATCTATCTCTTTTCACAACGCAAAGGCAAGGAAAGATGAAAAAGGTTAAGAAAAAGATTTCCACTATCTACCCACAAAGCACTTTTGTAGGTCCACAATTCCATTCAATCAAAAAGGTTAAGAAAAGGATATCCTATCTAAATAATATAACCCTTAAAAAAAGAGTAAAATGTAGCTTGCAGTCTGATTGTGTCACTCACATGCCAATTATAAAACCCTCAACTTACTAGGGTTAGGTTTGTAAACTTTGAAGCATATGAAAATGGTTAGGAAAACTTCTTTTTTATATATATATATATTTGGCTTGTATGAAAAATTAACAAATATTTCTTATATTTTTATTTAATCACATCAACTTTTTTTTTTTTTTTTTTGAAATGGGATTAATTCATCATAAAACATAAACAAGAAATACATCAGACTCCTTAAATTACAGCTCTTGACAAGAGAAGAGCATATCATACCCCACCTCCCCCTTTCTCCCTAGTGGAATACAGATAGGGCTGTAATTGAGCCGGTTTCAAGCGAGTTGGGGGTGTTCAAACTCGGCCTACATGGAAAATCTCACGAGCCGAGCTAAGCTCGAGCTCGTGACAAGCCCTAAATGGTGGGCTCGGACCGGGTCGCCCACATTAACATCGTGTGCGAGCTCAAACTCAAGCTCGTCCATAATCTGAGCCGAGTGTCTTATCGGGTACTTGGCTCGCTCGGCTCGATTATAATCACATAAACCAGAATCTTAAGAACCAAAAGCTAAAACCCTTTGATAAATGACTAAATAAGCGGAATCTCAAGCACCTAAAATCATTTTTCGATAATGAGTCGTGATCAAAATTCAAAGCTGCACCAATGGTTATCAACATAAGAGATTAACAATAAACGGTTACCAATATATGTATACAGACGGCGAGGTGAGGACCGAGAGACGGGAGTTCTAGACCGAGAAATGGAAAGGCGAGAACAGCAGCGAAACCGAGAGCCGGCAAGGGGAGGACAACAGCGAAACAGAGAGACCAGAGGCGATGAGGTGAGGTCTGCGAGGACGGCTGCAGCGAGAGAGAGACGAGAGATTTTTCGCGGGGGCTGGGGGCTAAGTGATATTTCTTAGGTTTAGTTTAGGGTTAGGATTTAGGAAGAGATGAATATATAGTGGTATTGAAACGACGTAGTTTTGGCCTTTAAATTTATTGTTCAATTTTAAGAAATTGTTCAAATAATGGTTAAAAAATTGTTCGATTTTTTTTTTTTTTTTTAAGAAAATGGTTGAAAAATGGTCAAAACATTGTTTAAAAAAATACATTAATACTTCAATTGTTGTTATAACTTACAAGTAAATTGAACAATTGGATTGTTCAAACATGGTTAATAACTTAATATTATATTTCAAACATGGTTAATCAACACCTCATGGGTGCAAACAATCCCTTAAGGCCACACCCTCTAATAAAAAAGCCAGCAATTTAACCAGTTTCGTGTAAAAAAAACTTTCGAGGGTGTGGTGCACGGGACTGGGGCTTACTCTGCAATGGTAGGTCCGAAGTGTCCTACCTTAGAAAGGTTCCCCGACTTAAAAAAAAAAATTAAAAAAATACATTAATACTTCCTCATTGTTTAAACATGGACATAGTTAATATTGTTGTACATAAATATTTTGATTAAGTATTTGAATTGTCATTGGATCATATGATTTTAAAGAAAAATTAGAAAAAAATATTTATCTTATACATTTGTATTATTCAATATGCATATATACATAATTGTAATTTATAAGAAGCAGGGGGTCACTAGTTCGAATCCTTCATCCCCCTCTTATGCGGACATGTAAAAAAAAATGCGTATATGCATAATTGTAATTTGTAACAAGTATGGACTTATATATTTATAATCTGTTATTATATAATCATATAATAAAATGATCATGTAAATTATAATGATAATACATTAATACTTCAATTATGGTTATAAATAACACGTTGTTGAATCTAATGTCAATTACTTATTGATATTAGAATCACATTATTATTATACGCAAATATTATGATTAAGTATTTGAATTGTCATTATATCATATAATTAAATATTGTTCTTATGATTAGAAAGGAAAATTAGAAGAAAAAAAAAATTATTGATCTTATACATTTATATTATTCAATATGCATATATGCATAATTGTAATTTATAAAAAGCATGGACTTATATATGTATAATTTGTTATTATATAATCATATGATAAAATGATCATGTAAATTCTAATGATAATACATTAATTCAATGTCAATTACTTAATTAATAATTATAAAATCATATAAATTAGTTAATATGTTAGTTTATTAACTAACTAGTTACTAGCTAGTATGTTAATACTAATATATAACACACATGTATAATAAAATAGGCAATATACATAGAAGTATTGAGTAACATGCACTTAATTATATTTATTTAATATATATTAATTAACTAGATAATATGTTAATTTATGAATTAACTAGTTAGTATGTCAACTAATACATACACATAAATATTAAATAATTTATATAACATATATTATTTAATTACTAATATACATATTTAAATATATAATTATTTTTTGTAATATATATATGAACGAGCTAACGAGCCGATTCGAGCCTTTAACGAGTCGAGCTCACAAGTCCCTATCGAGTTAGATCGAGCGAGCCGAGTATGTATCACTAACTAATCGAGCGAGTTTCAACGGTAACAAGCGAGCTTGTACAGTGTAAAGCTCGAGTTCGAGTCGAGCTTAACCGAGTGGGTATTGAGCGAGCTGTCAAGTTGCATTGGCTCGCTTACACCCCTAAATACAGACAGCAAGAGGCACCACAAAGGCTACCCAAGCGACTGCCCCCCAAGGTTTTTTTAGAGTGGAAGCTGGAAATATATCATATTGACAACACCTAGAAGTCTTAGCTACTACTTGTAGAAATCCAAAGCAACATCAGATGAAACAATATCATGAACAAAAGAAGGAAAACCAGTGTTCCAGAGGTGATCTTTGTCTACTGTCAGCCCATGTTTTGCAAGCTTTTGCGTAGCCATATTCCCCATCTGTTTTACATGACAGACACGCCATTCTTGGAGACTATTTAGCAAAATATTGGCATCATTAATCATTAGTCCAAACCTGCTCCAACAGGGACCTTCCGTCTGCAAAGCTGTTACTACCTCGAGGGAGTCACCTTCAAGCACTACTTTAGTAAGACCTAAAGACGAGCAGACATCTGCCAGCTTCCATGCAGCTACAACTTCCGCCGTTATGGGCTTTGTGACATGGGGCCGTGAAGCACAGACAGCAGCCAAAACCAAGCCAGTATGATCTTGGGCTATGATACCAATTCCCATCTTCTGCTTTCCAGAGTCAGCAGCAGCATCCTAATTCAATTTAATCCATCATGGACTAGGCTTGCTCCACTTCACAACTTTAGGTACAGAGCGAACAGTAGTGCCCATCCTTCTTCCTGCTTTAGCCTTGCTAAAGTTATCAAGCTAAGATGAAGCGGTCTCCATAAGCTAAGATAGCTTGCTAAAGTTATCAAGCTAAGTTATCAAACACCACACTAATCCTCCAAAGCCATATCAACCTGGCCACCACCCCTACCATTTGCATCTCATCAACATCCAACATGTCTGCTAGTTCTGTAAAAAGACTGGCAAATGTCACTTCCATTGTAGCGCACTTATGGAGCTTTGAGCTACATTCGTCCCAGACATCCCTTGCTAACTCACAAGTCCATAGAATATGCTCCATCGATTCACCTTCTTGCTTACAAATGGGGCACAAAGAATCTTCCACAATACCTCTTTTATGGAGGTTGTGTTTTGTGGGGAGAATATTTGAGCAGGCCTTCCACAAAAAGACTTTAACTACTGGGGGTCCTTTCACATGCCAAACTCTCTTCCAAAGTTGAGTACTAAGATTTTGATTGGAGCTGCTGCCATTGCATTCTTCAATTTTGCTCTTAGCCATGGGGTAAGCACTTTTAACAGAAAAGACACCATTGCATGTCCCCAACCAAACCATAGCATCTTGCTACCTAGTAGGAGATATAGGAATATTGCAAATGAGGGCTACATCTTCATCACAAAATAACTCCTGGATCAGGGGCATATTCCATCATTTGGTGTCAACATCAATAAGGGAGCTAACTTTCTGATTCTCATCAAGCACCCGAGGAGGGGTGCGAATGGTGTAGGTGGATGGAGAAGGAATCCACCGGTCCCCCCATATTTTAATAGAGTCACCATTGCCTACTTTCCAAATTAGACCATCATTGAACAATCTCTTGGCACTCCAAACACTACGCCACACATAAGAAGGGTTCCGTCCTAGGTTGGAACTAAGGAATGAGTCATTTGGATAATATTTCTGTTGAAATACCTGCCACTAAAGATTCGGGATGCTTTAGTAATTGCCATCCCTGCTTTGCTAAGAGAGCCAAATTAAAACTCTCAAAGTCTCTATAGCCTATTCCTCCTTTTCTTTTTGCTCTTCCCAATTTTCCAACTCATCCATCCAATTTTTGCTTCTTTATCTTTTTGGCCCCACTATAAATTAGACATCATAGAATTAATATCCTTGCAAACGGATTTGGGCAACCGAAAAATGCTCATCGTGTAGGTAAGTATAGATTGGATGACAGCCTTCAAGAGCACCTCCTTCCCGGCTTGGGAGAGGAATTTCTCCTTCCAACCATTTATACGCCCCCATATTTTCCCTTGTAAACCAAAAAAAAGCTTCCACCTTAGAGCTTCCAATTAGAGCAGGCAAACCAACATACCTTTCAAACTGATGTGTTGACTTCACCCCCACCACCGAGAGGACATGTTGCTTTGTTGCCATCTTGGTGTTATTATTGTTAGTAAGTTTTTCTTCTTTTTTTTTAAATAAAATTATTATTATTATTATAATTTTAAAGCTGATTTGGCAAAATGCTAATAGATGTCAAAAAATTGGACAAAAAAATTAAAAAGGGTGAATGCTATGCAGTAGGATTTTATAGGCAACCTGTCCACTTAAGCGACCATTAAAACTCAAATAGTTCTGCAAAAGTTCAAGAGGTAAAATGATGCACCATGATTTAGTCTGCAGTGAAGAACATTAATAAACCGGAATAAATAATTCTATACCTTGAGTTTATCAAAGATCTTCTAAAAATAATATAGTCTATTTAAGGTTTAAAGAAAATAGAGGAAAAACTCAACTATGAGTATTCTCATTAATTAAAACTGATTAAATAAAATAACAACTCCCATTTTTTATAGGCTATAAACATATATTTATAGACTCAAAAATCATAACCTTAATAAAACACGAAATAAAACTCACAAAACCCTAATAAATATGAAATAAAGTTGACTAAGCCAATCAAAGCTACAAATCTAGACTGGACAAGTAGCCGACGGATGGGGACCGAATTGAAATCATAAAATGTGAGAAAAATAACATAACTTTGACAGACGCTTTGATCGCACTGCTTGACGTCAATCAGATCATAAAGAGAGAGAGAGAGAGTTGTCAAAGGTACTAAGAATGTGGGTTTGGTTTGGTTTTGAGAATGGGTTAACGATTTGGTTTTGTGTTGGTTGGAGAAGCAAGATTAGGTGTGTCTGTGTGAGGATTTGGGTAGAAGACAGAGGTTTATGCATTTTGTTGAAGTGGTTTGCTTGTAAACTTTAATGTTTTTAGGTCAGATTTTTTTTCTTTACATAGGGATTCGAACTAGTGACTTCCGCCATAGGCGTAGTCCCTAGTCGATTGAATTGCCTCTCAAAGACTTGGATCAAAGTTCAATTGGTGGAAGACTAAATTTAACTATGCTTTACACGCAATTCTAAGGTTTGAATTTAGCAAATATTAAAGAAACCAAATTCTGAAAAATTGAACCAAATATTTAGGATTTGGTTATTAACTAACGCTTCACAGGATCATAGACTCTATTTGCAAGCCTCTTGCTTCTTGTAATTGTCACCCAGGCTCCCAACTTTTCAAATTTTCGATTCTGCTAATTGAAAGTTTCTCATACAATTAATTAAACAAATACACAAATAATTCGACAATAATGAAATGATGTGAATTTATCGATAAAGGAAAGTCTAAAGAATGAAAATCTGATGTTTGTAATTTTTTTTAAAAAAAAAATATTCACACAAGAGAGGAAAGGATATTCAAACTAATGAGGGACAAATCAAATTTTCGCCCAAAATCCAACTAATAGGCTAATAGAGTTAGAAATGTTAAAAGACAAAACTAACTCCACCTGATTTATTATGACAAGAAAAGAAGGATAGAACCGTAACTCCACAACAATCAAAGAAAAAGAGCTTCAAAATGACAAAACAAACAGCAGCAATTTTTTTAATTCCAAGGGTGGATAGGCTTTATAGCTTTAAGGTAAGGGTAAAATAGTCAATTAGTGCAGGGGCAATGAAAAAATTATAAAAAAAAACCAAACAGTAATTAAAACGACCAAAAGACGAACGTAACCCTGCTGATTTAAGTTTGATGAACAAAAAATAAGGGTAAAAGCATAAAGTTGCAAATTATTATTATTATTATTGTCTTCTTATTATTCTGTATGAGACAATTGTGGCCCACTCCCACGCGAAAACACTCCTATCTCCAGATCAAGCCACCTCACCTACCCATCTCCTTAAGTCTTATCAATCCACACCTAACCTAGCTCACTCCACCGCCTTTGGAAACTCCCCAAACCCTAAAATCCCAAATCTCTTCTTCGTCTCAGGCCCATATATCTACCGCCCTCCCTCATCACAAGTACTCTGTGATCCCGATGCCGTTTCCGAATCCGATTCGACGCCTTTCGGGCGATTCAGTTCGTGGTCATGCCGTACTGCCTCATCAATTGCTGCTGGACCTAAACCATCTGGTCCTCCTTCTACTTACGAAATCGCTATCTGTATGCCAGTCTTTTATAATACGGCGGTGCTTGGGAGGTGGTATGTCATTCCCATTGGGGTCGATGCGGACGGTATGTTCATCAGTGAGGAACGGACGATCGAACCATTTTGGGTAGGAAATCATTCGTGGAAGTCTAACTTCGCGGCCCTAGGTTCCACTATTTACTCTTTTGGTCCTGATGATTCTGTATTTAAGCTGGATGCTATCGGTCCCATGACGGATGGTTGGATCCGTGCTCCATCAATGAACGCTTACAGAAGCGAACCTCACAAATTGGTCTTAGATTCTAAACTCTATGTTTTGGGCTCCGATATGCCATCTCGAGACTTCTATGCCGAGGTTTTTGACCCCGTCACTAACAAGTGGGTAGTCTTACCTGAACCTCCATACGAAATGTCTTATTTTAGAATTTCTGCAGCTCTTGAGAATCCCAACAGGATCCTTGTTGCTTCAGAAGTACCACAGGCACCGAGTGAGGGCTGTTCTTATGATAATCTCTCTGCTCTTTTCTTTGTTTATGACGTCGGGCATGGAGATTGGAAGATGCTTGAGCCCACAGCGCAAGATACATCGCAGTTGTCCTTTCGGATTGTTTGGAATGGCACAAGCCGTGGCCAATTTTTATACTGGATTACAAATGACTTGGACTTGCTTTGCTATGATTTAGACTTGGATATGTGGCTCCTCGGAAATCTGGATGGTATCGAACTTCCTCGATGTGATGATCCCTTTTTCCTGCATTCGTCCATTTAGAGAATCACAGGTTCTGCATTTTACATTGCCACTACATGTAGATAATGATTATCATATTCAGTGCGACATAATCGATGTAACTCGTATATCCGAGGGGAGTTTGGGCATCTCAGTTGTTTGGTCCCATAAATTTAAGATTGATGAGCCAACTACCATATTGGAGTGGTGTTTACTGTAAGTTTCAATCCAAATTTCTCTCTTTATATTTTCTGTGCTCATGTAGTAATCTTCCATAGCTTTTTTAATGCTTAATTTGTGAAACACAACTTAAATAAACTTTTTTTTTTTTTTTAGTGTTGAATTTCTGAAATTTAGAACAGAAGATCATCTATAGGAGAAGGTTTATTATTATTGATGATTACTTATGAAATTTATTATGATGCTATTTTCTTATCATTTGTTCCATGTCACTGTTTTTCTTCTATGTGTGACGGTTGATTTGATACATATGTATGGCAAAAAGGATGAAAGACACATGGCCTTATTTTATATCTCTATAGGTCAATAGGTGTGCATAAAGCCAATAATTACATTATAGAAAGTGATTGGTAGAAACCTGTGTCAAACAGGAGCATGTAGCTAGAAAATAGGTTTTGTCTCTCCGGAGTTAGTTTGCCTCATCATGTGGTGTCGCACACCTTTACCAGCTTAATTGGATGTCGAGTGTGCTTGATTTGTAAATTCTTCAAAAATCCTTAGAATCTACAAGAAATACGTGTAAAGAGCATGCGGGATACTAAGATGCTACCGTTTATCAAATTATAAGTTAACCTGTGTTGCTGCCATCAATTTTTACTCTTAACCATGCTTTCACAATGCACTAGCTACTTAGCTCGGGGGAGCTTCAATTCTTTGATGTGCATGATGAGAATGACATTTGTTAGTCTTTTGTGTAAGTGCTAATTGGTGTTATGCTTGCAGGGTAAGTAGATTTAGAGAAGCCAAGCAAGGAGGAAAGTGCAAAGAGAATTATGATACTAGGTTGCTTTCTCTTAATTGACCACTATTGTCTAGATTAGGTATATATGCAAGCACTTATATCGTGACATTATCCGATGCTCTAAACTCAAACGAATATGTTTTCTTTTTTTCTTTAGTTTGACGAGTACCCTGAAATCATGTATGGACAAAAATATTGCTACTTTTGTGATGAATATTATGGTTTATTGCTAATTTGCTGTTGTATAATTCCATTTAGAAAATTATTATCTACAGTAAAATATATTAAACCTGAATTAACAATTAAATTACATATGTCTGCCTGATATTTTGGCAATGTATGTATCCTTTGCCATTCTTCCGATGTAATAAATAAACAAAAGTAAGAAACCAAATGTTATCTGTGGCCAAGTAGCTTGACTAAACAAGTTTTAGGACTAAGTAAGATACTATACCATTTCTTGGATCTTTTATTGTTCATTTTATTGTATTATGCAACTATCTATGTATTAAAAGTATATGCGATGTGATTTGATTATTGATGTGATTTTGATTATATTACAAGTATTCAAGTTTTCAGAGATGCAGGGTAACTCCATTATGGTTATATTTATAACTCCATTATATCATTTGGTTTTGGGAAAAGTATTTATATTCCCTCTCAAACTACTATCTTGTTAATGTTGTTCCTAAACTAGTAAAAAATTTCGTTGTCTCACAGAGGCCAGCAAAAACAAAAAATGCCTTAAAAATTTTAGCAAGACAAAAATATCTATATATAAATTAGAAAAATTAAAAAGGAAAAAGAAAAGAAAACCAACGGGTGGCCATCTCTTTAGTTTCTAGTTAGAGCCAATTTGAAATGACGGATTACCAATATGACAATGTTAAAACCAATTTGAAATCCTTCAACTTTTGGGTTCTATGAGTAGATCGAGATCTCATGCAATTTTGCAATTATGAGAGAAATCATATCAAATTTATTTGCTCTAATCTTGTTTGGGTTGTCGAATCACCAACCCTAAATCCTAAAACCTTAAATCTGGACAAGGGAATCCGTCACAGAAATTGTACTGGCTAATTATACTAGATGCCTCGGCATAAGCATCCATCACTCCCAGTTTTTGCCCAGCACCAGCTCCCTCAGAAAGGACAGCATGGTCTGCTAACACGATTGCCATGTGGGCAGCATCAACGTTATATCCTTCATCTCCTGTTTCCTTTGACCAGTATAAGACAGCTGGTAGCAACTGGATGCTTAAAAGCAAAACATAATGGTATACCAGAGGGTCCTTTCCATTTTTGGTATAATATGATGGATCAAATTTGTTCAGGCAGACCTGCAATCATCCAAACTATATGGTACCAATCCCTCATCTTATCTTATCTTATCTTATCTTATCTTATATATATATATATATATATATATATATAAAAGCCGAGTTTTAACTTAGAAATTGCTTAGAATTGCGACGCGTGTCCATGTTTTTTAATACAAATATATGAAAATGTATGTTTAGATAATCTTTTAATAAGACAATTAAAACATAGGATTTTTATTTTTAATGCATTGAATTTTCTTAATGAAGAAAACAAAAGCTTTTCAAATTCTCTCTTTCTCTCTCTTTATCTAATTTTCTTTTCATCTTCTCTTACTTTATGTTTAATTGTCTTAATGAAGAAAATAAAAGGTTCACAAATTATCTCTCTTTATTTTTCTTTTAATTTTTTCTTGCCTTTGCTTTATTTATAATTCATTGAACTGTCTAAATAAAGAAAACAAAAGCTTTTCAAATTCTCTCTTTCTCTCTTTATCTAATTTTCTTTTCATCTTCTCTTATTTTATGTTTTTTTTCCTCTTGCTTTATGCCTAGAATTGTGACACGTGGCGTTTTAGTTATTAGCCTTTTATTGAGACAATTAAAACATATGGGTTTTATTTGTAATGCATTGAATTGTCTAAATGAAAAAAAAAAAAATTGCGCTTTTCAAATTCTCTCTTTCAATCTCCCTAATTATCTAATTTTCTTTTCATCTTCTCTTACTTTATGTTTATATATCAATATGAGACAATTAAAACATGTAGGTTTTATTTGTAATATATTTAATTGTCTTAATGAAAAAAAACAAAAGGTTCACAAATCCTCTCTTTATTTTTCTTTTTCTTTTCTCTTGCTTTCTCTTTATATCTCAATATGAGACAATTAAAACGTATGAGTTTTATTTGGAATGCATTTAGTTGATATATCAATGAAGAAAACAAAAAGTACCCAAATTCTCTCTGTTTATTTTTCTTTTCTCTTCTCTTGCTTTCTATTTATATCTCAATGTTCCTTTGCAAATTTCACCCTCAATTCAGGAAAAAGACAAGAGAGAGGAAGAGTTTCCAATCGTTGCTTCTCAATGAAAAATTGTACTACAGTTATTTTCTTTCTTTTATTATTATTATTTTTGTGCTAGAACTTTTTTTTTATTTCCTATTATATTAGTATTGTCATTTTATATGTTTTTTTTTTTTATCTTTATTTTTGGTGTTCATGTTCTTCCATTTTTGTTTTTGTCCATTTTTTTTTTTTTTCTATTTTCTATTTTTCTTTCTTTTACTTTTTATTTATATCAATCAATTCTCAAAAAAGACAAGAGAGAGAGAGTATCTATTCGTTGTTTCTCAATGAAAAATTATACTACATTTATTTTCGTTTGTTATTTACTTATTTTTCCTATAACAGTTAATATACTACAAATTAATATATTTAATTGTCTTAATGAAGAAAACAAAAGGTTCACAAATTCTCTCTGTCTCCTCCCCAAGAGGTAGCTCAATTGGCTGTGAATCACGTTTTATGAAGCGTAGGTCACAAGATCGAATCCCCTTTCTTCCTACCCTTGTGTGGACATGTAAAAAAAAAAAAATCTCTGTCTCTATCTCTCTTTATTTTTCTTTTTATTTTCTCTTACTTTCTCTTTATATCTCAATGTGAGACAATTACAACGTATGAGTTTTATTTGGAATGCATTTAATTGATATATTAATGAAGAAAACAAAAAGTTCCCAAATTCTCTTTATTTATTTTTCTTTTCTCTTCTCTTACTTTCTATTTACATATCAATGTTTATTTGCAAATTTCACACTCAATTTAGGAAAAAGACAAGAGAGAAGGAGAGTTTCTTTTTTTGAGAAAAGGTATTGTAGCATATTATTGAGATATCCACAAGCGAAATCCTTTGCGTAGTTCACGTATACAATCCGTAAATGTGTATGTAAGCCACACCATATTCATGTCATTTGAGACAGCTAAATTTGCTAATACATGAGCTATTTTATTTGTATCATGTCCCGAGTATCCCATCGAGGGAGAGTTTCCAATTGTACATTGTTTCTCAATAAAAAAATATACTACAGTTCAATGGTACATGAACCACGCCTTATGAAGTGAGGTCACAAGTTGAATCCCCTCTCCCCCTACCCTTGCGTGGACATGTCAAAAAAAAAATATATATATATATATACTACAGTTATTTTCTTTCTTTTATTATTAATATTTTTTGTGCTAGAGCATTTTTTTTTCCATTATATTAGTATTGTCATTTTATATGTTTTTTTTCTTTTTTATCTTTATTTTCGTGATGATCATGTTCTTCCATTTTGTTTATATATATATATATATATATATATATATATATATATTTTCTATTTTCTATTTTTTCTTCTTTTACTTTTTATTTATATCAATCAATTCTTGAAAAAAGACAAGAGAGAGAGAGTATCTATTCGTTGTTTCTCATTGAAAAATTATACTACAGTTATTTTCGTTCTTTATTTATTTATTTTTCCTATAACAGTTAATATACTACAATTAATATATTTAATTGTCTTAATAAAAACACAAAAGGTTCACAAATTCTCTCTATCTCTCTCTCTCTTTATTTTTCTTTCATTTTCTCTTGCTTTCACTTTATATCTCAATGTGAGACAATTTAAATGTATGAGTTTTATTTGGAATGCATTTAATTGACATATTAATGAAGAAAACAAAAAGTTTCAAAATTCTCTCTGTTTATTTTTCTTTTCTCTTCTCTTGCTTTCTATTTATATCTTAATGTTCATTTGCATATTTCACACTCAACTCAAGAAAAAGACATGAGAGAGGGAGAGTTTCCAATCATTGTTTTCAATGAAAAGTATACTACATTATTCTTTCTTTTATTATTATTTTTGTGCTAGAACATTTTTTTTCTTCATTATATTAGTATTGTCATTTTATATATATTTTCGTGATCATGTTCTTCCATTTTGTTTTTGTCCATTATATACAATTTTTTTTTCTATTTTCTATTTTTCCTTCTTTTACTTTCTATTTATATCAATCAATTCCCAAAAGACAAAAGAGAGAGAGAGTATCTATTTGTTGTTTCGATGAAAAATTATACTACACTTATTTTCATTCTTTATTTATTTATTTTTCCTATAACTTTTTTTTCAATTTTTCAATCGTTGTTTCTTAATGAAAAATTATACTACGCTTTTTTTTGTCTTTTTTTTTTTTTTGGCTAGAATAGTTATTTTCAATTATATTAATTTTTCATTTTTTTATCTTTATTTTCGGTTTTATGTTCTTCCATTTTTTTGTTTTTGGCCATTTTTTTAATTGATATATTATTTTTTATTTAAATGATTATTTTTCTTTTGTAAATTTTATATTGAATTCAAGAAATAATAGTTAGAGAGTTTCTTTTTAGAGTTTGACTTAAGTTGTTCCTGTATCATTTTCCTTCTTTTTATAGAAACTCAATTTTTCCAATATATTTCACACTCAATTTTCTAATCATAGATTTTTCCTTCTTTGTTTTCTTGTATGTCTTAAAATCAGTTTCTTTTACTTTTATATATGTGAAGGATGGTTGAAAATAATAAAAAATCCATTATATTAGTATTGTTATTTTATATGTTATTTTATCTTTATTTTGGTGCTTATGATCTTTCATTTTGTTTTTGTCCTTTATATTTTAGAGAGTTTTTATTTGTTACTTCTCAATGAAAAATTATACTACCATTTTTTTCTTTGTTTTGTTTTTATTTTTTATTTTTTGCTATAATAGTTATTTTCAATTATATTAATTTTTCATTTTTTTATCTTTATTTCCGGTGCTTATGTTCTTCCATTTTTTGTTTTTGACCCTTATTTTTTTTTTCTTTCTAATTTATATATATATATTTAAATGATTACTTTTCTTTTGTAAATTTTACATTGAATTCAGGAAATAATTATGAGTTTCTTTTCGTAGAAACTCAATTTTTTCAATATATTTCACGCCCAATTTTTCGATCGATAGAGTTTTTTTGTCTTTGTTTTCCTATATGTACGTCTTAAAATTAGTTTCTTTTACTTTTATATATGTGAAGGATGGTTGAAAAAAAAAATAATCTATTTGACAAAACTTTTTCTTATATTTGTGGATTTCAGTGGAACTGAGAAAAATATACAAAAAAGTTAATTCTTCTTTATTATATTAGTATTTTTTATTTGTTTACTTTTTTTTTTTGTCCTTAATTTCTATTCTAATTTATATATTATTTTTCATTGAAATTTTCTTAATTTTATTTAATACAAGTTACAAATTTAATTGACTTTTGTTCATTTTTGCTTTTGGGTGTTCCTATATTCATGCCCTTGTTTTATCTCTTTCTTTTTAAAAGAAAAATTTTGTTAACAAAATTAGTAAATATAACTCAGAATCGGATATCAACATGCTCATATATTTTAGAACACTTATTTACTTTTGTCAGTGTAATAGTAAAATTTCTCCAAAAAAAATTGTTTATGATGAGAAAGTTCAACTCCTAAAAGATAAAAGTTACCATATTAGTTTGTATAGCGGAGGAGAAGTGATATCATTGTTGAAATATAATGATTAATCAATCATTTTCTATGATTGATTAATCTAGAATTTTTTTTCCTTTATATTCCATTTTAAACTACATATATGGGAACAAATATTTAACACGTTTCAATTTATAAGAAATAAAATTTCTGAAATTTTTAAATTTATTAGGTAAGTAGGCTTATACTATTAAGTAAAATTATGGTTTAAAATGATCTTATGAACATTTGTCATTTTTGGAAATTAATTTGTTAATTAAGAGAAGAAAATAGAATTTGTTGTTGATAATCTTTTAAAGTCTTTTTGACTTAATTGTATATTAAAAAAGAAAAAAAAAATCCGGGGCGTAGCGCGGGCTCTAAGCTAGTTCAGAATAACAGATGAGACTCCACTTTAGTCGTCTCGTACTGCAGACAGTTTGAACCATAAGAAATCCTCTATAGTATTGAACAGATTTGGTAGATCTCTAAGCAGGCGATCAATTTGCCTGCGAGAACCAGATATGATAGCATACAGCAACAACTTTTTCTTGTCATATGCAGCTCGTCCAACCCGATCACCCATTCTTAACATTTTCTCACTCTTCTGATGCAGTGACTGCAGTCTCAACTGGCACCATCCCTCCAGTATTGATCCACTCTGCAAGCTGTCAAAAACAAAGAATGACTAAGGTCGAACAAAATATAGGGTAAAATACACCAACACTCAACTGTCATTTGATGCGGTTCTATTTACACTCCTTTAAGTTCCCAATTTTTCTACTAACAATCCTAGTGGTATCCCATTATCCTAATCAACTAATTCTATCATCTTCTTGTTTTAATCACGAACAATAGTTATTCTCATATGACTAATGGAATATCAAAGTGAGGGTTGGGGTCACTAACATCACAGCTGACTAATTACCATCAATGACTTTTAACAAAAAGAGAATCAAAGTAGTTGATCAAAACAATTGGACACTATAGGAGGCTTGATTATAAAAAGTGAAATCAAAGGGATGTTTATATTGCATTCAACGACATAGGTATAGGTTCATTTTACCCTAAAATAAAACCTTATCAATAGCCAATGAACAATCTATACCAGGGGAGCAAATTGATGTGAAGTAGGGGTGTTCAGGCGGACCACCCCACCAATCGTTAACCATTTATAACCGCTTTTTAATAACCATTAACTGAACCGCTTTGTAAAGCGGTTATTAAAAACCGCTAACTGCCTAAGACGGTTAGCGGTTTTAGGGGTATGAAAAATCAGTTATAACCATTATGAAAAATCAATTATAACCATTAACCGCCTTTATTTATATATAATTATTTATAAATATATATTAATTATTTATATTAATTAAATATAAAAAAAAAATCCAAAACGATGCCGTTTTGGTTGGAGAATAAGATGAAACATAAGCCTTGTAATATTTGTTTTGCTTACGTTTGTTGGTTTCAAACTTTCAGTGGTTTGTAGTATGTTTTGGCTTTGGGCCATTTAATGGATTTGGGCATTATGACTATGTATGTGAAATAAGCCTAAAAAATAGCATGTTTTTCGGCCAATAGGACAAAATAAGCCCAAAATATACGAAAAATGATTGCCTAAAATATATATAAAAAAAAAAAAAAACCAAAAAGCTCATTTTTTAAAAAACCGGTTATAACCGCTTGCTAGCGGTTTGAATAACCGCTAACCGCTTAGGCGGAGGCGGTTATTGAAAATCCGATAACCGCCTAAAGCGGAGGCGATTGTGATTATTGTAAATAACCGCCGATTATAACCACTTGAACACCCTTAATATAAAGCACGGGATGATAGAGCCACATTTCTTGCTTCATCATAATATCCGGTCCTTTGCTCATAAAAAATAGGATTTAGTTAAAAACAAAGATATTCCAAAGTGGGGGAAAAAAAATAGTTTATAGTAAAAACTAAAATATAATTTGAACATATAAATCAATCAAATCTAATAGATAAGAGAGAAAAAAAGTTCGCAGAAAACAAAAGGGAACTGGTAGCTTCTATTACACGTCTATTTGTGCTTTCACATGGTACTGCTCTTGCTTACTATTTCAAAAGTGACAGACCCAAGATACACTAAAAAGCAAGTCAATATCTCCTTTAAATTATATATAAAAACGGCCAGTAGAATGTGGACCAGTTCCCAAACAGCCTATGTTCACAAAGAGAAGGAAAAAAAAAGCGCATAAACCAATTGAGATGCGCCTCTGAATCTGATTCAGTTACCTCCTTCAAAGCAAGATAGCCTTAAGGACTAGAGATCGAAGTTTCAAACAACTTCACAAGACTTTAAAAGGATGAACTACGGAGAACACACACAAAATATATTTGAGATGTGTGATGCAAACCTTATAAATCATAAATATCACATGCACAAACTACCAGGACACCTTACTTTTATGTTCTTCAAAGAATAAAGGAACATGCTTAATAGCTAAAACAGGACCAAATTTAGCAGTCATGCAATGGATTACTTCAAAAGTTGACATCAGTCATTGATTGGAACTTGTGAATTGCATCGCGTATTTGAAATTAATCAGCTTTATACAAAACTTGAAATCTGAAATAATTTGAGAACCCTTGAAAAAAATATATAGGGGCAGAAGAAAACTTTCTTTCATATCATAAATTAAAACAAGTAGATTGATTAACGAAATGCAAGCTGAATTACAAAATAAAATTATATGTATTCAAGACCTGCTGCCAAGTGGTATCAACGGGAGGTTGTCTACGAGCATCACCTGCATCAAAATCCAGAACTCCATAATCTCTTAAACGAATCTGCACAAAAACAAATAAAATTAAGACAACATAATTAATTTTTTTGTCAGGATGATAATGTGTCTTTATATGCGATTCCAGAAAATTCAATAGAAACATGCGAACAAACCCGAAGAAAGGCACGGACTCTTTGCAAATTTCCAACAGCTCCACCAAGAGCAGCCTATATGAGATCAAAAGATGTTCACAAAACATGAGTGTTGAAATAACCAATGCAAATATGAGCTTCGAAACAACCATTTCCAAGATATCTGCACTTGAGCAAGATGCTTATAGAAAAAATATTGTTGGGGGGGAGGGACTTTAATCATTACCAAAAGTAAAGTTCATATGAACACACGACAATATAGATTAAGCGTTCAACCAACGAAGGAGAAGCAATAATCAAATAAACTAAAAGAAAGATCTATAACAAAACACACAAGCATTCATTAACAATATCCAGTTTGGAAATGTTAACATCAGCATTGAAATAATACGATACTATACAAAATTATAACCTGTGCCAGATGGACTAGGTGAAACTTGAGGGCTAGATGCAATGGACACTGTTTGACCAGGATGAGAACCCCCAAAGCGGGTTTCAATCATATTAGTCCTGGGTAATGTTGAAATTCAACTTAAGCTCTGAAGAAAGTCGCGTTTTTCCTTTTGCCAATTCTCATGTTATAAATAAAGTTATACATAGCGCGCATTTAGAGTTCAAAGCACAATAAGCAAGGAAATCAACTCACAATCAGGGTTAAAAAGCCCAGTAAGCAAAGAAAAATACTAATAAAATATGTCAAATTTATTATGAATGGTCCAAAATGAACACTCCATAATGAAAATTTTGAAGCTAAATTACAGCTCCAAGAAATACCTACAAATGTGTGTAGCGTGTGAAAGTAAATTTGAATAGGGTTAAAATATGTCATAACCTGTAAAACTTTCATCACGTAATCATTAAAGCTTCTGAGATTATCCCTCTGAGCTTCCTGAATGGCTGAGACCATTGCCGTCTCATGAACCTGAGAAGAAATATCACATGCACCATTATCAAGATACCAATATCAAACACTCTCAAAAGTGCAGGAGGAAAGTGGCTGAATACTCTGTGAGGTACTCAAAAGAAAGCAGATTCATGAAACCAAATTAGAATTATCTTGGTCAGGACAAAGAAGCTGTACTGTAACGGCACAATCAAACTGCATGTTCATGTTGGAAGGGGAAGAGGCCGGGGGGTGGAATAGAGAGAAAGAGACAGACAGTAGTTTAGTTATAACAGTTCTAACTTTTCATTGCAAGTAGACAGATAGGTAAAGCAACACTTCGATAAGATTGCCAATTCAAGTTTAGATTTTATTAGCTAGATATATAGAGCGATGTATCAAATAAAAGTTAAAGTTGAAGATTGAAAGAAAGAAAAATTATAAGAAATTAAAAAATATATATAATTATTAAAAAAAAAAAATCTGATACAGATTCAACTATTTCTCAAATATCCCAATAAATCTTGCCATACTGCTTTACCAAAAGCTATATTGATGCAGTAAAAATAATGAGATGCATGGGGCCGTACAAAGTGTTACTTACGGAAAACAGAGATGTGAATATATAAATGAAGAATGACTAAGAAAGAAGTTTTTCGAAAACAAAAGATTCACAGAACTTTTATCTGGGGCCCAAAAGAGTGCTAATTCTGAACAAGTTCACATGACACAAAGGGACATTACATGAACATGCATATAGGCAGTGCAGATTGAATAAAAAAATAACACATCCTAAAGCAGATGGCAGCCTTTGTTTACATAACCAGGCATTTGTTTATGACTTCAACAACCAGATTCCTAGAAATTACATTGAATTCAGATTTTCCCCCATTTTCAAGAGTCCTGCTTGCGTATGAAGTCATTCACAAATTTGCACTTAAGAAATCAGCTGAAATACATTCACAGCTTAATTTATTTATAATTAGTTCATCACTAATTCTAAATTTTAAAAGCTTCACAGGAAACCAGTTTTGTTAGAGATCCTAAACAAATGGAATGCAAAAGTTAGGGGGACTAGCCCAGTCTCATAAAATATTAAACTTTATCACTTAAAGCAATGAAATAAATTTTAGGTATCAAGGGCAAGATAGCAAGAGCCGGTAACAGTGGAAACTTAATTGTGTGGAACAAGAACATTAAGTCCATCTCCTTTGACCAAGTGGTAACCTACCATCTATTGCTAGGATCATCATCATACCTAACGAACTTTCATAATGGCATGCAGAGAAACATTTTAAAAAAAAAGTACATATATAGAACAAGACCCAAAAAAAAAAAAAAAAAAACATATCTATTTATAGAGCAGGTCAAAACACCCCAGAACAAGCTGATAGCTGTGTTCCTTGCTCTTGTTGGTCAACTGGTAGATTTTCAAGAATCTCTTCTAAGCCTAGAACCAGAACTAATTTAAACTTAAACCTTGAATTGATCTTCGGCCACTTCCAAGTAAAAAAATCTGTAGCTTATTAGTATATTTGAAACCAAAATATAGAATACGAGTATCATCATGTATTTAACAGAGAAAGTCAAGCAAGATTGCTGATGAGCAATTGACCATTGACTCTTTAAAATTTGCAGCACTAGTGAGTAAGTAATGACAGACACGTAATCATAACTATGGAGGAAATAGCTATCCAAAAAAGTCATTTTTGTCTATACCATCAGTAATTCTGGTCTTTGAATCATGCTAGCACCAAAGTTAGAAAGCAAAAGAATGTACAACAGGCGCCAAACGCATGAATCTACGTGTTATATCCATTACATACAATTCACACCAACATTTTACTGAAAAACTATTACAGTTCCCATCCCCACCATAATTCATAATTTTCAAAGCAGTAATAGCCAACGAAATACATATTTCAGGCTATGCCAGCAATTTGAATTGAAGCAAATAAACATGCCAAAGCAATCCAAAAGATAAAGAAAATTCAAAAGGACATGACAGTAGGCATAATGATGATAGTCAGGGACAAAGCCAGGAACCTCTGGAGGTTCGTTTTTACAAAAAATTTGGAGGGAAAAGAACAAAAATAGGCCCGAGTATTTCTTTTCTCCAATTGGGTCCCGTGATAGTAAAATATTTATGTCAGATTCTTAGTGAAAATTTTTGAAGAAAGAAAACTACCTGCTGCAAATACTCTTCAACACTTGTTGCCTCAGCAGGGAAAACATCCTCAAATGTTGTCTTCACATAAAAATATAAGAAAAAAACAATAAAGAGCAAATAATAAGAAATAGAACCATGAAAGCAAAAGCCAAAGTAACTTGAGAGTAACAACTACTATGATAGAGATTAAATTAAAAGAATGATCAAACAAAGCGCAAATAGGACCATGGATTTCTTTTTTGATAAGTAATAACATGCATGCAGCATATATAGAGAGCATGAGGAAAAACTGCAACTTTTAAAAATTATATAGTCCAAAGCCTCTAGACATATATGGTTTTAAACATATTGTATCTATTCTTATATTTCGAAATCAATAAAATTGATGTTTTGCATTTTAATTCACATCTATGAGCTTGTCTCAATGATCTTCACTTGGGGAAAGTACTTCCCCAGTCATTATATGAATCCTCCCTCCTATAGCACATTAACATATTGTATGAACCTGGGCTAAAATTGTCTCAATCCTAAGTAATTGTCTTGTTACAGAGCAACTCTATGATTAACCAAAGAAGCTCAAAGAGCTCATGGTGTCTGCTGCTTTTGTAATAAATTAATAAAATAAATAAATACAGATGCCTCAGCCTACAGTCTAGTAGATCTTTTGTTTTTGTTTTAGAGCCAGATATACAATCTAGTGGATCTTGATCTCTAGCTTTTTGCTGTCTATTAATATGAGAGAAATTTATGAGGCCTACTTGTTTGAGTAGGTGAGCAACAATTCAAAACTTATTCGGACATTCTTTAAGCTACTAGAATTACGAGCAAATCTTGGTCTAATTAATTCCCTAATTCCAATTTTAATAAACGTGTTAGGCTACTTTTGTGTCCTAATCCACTTTTAGTTTATTTGTTGGGAAAAGGACACGATCCTCCTTCAAGTTATGAGTCAATTTACAATATTCTTTCTAAACTATCTGAAAATTGCAATGTATTCTTTTTGCCTTAAAAAGACAAAATTATTCCTAAAATTTAATGTTTTTGTTAGCCTTGGCCCTTGAGGGGGACATTGATATTATTTTGGTAGTTTGAAGAAATATTGCAACAGTTGAAAGTTTTGGAGAACATCGTTAATTTGATGATAGTTTGAGGGGTTACATGGACCGAAAGAATATCACTTCAATTGATAGTTTGGGAAGCCAGGATTGTAAAGAGTGTATTTATACTTTTTCATTATTTGTTTATCATATTTTTCTGTTTCTTCTTCTACCTCCATGATTTCTTTTAAAAAATAAAAAATAAAATAAAATAAAATAAAATTAAAAAAAAAAAAAAAAAAAAGAAGAGCAGTGCCGTCCTCTACCATTCTTTATCTTTATTACGTTCTAAAAGTTGTGAATAGTGTAAATATAGTAATGAGGTTTTTTTTTAAAAAAATATATATATAAATATAGTAGTAAGTGGTACATCTAGAAAACAGGGCTAGCTCCATGATTAGGCCAATAAGGCTCTAATTTAATTAAATAAGGCCTTTTATATTAAATTTCTCAAAAAAAGAAGAAGAAGTAATTTAACATTTTTAAAATCTTAAAAATTCCAAACTAAAGCACAACTTACTTTCTTTTTATTTCTTGTTTCTTCTCTTCTTTTCTTTCGTCAGCTCTAATCTTTTGCTTCTTGGTCCTATTATTCTTTATTTCTTTGATATTTTATATGTTATTATCAAATACCGTAAATTAGTTGGTCGTTGTTATGAGTTTTTTTTTTTTAAAAAATTTAGTACACAGTTAATTAAATCCTACTTACAATCGTTTATCTTACAAAAAAGAGAAAACATATTAATCAAATTATTTATTGAGAACAATATATTAACAAAACTTGAAATGAAATATTTATCCTTTCATATCCATTATCGGATCTGAAATATTTCACTTTTCTTCATATGATTTTCCACATGTAGTTTCCATTATTTGAAAATGTTGTCAATAATACTGACAAGACCAAATTTGATGTCCTAGAACTTTTTGGAAGTCAGAATTCAGAAATATTAATATTTGCATTGCCAATTATGCCCAACATTTACCAAGCTATTAAACATGTCATAATACATACATGGTGGTTGTAAAGATGATCAAACAAGAGCATAGTCACAAAAGTATATATAAGTCTCTTAATCAAAATTATAATTACAAATGTCTGTTCATTTAAATAATCTTAATAATAATAAAATGGCCCAGCATTTACGTCTCTTAATTCAAATTACAATGACAGAGATATTTATAACTTAACAAAGGATCATATAACTTTAAACTTTGTTACATTTAGGCTTCCACTGTCAGCGCCCTATGCTCAACTCCTGGCATGAAGATTACTGCAAATGTCTAGACATATAAATATAATATTATGAGAAGAAAACCAGAAGAATATATATATATATATATATATATATATATATGATTACAAAAGAAAAGTTGATAAATACATAACATAACAACTTTTTGATACACTTGGAAATATTATATATTATGTTCCACACAAAAGATATAATTTATCCATGCATTAAATGAGATTTAGTGCTTTTAGGAGCAGAATATTTGCACTCGGAGCTATTGGACGAGGTAAATAGCACTTGACAAGCATTGGGGTATGGATCAATAGAGCATTAAAAGTTTAAGACCAAAGAAGAAGAATAAGAAAGAGCTGCGCTTACCTCATATCGTCTTCTAACGTTGAAGTAGCCCCACTTTCCTCATCAAGACAGACCTCTCGTATGAGAGATTTAGGGCTGAGCTTCCTATTTGCATTTCCTTCTGGACCCTCTCCAGTTTAGGACAACCTTCGATTACTAATTTTTTTAGTGTCGTGAGACGATTTGTTCCCTTTGGAAGAGATGACAACTTGGGGCAGTTGATAATCTCAAGTGTGTGAAGTGATTTGAGAGTTGGTAGCCACTCGGGCAAGGCCATGAAGTTCTCACAGTCTACAATGCATAGGTGTTGTAAAGTATTAACAGATCCTTGTAGCCATTGCGGCAAAGCCTCCAACTTTGGTAAATTAAGAATCGTTAAATTTCGGAGGCTGGGCATGAGAACCTGACTGTCTTCTCCTCCCATCAGACTAAGATTTGGACATTGAACAATGTACAAGTTCTTTAAGGCGGTTAAGTGCTTGATACAGAGTGACAAAGAGGTCAAACTTGCACACTGATTTATTGTTAGTGTCCAAAGGTTGGTGAGGCGGCACCCATCCATTCCTTGAAACAAAACATCTAATCTCGGACATTGAAATAGAACCAAATACCGAAGAGAATTCATTGATCCATTCTCCAACAAGCACGTGTACTTTGTTGTCACTATCAAACTCCTAAGGCCGATCATGTTCCTGACATCTTTGGGCAACCGTTCAAGTGATGTACATCCACCAAGTAGTAATGTTTGCAACTTGTGTAGCTTGCAGATTGAATCAGGAAGCAATTTGATTCTTCCATTATTATTTAGGTCCAGATATCTCAAATGCTTCAGTACTAATAGAACTTGGCAACACCTCAAAAGATGAAAAACTTAAATCAAGCACTCGCAAGTACTTGAATCTCAAGATGCATGCTTCAGCTAAGGACAATGGGAGTGGTTGAAAGTCTGTAGTGGGTATAACGGTACGCACATTTGATAACTTGCCTATGCATTTTGGAACTTCTTGACCCATTTCTGAAAATGACAAATGATGAACAGTTCCAACAATGTCTTTGTTGTCCAAGTCAACTACTGAACATTCTCCTTGTGCAACGGAGATTGCAAGATCGTGGATGAGATCGTGCATTTGAAATGTATAGAAGGGCATGCTAGGAATCTCTTTCTGAACGTCTTGGAAGAAAGATCTCGACAACAACTCATTTATATACAAATACCCAACATCTTCCAACTCTAGGTTTTTATTAATGGATGTTTCAAGTATTAGTCCATTTGCCATCCACAGTCGAATCAAATGATATGAAAAGAATTTGTAGTCTTTTGGAAAAAGAGAACAAAAGGCAAAGCATCGCTTCAAGTGAATTGGCATTTGATCATAACTCAATTTCAATGCAGGTAAAATGTCACTCTCTTTTTGTTCTAATTTCCATATCTCATTATCTCTCACAAATTCCCACTCCCATTAATCAACTTTTGAATAAAGCATGCTGCCTAAAGTCCTCACTGCCAATGGAACCCCTTTACATTTTCGCACAATTTCTCTTCCAATTTCTAAGAGGTTTGGATGTTGTTTCTCTTCTCCTTCCTTAAATGCACATTTCACAAACAAAGACAAACAATCACGTTGGGATAGACCCTTTAAATTGTATGGGAAATCGGTGCTCATAACGGAAGCAACCAAGTTACTACGTGTTGTCACTATAATTTTACTTTCTTCAGACCCACCAATTAACAAATCTCTCAATTCAATCCATTTATTATAATTTCATTCCAGACATCATCTAAGACAAGTAGAAATTTCTTATCCCTTAATTGTTGTCTCAGTTCAATTTGCAATGTATCCACACTCCAATTAGGATCAATTGTACAACGTGCAGATTTGAGGATTTCTTTTATCAATCTTGCAACACTAAAATCTTCAGACACACAAACCCACAATCTCAATTTAAAAGTCTCAAGTACACGTCCATCATTGTACACCCACTTGGCAAGTGTGGTCTTCCCCAAACCTCCTAATCCAACTATAGAAATTACACTGACATTTTTGCTACCATCTGAGTGCATCAAGAGATTTATGATATTTTCTTTGTCCTTATGTCTACCGATTACAGATGATGGATGAACAAAAGAGCGTGTCATCTCCCTCGACCGGTGCATGACATGTGCATCTCCACGTATAATGGTGAGATTAAATTGATCCTTATCAGCAGCAATCTCATCTAACCTCTCTCTAATGCCCTTTATTTTTTGAGCAAGTTTGAAAGGGAATGCACGCATCATAGAGTATGAAAAGAAATGACGTACCTTTGTACAAGTGCTGCCATACGCGGCAACCACTTGCTTCCTTGAAGCTTGGTACTCAATTTCTTCAAGCAAATCCTCGGCATCATGAAGGACATCGTTGAGTTGCCCTATCCAGAGCCTCAGCAGGCGATCAATTGTTTGCTTCTTTTCGGCATCCAAGAGAACCTCTCTAATGATTGACATGGTGCGCTCAAGCTTTTTCAGATCACTTTTGAAACCCCATGTCAAGCTGAACTCTTGGTATACAAGAGACCCAAGCTTCTCTAAGATATTTCCTACCAAGATAAAGGCAAGTTCAGCCATTTTCTGTAGTTTCGGTGGGTGGGGGTTGAAGCCTTGAGACTCTGAGAGGGAGGAGGCAGCGGAGTTGTTCAGGAAGGAAGATACTAAACATAACAGTTCGCGCTTAATTAGCAATTGTTTGATTCCGTTTGTCGGGATTGGGGGCCCATAAATATTATACAGCCCACCATTTTTGACTTTTTTTCCATCTAAATTACTTTCTTTTAGGCCGTTTCTTCCTGGCATGAAAATATATATATATTTTTTTGGATAAGTTCCTGGCATGAAAATATATATATGCCAAAAATACTTCTGTAATTCATATTCTCCAAATCAATTGAGGAAAATACATTTTCTTTTAAAAAATTTCAGCATAAGAAACAAGATTCGTAAACTATTTTTCGAAAAAAAAAAAAAACTGACTTTGAAAACAGACTTTAGCACGAAAAGAAAACTCTTAATAATTTTTTTTTTTTTTAAATACGGAACTTTAGGAAAAATCTATTCTTCATCTTATATTATGGGTAAATACATTTTCTTAAAAAATATTTATTTGACGATAAAAAGAAAATTATTAAAATAAAATATGACTTAAGAATTAAGCGAATTAAGATTATATTTCTTCTTCTCTTATTATGACTAATGTATAATGTTTCGTCCCCCACATGTGAAGGTTTCCAATCTTTGGGATCATGGCATCATCTACACTACAGTATGTTCATGCATGTTGTCAAATTTGGTACGTTCAAGAAGTCACCGCGTGTGGAATATAGTATAATTGAGGAACCTCGAATTAAGGATTGGACTTACTTTTCGCCACGTTACAGTAGGATTCTACGTACTAATCAAGCCTAGTTACTACTTACAACATTTCCAACAGGTCTTTCAAAATAATTTTTTAGTTATATTTAGCAGTTTTTACCTCTTTAACAGACCTTCTAAACCAACAACTTTCTTCCATTTCGCTACAGTAAACTTTTATTAGTTTATATATGGAAACTTGCACCTGCTAAGTACTTTTTATTATTTTTCTCTTATCTTTCGTTCTCCTCTCTTCTCCCTCTCCCTCTTATCTCTCTCGCACTTCACTAAACCAAGCCATCTCTTGAAGGGTGAGAAGCACTGAACCAAGCCATCTCCGCCACCGAGGCACTAGCACCTCCACCACCAAACTAGGTTGTCTACACCAACATTTACCGTAGAAAAATACGCAAAACCCACACACCCAATTCAATTCCTTCACTCAAAACAAACACCCAAAACCAAAACCAAAGTGAAAGTCAATCAAATCAAATCCCAACAATAAAAAGAAATGCATAAGAAGATATCAACAGACCCGATCAAAGAGAAAAAGAAAATGCATAAAATCAAATCCAGTCAAGATAGGAAGACCCAATCGACCCACCATCCCCTTTATCTTGCTCTTCTCCAACGCCATACAAAGGTCAGAAATTCCGTGATTTTGGTGGAATGGGGCATATATTTAAGAGAAAAGAGAAGAGGAAGAGAGATATGGGGAAGAAAATGTGCGGGTGAGAGAGATGGGGAAGAAAAGGGATGTTTTCTATAAAATGAAAAGCAGAAAAGAACGAAAAGAGAGAGAGAGAGATTTTTACAGTGATTTTGGTGGTGGAATAGCCGATGGTTACAGATTTAGTGTTGCTCTGGTTTTGGAGAGAGAGAGAGGGGGAAGAAAAGGTAAAGATAAAAAAAAAAAATAATAATATTTAATTAAAAGAAAGGATTAAAATAGATGTCGAGTGTATAATGAAAAATTAGTAACTAAAATAAAAAAATAAATTTTTTAAAAAAATGTGTATTTTGAGTGGCTAAAAGCCTAAAATAGCTACTCTTACTAGAGATACTCTTAATAGTTAGTTGGCTAATCAGTAAAGAGTAGTTAATTAATTTCCCTTCCTTCAAACCTTTGGACTTTTTAAATTGAAAAAAATGGGAAATAAAATCGAATTTTAGATACAATCTACTCAATTCAATTCAATTTATTTATTTATTCTGAATATATGGATTGTTCTAAAGATTCAAAACCCATTTTCCTTTTCTTTTTTTCTAGATAATAAAAAAAAAAATTGTTAAGACGAGTAGATCAAAATTCATTTTCCAATAAGCAACCAGATTTGTTTGAAAATTCAACTTTCAAGAAGCAAAATTTGTTGCAGAAAGCTGAGTTTCTGGTCCAATTGGCCAATACAAAATTTTGGACGAATACTAATGAATGAGCATTATGTTGATGGAAGGGGCCGGGTAATATATGTACATTGACATTGATGGTAGATGGTAGCCTTAGCACTAAAGATAAATAGCCATGGTTGCTTGTCAACCTTTTCAAGTCATTTTTTCTTCATTGCCCAAAGAACAAAGTTTGATTCATGAGGCAATGATTTGATTGGTTAGGTTATTTTCTATATTTGGCTGCCACATTGACCAAATTAATTCGAACTTTACAAACATGGTAATAGATGGGTGCACTTCATCCCATCTCTAATACCGTGTTTATGTCTTCTCTTCTCCCTTATATATATACTAGTAGGGACAGCACGTGCATTGTACGTGCTTGGTTTCCCGAAGGGATATCCATTTTTCTCTTAATCTTCTAACTGTTGAGATTTTTTGGATATTGATTTTTGGAATTTTTTTTTTTTTTTCCTCTTAATCATCTGGATCTTTTGAGGTTCTCCCTCTCTTTTCCTTCTTCATTTTTTTTTTTCCTTTTCTTGTTTAAGGGTGTGTGCGTGGGGAGAGGGAAATATACCCAAAAAAAAAAATATTAAGAAAAAAAATATATTAAAAAACACTCAAAAATTAATACACAAAATGAACCAAGATTAACACGGAAATATTAGGAAAAAAACATAAAAACAAAAAACAATACTCAAAAAACTCAAGATTAAACATGGAACATTAAGAAAAAAAAGGCACAAATCAATAGCCGAAAGCTCAATATTAACCCATAATCATCTATGATTCGGCCAAACTCAAGAAACACGGAAAACACGTCAATTCAATAACAAAAGCTCAAGATTTACCCAAAACTAAGAAAATAAATATCTAAAACAAAAGCTCAAGATTAAGAGGAAAAAATCCAAAAAAACACAAATCAATACCCAAAAAAAGCTTAAGACTAATCAAGAAGATTATGAGAAAAATATACAAAAAAAAAAAAATCCAGAAATCAATACACAAAAGCTGAAGATTGACCTGAAAAATAAATCCCAAAAGCTCACGAGATTTAAATATAAATATATATATATATGACAAAGTTTTCCTCCAAACTGGGTTGGAGGAATCTCCTCCAACCTAATTTAATAAAGTGACATGTGTCACTTTTTTTAATAACATGTGAGATGCATATGAGTTTTTAATAAAATTTATTCCCAACTTTGTCTCTACTATTAAAAAACATGTGCATCTCACATGTTTAAGGGATACATGTCACTTTTATAGACTAGGTTAGAGGAGATTCCTTCAATCCAATTTAGAGGAAAGCTTTGTCCATATTTAAAGAGAGAAATATTAAATAAAAAACTCAAAATTCAATACCAATAAAATCTCAAAATCCATTAGATAAAAAGAAAATGAACCAAAAAAAAAAAAAAAAACTCAAAAGATCCAACGATTGAGAGGAAAGAAAAAAAAAAAAAAAATCCAAAAATCAATAGCAAAAAAATCTCAAAATCCAAAAGATTAAGAAAAAAATGAACCAAAAAAAAACCTCAAAAGATCCAGACAATTAAGAGGAAAATGAAAAAAAAAAAAAAAAAATCCAAAAATCAGTACTAAAAAATCTCAAAATCCAAAAGATTAAGAGAAAATGAACCCAAAAAACCTCAAAAGATCCAGACGATTAAAAAAATCCAAAAAATCTCAAGATTCAGAAGATTAAGAGAAAAATGAACAAAAAAAAACCTCAAAAGATCTAGACAATTAAGAGGAAAATTTTAAAAAAAAAAAACCAAAAAAATCTCAAGATTTAGAAGATTAAGAGAAAAATATACAAAAAAAAAAAAAAAAAAAAAATCAATACCCAAAACGTGAGTGTGCGTGTAGAAGAAAAAATCCAAAAATCAATCCCAAAAATGAACCAAAAATACCTCAAAAGATCCAGACGATTAAGAGAAAAAAAAATTCAAAAAATCAATACCAAAAAAATCCCAACAGTTAGAAGATTAAGAGAAAGAGAGAGAGAGAAAAAAAAAAAACCCTAAAATCAATACCGAAAAGATCTCAACATCCAGAACATTTAAGAGGAAAATGAACCAAAAAAACCGGAAAAATAAATTCCAAAAAAACCTCAAAAGATCCAGGAGATTAAGAGAAAAATAAAATAAAATAAAAACAAAAAAATCAATACAAACAAAATCTCAAGATATAGAAGATTAAGAGAAAAATGAACCAAAAAAATCCTAAAAATCAATATAAAAAAAAACCTAAAGATCTAGAAGATTAAGAGAAAAATGAACCAAAAGCTTAATTGATGAATCCTTACCGGTGTGCGTAAAAGCTGAAAATTAACCCGAAAAAAAAAATCCCAAAAACCAAT
This sequence comes from Carpinus viminea, assembly GCA_013348765.1. Taxonomy (NCBI): domain Eukaryota; kingdom Viridiplantae; phylum Streptophyta; class Magnoliopsida; order Fagales; family Betulaceae; genus Carpinus; species Carpinus viminea. Next base: position 33,381,012 of record CP054674.1, on the reverse strand, counting down.
ACCCAAAATCTCAAGAGATTTAAAAAAAAAAAAACCCAATACCAATAAAATCTCAAAATCTAGAAGATTTGGAGAAAAATGAACCAAAAAAACCCTCAAAAGATCCAGACGATTAAGAGGAAAATGAAAAATAAAAAATTCCAAAAATCAATACCAAAAAAATCCCAAGATTAGGAGATTGAGAGCATCCACATCAAACTCTCTATTTCTAACATTTCTTTAAAATTTTAACAAAATCTATAAAAAATCCCCCACATCAAACTCTCTATCAAATATTAAATATAACATTTATTAAACCTCTACTTCAAATTTAAAGAGACCAAAAGCGAATGTTAAAATATTATTTTATTATTTTATATTATTCTATTGTACTCTAGCACCATTTTTATTTTTCTCCCCCTCTTTTTCTATTTATTTCCCTCCAAAGTTCCATCTCCTCCCTTTTGACCTTTTCTCCCCTTCCATTTTTCTTTTCGTCAATCCCACTTTCTCAAATATACAACTACAAACTGCATTAATTGATGTTTATCAGTTAATAAATTAAATGCATTCATCAATGAAATCTCTTGAATTAAAGATACAATTGGGTACAAAAAATAATTTCATGTATATAAGCATGAAAGTGAGTTTCAGGGTAATTAAAGTAATTTGATTTCACAATTAAAAAAAAAAAAATTGGTAAAAGTAGAAAAATATTTAAAGAGTTTGATATTTAATAATTTTTAAAAGTGATTAGTTATATCTAAAAAAGTACATTTTAAAAGTTAAATTTAACTAAATTATACATAGCTTGATTTAGAGAAAAATATTAAAAAAATAATAAAAATCAATATCCAAACCGTGAGGGTGCGCGTAGAAGAAAAATGTCCGAAAATCAACAACAAAACCGGATGTGAGAGAAGAGAAGAAGAGAGAGAGACCATGGGTGAGAAGAAGAGGAGGGGGGAAGGAGTGAGACAGGAGGCGTGGAGATAAGAAGGAAGAAAGAGAAAAGTAAGAGGGAGAGTGTCAAATGAGGAAGAAAAGAAGAAACAAAAAAAGTTGCGTGTCAAAAATAATCTCCCACTTTTTTGTTTTCTGTTTCACCAACCGACATGATAAGGCTGCCAACCTTATCTTCTCATTTCTCTCTACCTTTCACATCTGAAGACAAAGAGGTAAAATGGTCTTAAATATTTCTTTCGTTTTCTTCTTCGTTGCTTTTACATTTGGGGCGGTCCTCACAAATAAAATAAAAAAGACATAAATCTCTCAATATAAAACAAAAAATAAGGGGTAAAATGATCTCTCCATATCAAAGAATTATTATATATTCAAAAGACATAAATAATCTTCTTATGAAAAAATGATCTTCAATATAAAACAAAAATAAAGGGACAAAATGGTTTCTCCAAATCAAACAATTCTTGCACTTTCACTCTTTTTATATTCTCTCCATATCAAATAATTATTGCGCATTCACTCTTTTTATATAAAGAAGATAAAGAAGAAAGAAGATATATATATATACTGACCACCTATTCTTATGAGAGCGATATGAAATGAGTTTTTCTTTTCTTGAAAATAATGATTCTCTCTCTTTCTCTTAGAATCATATGAATATCATGTGTATTTGAATAACATGGTAACAACTTTGAAACTCGAGCGTAATTTTCATTAAATAAAAGGACAACACGTGATAACATAAACATTTTATAGTGCGAAGAAAATCATAACACGAAAACATTTTATAACATGAAATTTAAACACGTAGAATGGGTAATGAATATCACTTTACTTCTTAGCTGCTATAGTAGGCCCATTGACTATTAAGAACTTCAGTCACAAATTCTGACATGTTAGTTGTAACACCCCGCCAAATATAAATGTTTTATATGGTATCATCCATGTAGCATACTCAAAAGTCAAAAGGGTGCCGCATCAAGCCTAAAATACCTTCTAAACCCTAAATTGGCCTCCAAAAAAGCTAAATTCTTCAAAAGCTGGACCATCCCCAAATCCTAAGAATAGTAATCCAAGTGCCTGCGGTTGACGGAATAAAAAGATTAAGGGCATCTCCATCATTAAACATAATGAAGTGTAATTCCCCCACTGAAGATGCCCAAAGCTGTAAAAGAATCGTACGGACATCCAAAAATTAAGCTAGAGTAAATAATCATCCACTCTATTGTGCTCAAGTGATACTTCAGACTGCACAAACAACAAAACTGTATCTCGCTCCACCATATTTTGCCTGTTCCTCAACCTTACCCTCCTATATATATATATATGTAGGAAAACTAATCGGCAGAGAGAAAAAATTCATGGAAATTAAGCCACAATGATTTTTCACTAGGCAGCCATGGTCGAAAAATGGTCAATTTAGTAGAAAGTAGTCGAGATGAGAACAAAAATCATAGCTGACCTCAGCCAAATTTAGAGAATGATTGAAATTCAAGAGAGGAAATTTAAAACCCATACCAACGAATTGATAGCTCGGCTTGTATAATGTAGAGTGCAGTTGATCAATATGAGATTTCACTGTAAAAAATTGATGGCATTATTCAACTAGACTGTTTGGGAGGAACAAAATTGGATCACAAAATGAGGGCATCACCCTGAAAAGTCTTCTAAATATTCTCATTTATTTTCTTCAATGAATTCTTTGTACTCGCTCTTCATTTTCACCCCGGACACCGTCCTGCATAACCAGAAAAGAACAATCAGTAAAATTTAAAAAGTAAGCTTTCTAGACTTGAATTCGGCCATTTATTTAAATTTTTATTTCCTGTGTTTTGTTTTCTGTTCCCAAGACAAATACATTAAAAACAACTCAAAAAAAAACCCCCACAAAAATAGTTTTCACCTTTACGTCATATCAAAACATTTTTTTTCAAACAACAAACAAAAGACACTTCCCAAAAATATTAACTAACATACCCGAAATCATTCAACCACTAAAAAACAAGATAAAGAAAAAGAACATTCTTTGTGGAGGTAAGATAGGCAAAACTAAAATAAAATTTGATATACTTAATTATGCTAAGACTTATATAGTAACATGTCATATGGATATGCCATAATGTTGAATAGCAAAACACCTACATTCCATTGAAAAATTGCTCAACACAACTAGTTTATGTCAGCCATAGTAAACAAAAATACAAGTGGCTAAAGAACTAAAGAGCCTGAGAGGGAAAAATAAACAGCAATTAAAATTCAATAACGCACATGTAGCACTAAGAGGCACGAAAGGACTAAATATAACCAACCTGATCATTTCCTTATTTTTGAAAACTGCACATGGTGTACCCATAATTCCAGCTGCTTCTGCAATTTCTGGATCTTCCTCGATATCAATTTCAACAAAATGTACATTTTGATCAAATTCATCTATCACCTATCATCAGAAGTTAAGAAGAGTTTACCAGTCTTAATTAAACATTCAACAACAAAAAAACAAACTTAGATATAATAAAGCAAGAATCATTAAACAAAAAACAAAACAATAAGCATGAATCATTAAAGATGACACACAGAAAATTTTCCATTATGTATGAAACCTGTTGTTTGTTTATTCTAGTCACACACTATTAGTATCTTCTTCCTAGTGCTATCCCTTGTCAGGTTTCGAGTTGACTCGTCTATAGCATTAACTGTGCCATTTTATCATAATACAATGAGTTTGCACATCCCTTACAATATGCAACTCCAGTCATAATTCAGATAAATTTGAGTCAAGTGCGATAATGAATAAGTTTCTATATCAAACAACTTTAATTCTTAAAGCACAGCAGCTTATTCCTTTCTATATGTGTCTAGATCGAGGCAATATCATACATTCAATATAAGATTGAAAGAAACACATTGTACTTCTTTGGATAACTGCACACTCCTTCCTTCTCTGGTGTTTAAGGTTCAAACCAGGTCGATATAGTATTCAATAGAGATAAAAACTTCAAATTCGAACCAATAAGCCCCCACTTCAAGTGGCATGGTCCCTTGTTGACTGGACTATCCCTTGGGATCAACTATCTATGTTTGTTCCTAGCTTTAAAAGAAAAAGGTTTTTTTTTTTTTTTCAAGAAAAAAAAAAAAAAAAAGCAGATATATTTTGTAATAATCCTTTCATATTGCACAATCTTCAAGTGAAAGGCATATTATTTAACCTACATATAAGCATCACTACCCTTGAGGCACTTTATTTGTCTGTTGCATTACAGCAAGCCTAAGAACATGCTAAGGATTGGAATGTGATTTGTATTAAGTCCAACATATGAAACAAGTAAATTTCTTTTAAACTGTCATCTCTTTTATTAACAAACTGTCATATTCAACATGCTTCATGCATGTTAAGATTTTATACAACATAATGAATTTCTTTTAAGTCTTATGAGAAGTTTCTGGATAATTGTTTCTATCATGCATCTTCTGTGAATTGTATGGAAAAATACAGGAAGAGAGAGTGTGACTAGATTAATTCAATCATAGCCCTCTCAACCCCTTCATATGGATTTGATCAAGTGGTACAATAACAAAGAATCCTTTAATAGCCCACTAACAAACTCTTAACAGCTTACTAAACTAACTAATTCTACAAACATCTTCAAACAAAATATAAATCCACATTAAAAAAAAAAAAAATCATGTGTAAAAGATCATAGTAACCATGAGAACTTAACTAGCATTGAGATTTAATTATCATGCAACAGCAAAACAAATTTAAAATAATGTACCTTACTAAGAATTGGCTTCAAAGTCCTACACGGACCGCATGTTGGTGCAGTATATAGTACACATATAAGCCTTGGACTTTCATGGTACAATTTTCGTAATGCATACTGGAGGAAAAAAAAAATAGTAACCGTTGTATTAACTTACACAGAAATCCCAAAACAGGAAAATTAATTTGGATGAAATGTCACTAACATAAAAATTGATCATATCCAAGCTAGCATTTGGGGAAATAACCCGTACCTGGCCCTTATGCTTTGTAAGTGTAATGTCAAAACCCTCTCGAACATCCCTGTCCGTGATTTCCTTCTTGACTTCCTCAACTGGCGGCTGTCACAAGTAAATCAATGAACATTGAATTTTGTGAGGGACCATGTCATAGGATTAAAAAATTGTGTGACGATAGAATATCACCATCCGAATTCAACACTTACACTTTAAAACTAAAAGTAATCGGTTCGTTTTAAACTTACAAGGAGCCAACAAGCTCTGCTCAAATGGCAATTTCTCATCCCATAAGAATGGGGCGGAGGATCAATAATTACAAGCACTAACTTTATTATCACATATAAACTAACTGAACATGCTATGTTCAACTCTCTGTGTTAGAAACAACAGCTTTCCAATGCATGGGGATGATAAGCACATGAATCTACATAGAGACAAGTAGGATTGATGAAGTTGGACTCCCTTGAATACCTGGTGAAACTCAACAAGGAGATTTTTGCTTGCAAGATATCTCTCGACTGATAAAGCAGCAATGCATCCAGATCCAGCAGCAGTTACTGCTTGCCTCCATTCATGGTCCTATTAGGATAACAAGAACTAGAGTTACAAGATTGTCAAGAATGATTATGATTCCCAAACATAAGGTTTATCCAGATCAGAAGATGGGATTGAAGTTAACAGAAAAATAACTATCTTGTAATTGAACTAGAGAAGTGAATGTGCTTGCTACTTATCAATAAATTCAAATTCTTTCTGTTGTTTTACAAGCATCAAAAGAAAGATTTTGCTTGCAACTGCTAAGATTCACAACTTCAAATACAAATATAACAGAAACTAAAACCTATGCCTTGAGCCTTCTCATCTATCTCTAAATGTGCCATGCCAAGAAACTTTTAAGATGATATTCATCACTTCCACCAAATTTATACAAGATATTTCAACTAATTCACAGAATATCCTTGAATATATTCGAATTCCTCATATATCCAACAAGCAATAATTACTAGTAGAACTGTAGCAATAATTCATAGTGTTGAATCAGTATTTGGGAGGCACAATAAATCTTGTCAGGTCCTGGACCAACCAAAAACTGAGGAGATAAAAATGATAATTCTGGAGACGATTACCTGTACGTCTCCAGCAGCAAAAACACCTTCAACTGAAGTTCTTGCACTACCCTCTTCGACCAACACATAGCCAGAGCTGTCAAGCTTAACTTGACCTTCCAACAACTGGCTATTCGGCGAATGACCTATACCATAGAATAACCCTTTTGCTTCAAGCACAGATTCCTCCCCAGTATCAACTTTTCGAACTAAAACTCCAGACATCTGGCCTTTTGTATTGCTAACAACATCCAAAGTCTCTGTGTTGAAGTGCACGGTAACATTTGGATTGTTGTACACTCTGAAACATTCGCGATAATCAACCTGTTAAACAAACATTCAGGGAGTTGAAAACTCACATACAAGTTGCTCATTAGTATATAATTCACCATCAACAAATCAGCCAGCAGAAAAAAGAACAAGAAAAAACCCACAACAAACAGAAATTTTTTGCCACTGCTTAACAATTGACAGCGGCCTGTAATTGGATAACAAAAAAGATTAACATCAAAAGTTCCACAAGACCTAATATTTAAACATTGGCATAATTGAGATTTGACATATTTTCAAGAGGTTCTCACTAGACAATTGCAATGAAGAAAAATTATGAAATGTTTATTGAGGGAAAAAAGCTGTTGTGATGAGCATCAGACCATGCAAGAAACGTTGGTAAAACCAAGATTACTTTGCCACACATCATATCACCACTACCATATGCAATATGTTCCATTAAGTTGGGGCTAAAATCAATCCAGTCAACAGGACACAAATTTAGGGGAGACATACTATAATGTAATTGCCATTATTTGATGCCCCCTACCACCACATACGTGCAAAAATTAGCTGGTACTTGCAACTAAAACCGTTCATGACCTACACAAGGGTCAGCATTGTTCATGAAGTCATAATTACTTGTGCAGATCAGGTTTATAACATTTTATCTATACTCGCAAGGGCTAAATGAAGAGTAGCCGTGGATTCTAAATATGGCAGCATGTGAGGAGGGTGGAGTTCTAATGAAGTAAATGGGCCACGTGGGGTTCGTCCCTAGAAATATATTAGGAAGGGCTATAGGTGTTCTCTAGATTCATCAGTTTTGCTACGGGGGATGGTTTCCAAGATTAGATTTTGGCATGATGTATGGTGTGGGGACTAGTCCCTTAAGGTTGTGTACCCGGAGTTATTTTGGTATAGCTTGCCTTAAGGATGATTTTTTTGCCAATCACTTACAGCTCTTCTTGACTCTCATAAGTGGAATGTTACTTTTGTCAAAGCAACAGATGATTGGGAGGTGGATTCCCTCTCATTCTTCATATTCTATCAAGAGGAGGCGGGGTGTGGAAGACAAGCTTTGTTTGGACATCACCTTCTACACACCTTTTTCGGAAGGAAGAGATGCAATTTGATCCAAGATAAAGGTTTGTGTTAAAAAGCTGTTCCATTCTTGCATATTCTCAAAGAAAAAGATTATATTCTAGAGTAGAAGGGATGTAAAACACTAGAGATTCGTGACTAGGGTTTATTTTACGCATTTTTGCTTGTTTGAGGGTATTTTTGTCTTTTTAATGTTTTAGCATAACAGCATTATTGTATTTTCTGTTATTTAGTGTTTCAAAAAAGTTTTTCTATAAAAACTAGTTTTAGCTGCCAGACAAGACCGGTAATTTTTTTTTTGTGAATAAAATTTCTAAAGAGAAGTTTCCAGTGTTTTTCTACTTTTGGGTATTCTTTTGAATCAACCAATTGTTGATGTCTTTATTCTTGGTATTTTGAGCGAATCAATAGGCTTAAAGAGGGATTATGCTTCCAGTATTTGTGTGCGGATCAACAGATTCAAGATTGTTTATCACAGGGAAGATGAGGGTGGCCACCCCTTGGTCAACCTAGATGAAGGGTGGCCACCCTTAAAAGAGAGCCACCCCCTATGTGAAGGGATGCCAGCAGCCACCCCTCCTTTCTCTGTCTTTTTTCTTTCTTCTTTAATTTTTAAATTTTTTTGGGGTAGATTTGTAATTTAGATTAGATTGTCACATGTCAATATATCATTATTGTTGATGTCTCTAAGCAGCCACAAGGCATTAACTTCAAAAATGCTAACAGAATTATCATTTTTATACAGAAGCAAACCATTGGGACATATTTAATAAAATTCAAATGATAGAGACTGATTTTGCTTCTTCTTTTTTTCCCTAATTGAAATTAAGGAGTCTTCACCATAAGTCCTAGAAACTATCATAAACATACAAAAGCTTGTCAACAATTTTCAAACTGTTAAAGTATTGATTGAATTTGCCTCTTCCTATTAACTTAAGTTTTTTGGATAAATGGTGATTTAATAAGGAGTTAGAGCTAGAGGTCATAAGTTTGAACCTGACTCCATCAATTCACCCCCATTTTAATTAAATATTCCACGCATTGGGCATCACCTATTAAAAGAGAGTTTGAGCCTACACATGAAGAGGAGTGTTAAAGTATTGATTAAATTTGCCTTTTCTTATTAGCTTAAACTTTTGGAACAAGTGGCGATTTAGCACATACACCATCAAACAAACATTTAGAAGAAAAAACCTTTTTTTTTTCCTCTTTTTTTTTTTATAAGTAACATTCAAGAGAAAAAAACTTTCACAAAACTGCTTGTGAAAGTTTACATTTACAACAAACCATTTATCACAAAAGGCAAAAAATGTTTTTAAAAATATTTCAAGTTAATAAAAAGTTGGGAACCTTCACCATAAGTCCTAGAAACTATCGAGCTTGTCAGCAATTTTCAAACCATCAAACAAACAAAATTCAAGAGGGACAAACATTAATCTCTTCCATTTACAACAAACCATTTTATCACAGAACTGCTTGTCCTCATCCGCTATGTTTTGCTCATAAGAGAAAGAAAGGTAATAATCTTTACAAGCCAATCAGATAAAATACAAAGAATAACAACACAGTAGAGTGAAAAACATGCATGCTGGCAAACAAAAGGAACCTACGGTGAGAAATGAAGAGACCATAATGGAAAAAAATGTACAGGTAGGTGCCATGGGAATTCCTGAGGAGCACATGGGAGAAGTAAAGAAAGAAATAACATAACAAAAATAGATTAAAATCTAAAATAAATACGTCAAAACTAAACTACAAATAATAGATAAATAAGTATCGAGGAAAATGACGATGACATTCTTCGAGATACTGACAAGTTTCACTTAAGAGTATCTCTGATATGCAATACCAAATGAGAATGAGATTGAGTGGAACAATCAACAACTGCAATCAAATATTCATAATAAGCAATCTACAATGACCGATCATACTTGTGTTACACAGAAGGGATGCAATCATAACTTCAAAAAACAACATTAAAGAAAGGGCCACTAGAATTCACCTATCTTGCATTGCTTTGGAAGCCTTTAGTTGGTCCCTACGTACAAGTAAATGAACATGGCGAGCATATTTAGTTAGGTATAGTGCTTCCTCTGTAGCTGTATCACCCCCTCCAACAACAGCCAGAACTTGCCCCTTAAACAACGGTGATGCTCCATCACAAATAGCACAAGCACTAATTCCCCTACTCCAAAATTCTTCTTCGCGGGGTAAGCTGAGCTTTTTTGCAGTAGCTCCTGTGGCATAAATGATACTGTGGCACTTAACCTGAAAATTAAACATAAGCAAAAGAACTTAATAAAACTGACACAACCAGATTTCTCAATAGCCAAGAAATGAGGATTGAATTACAGCCTATACTCATAACATACAGGCTATTAGTAATGACATAAGGGGGGATATGTGGCCATTTTTTACAATGGCAATAATATATTTATAATATGTACAGCAAAATTAAAAGCTTGCTCTTCAATTTTTCTCTTATTACTTGAGATAATATCAATTCTGAATCCCAGCAACTATGCCTAACTTTTTGAATAAAAAGAACCATTTCACAAGTTTTGAAACTAAAAGCTCTGTTAAGCTAAGTTAAACAAGACTACTAGACCCTACTGGAAATTAAATATAATAGAGAAGTTCTTTTTTTTTTTTTTTTGGCTTAGTGACTTACACACACACACAAGGAGACCCGAACCTGCCAACCTCACACACCACATATGTATTAGATAATGTACCATAAATATAGATATCCCTTTCTATATATACACGGCATTGACAAGTACAAGTTGTGTTTATACTAATTCCCCATCAATGGAATGGCTCTATCTTTTTTTTGATAAGGTAAAAATGTAAAAGTTAATGGAATGGCTCTATCTTCTACTATGGAACAACTGGACAAGACATTATAAGTAATCAGTTGACACTTGGTTTCCATAGAACCTGCTGGAATCACACCCACCAAGCAAATCAAACCCCATTTTTTTTCCGACACATAAAAGTCATCTCTGGGCAGATCCAAAGAACTAGTTTAAATCAAGTTTGAATATTTTTATACAATTTAGTATTTCAATAGCCAATTATGCGATTAATCTAACAGATAGAAAATGAGCAGCTGCAAAAATAATATATCACCTTACGTTCACTACTTTGCACGGAAAAAGGACTGCTTTTTAGATCAATAAATTCCACATCTTCCTGGAACAATTCTGCTCCCCAACGCTCAGCTTGCCGTCGCATCCTAAACATACTCAATATCAAAATTCTATTCTACAATTCTAGCTGAAATTGCATCTTCCTATAATTAATAACAAAACATGTTAAGAAAAAAAAAATAAAAAAAAATAAAGTTTGATACCATATAATTCTCCTTTTTTTACCTGTCCATCAAATCTGGACCGGTTATTCCATCAGGAAACCCTGGAAAATTCTCCACTTCAGTGGTAGTCATCAACTGTCCCCCAGGAACACCGCCTACTTGATATCCCTCAAACACTAAAGGCTTCAAATTGGCACGAGCTGCGTAAATTGCCGCCGTGTATCCAGCAGGACCCGAACCTATGATAACCACATTCTCAATATCTTTCGCTGCAAGAAGAAGCAAAATGCTTGATTATTCCCCATATTTTCTTAGTCATACATACATACATACATATCAAGTAACAACTAGCATACACATACATACATACATAGGGGTGTGTAAGTGTTACCTGGAGAGGCTGGGAGGTCGGGTGAGGAGGCTCGGACTGTGGGAAGGGGAGGGCGAGTACGGGAAGAGTGGAAACGGATGGCGCGTCGGCGAGAGGACCAGGTGTTGAGGAGGATGAGGCTGTGTCTGTGTGGAGGATGAGGAGGAAGAGCGTTGGAGAGAGTGGCGGGAGAGAGCGTGGCGGACATTGGGCTGACTCGGTGAGTCGGCGCGGAGGCTCCGATTCCTATCGTCGCGTTCCAACCCATTCGCTTCAGACCATACAATGGACTTGCCGTTGAAGAGGCATTCCTGTTTTTTTTTTGTTTTTTTTGTTTTTTTGTTTGTTGACGTGCGCACACGCACTGGAGAGTTAGATATACGTACTCGCAGGAGTAAAGAAAGATGTTTTACTCGCTGGGATTATTTTCTAACAGAATTATGTTTGCTAATTGAGTTGTAGCTTTCCTAATGAGTTTTATATTGGGATAGAGTTTTCCTTCGACTTAATTAGGTAATTTAGGTGAAGGAACTTAATTACTTCAAAAGGAATTTTCTTTCTTTTTTTTTTTTTTTGAAGGAATATAGAATATTCATTAACTTGGAAAATCCAAAACGGATTACACAATAAGTCTTAGCGTTAAAGTTGAAGAACTAATTTTACAATTACCCATCATTTTACATTAAATGGATATTGTCCATTTATTCAAATGACAGATCTATTCTCTAAAATTCATTCAAACACACTTTTGTTTTTAATGCTCTCTCACAAGTTTAAGGAACATGTAATAAATGACAATTTTTTTTTTTTTTAAATGGAAATATGAGGATTTTATTTATTAAAGATTACGAGTATAAAACTCTTATAACACAAAGCATAAAGCTTTGCAAAATCATAACTACATGTTATAAGGTTACAAAGTCATAGATATAAATAAAAATTCTTACAACCAACTACTATCTATGACTTTAATATTCTGTTAACTCATGTACAAATACAGTTAAAGAGCAAATCTACTCCAAGCAGATTAGATCTAAGACATAAGTAGCCAATTTCTAACAAAACTTATTTAAATTAGCCGTGAGAGATAACCCCTCAAACCGAACTATCCAGGCCGTGAAAATACCATTTCACACCTTATTATTCATTATTGCTCATGAGGGCATATCTAGAGAAAATACACATATTATTCAAAAATAACAAGTAAATATAAAAAATAAAAACATAAACAAACAACCAGCAAGCAGCAACAATGACCAAAGAGGAGATGAATGGTACAACACGGTGAAAGGTGTGCGGACGCATAACAGAGAGGCCGAAGTTGTTGATCTTGACAGAGAACACCTACAAACATGAGTAATTCTAGAAGTTCATCTTGTGTCAATTTTTAGTCCATCTAAAAATGATGTGGCTATTAAAATTAACATTTGATCAAAATCTAATAATGATCAATCACAAGCCCAATGATGATTTTAATAACCACATTATTCTTAAATGGACTTAAAATGGGCACAAAATAAACTTGTAGCATTACTCCAACAAACATAAGAAAAAGAGAAAAAAACCAAAAGGTGGGAGAGAGTAATGCTACAAGTCCCTCTTGTGTTCATCTTAAGTCCATTCAATAATGATGTAGCTATTAAAGTCACCATTGAGCTTGTAATTGATCATTAGTGGATTTTGATCAAATGATAATTTTAACAGCTATATTATTATTGGATTGACTTAAGATTGACACAAAATGGACTTCTATAATTACTCGATGAGAGAAGGATAGGAGCAGAGAGTAAAAGGGAAAAGGGAGAGGAGGATCTGCTCCCTCCTCCTCTCAAATATGTTTTTTTAATAAATTTTATAAATTGAGTTTGAAAGAAGTTCAACAAACTCAACTCAAATTAGATAAATTTTTTGTTCTTGGTAATGTAATTTAATTATTCATAATAATTTTTATTTGTTTCCTTTTTGTCCTTAGTGATAAAACCAAAACTTGAATGGTATGTCAAGTTTGTCACAAGCTTTAAATAATTTAAATTTAATTACTTCACAACAAAAGTTAAAAAAAAACCTCGTGAACTTAATGTTTTGCACACTTTTATAGAGAAATGTAAGTGCTTTCATAGTGTTCTCTTAGTGTTACTTTCATTTTATATGAATATTATTTTTTTAAAATAAAGTGAGACATAAGACAAGTTTTTTTTTTTTAAATAATATTTACATAGGACTAGAAGAATATTAGAAAAACACTTAACATCGGTGAAGGCTTGGGAGGGGATTGTGCTCCTCCTAAGAATTTTAAAACCACTCCCACCGTTTTTATTTATTTTTATTATTTTTTTATAAGTTTTGCCCACCCCAAACCTAAAAGTCTAATTCCACCCCTGAGTATTTGGATTTAGCATACTTTAAGTGACTGACATCAAAAATCACTTAAAATACATCATATTTATCCAATATAATAAATAAATGTAAATAGTAACATTACTTTTGCAATATCTTTCACCTCAATTTCATGATAGTTTTCAATTATCAATTATTTGTGCTCGTTTCACATATGATTTATACATATTGTTTCGCATTGAGGCCTAGAAAAATGAATATAATTGTGGAAAGTAAAGTTGTTAAAAAAAATATGTCTCTACTTTTTTTTTTAAAGAAATAAAAATAAAAATAAAATCATTATTATTGAATTTGTTGCCATGCCATTTAAAAATATTATTGTACAAAAATGTAAAAAATAAAGAACAAAAGAAAGAAAACAAAAAACAAAGGGAGATAGGAAAGCGAGTAGTGCCTTGAAGGTGTAGACGGGCGAGTAGCGACGGCATACTTCTCAACTATGCATCTTCTATCCGTAGGTCCATCATACGACATTGACCTCGATGATCGCAAAGCCTGTAAAAATTGTAATCTTGAAATATGCACCATCGATGTTGGGATTTCATTGATGGACGGCTGTCAGCTAGTTCCACCTGGCCTAGAGCTTCTGCATCCAGATCCAGCATACGTAATCTGCTGCATCTTTTGTTCGCCAATGACCTCGTGCCACGTAACAACTTATCTTAGATTTCATGTGGTGCACTGGTGATCGATGGGAATTTAGTAATTTACTACGTGGAAGGTGTAAAATGTCTCTCATGGACTCATAGCCATAGGATGATAGGAATAGAGAAACTGAATATTATTTAGGCCTCCACCCAAAGGAAAAGAAAATTGTTTAGGCCCATAGGCCCATTTACTACACTATCGTCATCTCTGCCTATTTGGGCCAACAGACTTTGAGTTAAGCTCGGAAAACAGGCCTATATGCTTAGCCCAACTCAAAACTTGAGCTCAAACAACAAGTTGTTTGGTAACGTGTTTTGTATAAATATTTTCTCTTTTTAAAAATAAAAATACATTTTTATTGGAATAAGTTACAAGCGAAATACCTTTTAAATAATAAAATATAAAATAGTGTTAGAAATAAAATATAAAATACTTTTCAAAAAACATTTCTAAAAGCATAAAAGCTAATTTATTACTCATAAAAAATTACAAAACTTCAATATATATATATATATATATAAGTAATCATATAGTCACCCCAGCGGAGGAGAGGGGTGGCTACATGTGGCCACACCTAGCAGCCACCGCCCCAACCACCCCCAACAAAATAGAGTAAAAGGGTGGTTGCATGGCCACGCCTTTTCTTTTCTTTACATTTTAGAAACACATTTTAGATTTTTTAAAAAAAAAAAAAAATTTAAACAACGCTAAAGTCTAAAATACACTTTTCAAAACGTTTACCAAACAATTTTATTTTATAACCCCATAAATAATACTTTTTGAATGTGAATATCCCACCAAAAATCATTTTCAAACGTAACAACTTATCTTAGATTTCTTGTGGTGCACCGGTGATCGATTGGAATTTACTAAAGGTTGTAAATGTCTCTTATGGACTCATAGCCATAGGATGATAGGAATAAAGAAACTGAATATTATTTAGGCCTCCACCCAAAGAAAAGAAAATTGGTTAGGCCCATTTACTACACTATCGTCCAAATCTCTGCTTATTTGGGCCAACAGACTTTGAGTTAAGCTCAAACCAGACCTATATGCTTAGCCCAACTCAATATTAGTCAAACAACATGTTGTTTGGTAACGTGTTTTGTATAAATATTTTCTCTTTTAAAAATAAAAATACATTTTTATTGGAATAAGTTACAAAAATTATTTTAAATAATAAAATATAAAATAGTGTTAGAAATAAGTATAAAATACTTTTCAAAAAAAATTTCTAAAAGCATAAAAGCTAATTTATTACTCATAAAAAATTACAAAACTTCAATATATATATATATATATATAAAAGTAATCATATAGTCACCCCAGCGGAGGAGAGGGGTGGCTACATGTGGCCACACCTAGCAGCCACCGCCCCAACCACTCCCAACAAAATAGAGTAAAAGGGTGGTTGCATGGCCACGCCTTTTCTTTTCTTTACATTTTAGAAACACATTTTAGATTTTTTTTTTTAAAAAAAATTTAAACAACGCTAAAGTCTAAAATACACTTTTCAAAACGTTTACCAAACAATTTTATTTTATAACCCCATAAATAATACTTTTTGAATGTGAATATCCCACCAAAAATCATTTTCAACGTTCCATCACATTAAGTACTCAATCTAATATAAAATATTATTTAAAATTTAAAATAAATATAAAATAAATTCATAAAATAATAAAATAATTAAACCAAGGTTGATTCGTTGGAGAAGATGGATTGATATCGCGAGACCGAGACGCCGATGGGGTGGGGAGAGAGAACGATGGGTGGTGGGAGCCGTGGAAGTGGAAGGTTGGGAGGTTGTTGGGTGGTGGGTGTCAGAGCGGTGAAATGCGAAGTGGTGGGGTTGAGATTGGGATTGAAATTGGGAGGATGGCGGATGTCTATGGTACAAAGAGGCCTTGGCGTTACTGCTTCACCTCGTATTCCAGAGTTCTTGATTTATCTGCATCGTCTGGCCCGACAAATACGAGATTGAGTTTTACAATACAAATTAAATAATTAACATGGAAGAAGATCAAAATCAATTGCCATGAGCAAGTCTTAATAAAGAGTCCAACATCTCTTTCTATAAAACCAGGCAACATTTTTGTTTGGTAAGGCATAAAAACCAGCAAAAGAAAGGAAGAATCAATTCGAAAGATCGATGAAAAACAAAACCAAAAAAAATTGAGTTTAATCTTCATTCTTGAAAGAACTGCCATTGGGGGTGGCCGCCATCCCTAGAGAATGGGTGGCAAGCCACCCTTTCTTCTTTTAATTATTTTATTTTTAATAAATTATTTTATAATTTTATGAATTTATTTTACATTTATTTTTAAATTTTAAATAATATTTTATTATTTTATATAAATGGGACACGTGGCAATTTAATGACGGTTGGATGACAATGGGTGGCTGGGATTTAAAAAAAAACTGGCCAGCAATTTTGAGAAATTGCTGGGGATCCCTATCCCAATATCTTTAGTAATTTAACATTGTATTATAATTAAAAATTTTGAATTCAAATCTTAATTTAATTATTCATTCATGTCTTTAATCTCGATGAATTGAGATTCTTAATAATTTGTTATCTAAATTATGATCAAAAGATCGAATTCGATATGGTTAATTGTCTTGTTTGTCTTTTTGAGTAGTGTGGTGTTGTAGTTATCACACGCGCTTTACTGGTAAGTGAGAGTAAACACTATATAATGAGAGATTTTGGGAATATATGGAATAGCACAGAAAGTCAAGGAAGTCCCTATAATCTAATGGAAAACGAAGAATAGGGTTTTGTGATAGATAGAAGAATTGAAGAAATCAAAATTCAACAATATTGGAAGAAATTGACACGTTGTATTGGGATTTGAGACAACAAAGAATGTAGAAAGTAGGGGCACACATGAAGGACTTTAACAAACATTACTTTATCTTATAGTAGAAAAAAAAAATGTTACTTTAATTGGAGATAAACCCACACGTACGTGTCTGCCGATCTTGACCGTTTATCCAAACGGTTGGACCCATAAGATAGATGTGATACATGGTTTTTTCATGAAATTGTTTTGATATGATTATCAATGCATGATTGTTTTTATATATACCTAGCTATATGCATATGCATGCATGCTGCTCAAGATTCCATCCACATCGTCGACCATTTGACCCAACAATATATATAACCTATTTCATATATATATATATATATATATATAATGTTTTGTGAAACCTAATTTGACCCATGATAAGAATAATATGACTCAGTCATAAATTTATGAGAATATAATGTGAATAAGGATTCACAACAATTATCTGTTTGAATTGCTAATAATTTGAACAAATAATATGAGATTTCATATATAGTCTATGATATTAATTAATTAATTAACCCAATTCATTGAATTTGATAAGTTGTTAATTGACCGGTCAAACTCAGGACCCTAGCCATGGATTAGTATTTGAAGGCTTAAATAGCTACAAGATCGTAGGGTGGACAGTGTCCTTTCTTAATTAAGTAAGAATTCTTCGCGATGCACAGTATCATTCCATTAATTTCCAAGACAAAATGCTGTACATGGGCATGAATGCTCTCACTATATAAGAAGTGGTAGGCTTGGTACATACGTTTCAACCATTACCTTTCTTTCAGAGAGAAGAATAGGCCCTTGCATTTCTCATGAACTGTGGAGTCGTGTTGGGTTTCTACTGCTGGGGTTGGGAGTTCTTAACTGCCCTTCTTCTCTTCTCCTCTTATCATCCTTAATCTTCTTCTTCTTCTTCCTCTTCCTCTTCTTATAAGAAACTTCTCTCTATCTATCTCTTTCTCTCTCAGGAACATATATATAATATGGAGGGTGTGTGTGAAAAGGGTTTGCTGGAATATGTGAGGAAGTCAAGCCCGCCACCTTTCTTGCTGAAGACTTACATGATGGTGGAGGATCCGGCCACCGACGACGTGATATCGTGGAATGAGGAGGACGGCGTTCGTGGTGTGGCAGCCGGCGGAGTTCGCCCGGGATCTCCTCCCAACACTTTTCAAGCATAGCAACTTCTCTAGCTTTGTCCGGCAGCTCAATACCTATGTACGTTTAACTAATTAATAACCACCACTCGATCTTCCAATATATATATATAGATACATACATGATAAAACTTCTTTTTTAGCTCTCAAAACCTTGATTTCAAATCTCCATATATCTCATGTACATCAACACAAAACCAAAACCAAAAACAAAAATCTCTGTATTTTGGGCAGTTGACTCAGTTCTTAGTTAATTTTCTTGTGGATAAACAAATTAAGGTTAATTTACTGGTCCTGTCTTTGTTTTTTCATGAATAATTATTTTTATTTTTTCCTTTTCTTCGGACAATATTTAACAAAACAAAAGACATTTTAGATCGATCTTAGATCATGGAATTCCTGTTCAACTTTTTTGAATATTTATTTTCTATTTTTGGGTTAGAAACTAATGAGGTTTTAATTTTTACCGCCTGGGGTAGGTGGCATCCCACCTGAATTGTAGGACAGCTGGAATATGGGCTCTTGCAGGGTCAAAATTTTGGAAATAATTAATTAATTGATCGTTAATTAAGCCGAATAAATTAAAGAAAGTCAAGGCTTAAACCTTTGATCGATTAATAAATTGCTTGTAAAATTTAATTTCGACTATAAACTATATATATATATATAGTCAAGACCAGGCTAGTAAAATATTATAAACGACAAGCATATAATTCCAACGTAGGCTGTAAACGATAATTTTAACTATGGAAACATATATGTTTGGAATTCTTATAACATTAATTATAATATCGTGGCATCCTTGAGCTTTAAGACCCACTTTTCTACTACTTTACTTTAATTTAATTGTTTTTGTATTTACTATCTCTTCTTGTAATAGGTTGTCTCACAGAATAATGTTAACTTCTTAGTACACAGCTTACGTTCTTGTATATTATGATCCATGCATAGGGTTTTCGAAAAGTTGCAACAAACCGGTGGGAGTTCTGCAACGAAATGTTCCGAAAGGGTGAAAAAGAGTCACTGTGTAAAATTCGTCGTAGAAAAGCATGGGCCAACAAGCAACAAACGGCGGCGGCGGCAGCACCACAAGAGTTTGATGAAGATCAAAGGTCATCGTCAACATCGTCGTCGTCAAGTTATGGCAACCTTATTGATGAAAACAAGCGTCTCAAGAAAGAGAACGGGGTCTTGAATTCCGAGCTCACGAGCATGAAAAGGAAGTGTAAGGAGCTTCTTGATTTGGTGGCTAAGTATGCACATTCGGATAAAGAAGAGGAAGATGAAAGGCCAAAGTTGTTTGGAGTGAGATTGGAAGTTCAAGGAGAGAGGGAGATGAAGAGAAGGAGGGCAGAGATTAGGGAAAGTGCAAGCATTTTACTATCTCAATCCTGCAAACAAGTTTCATGCAGTCTAATCTAAGTAGTTAGCTACTTCAAAAGTTTAGTGGCTTAGATACTATATCTGCATGCACTGTGGGTCAATGAATGAGTATGTTAAAATATTAATTAAATGATTAAATCAACTATTTCTATTGGCTGAAGCTTTTAGAATAAAAAATTTATTATTTAATAATGTGGAGATAGTTCAAAGAACATATGTAAATTGGTATAGGCCTGTTAAACTTGTACAAGTATGCATCAATATGCAATTGTGTCTCTCTTTGATGATAAATTAGATAATTTACTTTTCTTTTTCTGTTTTTGAAAGGCCAGTAGAGGTAGCATTTATTCTACATTGTTAATATACCCATGCAATACACAGACTAATTATAAAGTGAAGAATGTCAGACACCAAGCCAAGCCAACAAGATGTTTAGATGCTAAAGGGAAAACAGTATGTATTGATAGTGTTTTCTCAATCAAATGGTGCCACGTGACCGAAACTATTACACCCACTTATAACCTTATAATTCTTCACTGACTTAAGCATCAAAGTATTCTTTGTCCGCACTTTTAATTAGTCACTCTTACTTGTTTCCTATCTTTGCAGGTCTCATTGATTGAATTACCGGCTTGCAATGAACTATACTAAAAATGAATATGAATTTGCATCGACTTAATTGTTGGTTTTGATAAGAGGGAAAGATAAATATAAATTTGTCACTTAGAATTTCTTGTAATAGAATTTCAGATGTTGTATTTTACTTCTTTTTAGAACTTTTGGTCATGGAGATTCAATAAGAGTCATTTTTTTTTTCTTTTTGATTAATTTTTTTTAATTAAAATATAAAAAACACACAAGAAAAAACCTTAATTAGTAAGTGACATGGTAAAAAAAGTGTATACGTATTTATACCCAAGGGCATATCCAGGGGGTCGAGTGGGGGCATATGCCCTCACTCAAGTCCCCAAAATCGCCCCAAGGGCAGATTTAGGGGGGGTCGAGTGGGGGCATATGCGTAAATGGGAGCCAGTGTGCTGCAAGCTTGCAACAAATGTTAAAAAAAAAAAAAAAAAAAGGAGTAATTATCTTTCCTCCCCATGAACTACCACAATTATCATTTTTCCATGAACTACCAACTTTACATTACACCCCTCATGAACTATCATTTCATTATCAAAATTAATCGTATTTATTTACTTATATTATTCACAAGTACTATTTACCGACTTAACGACTTTGATTGACGGAAATGAGGTTTTGGTAACGAAATGGTAGTTCATAGGAGATATAATGTAAAGTTTGTAGTTCATGGGAAAAGGATAATTTCCCAAAAAAAAAAAAAAAAGCAAATGGGGGTAAGCTACCACAAATGTTAAAAAAACAATAAAAAAAAGTTAAAGAATGTGGCTGTTGGTTAAAAAAAAAAAAGGAAGATCAATGAATATTATTAAATATTGTTATTGTTAAAAAATGAATATTGAGAGAACAATTTCAACAATGAATATTATAAAAATCGTTTACGTAACCAAATGGGAGATCAATGGATAAATGATTATTTAATTACATACATTAAAAAAGACAATAAAGACTATCAGTAATGACTAAATCATGTAGTAATTCCAAGGTATGAAGATTCGAAATCAATTGATTGAATTAATAATGTTGTATGACAAAACAAATTGTAAGTTTTATTTATTTGTTTTAAAACATAATTAAAAATTTTGTTGAATTATTCACTTGTTCGGTTTGTTATATTTTTGTTCAACTTTATTTTTATATTTATTCAAAAATTACAGCAAAACAAAAAAGGAGACCAAAAATTCGTTTTTTATATTTAATTAATTTTATTATTTTATAAGAAGAGAGAGCAAATTAATCAGAAAATGAAAAGGAAAAAAATAAAATGAAAAAAAACAAAAAAGAAAACTAACGGCTAAGTGCCAAACTCATAGTGGGTCACCTCCTGACCCACAACTAAGCTATTCAGTTGAAAGCGATTGAATATTTTACATCACGTGTTGGTCAAGAAATTAATAGGCAGCCTCTTTTGACTTAACATAACTTACTAATGAAAGGGGACATTTATTTTCCTCAAATGATAGATTTATAATATAGATATATATATAATATTAAAAGATTACAATCTCCTCCTTACAAATTTAATCTAATTGAAGGAGGCATAATATAATTTTCTTTTATGCGATTCAAAATGACCAAAAAAAAAAAAAAAAAAGAAGAAAAAGAAGAAGAGACAGAGCAAATTAATCAGAAAAATGAAAAGGGAAAAAAAATAAAAATGAAAAGAAAACAAAAGGCAAAGAAAACTAACGGCTAAGTGCCAAACTCACAACCTCATAGTGGGTCACCTCCTGACCCACAACTAGGCTATTACCTAGAAAGCGATTGAATATTTTACATCACGTGTTGGTCAAGTGATTGCTCTTATCTTTTGACTTAACATAATTTACTAATGAAATGGGACATTGCAACCCCAATGATAGATTAGAGTTGGAGATATTATAAAATATTAAAAGATTGAGAAGAGATTACAAATTTAATAGTAGATTGAGGAGATAAATATAATTTTCTCTGAAATTGCATGCATTAGCTTAATTAGAAACTTATTCAAGCTTGTGGATCAAAGTCAAATTTTTCTACTATATAAAATATTAGATTTTACTAAACGATTAGCAGGAAATTTGAGATCATACATTTACAAGTCATTCTACTTCAGCTTTGGTTCGCACCCACAAATACTTAAAACATATGCTATTCGTTTAATCAAAAGAAGTAATGGCATGCCATCAACTAGATTTCATTTTCAGGGATGAAGTGAAGGTGCAACAAGAGATTATACAAGTTGTCGCATAATGAAAGAATGATTTTCATTACCACATTAGAGAGTGTGCACTTGAGATTGCATGTAGCATTTCTCATTTATAATTGATGCTATGAAAAAATGATGATCGATGGTAAGAATGATATTTTACCGGCTCCAATTGGGTAAGAAAACTATCGACTTGGAAGAAATATCAGTAATACCTAATTGATCCTTCACCCTTTAGGGATGCATGAGTGGATGATCCTTCACCCTTTAATTTATTTAATTTTTAATATTTAATAAATAAGTTAATATTACTTTAATATATATGGCATGTCAAAAAATGCTGACATGGCTTAACAAAAAACACATAGAAAGACCCATTTTAAATCCGTGACAAAGTAAACAATTAAATACAATTCTTAAGAGCTAAAATAGTGACCGTAAAAGATGCGTTTACTCAATCAATTATAATACATTTGCCCTAATAAAAAAGGCATAATTATAAAACCATGCGCTGATGTCATACTTCACAAATGACTTCTGTGATCCGTTTGTTGTCTCATTTATTTTTATTTTTTAAAGATATTTGTTGTCTTATTTTCACTTTCAAGTTCACAGCTCTTCCCAATTCAAAACTGTACTGTAGTATAACAATGTCATTCATATATAAGACATGGAAAAGTGTTACCTTTAAAATCAATTAACTTGACTTTATAATCTAGCGATAAATGCATTGTGTACATGTGATTTGAAGTATTGCCAAATAGCTCATTTGATTTTGAAACGATTAATTTGTTTTTTTGCTTATCTCAAGAAGTTATTAATCATTTTTTTTGAACTTGAAGAGTTATTTGTCAAAATCACAAACCACTTGCCTATAATCTAAGATATAAGTTTACTTCATATATATATATATATATATATATATATATATATATTTTGTCACTATACTCTTGACTTCCTAAGTGATTCATAAATATGTTAATTTTCATGAAACCAAGCTCAACACAATGCACGTAGGACGACCCAATAACTATTTAGTTTTGACGTGGTAGTGAAAATCACCATATTATTTATATAAAGAAGGTATGAATCATTGCCACCCTCTGAAATTTGAATGCACAAACTTGGATTTTTATTGCAATAGAAGACGTCCAGTCCCACTCCTTGTATGAAGTATGCATAAGAAATTTGAAGCAGAATGTATGTTCCATGTACTGACAACGTTTAAAGCCATCACTTGTATGATGTTGGGATGCAAACTTTGATCAAGCCAACAGCCAACATTTCCATGGCAAATGTTCCGACTTTTATACAACAATTATGTCACTTTCCGATATTTACAAATGGCCTTAAAACCTTGTCAGACAGACTCAACCTTTTACATGGAAACACGAGAGCTACATGTATAATACTGATCCTTCTACACTGAGTGAGTGAAAAATGGTTCAAGAAGACCATAATACCTCATGGGTTTGCAGCAAAATGATTAAATATGGTCTCCAGAGTAGACTGACTGATACTGTATTCTGCAATGCCCAGCTGAATTCTGAGATATTAAAGGAAACACTGTTCAGCTTGATTGACAAGAAAGGAACATGAAAAACAAGAAATGTATGAACATATCTAACCTATTTTGTTCCAGGTGTCCAAAAACATCTGCAAGTGAGAGGCCTTCTCCAAATGGCAACTGCAACAAAATTCAAGATCAACCACTATAGGAATTGTAGAAGCTCATAATAGATATATGCTGGCAAATACTTGAAAACACACACCCACACATCTCCATACAGTTGCCCATGTTAGGCCACAACTAGTAATCAAATCCCAAATGCATAGGAGGATTATTTGAATTGCAATATGTATCCCAAAGTCATTACTGATTTTACCTGATACTTAACACTCAACCCATTGCATCCTTTGAATGTGACACCAGGAAATGAAGAGAGTACAAATGAATCGATCACAGAGAACTTTTCTTTGGCTAACCACCACTCGGAAAATATTGGTAATGGTATGCCACCTAAGCCAACTCAAATAATAAGCAAAACGGTAGCAAGATAAGAAATAGGAGTAGCAAAATGATTAATAATATTGACCATCGATTTGAAGAACCAAACATACATGAAATAATATCCAGAACATATTGATTTTTTTCCATTTTTTTACAATTGGTGGCATGCACATGCACGTAATGGGTCTTGAACGCAGACCTCACCTTCCGCCCCAATCTTATGGATAGACAAGGTACTATTTGAGCTAGAATTTATTGGCATCCATAACATATTGCTATTTTGGAGGGAAAAAATAGGAAAAAAAGAAAAAAGAAAAGTATGTTGCACTAGTTCACTTACAGCGACCAAAAATTGATAATAACACCCCATGCTAGAATAGTTTTTCATATACAACTTTCGCGTTGAACATAAGTGGCAAATTACCACTTATCCAAAAGCTTAAACTAATAAAAAGTAAAAATTTAAGAATTTAACCACTACTTTAACATATGTTTGAGACCCAAATTCCCCTGTATAAGTAGGAATCTAGGGATACATGGAATTTTTTTTTTTTGATATTTATTATGTTGAAGGTATAGAGTATAGATTGGGTTTTGAACTCATGATGCCTACTTTAATATTATACTAAATTATCCTTTTCCATTAACTTAAGTTTTGAAGACAAGTAGGCTTTCAACTCTACAGTTAGTTGAAGTAATGGTTTCGGTGTTGCAAATTCTGTAATAGGAGTTAGAAATGGTAATGAAGGTGAGGTTCAAATATTGATATATCCTATTAAGAATTATTGTGATACAAATAAGAAGTGGTGAATGGATGAGGAAGAAAATTATATATACTTTCTACACAGTTCAAACATGGCTACAGTGTAATTCTAAAAATGCTTGGAATGGTTGCATTAATTTCACCTAATCCAAAGGAAGGTTAGTGTAACTTACCCTAAAATAGGAAAGGAAAACAAAAGAAAAAGGAAGAACTTAAAAATGTTCAAGAAGCATAACTCACTTTCTATTCTCACCAGGAGTACTTACTTCTCAGTAATAGGGAGAAAAAAAATATAAGAATCAGTTTGCTAAAGTTAGCTTAGGAAGTAATTTGTTTCAGCATCTTGCTGTAAGAGATGGAAAAGCCACACAGATAAAACCTAAAGGTGTGCAAGTGAATCTAGTTAAACCGCATTCATTACGAACAACAATCTTCTAAAACATAAGACAAGCAAGCTGCAAATGCATCACATGGCGTGAAATGTCCATTATACACCCACAATGAGATGTGTGAAAAAACCAATATGCCCTTAGATTAAAAAAATCTAAATAAAGAATAAAAAATTAATGCAGAAATATTATTGTCATTTTACGTCATGTGTCTCACATGTGATCCATTTTCCGTTTGCTTTAACAAAAAATCTAAAGAGGGTCCTAAGTGAAAGGGGCTCCTAGTTTGAGGGTCAATTGCAACTTTTTTTAAGTTTGGAAGTCATTGCAATTTACGGAAGACATTACAATTTACCAACAAAAGTGATGATAATCATAACAATAATAGTAATAATATTGTTAACTTTGTGAAGATGAAGCCCAAAAGCTTATAAAACATTCCATACATATTTCCAACAAAGCAAAAGGTATTAACAAGGAAAAAAAAGCAACAACAAAAATGAAGCACATAAATCAGCATATGCAAGAGTGCACATACCATCTCGAACCAACTGCTCAGATAGCTGTTCACCAAAATTCCCATCAGAAACAGGTGTTGATAATACAAGTGCCTTTGTTCTTTCTTCATTGCCAAGATAGCGTCCAATTGCAATTATCATTTCCTTTGACAGACTAATCTCTGCTGTGGATGCATTCTCCGATGCTATGGAATCAATACCCCCAATGCAAACTTCAAGGTCATCAAGTAAACTTCTTGGGTGAGAAGGAATGTCAAAAAGCTTTTCTCGAATAATTTGGCAAAGGTTTTCCAAGTCCACAGTACTGACTTCAGCAGGTTTAACCTGAGGACAGGGAACAGAGAATTAGATTCCTTAAAATGCTCCAAAAGTTCACGAGTCAGTATACATACCTCTAGCTCAAGGTGATTTCCAAATCGTGTTTTCAGATGCTGAGGACTCCCAATACATCTTAGTCGGCCTCCAACCTACAAATCAAACACAAAAGAGGCAAAGTAATGATTATGTGACACACGTTCTTCAAGCTTGTAGGGAGCAAAGAAATAGTACCATTATCCCAATCCTAGTGCACAGAGCTTGAGCTTCATTCATGCTGTGTGTTGTAAGAATCACTGCTGTTTTTCCTTGTCGTGTAGATAAACGAGATATCACTTCCCACATGAATCGTTTGGCAAGAGGATCCATGCCTAGGATTATTAATTAGTAATAACAATGACAAAATTAGTTGATTGGAAATAGCACAGACAAAGAACAGAAGATGTTACATGGAGCTTGTAACATTTTCATAAAAGGATTGGGTAGGGAGATGTCTTCGCAATTGACTCATGAACAAACAAATAATAGGATAAGTCAACGGAGAATTAACTACAAGATAAACCGTAGAACTAGTAAAAGAGAAGTTTTGTGGTAGAGGAGTTTGCAGGTCAATAATAGAAAGCTTCCAACTTATGAAGTTGGCACAACTCATATAACCTTATTACATGAATTTCATGATTTACAGACACAATTCCAGAGAATAATTTGACGTGTCAAAGCTTTTGTGCTGTTAAACCATTAGATACACTAATTATAATTTGACAAAAAACCAAGGCTTTGGACTAGTGCCATAGGTTCAAGGATGCAATAGATCTTCTATTGCTCTTCAAACGCATTTATAAATTATAGGTAAAGAAAACATGATTCAGTTTAACTGATCCCTTTAGTGTAAGCAGTTGTGAAGGTTTGCTACTGAGAGGGAGGCTTTGTGAAGAAAGGTTTGCAAACATTCAATATGATAATATGTGAGGAGGTTGGTGCTTTAAGGAGATTGGAGCCGTATGGTGTGGGAGTGTGGAAATGTATAAGGAGGGGGTGGGACGATTTTGCTAATCATGTGAGATATGAAGTAGGAGATGGTTCTAAAGTGCTGTTTGTGCATGATGTTTGGGGAGCATCCTTTGAAGATCTTATTTGCTGAATTGTTCACTATTGCTTGTGGTAAGGATGTGTGGGTGGCAGATAATATGCAGCTCCAGAATGGAAACATTCAATGAAATATTATACTTACTAGACCTGTGCATGATTAGGAGGTGGAAGTGGTTTATGAGTTTTTTTGAGTTGTATTCTCAAAGAATAAGGCATGGAAGCAATGATACAATTTGTTGGATTCCATCCAAAAGGAACCTATTTGAAGTGAAGGCTTACTATCAGGTATTATCTAATCATGTAAGGCCCACTTTTCCTTGGAAGAGTATTTGGAAAGTTAAGGTGCCCTTGAGAGTGGCATTCTTTGTGTGAACGGCAGCTTTAGGAAAAATCTTAACTCTAAATAATTTACGAAAGATGAATATTATTGTGGTGTAGTGCTGTATGTGTAAACTAAAAATAAATCAACATGCTTGGGGGAAAACTGGGCACAATCTAAGAACTTCCTCTGTAACTGTTGATTTTGACTATGCAATTACAAACTTAGATACTTCTAATGAGGCAATTGGCTTCAAGAGGCTGCTCTCCCTAAAAGGTATAAAAAAAAATTGCTAAATATATTTAATAAAATCTTATAACTCAAACTAACGCAAGTTTACCATTTAGAAACAATATTGCTAACTATATTTGATAACTAAATATTGGGATAGAAAATATTTGTCAAACTTGTCTAACAAGGTGAAGAATAAAAAGAAGCAGTGTGTATACCTGTAGATGGCTCATCTAGAATGACTATTGGAGGATCTCCAACCATTGCAATTGCAACAGATAATTTGCGCTTGTTTCCACCACTAAGGGCAAATGAAGGCTTGTCCGCATGCTTCAACAAATCAAACTCCTCCAACTTTTCCATTACAACCTGTTCATATGGCTTGAGGCATTACGGATCCAACATGTGATTGTCACTATGTACTAAATCATACAATTAAAGTCAAATTTCTCCTACGCAGAATATTCAATATTTGATTGTGTAGGAGAACAATAAACTAGATCATCATTATTACTTCTTCTCTCTCCTTTTTTTTTTTAAAGAGAAACAAAAAAGGCTGAGCAGAACATACTGAACCAGATTCTCTAACTAATACATTTAACCCCAAATTGAGGAAAGGACCTAGAAGAAAGACGTCTCATTGATGCATGATCAAATTCTAGCATATCAAGTATGAACCAATTTCAAGTCGGTTTTGACTATAATCAGAAGAAAGAGATTCTGATTAAACCACCAGCTCAAGCAATAAAAATTTACTGTAAGGCTTGAACTAAATTACATACATCATCTATCTTGTATTCTGGAACTCCTTTTATTCTTGCATAAAGCTCAAGGTGCTCTCGGACAGTCAAAAATTCTAATAGAGCATCGAATTGTGGACAATACCCGATCTGAAAGTGAATTTAAAAAAAAAAAGTCAACTAGGTTCAATCAGTATATTATAGATAGTGTACAATTCTTCTTCTTCTTCTTCTTCTTCCTTTTTTTTTTTTTAAGGAAAGTTTAAAAATGAACGAAATAAGATTTACATGCCGACGAGCAGCCTTGGGATTGGAGCATATGTCTTTGCCAAAAATATAAGCAGTTCCACCAGTTGGCGATTCTTCTCCTGCATGGTAAATATTTGGACAAAAGCAGGCATCTCAGCAAATATTTCAAAATTCAGAAATATGATAACACAATGCAAAAGCATGCAGAGTTGCAGATACTTCAGTTATTAGCTGTTAAAAATTAGAACCCTCTATGGTGGTATAATCGTTGAATATCCACATCATTCTGGGAACCGCATAATACCCTCAGGAAAAGTAAAATAAATATATGAAATACTTAAAAAGGACGACATTCATTATATACTTATCCCCTCAATTCTCATAGAAATAGTCATTTCTTATGAAGTTAACCCTCCAAAAACTTAATCAAATTAGAAGTTATTTATGGCAAGGATAAGATATGCTTTAGGTAAAAATATAAAAAAGCCCCCCAAATTACCAACCGTTTACAATATAGCCCCTCAATGTTCAAAATGTAATAAAGTAGCCCTCCAAACTATCAAAATGTAACAAAAATGCTACTTATTTTTTTATATTCCTATAATACCCCTATTTTTAACAAATAAAATAATAAAATAATTGTAAAAAAAACTAAACAATTTTTTAAAAATACAAAAAAACCAATGGGCTAATAAACAAAAAAAAAAAAAAAAAATTGGAATAAATAAATATTGGCCCATTTTTTTTTTTTTTAAATTATTTTATTATTTTATTTGCTACAAGAATAGGGGTATTAAAGGAATATAAACAAATAAGTGGCATTTTTGATACATTTTAGTAGTTTGGGGGGCTACTTTATTACCTTTTGAACATTAGGGGACTATATTGCACACGGTTGGTAATTTGAGGGTTTTTTTATATTTTTTCCTATGCTTTGACATTCCACAGATACAGTATTCATGTATTGGCACATAATTTTTATATACCAGACAGCATTGAAAGTGTTGTGGTTTTCCCAGCACCATTTGTTCCTAAGAATCCAAAACATTCTCCTGCTTGAACTGAGAAAGTCAATGACCGTACTGCGACTTTTGTGCCGCAATGCATTCCTCCAGGATACACCTGAAATTGGTATAATACAATAATGGAATGGCATGGTATTGGTCTTACAAAGTAGACTTTAAAAACAAGTAATTTTATGCAAAGCAAGTGATACCTTCTGAAGATTACGCAAATAGATGATGGCATTATCAATTGAACCTGAAAGTACCCTGTTTCTTTCTGTTTTCACATCTATGTCTTCATCAAGATCAAGAGCAACAGCTTCTGAGGAAGGTTTCATGAGAGGTTCTAAATAACTAGGAGTGCCTGGCTGGAGACCTTTCTTACTCCACCACTCCTTGATTTTGACAGGATTCAATTTGTGAGAAGGCCAGAGTTCAAGCCCTAGTGTCAAGAGGAAGTAAATAATGCTCTGCCAGAGGAAAGAAAATCGAATTGAATCAGAGGAAGCCCATTTCAAACACATTTTTAAAGAGAATATAAGAAATAAAGTTGCCAGCGTGCTCCAAACTTTCCACCGATACATCTATGCATGGTTAGAGTGTATTGCTTTAAACTAGTGGAAGTCCATGCCAAATAAGCTAGAAGTAGTTTTGCCGCTTTATTACAAGAACCAACTAGATAAAGTAGACAGATCAGCAAAAATGAGTGTTTTTATCATTGATAAAAGAAAGCTAAATTAAAATGTAACTTTCAGAACTTCTGAATGAGCCATATCTACATGAAAATAGAAAATTACAATTGTAGTGAATCTCAAGATGGATGTCTATAATGTGAATCCATGGCATGAGAATATTGGGGAGATAGGAAGGTGGTATCCTCAGTCCTTCACCGATTAGCCATAAAAAGAAGACCAACAGACTCAAATTTAGTTCACGGTTCAAAACATATATGACTTTATTTTTCTTCTTTCTAGTCATTCAACATAACATAATGATGCATAAATTTTATAAGTATCTCTACGCCTACATTTTTTTTTTAATTGTGTAATACTCAATTTTTTCATGAGCAACACACATGATCAAAGGCTAGTCAACATATAAAATTGAAAACAAGCATATAGTTTCATGCAGGATTGGAATAAGAAATGAACCTCAAGACCGAGATAACAAATCGAGGCGCCAGTAACATTCCAATTAAAAACCCCATCACTTGATCTACCTTTCATCCCTTGTCGTAGAAGAGCCAACGAAGCAAGCCCATCAGCAAAGCAAAACGCTGGAGATAATCTGAAGAAATTCTGGTAGGATATATAACAAATGTAAGGAAAGATGAGACGGTTATTATCAGCTTGAATTCTGACTACATATAGAGGAAAAAAAAATATTTAGTTACACGAAAATATAACTGAGCAGCCTTTTATCAAGTGATATGTAATTATAGACTCAATTGCTCTTGCTATTATTGTATAGCTTATACATCAATAAAACAATAGCAAAACTGGTTTAAAATTGCACGTAACTCTGAAAGCAATCATATGCTTTTCTGATGGAGTGAAGCATTGCAGGTGGTAATAATTTCCCAAGAGAATTGACAGCATTGAAGTCAATTTAAAAGGACATTAAACAAAATCTCTATCCTCATCAAGTTCATTCTCCAAAAATACATCCAGCAAAGTAGGCAGTACGTAGCTTTCGAACAGATTTTCCTATCAAGCATTTTCTACCCCTCATTACAAAGAACACAGTTTGGTAAACAGGTTTCTCATTAGTTGTTTTAAAGTAAAATCTTGTCAAATACAAACTATATAATAACAATCAAAGTGATAAATGATTAGGTCAAGAGATAGGTTTGAGGACTTGATTTATGGAAGGGCTCAAGATGAAAGTTTTCAGACCACTTTGTAAAATTGAAGTTTCAATTTCTCAAAGGTGCTGGTGATTAATAGGTTGTTTTGAGGTTTAAGGTCATCAATGAATGACATGTACGACCTCAATTAACAAATATCTGTAAATGAAAGCTGTAGTTCAATGTTAAAAAAAGGAATTTGCTACTGCAGTTGTTGGGGTACAAAATGGGACTGGGGGCTTTATGTTATAGAAGGACTCAAGATAGACATTTCTCCAACCATTTATGTAACTTTAAGTTTACATCTCTTAAATGTGTACATTCATCACGGATAGGTTTGAAGTTAAAGCCATCATAATGAATGTCTTCCCACACCCTAAGTAGACAATCTAGAACAGGAACAGTATACAACCTTAAGAAAAGAATTTGCACTTGCTGTTGCCGGTATAAGCCCCATAATGAATGAGATAACCATAAGAATGAGTCCAGTGAAAAAGTGGACCAGGAGAACCACATTCTGCAAGATGACTGAAAACATAAGTACTTCCTGGAAGTATGGGCACAATGCACCTTAGAGTATATTGCAAAATGAAAATGCCCACCTGTGCCATGGTGTGGTCAGAAAAGAAAAATGTAAGGCAATATGTTAATGATGCAATTGATAATCCATATTCCAAGAACATAAGGACTGTTGGCAAGACACAACCCCTTCCAATAAACTGATCCAGACCTACAGAAATTTAATACATAACACAAAAGAAACAATATGAGCATTAATCATGACAATAATGTAAAACACAGTGATGATATAAAAAAACAGTAATTGTTACCGATCAACAAAAAAACCAGTAATTGTTAATCTATACTATAATGCTTTCAAAATGGGAGAGGGAATGGAAAGGAAATTGAGGACAGTGGGGGGGTGGTGGAATGAAGGAAAGCTACCTTTCCTTTGTTGTTTGGTTTCTAGGATACACCAGGAAATCTAGTGGACCCAAGGGTAATAGGACACAAACTCTTAACGGTTCTTCCTCAACACCCAAATCTGCAAGAAGAAATATGGTGGGCTAGAGGGGAGGAGAATCCATCCTTTTTGTCTATCAAATTTTCTCAACACAGACATGCACAAACAAACAGAATACCGAGAGATGCCATCATCCCTTTTTCTTTTCTTTTCTCTCACCCCCTTCGCTTTTCTGATTTTTACTCTCCAACAAAAATAATCTCAAGAGTCAGCTAGGAAGGGAAACTGGGCAAGAAATTCAGGAGTATTCTTTCCCTCTCTTGACATTGGTGAAATTATTATCATTGAAAAGGATGAATTGCAAGAACTGTGTAAAACATCAGTTCAAGGTTTATGTCACTGCAACAATGGTCTGGCTCCATTGTGGAAGCCACAACTAAGCTTATGGGCCCTTTTTTCCAATAATTCTCCATCTATTATGTGGTAAGTTATTATTTTGGCTATTTATGTCTTTTAGATTCTTTTCATTAGGGTTCTAATGTAGGGCCAGGGTTTATTAAATCCTTGGCTGCAGTTTACTTTTCTTTAGATATTCTTTGCAACATTATAAAAGGGTTGTAATACTAACATTTGAAAGTATGGCAGATTATTGAGAACATGTCCCCATTCAAGCACTCCAACATCCATGAGAAAAATAGTGGATTTCACGAATACAAAGTTGAAAGACATATCTTCATTGTTGGTGATCTCCTTATTTCCATACACAATATTCCCGACCTTTTCTTAATGGAAAAAATTATAAATACACTATAACATAACTCAAGAGATGGTAAAAGGAATGATTTTTAAAACATGGGGTCAAACATCTAACATATCCCTAGAGCATTGAAATCATTTAATCTCATCAAACTTTCAACAATGCCAGTAGCTGAATATTTGAAAAAATAAAAATAAAAAGAAAAGAAAAGGAAAATCTACCTTTGATTTTTTTTTTTTTCTTCACAAGTATCAATACATAAACATTCACTTATAATAGTGATCAAAGTTAAGCCCAAATAAAGTCTGAATTCATTGTAAGATAAAATCACAAGTGAAAGTTTATGGACATACCAAAGATGTAAAAAAGAACTATCGCAAAAGATGAAGGAAATAAGAAGCTGACGAAGTCCCATATATATGTAGACGACCAATATGAAAGTACAGAAACCTGTGCAAGGATATATTCATATAAAATAAATTCCATAATAGTACTGATGAAACAAATACAAGAAGCCAATTTTTCATTTGCCCAAAAATAAAACTTACCCCACTTATTAGTTGTTGGTGCTTAGCTTTAACTTCACGTTCCTGGTTAAGATCGTAGAAATTATTTTGCCAAGAAACAAGAAAGTAGAGAATATTTGCAGTGCAAAAGCTATACAAAAAAGTTACACATATTCTTAAGCAAGAGGTCACAAATGAACTTCGTTAGGCAAGATTTCCATAACAGACAATATATATTTAAAGACAAATAGATAATAGAGGATCAATGTTGCATGTGCAAGTGTAGTGGCAGGATAGTTAACCATTTGTCAGTATAATTTTCCTTATCAAGAGATCTTATTAGTTGATTGACCTCCGTTAGAGAGCGCATTCTTTGTGTATACTTGTCAACTATATTGTTTTTCCAATATATATATATATATATATATATTTAACAATGTGAGGGAGGAAATGTTTTTTTTGCCTTATTTTTTTCTTTCTATAAAACTGTAGAATTAACATGGTATCGTAGCAATATGATACGATTAATATTTTTTTAATCCCTTTCTTCTTCAAGGAATTCTTCACCTTTCTTTTTTTCCATTTCTTTCTTTCCTGCCCTCTTTCCTTCTTGGTTTGGCTCTTCTTTCTGCTCATTCTAGTTTTTCTTATGATTCTCAGAAGACCTTGAGGCCAATATTTTGTCTGCTAAAAGAGAACCCTTGCATCCTTATGCTACCAATTCCTTACCTCTTAGAGTTTCTTTAAACCACACAAATTCACAAAAACCTTTAAGCCATAGGAGTTCCATAGAGAAGGCTAAATAGAAGATTAACCAGATGTCTAGAGCTATTACGGTAAAAGATAAATGGGTCATTTGTTGGGTAGAAGTTAGGTTTTTTTTTTACAATAAGAAATTGACAATTTATTAGACACCCCAGCCCACCTCTCCCAATGTACATAGGCAGTATACACAAACTAAAATGAGCAAAAGAAAAATCCAAACAAAACAAGAAGAAAAACCACAAAATCCGGGAAGCCCTCAAACCCAAACCCTCAAAACATCAAAAGCCCTCAAACCCGAACCCGCACAAAGCATACATTGATTTTAATTTTAATCTTCTATAGCGGATCAATTTCTAGAGTTTGCTGCCTGAAGTAGTTTTACTTTTGAAGAGTTCTTCAAAAGGTTCACTTTGTCACCAAAATTGTTGTGTTTACTCTTTTTATTATTTTATTTAGTTTTGGTGACATTGTGTGTGGTTACAATATTTTTGTTGGTTGGGATTATTGGAAAACATGTATTCACCCCCCTCTGGATGTTGTTTGGGGTCGTTGGGTTAATTTCACACTTCAGGCGACACTTTTATTCTTCTTCTTTTTTCAGATAAGTAGACTTTAAATGAAAGCAAACGATGGGATGAAAAATGCCATAAACAGTTGTTAAAGTAGATATTTGAGATGTAGCTTTCTAGAAAATACCTTTACAATGGGAACTGCAAATGAGGCAGGAATGAAAGAGAAGGCAATGCTAACAATAACTGCTGCAGAAAATGCATCAAGATCCTACAAATTTAAAATGAAAATAGATGAATCTTAATGAAAAATGAAGGTTGTAGCTGGCAGACACTATAAAGTCTATGATTGGAGAATGTTTAATGACACGTGATATGTAATTCAAAATACAATTTGCATTCTAACACTCTTTCAAGAAGGATGCCTGGTTGACCCTTTCTTCCTAGAGGTAAACTAAAAGATATCTAGACTGTTTAACTTGGTGCACTACAATTTTATAATTTTTCCCACATTCCACATTCCATAGCATCCCTAGATAATCCATCAAATACAAATCACAAAATGACAGGAATGCATTAATCAAAATCCCAAAAGAGTCTAGTATGCTACAAGATAATGACATAATGGAAAATAAAACATTATAAATGATTCAATTCCTAATCCACTTAATGAAAAGTGTCAAGCTTTTTCATGGTAAGAAGGAGCTAAATCATCTTGCCAAGCATGTTGATTTGATATTTCTTCTTGATATTTTCTTTTGAAGGTTTAATGGATCATTCTTTACATATGTGGCAAAAGGTAACTTTGTAGCAACAGCTATCATATAATCATACTTTATGGATAAATCATATTAAAATGAAAGGGGTAGTGTACATGGCGTTGCAAGCGCTGGCTTTCCGTCATTGGCAAAGGATGATTACGCGTTTGAATTGTCATATTTTTGTTATGACTAGCGAGCCTAAGAATCGCAGCATTCATTAAATTGATAAAAGTTGGAGCAGCATGCTGACAAGAGCTGTTGTGTAGTACAGTGTACCCTAGACTTCCATCTTCATTCTGGTCATCCATCACAATCGCCCCATACCTGCATGTAACCATGATTACATTCTTATATACACTTACAATACTCAAGTTTATTTCCAGTAATCCATGTTGGATAAATATCTGTTTTATTTTTATTTTGGCAAATTGCCGATCAACTCTTACAAGTCTCAAGACAATTGACTATCATTAGTCCGATTGTACTTTCAGGGTTGAATGACTGTAATATTAATAGTATAAAAATACTGGGATGTGCTACTCTCCAAGAAAGGATGTTGTTAATCAATTATTCAGTTATCAATATAAATCCCAAGAATTTCTTCTTTTCACATTGTGGATTCAAGGGTTCCTAGTATATTCTAGGGCTAGTAGTGGATTCTAAGAATTAACTGGTTATAAAAAATGGCTATAGTCCTTTTCATCACTTTTGTCCATCATCAGAAGTGTGCATTTCTGTTCTATTATTACAAAAATTATTTACATGACTGTGATTTTAATTTCCATTAGTCATGCTAACATCATCATAACAAATGACAGAAAGTCAAAAAGAATGAAGTAAATCAGATATTCGGGTTAACACACCTTGACTGGTAGGATTCGTTAAAGCTAGACATCAAAAATTCACTCATAGAAAGTAAAACTGGACCCAAAGTTGGCCCTGCCACCTCGATTGCATCAGCTAATGTCTTTTCTGAATCTGGGAATTTATATGTACTTGGTTTAAAGCTTTGAATCCACCCGCCTTCAACATACAGTGCAATCTGCAGCATAGATAGCTTTTTAGAGGAATAAATCACTACATTTTCATGCCATCAACAAGTAGATAAATCTACTACTTTGAAGACTATAACACAAGACATCACAAAGAAAAACTAGGAGCACCAACATGAATTAACGTGACTAACAAACCTCCTTTGCAATAGGCCAGGATAGATCAAAAGGAATTGGACCACCACCACCATCACCACGTAATAGAGGATTAAATTGTGAAGTTGTAAAGGTCAGAGGCCGCTGATCAGGATGTGGTTTGAGCTTGAGCAAAAAAAGTCCAAAAAGCAAGAAGACCGCAGGAATTAGAAGCTGGAAAACAATTGTTTTCCGGTCTCTCCGAGCAGATGTCATCCTTTTTATGAATAATGCTCTAGAATGTTGCCAAAATGTTGACCTTGAAATGAAACAACAGCAACAGCACTGCATACTTAAGAAGTTTATGAAACTCAAAACTGTAGCAAAAATTAAACCACAAGCTCTCCCCACTATGGTTGATATGACCCCAAGAATGCATTTGTAATTTCCATGAAGTTTTGAATACAAATACTTTTTGGGAGCATGATCATGAGAAGCAAGAGAAATTGCAGCATCAGGTAAAAGAAAGCCTTCATTACGCTCAATGCATTCCACTTCATCATAGTCACATCCTGCAACTCTCAGAAATACCTCCTCCAGAGTTGTTACAGATATACCATAACTTTCAATGCCCAGATAGTCTTTGTCCTCACACCCACTTGTTTCAGAGTTACCAACTGATCTACTCATGCAATTTTCAATTTCCCTAAACATACTTTCAAAAGATGATGAAGATGCTAAAGGAAGCTTGAAGGAAATCTCTGTTCCAACCTGCAAGTGAAAGGGAAGATCAGCAGTAGGAACATCAGGTCTATTACTTGAGTTATAAAGTGAGAGCAGTACCTCACTCACACATGTTGCCGATGGAATATGACGGTGTACAATATCAGAAGCTACCGAGGCAGTAGGTGCAGACTGAAAAAGGAGAACATAAAGCCAGCAGATAGCATGTCAGTGCTAAAAAATATAAGGAAACAGCCATCCAATGAATGAAGAAGAAAATAAATGAAATTTGGAACACACCTTCACTAGTGTTAGTGTATAACCAACCCCATACTGATGCTTCAAGAAAAGGGAACTGTTGAAATAATGAGCATTCAGAACAAGGAATTTTAGAGATCTTTAACAATTTTCATAAACCCAAAGACAATGTGTTGAATTTTTTCCACATATTATTCGATTAGTTACAACATTTACATTCCAATAATGGAGGCCAACTTGAAGGGCTCAAGTTTGACAAAGAGCTTTGATCATCCTCAGAAGGACTTTCTGAATGACTGTACTGAGGAATAGTAAGAAGGGGAAGAGCAGAAAGAGGAAGATATTCAATTAAACTGGAGCCTCCTATTTTCTTTTCTTTTCTTTTTGCCTTTTCATTTCCTTCAAGAATGATTACATATGAAAATAGTTGCAACAAAGTAAATGAGGAAAGAAAGAAAGAGATAATTTTCATTATACTATAATATAACCTATAAGTAAAATAAAATTGATCAACCCACTTCTTAAGAATAAGAATTTGTCAGTTCTCCGTGTTTATCAATTCAACACAGACATATAATTGTAAAAAGAATATAAGATTCTTTTTTTTTGATAAATAAGTAATTCATTGAAAATAGGAAAGAGGGGTGCAACCCTAGTACACAGGATGTACACAAAAAAAAGGCCCCATTAAAGGCAAAAAGAACATAAAGCCAAAGAAGAATATAAGATCCTGTAAGAAGGCAAAAAAACAAATGACTACTTTCTATCTTAGAATGTTGGTCAATTCACCTTCCACAGCCTACAGCAAGGTCATTGAGCTAACTAGATTTCCTCCACTGGTTGTGATGAGGTCTACTTTCCTTCTAAGATGAATTTCAAATTGCCACACTTGTTTATGATGAATCTTGCAAGTGATGACAGACAATAAAAGCATGTTATGCTTGTTGGCTTATTTCCTACTGGCCTAATGAATAGGGATCAATTGATAGGAGTCTTACATACTGATGAAATAGCATATGAACTAAAAGTTAAAAGAGTAATTGTGATGCTGATTGTCCTGTATAACTCATGAATTTTACATAGCAATAAGAATGCATACATAATTCAGTAATGCCTAGGGGAAAAATAATGAGGCTTTCTATTTGGTTCCGTCTAAGAAACTTGGGCTTCAATGGAAAAATGAAGTATGCCATCTTCTTATCTTGCCCCCTACTATGTCAAGGAAGAAGAAGAAGAAAAAGAAAATGATGATCAGAAATTTATTTATGAGAGGATATACCTTCCACAGCATCTCAATGAACCATTAGCCATAATAGCTATTCGATCTCCTAGTTCATCAGCTTCATCCATCGAGTGTGTTGTCAGTAATATTATCCTGCCCTTTTTTATTTTTTTTATTAACTGCC
This sequence comes from Carpinus viminea, assembly GCA_013348765.1. Lineage (NCBI taxonomy): Eukaryota > Viridiplantae > Streptophyta > Magnoliopsida > Fagales > Betulaceae > Carpinus > Carpinus viminea. The sequence continues at coordinate 33,341,388 of CP054674.1, read as the reverse complement.
ATGTCAAGCGCATTGAGTATGGATCCATTCCACTAGTAGGTTCATCAAGAATAATAACCTGTAACGACAAAAAGAAGGAACCATCTCAGTAAACGCTTAAGTAACAAAAATGTACAACCAAATTGTTTCACCACCTTGCTATCTCCTATTAGTGCAATTCCAAGAGACAATTTCCTCTTCATGCCACCAGAAAGAGCCTTAACAGTTGTGCTGGTTTTATCAGCCAAACCCACCTGTCCATAATAACAGCAGAAAAAGAATCATCCTACCTTAATCTCAAAGCATAGAAATCACAAAAAAAAAAACAAAAACAAAAACAAAACAAAACAAAAAGGGAGGACGAACTCAAATGTTTTACAGTAGTCAAATATCATACACATCGGATAAGGGGATTAAATAACATAAAGCAAGCCAGCAGAATAAACAGCAAAAATAGATATACTAAGATCTACAATTTCAATCAACTCCATATGATGACCATGTATGTCATAGAAAGTCCATACTACACATTATGATGTCTATAGAATCTAGAACAATCAGTATATACTGTTGCCAGGTACTCTACTTTCCATTAAGATGTTGACCATTCAAACAAGTTGGAAATTTGGTTTTCTTGGGATAATTGAATCATCTTACAAAAAGGGAATGGTGTGTTAGAGACAACGGAGAAGAGGTTGGCGGGGTGGAAAATGGGTCTATTATCCAAGGGGGGAAGATTAACGTTGATTAAAAGCACTTTATCAAACATTCCTACATATTTATTATCCCTTTTCCATATTCCTTCAAGTGTGGCCAATAGATTAGAAAGGTTGCAAAGGAATTTTTTATGGGGCGGCATCAATGAGGAGAAGAAGTTTCACTTAGTTAAATGGTCATTAGTTTGTTCTCCTATGCAGAATGGTGGGTTGGGGATTCGAAATCTGCGCAGGTTTAATCAAGCCTTATTGGGGAAATGGTTATGGCGCTTTGCTACGGAGAGGGATGCTCTATGGAGGAAGGTAGTTGAGGTAAAATATGGAAGCATGGCTGGGGGGTGGTGTACTAATCAGGTTATGAGGTCTTATGGTGTAGGGGTTTGGAAGCATATTAGGAGAGGATGGGAGTATTTTTCGAAGTACATAAAATTTGAGGTGGGTGATGGCTCTCAAATTAGTTTTTGGCATGATACATGGTGTGGTGATCAACCATTGAAGGAGTCTTACCCTGAGTTGTATCGTATTGCAATAAACAAAGAGGCTTGGGTGAGTGATAATATGCAGATTTTGAATGAGTCAATTCATTGGAATGTTCATTTTTTTCGAGAAGCTCAAGATTGGGAGGTGGAGTTGGTGTTGGCATTTTACGGTAAATGGGGGGAGGGGGGGATCGGATTTGTTGGATTCCTTCCAAGAGGAAGTTTTTTGAGGTTCACTCCTTCTTCGGTGTGCTTTCCCTTGATTCGGATAGGTACGAGGTGGGGTGTTCTCCTTTCCCATGGAAGGGCATTTGGAAGGTTAAAGTCCCGCTTCGAGTAAGTTTTTTTGTGTGGACAGCTTCTCTTGGCAAGATTCTCACTTTGGATAATCTTCGCAAAAGAGGTTTGTTTGTGATGGATTGGTGTTTTATGTGCAAGAGGAGTGGTGAGTCCATCAATCATCTTCTTCTTCATTGTGAGGTGGCTGGTACTCTTTGGAGTGTGCTCTTTACTCTTTTTGGTGTGAAGTGGGCAATGAATGGTAGGGTTATAGATCTCATGGCATGTTGGAAAGGTCAAAAAGGCAACAAAATGGTGATGGAGGTGTGGCGAATGGCACCCTTGTGCCTTATGTGGACTATTTGGAGGGAGAGGAATGCTCGATGTTTTGAAGATACGGAATTGACAAGGGCGGAGCTAAGCAATAGATTTCTTAAATTGTTATTTCTATGGGCGGGTGCTTTAAACATCCCCAAGTATCTAAATTTCATTTAGTTAAGTGGTCTTCTTTTTTTATGAAGGATGGTGGTTTGATTAGAAATTTAAGGTTGTTCAACCAAGCTTTATTGGGGAAGTGGTTATGATGTTATCAAAAACATAGAGGGAAGCTTATTGGAGGAATAAACAGAGATAAAGTATGGTAGTATGGAGGAGATTTGTACCAAACAGGTTGAGAGGCCATTTGGTGTAGGAGTTGGAAGCATATCTAAGAGGGTGGGAGGTGTTTTCCAAATTCATTCGATTTGAAGTTGGTGATGGCACCCAAATCAGATTTTGGCAAGATGTTTGGTGTGGTGATCAACCTTGAAGGAGTCTTTTCCTGTATTGTTTCGCATTGCAAGGAACAAAGAAGCTTGGGTGAGTGATCATATGCAGATTATAAATGAGGAAATTCATTGAATGTTCAGTTTTTTCTTAGAAGTGCGGATTGGGAGGTGGAGGTGGTGATAGCTTTTCACTAAATTGTAAGAGACCCACCCAATGGGAAGGGTGGATCAGATTTGTTGGATTCCTTCCAAGAGGAAGTGTTTTGAGGTGCGCTTTTTTCGTGTGTTTGCCTGCTTTCATAGGTACAGGTGGGGTGTTCTTCTTTCCATGGAAGGGCATTTGGAAGGTTAAAGTCCCGCACCAAGTTAGTTTCTTTGTATGGATTTAAGCTTTCTTGGTAAGATTCTCACTTTGGATAATCTTTTGCAAGAGAGGTTTGATTGTAATGGATTGGTGTTGTATGTGCAAGAGGAGTGGTGAATCCGTCAATCATCTTCTCCTTCATTGTGAGGTGGCTTGCAGTCTTTGGAGGGTGATTTTTACTCTTTTGATGTGAAGTGGGTAATGAATGGTAGGGTTCTTGATCTTATGGCATGTTGGAAAGGTCAAAGAGGCAATAAAATGGTGATGAAGGTTTGAGAATGGCCTTTGTGCCTTATGTGGACTATTTGGAAAGAGAGGAATTCTCGTTGTTTTGAAGATAAACCGAAAGCTTCCTTCAAAGTCTGATCTCCGCAACATACATAATGCCAAAACCTAATCTTAGACCTATCTCCCATCCCAAATCTGACAAATTTAAACCACCCACCCCACATGCTCTCATATATGCTTCCACCACCAATTGCCACAAAGCCCCCCTCTCTATGGCGTAACACACAAGTCATTTTCCCAAGAGAGCTCAGTTTCTTTTTTCCTTATATATATATATATATAATAAGTAATTAATCAAAAGAACCTATAGGACAGAAACTGTTCTATCTAAATGAACAAGTCACGCAGTTTCTAAATAAATTCTAAATCGTACCGGGCTCTATCCAAAGGAACAAGTCATGAGATTGCTCAATTTAGTTGTATATTGTGCCAATTCAAATGGTTGGAGACCACATCTTTAACTATTATATTTTATCCACCAAGGAGAAACATAATAAAAGGGGAAACATTCCTTCACAGTCTATCATTTAGCATTAGCAAATATCAAACAATTCCAGGAGTCATAGACCTGATAGTTAAAAAAGCGCACAGGAAACAATAAACAGGTTTTTGGAAAGCAGGACTTGATAAAGACATGCAAGGCAAAGATTGCTGAGAATTGGTATCTCACTCTATACCGGCAAACAATAAACATTTGAGAATACTAAACTAACACAAGCAAGCAAGACTCTAGTAGAGCAAAGAGGAACTCACTTCATCAATCATATCTGTAACAACTCTCTCCAAAAATTCTTCCTTCACACCCTTCAATATGGCAAAAATTTCCAAATGCTCTCTCACCTGGATAGAGTAATTCATCACGTCAAAACTAGAAACAAGGGCATATAAGTATCTAGCAACTTAATTAGATAATACCATTGAATAAGACATTGCTACTAAAGAAAATGCATTCCATAAAGATCAGATTGCTAGAGCTAAAAATAGAAAATATAAGATGATGTTCTATTAGCACCCTGGAAGTCATTATCTGCAAGAAAATCAGCATAGAATATTATTGACAAGGGTAGATTTAAGATTCATTTGAGCAATTACTTACACTATTATGTTAGAATATCAATTAAAATGATTAAATTCACCATTTCCTATTAGCTTAAACATTTGGTACAAATAGTAATGTATATTCATTACTTCTGACATTGTGGTAACAAAAAATCAAGCATTCAAGGTGATATCCATTGCCAAGTGAAAAATTGAATTTTATGATGTATCTGCACAAAACCTAAGAGAGTGAGTGCCTACACTGTATCTGCATAAAAGGTATCTGGCATACAAGATTGTGAAGCCTATTTTCTAGTACAAGTGTGAAGATTAAACATGCAAAACAATTTTAGAAAGAAAAAAAAACGCTAATGATCATGCATTTCATTCAATTTATTGGACAAGCTCCAAGTAACTGAAAAGATTTGTCATTCTGTAACAACTACCAATCAAGGATCTAACTTTAAAAAAAAAAAAAAAATCTTGTATTTTTTTTTCTCCTCTTTTTTCTTTTCTCTAATGTTACTATCTTAAGAATACATTTAAAAGCTCTTACAGTTTCAAATATGTTACTATACAGAAAATTGAAAATGAAATGTGCTTCTTACTTACGGTCAATTCTGGAAAAAGAATATCATTCTGAGGGCACACACCTAATCCCTTCCGTATCTCATCCTGCAAAACAGATTCCAATTGATCACAAGATCAAACAAAAATTCAACTCTACTTCCAAAAGAATAGGGCAAACTTTACCAAATATAACAAGAGTAGATTGCTAGTAAATAGTTTAAATTGTGAACTCCTAAAATTAACTGTGTAAGCACCACACATTTGCAGGAATGAGCATATAATACAAAATGATGAGATAATGGAGCATGCCAGTTAACTATTATTGGACGCTTCAGCAGTATAATCAAACCAAAGATGAAAGATAAAAAAGATAAAAAGAAAAAACCATTCTTTGAACACTGCTTCATAGATTCTCATGTCAAGTTTGACTCCTTAATAGTTACAGAGCCTGTGTGCAACACAAACTCAATGGGTATGTACAAAGCTGCGTGCAGCAAACAAATAAAATCTGCTCAGGTGACTTCTTATTTAGCATACTTGTGCAGTCATATCAGACCAGGTCATAAAATCAGATGTCTATGAATATTGTGATACTAATCTAATAGGATTCCCATGTTTCCTTACCAGTTATGATCTTCAGCATAGACATAAATATCTTGTTTTGAGACATATACAGGGTGTAGAGCATGGCAGCCTCCTGAAATCCATTGACGAGGACACAACTATGCAGATGCAGGTGATATCTTTTAACCTTATTTTCTTTTACAATTTAAAAAATAAAAATAATAAATAGCTCATATATAGCATATGAAATCCGTATATTTTCTAATTGTAAATGTTTAAGTGATGCATCCAAAAGAACAAATAAGACCAAATTAAAGAAGAAAAATATTAATTATAAAGGAGCTCAAACCATCCAGATACAGCTAGCTGCTTAGAAGTATCTAACAAGTCAAACACCCCAACAATTGGTGTCTAATTTTTGTTATGATCTTACAAGAATTTTGGGTAATTGTCCAACTCAAACAGCAAAACAACCACAAAACCAAAAGTAAATACATCTAACCACTCTGCCAGAAACCTTGTCTCTATGGGCAAATAGTTTTTAGCATGGGAAATCATCAAACAACAAATAAAGGGAGAAGGGTGGAGGCAACTCATCTAAAAACACAAAACTCACCATGCCTGTTATGATATTTTTCCAAAAACCGTAGCATCGCCTGAAGTAGGATGAAGAAGGCCAACAAGCATTGAAATGGTTGTACTTTTACCAGCTCCATTGTGCCCTTCAAAAATCCAAATTCAACACACCAAAGTAATGATATATGTCAAGAAATGCAATAGGCAAGCTTCTAATAATGGGGGTAGGTAAAGACAAATGCATTTAGTATCTAGAAGATAAGGAAGCACAACCATAAGTATTTCGGTCAATTTCATTTTTGCTTTTTTATAAGAAGGGGAAAACTTAATCTCTCCCCTCCCCCCCAAAAAAAAACACTACCATGCAATTTGCAATGTCCTCCCAATCTTTTGATTTGGTTAACATACCCAATTGATCTACCATTGGAGTTGCAATATGCCACTTCTGCTATCCAAAATGACAAAAATACTTTGTATAAAATGGTCTACTCAGATTTTTTTGCTTTTTTCTGAATTTCTTGTCAATTTTTTTTACGCAGGGTATTTTTCTCATTTTAGTGCCAGAAGGGGACATTGCAATCCTAATAGTAGATCAGTAAGGTACATTGTCATTAACCAAATTGAAAAATTGGAGGGACATTGCAAATTACGTGGTAAATTGAAGGGGGTAAGTATAATTTTCCCTTATGAGAAACTCCAAGAATCAACACCCAGTATTGTTAAGGAATTCTACTTCGGATGGATGTATGCTTGGGTACAAGTATACGTACTTAATGGGCCTCTCCACATACAAGCGGAAGCTTTTGGGTTGGATACTTTGTTAAAGTATCCTAGTACATAATCACCACTGAGCTACTTAACAATGAGGAGAAAAGAAAAATCTGAAGAGGGAATCTTAAGCAACTGAGGAGTCGATGAGCAAGGTTGTCTTCCTCAACCAAAAGGTGATATTATACTTAATCCACAATAAGCTTATTTAAGTCCATGAAGTCATCAAATGAATAAGGTGTTCTTATGGAACAATGTGTGTGTGGACTATGAAGGACTACTTCCAAAAAAGTTAGGTTAAAGGGAAGCAAAAGTACTCTAGTAAGTAATGTATTATTGTAGCACCCTTTCTGGGCTTTTACAGACCTCTTTGGCTGGGATTTTTTATTTTTTGTTCTTCTTGCTTCTTTTTTCTAGGTGTTCCTTTCGAATACTGTGTGTACTTAGGGAAACCTTACACATTTAATGATATTTCTCATTACTTATCAAAAAAAGCAGGCCACTTTAAAAATCAACTTCATTTGTATTGCATAATTTATCAAAAACAAGAGTATGCATTCACCTGATGACTAAACTTTTTCCAGTGAATATGCTCTTTATGACAAAAGGGACTTAATGAAGATGGTCGCTCTAAGTTTACCTAGGCTAAAATTAAACAGGGCTGAATCTTTTCTCCTTTTTTTTTTACCTTTCTTTTAATTAGTACTTTATACATACACCCATTGATTTTTAAACACACAAGATCACTCTCCACCATATTCTTATGAGGAGGAAGGTGCAATTTAAGCTAGAGCTCACCGACATTAAACAGGGTCACTCTTGAAAAGGACAAGTAACATGTTAGAAATGGTTGAAATACAGAATAAGAGTCAAACAATGTTGTAAAGCGTGAAAAATCTTGGTGCAGTTTAATGGATTGAAGGCATTAATCCTAAGAATGATACAGTAGAAGGGTGACCATCTGACCATGAAATTCTTATGCTGAAGTTTATGGCAGCAAAGTAAGGAAGAGACCTAGATAGATCACAGAGACAAGTCGGTTCATGTATGGAGAAAGTACAAACTATATGAAATGATAATATTGGTCAAAATCTCAAACAACATGGTCAGGAATGATCATAATATTGTTTGGAATGCAATCTCTTCTTGTTTAATGCGGTGCATTTGGAGAGAAAGGAATGATCGAAGTTTTGAGGATTGAGAGAAGACGAGCTCAGATCTACAGATAAGATTCCTTAAATCCCTCTTCTAATGGAACTCTGTTAATGCCCTTTTTGATGCCTCCAACTTTGCAGATTTTTGTGCTCTTTTTCCTTTTTTTTCTTGATCTTATTGGGTGTTCTCTCTTGTATGCTTCTTGTGTACTTGGGGTTGCGCCACTTGTGCTTTTAATAAATTTGCTTTACTTATCAATATATATATGGCAGACAGTTTAACATACTTTTTTTCCGATCCAGATACATCTGATTCAATTAGTCTTCAACTTTTGAACTAGAGGTCTCAGACTAACACAGTTTCTTCTAAACATGGGGTTTATTCTTTCTTTCTCCAACAAAGAAAGAACCACAAAATGAAACCAAGATAAACCGTTGAGTTACAAATACAATCCTATAACCTATGGTAGGTATTAATCACAAACTAAAGAGAAAGCACTTGAGTTATGACCATTATTAAGATATTTGGAATCAGGCAAGCAAATTAAAAAACAAAAAAAGAAAGACAAACAATGAAGAAAGTATAAAGAATACACTCACCTAGAAGAGCAAGAATCTGATTTTCATACAAGGTCAACTTCAACGAGTTAACAGCACAACATTTCCCCTTCTTCGTAGCATACACCTTATGCAGATTCCTAATTTGGATGCATCTACAGGTTGAATAAAAGACTTTTTTATTAGTAATAAATCTATGGAGAAGTTCTAAAGTAATCAACCCAAATACAGGAGTGTGCAAAATAAGAATGTGAGGAAAGTATCATTTTAAATGCACAAACACTAACGCATTCAAATTATAGTGCATATACCTGCCATCAAGCTCTTGTTGCTTCATGTCCAAGCTTATCGCTTCCACGGCAGGTTCAAAAGTATCTTTACCAGAAAAGCTTGCCTTTTCCTTCGAAATCTTATCACTAAATGTAACTTTTAAACTGGAAGCATGATGTTCAACAATACTTTTCTTCTTCCAGAAGCACCTATGGAATATGAAGTTCCATGGATAACTTAGTCCATTCTCCCGGGGAAGGACCTGATTACATGAACAAATTTTGAACATTTTCATTGCATGTAAAGTAACGCAGAAAGAGGAGACACAGTAAAAAGGCTTGACCATAGCCTGCTAATGGAATAATGACAACACTAACAGTTAATCAAAATCACTTAATAAATCTATCAATTGTTCAAAATAAGAGCCCATCTGATGGCCATTGGATAGCTTGATATCATTTGATATACATTCTTTAGACCAAGACATACCACATCACATATTTTTTGTTAGTTTTTTAAGGGAAAAAGAAAGGTCTAACACCTTCAAATTGTTATCATTTGGGAACAAACTAACCCCTGATCAACCTCATATGGCTTGAAATCTTAGCTTTTTAAGCTGATGTCATTATGAACACAATCTGTAGACCAAGAGTGACTGCTCATATTACAAGAAAATAAATACTAATCTCGCCAATATGGTAAACTTAAGAGAAAAATGAAGAGGACAAGAAACCCTCTTTAAAATATAAATTTGATTAAATTAATTAGCACAGGAGACCAGACAACTTGACAGGAAAATTTATCCACATCAACATAAAGCAATCTTATACCATTTGAACTGTGAAATCTATCCATGTGTAAAACTCTACCAAAAACAAAATGGATTCCCATAAAATTCCAAGTTAGCATTTTTTCGCAAGCAGCCCACAGAATGCCAGAAACATCATACCAATAAACACACAAAGCAGTAAGACAACTATTCACTACAGCAAACTAAGCAATTTTGATAGAAAATATTTAAGAGCTTAAAGATATACCTTATCCAGGTAAAGACCAATCACACAATACAGCAGTGCATCAAGCAACATCATCAGGAGACAGACCACAAAATTCACTCCAGATGATGCCTATACAGATCAATTCCACAAAATGTTAGACACACACACACAGAAGGTTTAAACTAAATAGCAGTAGCACAAAACCCCAGATACAGAGCATACCCGCCATATGTTGCTCCAACGAAGTCCAACTTGAGCACGCTCATAATCAGCAAAGTTAATTGACCCTAGAGCAAAGGCTGTAGGAGAAAGAAAAGAAGCAAGGACCTTTAATATCCTGAAATATGAAATGCAAATGAATTCCATCAGCCTTCTTAAATTTCAAAAGAAAAATAAAATAAAATAAGCATAAAGTTGTAGACAGCATTACTTACATAGGGACAGCCTGGTCATTGACAGTGTAATAAGGAAAATAGGCACCTAAAAAAGATAGGGTTCCAACCGCCACAGCTGTTTTGGCTCGTGTGAAGAATGTAGAGATCAAAAATGACAGCATGATTGCACTTAGTCCAAACGAAAAGAAGTACATAAAAACCACGGACTTATCACTATACTTGAAAAGGCTTGTCATGGTGCAGGCTGTAATAATCCCAGATGAAATCGCAAACTGCAAAGAGAGAGAGAGAGAGAGAGAGAGAGAGAGAACTCCATGACAATCTTTTTATTTGGAAAAGCAGATAATACACATTGATCCATACATGCAACTCTATGAAAAGAAAAGGAAAAAATGTAAATAATGCAAATCAATCTTTTTTTTTTAAGTAGTTGAAATATTATTATATATAAAATTCAATCACAAAGAAAGTGCGGAGTGGCACAACTTTGGAATCATATATTCAGTTTCTCCCTTTTTTCTTTACTATATCTTGGTTGTCTCCCATTCCCAATAAAGCTAATACCACTAGAACTCTGCATAACCAGGCAGCTAGAACCAAAAAATCCCAATCAACAAGAGAAAATAAAACCCAAAACCAGACCCGAAGTAAACAGCCAGCCCCTTTTAACTTCCTAATCCGACCCTTCAAGGCTCTCAATTTCAGGTGAACCACACTACTACTTCACACACAAACCCACTCCATAGTTCCAACTCCATCCTCAACAGATTTTTCATCTCATAATTGATCCAATAGAATTCAATCTCCGTTTCCCCAACAGTAATTTCCTATTGCACCATCTGGTCATGGATGTGTACCCCATGACCGAACCTCAAAAATAGCAGCTGATGTGTCGATATGTGTGGGTCAACACCTTGGCAAGTAGATGAAAATGGTGGTTAGGGGGGTGTTGGGGGTGGCTTAAAGAGGCAGTGATGGGTTTGGGTATGCGTGGGTCAACATCAGGTTTTGGTTTGGTTTTTAATGTTGATGGCACATGAGCTTTTGGTTTGGAGCAGGCAGTCAAGACTCAGGATACTCATTCCTTCCTATAAATCACTGACAAAAATTCAAATTAAGAGGTATTCTGTCAATCATGAAGCATAATTAAGATAATAACTACAATGAAAGAATGCTCTAGATCAGCATCTTTAACTACTCCAAGTAGATGAGCAAATTTAACATGTAAAATGGTTAACAAAAATATATTATTCATAACACATAAACATAGGTACACCTAGGGCTGACCATTTCTAGTTAAAAGAACCCAGAGAATTCCTGTCCAAAATCTTGGGCTTTGTTTGGCAAAGGTTTTTCCTTAGACATCATTGATGTAGATTGATATGAAAAAAAGTAAGAATATTCGGTATAAAAAAGTGAAAAAGTTGTATGGAAAAGTGAAAAAAATTTGTTTAGTAATGATTTTTTTATTTGAATAGTAATAAAAAGTAAATTATGTGATATAAAAAGTGAAAAAAGTTAAAGAATGTTTTGATGTTAATTTTTTTGGAAAAAGGTGCATGAATAGTAACAAATGAAAAGAAATGCTTTGCCAAACAAAGCCTTGGTCTTTTTCCATTCAGAATTGCAAAACAGTCCTCTAATTATCCCATAAAACCATAACCCATACTTTCAGGCAGGGCTTGGACATGCCATATAGACATGATGCCCTCCTTTGTCCAAACCATATGCACTACTGTAATAGTTTAACAATGTTGAAATTGCATCACCTGATCCTAATTGAATTAACCAACCAAAGAAGACATTTAAATTCATTGAAACTTATCATTCTCAACCTAGCATCTCAGTATATTCTTAAATGTCTACACTAGAAAGCAAACACCAACAGAAATGAGAGAGAAAAGAAACCATTTTCTTAACTCTATGAAAAATGCAAAGAGAACGTAGACAATTATGATAATTCAGTTGAGGAAAAATGACAATATACCTGCAAAGCATATGCAATAAACCACGAAAGATGGAAAATCCCCTCTTTTAGGCCCATCATGTAGAGACCTTCTTTTATTTTCTGTTCCTGAAATAAAAAACAAATAAATTGACTTCACGAACTTAAGGCAGATAATAGATCATTTTATACTAAATTGTAAGAACAAAGAAAAAAATTAAATAAATTATCTAAATGCATAGATGGGTTCTAAGCTTTATGCCAATTTCAGTAACATAGGCATTAACAAACCTTCTCAATCACAGAAAAGCTTATCAGGCGAGAGATTGGATAGAGAAATCCCAAAAGATACCTGCCCATCCCAGTTGCAGGTCACCAAAAATAGAGCATGTTATAAAATCAAAACTATAATCATTAATTTCTGATAAATATAATACAAAACCAAAAGGATCAATAACAAATACATAAATTTCAAGAAGTACATACAATACACCCATAACATTCTTAATGATCGACTGGAACTCATCATCAGTGTATTCTCGAGTTGGAAAGGGAGCTATTCTTATGCTTGAAGGGCTAAATTTCATCAGTGGCAACTTAAGCAAGGAGGCTGTGCCGAAGGATTGCGCTGAAGTAAGTTCTATATTTTGAGAGGTAGAGTTAGTTTCACCTTGCTGGGAAGCAAATATAATGAATGCATCCATTACTTGTTGGAGCTGCAAAAAGTATGAAATCATCAATTACAACTGTCACAAATTGCCACAAAAGTGGTGTTCAAAAATGATGTAGTTGAGATTATAATCCGACTTCAGAAAAAAATAAAATAGGACTTGAAGCAGGATTATGGAAGAATGCATGCAATTAATTTAAAATGAAACTGAGAAAGAGATCAAATCATGATTACTACATATACATAATATGCATGGGAACACTTCTACTCTTCCTTTTGAATTTTAAGAACCTGAAAAATGATAAAAATGACTTGAAGAAATTAGCTCTTCTATTCAAAGGACCTCATGCATCAGCATGACACATGTTGTGCGCATGTGTGTAGGCCACATGCAAATAGCACCATAGCCACTTCCCAAGGCATGGTTTAACAAAAGCAAGTTTCATACCCCAACCCTCCCTCAGAGATAAGAGAACAAATCATAGACCAATATGGGATTGAGCCGTACTTCACCCTTCATCCCTTATTCATCCGGAGAAGATATATCTTGGACATCCACCTCCCAATCATGAATTGCTCTTATAAAGCTTATGTTCCACTAAAGGAAATCACTAGAAAGCTCCAAATGAACTGCTATAAAAGCATCCTTCACACAAGCAATACTATATAAATCCGGAAAAGCTTCCTTAAGGACCTTCTCCCTACACCACACATCATGCTAAAATCTAATGTTGGAGTCATCTCCCAAATCAAATCTAGTATGACTAGAAATCATCCTCAAACCCCTCCTGATATTTATCCATAACTCCACGGCCCATGAGGCTCATTAAAACACCGCCCACCCTAGAAACTACTAAATTTAGAATCCACTACAACTCTCCGCCATGTCTCTCATGCACATAGCGCTACAACCATTTCCCTAAAAGAGCAAGATTGAACATCAGAAGTTCTAAATCCCCAACCTCCCTTAAAGACCAATGAACAAACCTTGGACCAGCTAACCAAGTGAAATTTGAACTCTTCATGTAATCCACCCCATAATTAATCTTGATGAAGTTTCTCTATGTGGTTTGCAACACCAGCAAAAGGGGAAAAGAGACATGATGCATGTAGGTAAGTTGAAAAGGGTGCTATTGATAAGAGTAACCCTATATTTTCAACAACACCATCGCAAACAAACTTGTCCTTGTAAGAGGCTCTCAACAAAGACCAAGATACTTCAAAAGCAAAAAATGAAACCCCGCAATCCAAAATGCCAGCCAGCCTATCCACATTATCAATATTACCCACTAGAACCAATTTCAACTTAACCAGATTAATCTTCAACCTAGAGACAGCTTCAAAATGTTAAAATAAAGCCTGTAGATAGCGAAGGTGATCAAGATTGGCCCTACAAAAAACCAAAGTGATCCGCAAATAACATATGTGATACATTAATCACACTAGAGTACTTATAAAAAAAATGTTAACCACACTAGAATGCCTAAACCCCAAAGAAAAGCCTAAGAGGAAACCCCCCATCCATAGTTGCAGAAAGCATTTTACTTAAGGCCTCCATGACAATAACAAACAAAAAATGAGACAAAGGGTCTTCCCATCTCATACCACAAGAGCTACTAAAGAAACTAGACGGATTTATAAGTGAATAATCATATTCATGACCTTAATTTGTATAAATGATTTTAAATTATAAAAGAATTGAAGAATTTATGATTAAACCAAATCTGTTAATGATTTGGTTCAGAAAACATTAAGGTCTAGGTCAAGCCAGGGACATCCCAAAGAGGCAATCTGGAAAGTTAATCCTACTTTATTAATCTGGAGCATTTGGAGAGAAAGGAACACCTCTTTCAAGACTATGAGTCCAACGTGCTTTTTCAAAATTCCTCTTTTTAGAGATCTTTTTTGGATTGGATTGTTGTACGCATTCCTAACTTTTCCTCATTGGATTTGGCAAATCTAATGAATTTTTTAGATTGCAGAATTTGTGTACGGGGGCTCTATCCTTTTCTTTCAATAAAATTATTATGCATTAAAAAAAATTTACCAGTGTTATACTAAATCAGAAAAACAGTAGTACAAAAGAGAAAAATGTGTTTAGAAAAAAAATGAAGAGGTAACAATGCAATCATACAGTCAAAAATCCACTGAAGCTATACTGCATTGTCGGTACAGTACTGACACCCAGGTCCAAGTCATTGAGATAAGGACCATTTACGTCCATGATGGATTTAACATCAGGAAATCCCGAGAAAGCCCATGTGTGGTTGAGGCGTATACTGTAATCAAATAACTGAGGACCTTGATCATGAAACACTACTGCGCCTTTGATCTTTGGATTTGAACAATTCCTTAAAAAGAAAAAATCCATTAAATTTATCAGTGGATGGCCCAAATAATCTTGAAAGCATATGCAGCATATGTTACAAAGACATAGGCTATGTTCATTTCCGCGTAAAACATCTTCTAAAAATATTTTCCTGATTCTCCAGTATTTAATGTGGGCAAAAATGCTAGTCAATGGACCAAAAATACATGCAACCAAACATAAAATGGCTTCCACTTTTTGGCTGATGATGGCCTATTTGGGGTCTTTTAGGCCATGGGTGGCCATGGGTGTGTAGAGGCTTCACTATGTTGTGAATCCTTAACCACGGTGTAGGCTTTTCCTATTGGTTAAGAGGGGGAAGAAGAGAAGTTTTGGGGGTGCTCATAGTAACTATAGTTTTGAGAACCACCACATGGTTGTGTGTAAGGAAAAGCTGCAGTTTCGGCTATGGGTGGCCAAGCGATTGTTTTTAGTTGGTGATAGGGGTTCTGGCATTTTGGATGTCAGTTTATGAGTGTGAAGGGGTCATTAGCCACAGTGCTATCTGTGGGGGTTTGGGTACTGATGGGACTGATGGGACTGTATTGGCAGTTGGATCCAAGAATGTAGTATCATTTTTGGTCAAAAGGGGTTGTTTTGGTTTGGAGAATGCCCATGTTTCAATACGAGCCAATCAGTGAAAAACATTTTCAAGTCCACTTTCAAGAAGGCACTTCAACAACGGAATATCAATCATTTTTACATTCCAACAGAAAATGTTTTACGTCAAAACAACCACAGCCATAAATGAAAAAAAAAAAAAACAAAAACAAAACAACATCACCAACAACAAAAAACAAAACAAAATAAAACAAATTAAGAAAGAATGGATAACTCCAAACTAATAGACTAATTCATACGAGCAATTAAATGTGTTTTCAAGATAATAAAAGCAGATTGTAAGATATTTGAGTACATCAGAAACAATGCATAACAAGGCCCACATCTTCTTCATCCAACATGGCTTTTCACAATAAAAACATCTTTAAGTGTTCATGTGGTACAAAATATAAAGAAGAATTGAGAACTTAAACAAATTTAAACTTGAATCTATGGTTGAACTTATAGTTGACAAAAAAACTAATCAGTTTTGAAGAGTTCTTAAAGTTTATGCAACAATGAATCAACACACTGAAGCCTTTGAAATAATCAAGTTTGTTATCCTCTTTCCTTCATCAAACGAAAGAAAAAGGGGTCAGTTTTTCCTACTCTTTTTTTTCCCTTAAATTACTTTCTATGATCACCATTAAGGCACACAATAAAAGAACTCCATCTTCAGCAAATGGCCTAAATATAAATACCATTAGAGTATGACTTACTTGACTTGATTATAGCTACCGTAGATATCCGAGCGAATGTAGGTTTCCAGGTCTAATTCATCTTTGTAAACTCTAGTAACTAGCTGTACATATGAAATGAAATTCATTAGGCTTGAAGTTAAAAAAATAAATAAAATCTTACCAAGGAAGTAAATGAAGATGATACAAAAACTGTATTCCATGTGGGTTCATGATACAAGAAAGCTCAATAAGATATCTCACTCACATGGCTTTTTAACACATATGGGGGGAAAAAGCTTTTTTTGGGTAGGGGAGAGGAGGGAGGGGAATGGAAGCCTTTGTCTTATTTAGGAATCTGATAAAAAGAAGCCAGTTTAGTACATGAAAAATCCATCATGTCTCCACTAGTGTTTTGGAAAAACAAAGGACCGGAAGACTTCGCTCACAACCCAAGATATAACATTGACATGGTCCCCTTCCATAAAATTGGTTAAGATCACTAATTTGTAGTCCTAAAGCCCCAACTGAGAGCTAGCAGCCCTGCTCAAAAAGGGGGCTTTATGCCAGCAAATTCATAGAAAGCGGAAACAACATATATATCATCGTCATATCCACAGTATTCACCCAATCCCATGCTGCCAAGAACTCCTAAAAAAGTCATGAAATCTCAACACTAAAAACCCATCAGTGAGAGAGACCCATATATGACGAAATGCAGCTTTAGTCAAAACCTATCATTTGTGCACATAGACATAACTGTAATATTAGTTAGTTCTCATGAGCAAAAGTAGTACAAAAGCCAAAAAAAAAAAAAAAAATCTAAAATCATAACACCTCCTTCATGAACTTGTTTGCATTTAGCTGCATAGCCACAAGTAAGGCCCACACATGAAAGATAGTCTTCAAACATATAACTGCACCATCTTCTATAGCTTAAACTTGTGTCTATGAGTAAAACCAAAAGCCCCCTCTCAATTTTAGTTGGTTCTCATGGGCAAAAAAATGGTGAAATTCTCCATGATGCACATGGATGGAGCAAAACAGCACCACCCAAATGACCTTACCTATGACCTGTTTCGTTATTATATCCATGCCACCCATCCACAATGACTTGGAATAAATAAATTAAACATGACATAAATCCAAGTTGTCCAAAGTTAGTCTATCCCTCTTAAGGAAAAAATAAGATTGACATGTGCTTTTGTTAAAAAAGTGCAATACATTGCTCATATGAAAGTCACATTATGTGTTAACATATTACAAACTTTTAACACTAAATTCACATAATATCAAAGATTGCTTCAATGCACCATCCTCATTCCCCTTCAAGTCTTTAGCAAATGTCTTAATTGATTGGTTATGAAGAATTAATACCGTAAAATAACCTCCATGGTGGAGAAAAGGAACTGAACGCATAGATAGCTGAGGAAAATATAAAAGCATGTCCTGAATATATAAATAATTTTTTGACGAATTGAATATATACGTATATGCATTTGTCAATGCATAAATGGGGGGGTGGTGGAGCAAATATGGGTATAAATTCAAACAAACAAGGTTTTCAAGAAGGGAGGAGGGGGGCCTTAGACTTACGCATGTAGGATAAAAGAGACTTGCAATGAAATTTAAACATACATACTTAATACATAAAAATGGATACCTTCAACAAGGGAAATTTCATTGAGATTAAGTTAATCATTGTCTTCGTCTCTTCAGTATCTGGTGCAAAAGCCAAATACTCTCCCTTTGCCAACAACAATTCTAAAATTTGTTGGAAACTAGGAGATACTCCTTTGCCCACTTCCACAAACATTCCTTTCTGGATATACCTGGTCCAAATCCATAGTGCCATTATTTCTCACAAAACAATAAATGTCCACCCAATGTTAAACTAAAGACTCGCAAGCAATGAAAACCATTTTGTCTCTTCCTATCCTTTTCATTATTTACAAAAATTACAAGGAATATGTTTCTAGGAACAAATGTCATAATTTTAATACGAAAATTTTCATATTCAAAGACCATAGTGCCATACCCAATATCGGCATTAATTGAGGTTAAATTTATTTTTTGTTCAACTTCTAAAATGCAAAAAATTACCAACTAGATTTTTGTTATTTTTTTGCCTGTTTCTAGTTTTTTCAGCAACCAGGCAGAGAGTAACGCAGATATACGCATATGAGAGGATAAAGAAACATTAGCATGCGAGAAAATAAGGGTCAATGAAGACTCACGGCTGTGCTGGGTGAATTTGCGTATCGACTTGCGTCCTTACTGCTATTAATAACAACATCACAACCGTAGGGAGCAATATCTGCCAGAAAATTTATATGAAAATTTCAGGGGTTTTATTGATCCTTCAGTGCCAAATTTCCAAATGCAAAAACACCAAAGTCAGCATATACAATATCTCCTTAAAAATGCCACATTATAGCGAAAAAAAAAGAAGATGAACTAACTTCATTACAGATATCAATACCACGCCAGAGAAAATTAAATAACAACATACAAAAATTACAAAGCTCAACTGCAAAGAGTCGTAACAAATTAGTCTCACTAAAGCAAGATGGTCATTCAAGATATTAACACGGAAACAAAAACATAAGGAACTGAAACACAACATTCAATTGCACAGTGAACTCGACAACAAATAAAACTTCGAAAAGAAAAACAAAATGAAACAACAAGCTCTTAATTGCTGAATGGTCAAGCATAAGAGTCCAACAAACAACAAGAGAATCAGAAACTAAAAACAACTAAGTCTAACGAATTCACAACCGAAAAAGGAAAAGAGACCTCAGCAGCGGTAGCGAAAGGGTGACGGACTTTGAGGAGCCAGTTCTTGCGGAGCATGGCCTTCAACTGTCTCCGGCCAGTTCCCATCTCCGCAAAACCCTAGAGAGAGAAGGAGAAACAGTTTGTTCTTTAGAGAGAGAGAGAGAGTTTCAGAAAGGCACGGTGGTGGTGGAGGTAAGGAAGAGGAAAGGAGGAGGTGACAACGGGTCAAGACATTCCTTTAATCCTTTTGGTTGGACATTGGAATTTGCACACCGCTGAATAAGATCATTATTTCTGAATTAATTAATTAATTTAATTCTGTCCAATTTCTTTAGTCGTTTATTATTCCGCCCAAAGAAAAAAAAAATAATAATAATAATAATAAGGATTTGTTTGTTTGTGAAAATATTTTATACGAGATAAAGAGAATGAAACTGATTAGTTTATTCGATGTCATAGACTCATAGTCACTTTTTCGTTGATGGCAAATACTTATTGATTAGCCGATGCCGTTGGACGATCTCGTGAGAGGAGAGATGTTTAATGAAGGCGATAAAATGGGAATTGAGAAGGAAAGCGATTTTGGTCTGTTTGGCTAACTCTTTTCCTTTTTCTTTTTTTTTTTACCATTCACGTCACTTTTTAAAAAAATAATAATAATAATACATATTTTTTCACTTTTTATTACTATTTAAATATAAAAAAATCATTACAAAATAAAATTAATATTTTCTTTTCTTTTCTTTTCTTTGTTAGTAGCCTAAGTATTTAAAAGGGATTGGCTGCAATTTGGTTAAATGAATTACTGATAATTTGGGCAGCCTGTAAATAAGAAAGAATCTTTATAAGGTTTACAAGTTCAAGAAGGTAAGTTTTGTACCTTAAGTCCAAACAAAATACTCTCTTATTAACTGTCTGAATTAATTATATTTGATTAGAAAATTGCTATCAATCTCGATCCTTACATGATAGGAGGATGATGATCCTTGAAATTTACAGCTTGAATTGCATATAAATCAAATAATCCCTCAAACAAAAAGGGTGTGAGGCTTTAGCTGCTTGCGCAATTCAACTATCAAATTTACCTCAATCTATACATAAAATCTAATCGGACTATCAAAGGAAATTAGTGTCAAGATATTCTCCATAGAAATCTACACGACTACTAATGCGATATTCTTGATAAATTACACTCTACAAGGAAATTCACATCTTATGGCAACATACAACCCCCATAAGTACATATCATATGCTCGTTTACTCCTCTTCTACTTTCTTTATTCAGTTTTCTCGTAAAACCTTTACTAACCTACGCATTTGAGTGTTATTGATTTTCTCGGAGATCGGCGGACTTTCGATTACTATTTTCTCACCGATCAAGTCATCAAATAATATGCTTCAACAAAAGCCCTTATAAAGCTCACTTGCTCGAGTATAAAAGTGAACTGTTCGAAACCTATTTAGACGAGTGAATTTCATAAAAATTCTCTAATAATTCGATCAATAAAATTTCTGAAAATCTCTATATATGTCTTGTGCACTCTTATGTACGTAGGTGTCTTTAAAACTCTTCTTTGAAGCTTAAAAGGAATTAATTAAGATTTCAAAATAGTGAACAACGAGAAAAGAAGCAATAGGTAAACGAGAAATTGGGAGTGAGAATTCAATAATTCGTGATGCGCAAAATAAATAGCAAAAATGGCCGCCGGTGTCAACTTGCGCCCGTCTTCTACGAATGCAATCAAAAAATAATTAATTAGGCTTTGAGTGGTATACGTGTAAGCGGTAGAGCCAGCCAAATGCGATGTGTTGTGACTTGTGAATTTGAAATGCTATTTTGGTAGCCCCCACCAGCATTACCAAAGCTTCTAACTGTAAAGCGGGTCGGTAGCAGTTTATGGTTCATTGCGTCATGGTCCGCATAGGATATTCCATGGCATCTCGTAAGATATTTTTTATTATATATATTTTAGATGTTCATGCAAGAATTTGAATTGATGATCTTCATTTTATTAGTATAATTCCAATTGATTGATTGAGTTAAACAAATATTTTTGATATTAGGATTATGTCTCATTTGAATTTGAAGTGCTTAAATGGCCAACAAATCACTAAAAGGTTAAATTTTTATTTATTTTTTATTTTGTAGATCGTTATGATAGTGTGACAATTAAAAATAATTGTAATCTCTCTCTCTATTATTAGTCATGTACTTAAAAAAGTCATGAATAAGCAACTTTGAGAGGAAGCAATGCACCGTCCAGCTTGTTTCTTTTTCGTTACTTTAAAGGCAGAATAAGACATAACTGATGGAACATCCATATATTACTAAATATTATCCTTAATTTTGCCCTTTACGATAAATCACTTTAGAAGCTTTGAGGAGTTCTTGTTCTTAGATCTATCTTGCCACAAAAATTTATCATTTCATCCGAATTTTTTATTCTATTTAACAAAAATTGAAGAGATTCTATTATTGAATATATATGAAAAAAGTACAAAAAAAAAAAATTACTGATTAGCATGAAGAACCCTTTTGAACCCTCGATCACGCAGAGCCTCAACTATAAATCCACCCACTGACCCACAACAAAACGTCAAACAAAAGTTTGACGCCCCATTCCGAGATAAGTTCATGGTATCCGTCACAGACTCACAATTTATAAATATCATCTAGACTCTAGTAGTTGGAATGTGCGGGACAGCCAAAAGTTCTCCCGTGGATCCCACAATTTGAAAAAATGCCCAATGAACTATTAGAGATGTGTATTGGTTCGGTCAGTGTCAATAAAGGCATTTTTATTTATCGAATTGTAGAAGTCGATTAAGTTAGTTAATTAACCAACTTCATATAAATAATAAATGTTTTCACTTTTTCAGTTAGTCGGTTAATTGTCGATTACAATTTTTTATTTTAAGATTTATTAACTTCTTTCTAACTACATAATTAGTAATGCATATGCTTTATAAATGAAAAGAAAATGTAAATTTATGGAACACAGACCAAAAAGACAATCACAAATAAGCAAGACCAAAAAAATAAGAAAACCTATAAGATAAATTCAAATTTCAATTGAAAATTCAGTTAAGTTGATTTACCGATGAAAAAGGTTAATTTGCTCACCCCTAGGAACGACCTAAAATAGTTTATGTCACACTTATGTGATCACTTTAAAACAATTAACTGAACTATAATTACACTCTCTAGATCACTTGTAAAGAACAATCACCTAGTAAGGAAGTTAGTGTGAGATATAACACTTAATGAGCCTATTATTTATAATCCACCCATTTAATATTGAACTAACTTTATGAGGTATCACTTCTCCACTCAAATCTATGGAGTCATCATCAGGGCTCATATAATGCAGTGACTCAACACTGCATGATATTACTAAATTGCTCTAATATTATTTATAATGTTCTAGGAAAAACAATAGTCATATCTAGGTTATTACTCTAAAATGATTAGATAAATTATAATTGAAGTTCTAAGAAATCATTTATAGAGTCTAATCTCACATAGTAAGGAATTAATATGAGACTTAGCATTCACAAGTATTTTATAATTCACTCGCCCAATGTGAAAAATTCATATTTTTAATATAAGACTAACCTTTTGGGGTGTCACAAACTCCTCTATTCAAATTCTTGATGTCCTCGTTAAGGTTTATGTCATGTAGTATTTCGGCGTCATATGATATTATTTACTCTAATATCATTTGCAATGACTCAAAAAAAAAAACACTAATTACATTTAAATTATCACTCTAATAAAGTTACGATTAGAATTTCTTAAAATTACTTATAAAAGCGCAGTCCCATCCAATAATAAACTATTGTGAGACTTGTCACCTACAAATTATTTTACAATTTGCTTACTTAGAGCACCCACTGCAGGCTCTTCAAACCCAATTTTTGGTTAGTTTGAAGAGCCAATTTAATAAAAAGGCCCAAAATCTCTACTTTTCAGACTCTCTATTTTAACAAAAAACTTAACAAGATGAATAGTATTATTTCATATTTAACATTTACTATTCCCTCTTCATTTATTAAACAACCATATTTTCTCTCTCTTTCTTTTTTCTTTTTCCTTTCTCTATCCTTTCTCTTTACGCAGGGCATACTTCCTCTTTGAGCAATTCCTCTCTCAACAAGGGCATGCTTCCGGAGGAGGTGTCAACGGTGCTCGACGCGTAATCGGCGGAGGGGTGTCACGACGGTGAGGGCATAGTTTCGGCCGGAGGAGGTGTTGTCGACGTCATCTGGTTCGTCAACGGTGCTCGACGAGCAGAATCGGCCGGAGGGGGTGTTGTCGACGGCGTCTGGTTCTTCAACGGGATCTGGCTGTACTGACGAGAGCTTCTGAACTCGAGGGGGTGTCATCGACGGCGAGGGGGTGTCGTCGACGGCGTCTGGAGCTTCTGAACTCGGTGACTCCTGCGACAGTGCCTGGGTCTATCGGGTTGATCCACCACCAAATGGCCGGTCACCATCACCACCACCACCACCTCCCGCCGCATCGCTACCACAATTGCGGCAACTCGCCATTTTGCGCACCTCCGCCCCATCTTTCCCCACCATTACCATATACACTTCTCCAAGCCCTTGCTACTCACATTCTCCAATCTGCCTCAACAAACAATCATCACAATCCCTATCCTCAATTTACGAAACTCATTTCCAAACCCATTTCCGTGTTATCCAAACCCATTTCCGTGCCTTCCTTGTTCGCAGATCAAGAACGCTTAGAAGGGGGAAGAATGGGGGAAGAAGGGTATTTTTTTTTTTTTTTAGGTTGCAGCAAAACGACTACGTTTTGTTTAGGTTTTTTATATTTTATATTTTATTATAACATGGGCATTTCAGTAATTTTAACACTCAAAAGTTAGAAAAATAATAAACAAATTTTTAAAAAATAATATTTTAATAAAATAGTGAAAGTGAATTGTTAAAGTAGAGAGGTTGAAAAGTGTGCTCTAAAAAGGTAGGCTATTAAAATAACTAAAAGAGTGTTTTTTGTTATTTTGAAGAGAAAAATTTGAAGAGGCTGCAGTGGATGCTACATGGACAATCCAAATATAGGATTACCTTTCAGAGGTCAAATTCTCCTTTACTCAAATATTTGACGTATCTGACAAGACCTATATCATGCAGTTGTCTAACACTAATATTTGGATCACCTTTCAGAGGTCAAATTCTCCTCCACTCAAATATTTGACAGACCTATATCATGCAGTTGTCTGACACAACATATTGTTTATTGTTTGCTCTAATTTCTTTTGTAATGACATTAGAAAAGTGTTAGTTACATATATGATATCATTCCAAAATGACTAATCAATTTATAATTACAATTCCACAAAATCACTTATAAAGTCCCACTTAATAAAGGAATCAATGTGGAATTAGCACTCACAAAAAGATTTGTAACGCATCTACTCAGCAAGGGCAATCCACCCATCAAATACATGACTAAGTTTACGAGGTATCATAATCTTCACAACTCAAATCACTGGTATCTTTGCCAACCCATGTCATGTTGTGCCTCGACACTGTGTGATATTATTAAGTTACTCTAATACCATTGATAATGATCGAAGAAAAGCGATAGCCATATTTACACTGTTACTCTAAAATGATTAGTCAAATTACAATTGCAGTTTATAAAATCACTTGTAAAAGTTCATACATACATGATAAGGAAACCAATGTAAAACTTAATACTTATAAACAATTTTATAATACAATAACTCAATGTGGGCAATCTACTCCGCTAACATGAGACTAACTTAAAATTACTCATAAAGCAAAGCCTCACCTAATAAATGAACCAATGTAAAACTCAATACTTACGAGTACCTCTATAATCTACCCCCCAAGGTAGAACTAACTTTCTTAGGTGCCACAATTTATCACACTCAAATTTTTAACATCATTGTTAGCGCCTTATGGTGTTATTGTGTTACTTTTATAACATTTGTAATGACTTAGAGAAAATGCAAGCCATATTTGCACCGTCACTTCAAAGGTAAAGTCAAATTAATTATAATTGGAGCCTCATAAAATCACTTATAAGGCAAAAGCTCAGTCTCACATACAAACCCACATAATAGAAAAAACTAATGTAAAACTTACCACACATAAATTACTTTATTATCCGCCTACTAAAGATAAACAATATTGCACGTACACACCTATGAAACTAATCTTCCGGGTGTCGAACTTAAAAACATCATATTAGAAGCTTCTCAAATTGTGATTAATTAATATTGGCAATGCCATTCAAAACTACCCCCAACCAGTTGATCACACATCGTGTTGTGACATTCACTATGAACTTTGAATACTTCAAAAAGTTCACAGAGGCACGCAAATATAGCTACGTACGCATAACTTAGCCAAGTGGCCTGGCTGCATGCAGCCTGCACGCAGCCTTGCCTATCATCATCTGGCTCATTCCCCATCCATCTACAGATCTACTTCCCCTGAAGTAGGTGGCCGGGAGTGATCATGGATGAGTTAATTAGAACCCTTCTAATTATCTTCATCAGTCTTAATTTTCTTGTTAAAAAAGGAGAAGTTTAGACAAAAAAGTTAGAAAAACAAAAGAAAAAGATCGAAAAAGAAAAAGAAAAAGAAAAAGAAAAAGAAAAAAAGTAGGGGCCATGACTATCACCTCCGGCGTACGTCCACCATCATCAACACACCAAGATAGAAGTCGAGTTCTGGTGCTTCTTTCTTTGTTGATGCCTCATGACTCAACTATATACGAAGGGTACGTTGAATTTGGAACCAAAATGGGTCTCTTTAGTTATACGCATGCATGTATTTAATTAATTATAAAAAAGGTTGTACACATTTCAGGTTAATTAAAAAGTTTAAAAGAAAAAAAAGGACACGTACATATATATATAAATTCCCGAAAAAGAAAAGATACATAAATTAAGAAAGAAAAAGACGAGACAATAAAACAATTTATCATCTCATTTCATATCACAGATCGGGCAAAAGGCACGCGAGTTGTCCTTTGAATAAAAAATCATTAAATAGTAATTAACGTCTCTTCCTCATTAAACCATTACTGTTTCTATTATTCTCAGACCAATAATGTTGCAGGAAAATGAAATCTCAGCTGGTAAGGTTGCAGACGACAAAAGCAAGGTCCCTAAGTTTTTTTTTTTTTTTCTGATTTAAGTTGAGTAATTTATATATATATTTTAAAAATTCAATCTATTAAATTAATATGTATTATTCGAATATATTAATTTTATTAAAAATACATGTAAAAAATATAGGCTCTAAGAACAAATATTAATTTAATAGATTAAATTTAAATTTTATTTGTTTCTTTTGGTTTTAAAAATGGACGGGCTTCCTTTCAAAAAAAAAAATAAAAATGGACGGGCTTGATTTGCTCAGGAAAGAAAAAAGGACGGGCTTTATTTTTTTTGAAAAAGGAAGTTTCGTGGTGGGCCCAGACCTCTAGCCCACATTAGGATTCCAGTGCTCTTGGCTGTCGTTTGATGTTTTAGATGGGTTTGACACGCAACAAGGATTGGTGGGACCAACGGAATAAAGGCCTCTTTAGTGGACAGTGGAACCCACACTGATAATCAGACTTTTCTTTTCTTTTCTTTTTTTTTTTTTTTACTTTAAAAAAAAATAGAGAAAAAAATAGAGATGTTTTCTTCCAAACTTCTTTCAATCAAAATTGATATATATTTTTAGAGTATGTATTTTTAATAATATACGTAAAAATTATATATTTTAAAGATAAATGTCAATTTAATAAATTGTGTTTGAGGAATTTATTCCGACATAATTTGAAGAAATTTTTTTATATAATATTTGAGATATATAACATTTTCCCCACAAGTTTGGTTAAAGCATAAAATCATCCATATATGAAATTAAGTGTTTTCTAGACAATATTTAGTGGAGGATCTTGTCTTATGAGAGTAGGCCCTAAATTCCCTAAATGTCTAATCAATTATGATTCATATTAGTCTCTAAGGAGTAGCTCAATCGGCTATAAACCATACCTTATAAAGAGAAAGTCACTAGTTTAAATCCTCCCTCATCTTCCCTTGTATAGACATGTCAAAAAAAAAAAGTGATTCATATTATGGAAAATATAAAATCAACAGTTTTAACTTTCTATAGCATCGCTTTAATCAAGAATGATACCACAACTATATGATTTGATGGGTTAACTTACATATCATTAGCATATGATTTTTTTTTTTACATGTCCGCATAAGAGGGAGAGAGATATTCGAATTAATAATTCATGCTTCATTAGGCGTAATCCTAGTCAATTAAACTATCTCCTAGGGACATTTAGCATATGATTTTGTTTTCCCAATTTAGACAGTTTTATGTTGCATGTGAATTTTTTTTTTTTTAAAGAGTATTTTCAGAGATATCAAACAAGACCTAGATTATTATGCAAATTTTTACAATATAGGAGGAATGCAACATAAATCCACAAAATATCTTAGTGTTAAACCACCATTCAATTCTCTTATTTTTGATGGTTTGGTCAACTTAATTGTTTGTTGCAGTCTTAGTGTTGAATATTTGTTAGACAAACAAAATTAAGATTCAACGTGGACCGACGGTTCTCTACCGTGCCCCTCTCCATTGGTCCCGCTTTTCAAATTCTTTGAGGACATAAATTGCACAAAGAAGAGATAAGAGAGAGAGAGAAAGGGGTATAAAGTTTTTAATATGTTTTGGGTGCATTTTACATTTTTGTTTTTGTTTGAAAATATGTTTTAATGTAACATAAATGTGAAAATTATTTTTGCATTTTAAGGAATATTTTGTGCTTTTGAGTCATTTGTTAATGTATTTATCTTCAAAACAGAAAACCAAAACACAAACAAACATAATATTTTATACTGTGCAAATCAATATAGTATTAACATATGAAAAGTTTTGTAGGGAATTGTGATTCCAATGACATAAACATTGAGAAATATCAATTTTAAGGATAGAAGATTTAGGTTTGATGAAGGTGGTAGAGTCATGGATAATCCTTCAACCTCATCTACATATGTGGATTGGGACTATCCACATTGCCATCGCAATTTTTTGACCATCTTAAATCCCACAATGATTGTGTGGTTAGAAAACTCTTAGACTTTCGAACTTTTGTATTTTCAACAATATTTTATGACGCAGATGACGATTTTATTAACTTTATAATTTTTGTTAATAATAATTAATTGAAATTGTTATGTCAGTATTGTAAAATAAAAATGTGATACGTAACATTATTCGAGAAGAATAGTGTTGCCTCATGTTAACCGTTTTGTTACGGTAAATATATTTGTGTAGAGAAGAAATGGGTAATGTGGAACTTTTGGGATTGTTTTATGCAAAATAGTCCAAAAGCAAGTTTACTTTTTCGTCTAATTATTATTTTCTTAATGAATTCAAAAGCAAGTTAGCAGCCTACATATAAGGTCTATCAGAGAACAAATGGGAAGGATGAGGTTAATGGTTTTGGAGGTGGAGTGTTTTCTTAGAGACAGATGTGAATCATGTGATGAGTGAGATGACAATGATCATTCAACCACTACATTTACCTGGTTTAATTTTTCTTCACCCATGTTATGTTGTGTCACGTGCAGTACTCAAAACAGTTTTCGGTTTGGAGATGTGCTTTGTTTGCAATGGAAAATAATACAGGCACAACTTAATTCTAACTTTAGCCTAACTTTTTTATTAAGTTTTTTTAAAATTGATGTGGAGGAGACAAAACGCCTTAAATTAGAGAGATAAAGAGAAATTTGACTTAAAAGTTGAGTCAAAGTTGAACTTAAGTTGTGTCTATATTACACATCGTTTGCAATTTGCTAGCATGTGGTCTATTGGGGTTCTCCTTCAGTCATTTGGGCTTCTTGAAGCTTGGTTTGCATTGAGTTCAATAGCCCAAAAAAAAAGAAACAAGTTTCTGGTGTGGACCAGAAGTTGATAGAGCCATGTGATTTGGGACCATTACTTGGGCTTCTTTTTGGGCTACATCGTGTACAGCCTTAAGTTAGACACTTTAGCAGAGGTTGATTTACAATTTTGGGTTGCCAGAGTTCCCCGGACCCCATCCATTAAGGTAGTTCCGCCCCTGTTTGCTGGGGCGGGAAGGTTTTTAATTAACTTCCGACAAAGTCGAATTAGGGTTTTAATTTCCTATTTGAGAAAGGTAAAATCTGTTGTTATATTATCCGGTTTGGCTCTCGTGTTGCTAAGAAAAAATAAAAATAAAAATAAAAATAAAAATGATTGGCTTGGCTCTCTCAAGGTCTAGTCAATTGTGTGACCCCTTGCTAGTCTACCAAAAAACTCTTTTACTAAACACAAACACACTGAGCTTTTCCTACTATGCCGTTTATCACACATGCATCAATCTGAGAATATGGTTCAATGTAATATGCATCATTAACATGGAAACCACAAGGTTAGGTAATTACAAGGAGATCAATACAAACATAATTTTCTGACTTACTAAGCAGAAATTAAGCTACCATCCATCATCTAACATACTCATAAAGTGTTTACACTATATGGCAGAAAAGGAAGAATCACTGCAAACAAATTAAGCCAAGTGCATTTGAGATGTTACTAATTAGAAAACAAGACATCGGCAACTGCAGATACACTAATTTGCGCATGTTACAACTAGCTCCTCTTATTTCTGTACAAAAATATTCAAGAAAGACTGAAATTTTCCCTATTCAATTTCTACGTTATTATGAACATGAGGACATATTTGTATTTCCTTTCTATATCCCTAGATATGACCGTAGAAATAAGCCTGCAAACAATAAGTAAAAATCCTCATTCTTAAGATAAACAAACTAAGCTCTCCATACTCTGAGTCTGAGCTCTTCATACTCTTCCTGAGATGTTTGCTGATGTTTGCTACACAGTGCATAAACCCTCCTTCCAGATAGAAGAAGTCAAAGCTGATTTCCGCCTCTCACCAAAATTTAGATAAAACGGAAATGTGTTGTTATTCCTCCGCATGAAAGAGTGTGTAAGTTGAACTGGTCTCAGTCTTTGTAACCTGCATGCAACGGTTTAAGCTTTTTTAGGGTTGTATGGGTATAGGAAAATGCATTAGGGAAGAGATCTCCCTGACGCCATCTTACCATTAAGCCTGGGGCTGGAGAGGTAATATTACAATTGTTTTCAAATAACTCATGGATCAGTTACTGTCCCTGCCATCGCATTATTTGTTAGATACTAAATGTACAAGTGTTAGGGTCAATTTCTTAATGTTGTTTACTGATAAATTATTAATTAGTCTCATGTGGTATAAAAGAGATGCACAAACTCTTCTCCTCTCAAATTTTACTATTAGCATCAATCTCTCCCGTCAGATATTTTTGAAATGATGCATAATAAGAATTTTAAAGTAACAATCTCCATAGCTTATAGCATTGTCTTATTATTATTATTATTATTATTTTTGGGGATGAATCATTTCTTTAGTTCTTAAGAAAACAAGCTCTCATAAGAAATATACCAACCTCAGCTGTGCGAGAAAGTCCGGTAGGAAGAACAGGAACAAGAGACGTCCAGAGAATAGGATCTACTAAGGGATCAACAGTATTGTAGCTGGTCATAAGCGGTGCAGATAAGAAAGGAGTCAATGGGTAGACATTTCTCTGAAGAGACAATCCCCCACTCGTTCCTAGTGCAGCTCCAACTCTCCCAGTTCCAACATCACTTGTGGATTTCTCAATTGCCTTGCCATAGTCCATCTTGTTGATGGTATTTTTGTCTTCGTTCTCATCATTATCAACGCTGTTTTCTTGCTTTTTGGATGCTTTCTCTTGCAAACTCTTGTAGGCAGCTGACCGTGACAAGATGCTCAAGGCAGAGACAGTAGAACCTTTATGCTTTCTTCCTTCATTGGGCACACCCAAACGTGGCATCTGGTATGGTTCGGTAGGCTGAACTTCCCATTCCAGTGTTTTCAGTTCGACACCAATATCTCCGGCATGCTTTGTCTCTTCCGATGATTTTGTCCCAGTGTACGCTTGACGAGTTTTATTGGCCCCCCACCACTTGATATAGCTTGTCAAGTCAATCCTTCTTTCACTGCAGAAACTGGCAAAATACTCACTTTCTGCAGCTGGATCATCGCCTGTACCTTTAAATAAGATAGACCAGTAATATAGTTGTTAATGCTTCACGAGCAAGCACAAATGGAAGAAATTAAAAAAAATAAAAACAGAAGCTTATATTTGCTAATTTCTAGGCAAAAGATGGGGTACTCAGTTATTAGGTGAATTTGTACTCATAAAAAAAATTGAAATTTACTTGAATATAAAATTCATCAGAACTTACTGTAATGCATACTGTTGAAGTAGTCAGATCCAGCCATACAACCAAATGGCTCCCATCGACTGCTTTGTGATAGCATCGGGTATGGAGTAGAAAGTAAAAGCATAAGATCAGTAATGATCAAATCAAAGAAATATCAAGTACTTCAAGCATCTACCAACAGGAAAGGAACAACAATGTAAAAGAACTAGTGATTTAATCATTCTGTTCCAGGTAGCGTGCCAGACAATTAATCATAACTCTATCAATATTTTTCAAGGAATATCACACTAAATTATTTCATAAATGAATTCAGAGAAGATCATTAAAGAAATTGGTAACATATGTTATACACTTCCTGCTGAATACTTCACCAAAATTTGATTAAGAAGAAATAATTTCTTTCTCCCCTTGGGGCCAATTACTTATATATATATATATATATATTACTTATATATATATATATATAATAAAAATGCTACCATTCTATCAGATTTGATGATATAATGATCTCAGGCAGTTTCTTCCTGAACTGAAAATCAGTTGGAACAAATTAAAAAGAAAAAACCTTTAGGTACCTAAAACTCCCTAGTGGGTAAGAAACCGTTAGAGAGTGATTTCCACACTAAGTACTTTGATTTTTCCAAACCAGCATTCCTTGGGAAAAACATGACTTTTAACATATACTCTGGCAGCAAATATTATATATTTCGCAGGCATGAAATTACCTGGAAAGCCCACGATATTTAGAAATTCCTCTTGAGAAACCACTGCTCTTTCTGCAGAGAGTATCAAATATAAGGGACACTGCAAATTCAGTTAAAACAAAATAAATTTAAAAAGTAAATCACACCTCCGCAGGGATGCAAGGTATTCTTCTCTTGAGACATTCTGCATCTCTTCAAGATCCCTTGTATAATCAGTAACCTGCAGCAAACATATCCCCAGTCATTAAGATAGGAATATAAAATTGAAATGGGAAGTATCCTATGAGCCAAATAAGGAATACAAGAAAACACCCCTTTCATTTAATTACTATATTTATACAAAAAGATCCAAGTTATAAATAATTAGATCAACAAAAATATCACATCAAGTTGATGGGGTTAATAAAAATCAGAACCAGTGATCAAAAGAAGTTCATGAGACCTAAAAATTAAAGGAGATCAAGAAAAGAAACCATTCTTGAACGATAAGAGAAGGACGACAACTACAAACGGATTCAACATAGAAGCTTATTTTTGTCTTGAAAAGTGGTTAACTAACTGGAAAATTAATGAGAGTGCCAGGGCCCCAATATTTTAAGGCAGCAAGATCATAAGCTCTAGCTGCAGCCTCCTCATCATCATATGCTCCTGTTACACAAACGTCCTTTATATGAGATAACGTCATTAGCAAGTTTACCCACAAAAGAAGGGAAAAGATACGTTACTGCCACTAACTCACCCAAGTAAACTGGAATAATGATTTGTGTACCAACCATCCCATGCAAGAAACGAAAAACGGTGTCAGCAACACAGATAAAACTATGGGTAAATTGTTAGGTATTCCTGTAGAGGGCGAGAGAGACCTTGTTTTCCCTTCTTATTCTGATTCTGGTTCCAGGTACTTTTGTCCCAAAGGTGAGCCTCATAACGACCAGTCCATCTATGCCTTTTGTTCCATCAAAATTGGAAACGGCGAAGACGAGTCAAAATCCAAAACAGCAAGTAGATTCGACGCTAATACAAATTCTCCGCGCAGATTAAACTCCGAATCGCGTGAATTTTCTCAGCAACCAAAGATATTTTAACAGAAAACTAAAATATTGCGAGCCGGATCAGTAGATTCAGTACCTGGTGACTCCACGGTAAATGGAGCTGCGTTTTCCGGCGGCGCAGGGAGGCATTTTGCTGATGCGCTCCTTGGCCGTACATCCTCTCTCCTTCTTCGCTTTCTTCAGTCCTCTGTACAGCAATAGCTGATCGTTCGCAATCACCGCCTCCGACGCCTCCGCACCGCCGCCACCACCACCGAGTTCCGACTTCAAACCGGGATCAGAGGAAGACGAAGCCATAGCTGAATCCAAACCCAAACCCTAGGAGAGAGAAAAAGCAACCGAGCAACAGAGAAAGAGAGAGTGTGTTTATCTGAGCGTCTGGATTTGGTTTGCTTTGAATTGTTTTTTTGAGTGACTGTGGAGGGGAAAACTACAGAGAGAGGGGGTGGGGAGGACTAAGGAGAAGTGTGGAGGTGATGAATTTACGGATACGTCCTGATGCTGATCAGGCAATTACGTAGGGGGAATTGGATCAGTTGGGGGTAGAAAAGGGTGTAACGGCTAGGATGGGGTGGAAGGGTAATTGTGTAATTGGGGTTGGTTTGAAAGTGTAGGAGGCCACGTGGAGGTCCATCGCCACCTGTCTGCTGTTTTGTCAAAAAAACCAGTGTAAACTTGTCAGAGAGCCACGTTTCTCGCTGAAAATTCCACCGAAGCCAGTCGTTATCTCTTTCACGAATCATGAGTCATGCAAACATAGTGGGGCCCACCCGCCTCCACGTACAAAATCTTTTGATTATTTGTTTTTGTGAATCATGAAATGTTAACACCTTTAATAAATGACCATACAGTATAGTATAATCATTGTCATTATGTAATAATTGACCATACGACTGATAACGTGGAATTTTCTTTTATTTTTTAATTTTTTAAAAGTGGTTTATCTTGGATGGAAAGGCAAATAAATATGACAAATAAGTGTGAAAAATAACATTTTTATGTGACTCTTTGTAAAGTTAATTCAGTAAATGAATCATTAAAAATATTTTATGAATGTTAAATCTCAATTTCTTATAAAATAAGGGTGGATTTTATATATAACATTAAGGAGTTTCAATCATAATAAAGGATACAAACAGAGCATTATTTTTTTCTAGACGTGAAGCTTGGCCTCAGCTGAAAGTTCAGTGGGCAAGAGACTCACACAGATCAGTGAAAAAGAAAGTAGCTACACAATCAAATTCCTCGCATGAATTGATTTACAAAAGAGAAGATATGCTTTAAAATTTCGAACTCTGCAGCAATATGCCTTTGAAGCCTTCCAAGGAGAGTTTGCTTCTTTACTATTAATGTTAATAGCAAGATTAATCCAGCAGCTGCCTGAACCACATCAATTAAGACACAATGAACATAACCAAATGCGAATTATGTCACACTTTTGTTGCTAGTATTCAACTTTCAATGGCTCCATCTTGGTTCTCTGTAGCTCCATCTTTACAACATTCATTTAATCGTAATTGTTGTCTTTATCACATAAGACTCTTCACTGAGTTCTCATACGTTTTAGTACTGTCTTGTGCAATTCAGGAAAATGCCCGGCTTGTTTATGGTTTCTTTGGGATCAAGGATGAAACCATTACCTATTGTTTGGTCCTTTTTTCCGTTTGGACTTGTTTTTGTTTGATCCTATGTAACCAACTTTTCCTTATTTGAATAAAAATAAAATAAAAAATGAAATGGAGACCATCAATTTCCAGGTTCAAGGCTTATGCATTTATGTGGTGAGGCCTCTTGAAATAGCCAATCTCCGGCATACAGCTCGAAATAGCCCAAACCAGATGGTTTCCTTAAAGTTCACACTACCCAGGGAATCCTGCTTGATAGGTGCCCCAAAGCAAACAGGCCTTTGCCTGGATGTTCTTAATGTGGAAAATGTCATATATGCATATCCTGCAGCAACTGGATATCTAACTCGAATCAGTGACTACTCTTGCAGGTTGTGGCTTTATGCTTTTGCTCCACTTATCAATGGAAAGGTGGGATGAAGAGCATCATTATTTGTTCACCAAATTTCCTTAATTTCAAGGATTCTGTAGAATTACACAATCCAGATGAAGATCAGTGGACAGATGTAAGGAAGAAGGCAATATATTGATAGAAGAAAGTGTGACAATGCAAGTTCTAATGACTTGAAGAAAGAGAAAATATATGGAGATTTTAGGTTTTAGGTTTTCGGCACAGGGAAGAAAAGAATATATAGAAAATATATATAGATAGAGAGCGAACTGGGGAAATCGGAGGAGTAGATGTGGTGGCTACCTGGTGAGAGCTTTAGGCGGTGGAATGGGGGTAGCAGGGAGATCCCTATAATTCTCCTTAAAATTTGAAATTCTCCAATTTATAACGTGGGATTTTTTATTTTTATTTTTAAATTTTTTATGAAAGTAGTTCATGTGGTATAGTACGTTAAATAAATATGATAAATAAGCGTGAAAATAATATTATTTTGTTAAGAGTTCATCAATTTAATTTGGTAAATGAATCATTAAAATATTTTATGAATGTTAAATCTCAATTTCTTATAAAATAAGGGTGGATTTTACATATAATATTAAGGGTGCGTTAGGGATTGCGATTTCACAAGAATAATTTGTGTTTTTAAAATATATCACAAAATGTAAGGCATTTAGCATTGCGATTTAAAAAACACTTAATTTAAAATAGGAAAAAAATCTCCAATTTCTATAAGTAGGTTAGGGGGTGCTTATTTGAAAAAACATAACTTTAAACCAAAATCACGACTTTGCATAACAAATTTTTGATAAAAAAAAAACTTTTTAATATATTTTACCAAATGCCTTTGCGAATTTAAAAAGTAGCGATTTCAAAAATGTAATTTTTAAAATTGCAATTATTAAAACCGTAATCCCAAATAGACCCTAAGGAGTTTCAATTATAATTAAGTAAGAACTTCGATTCCCCCTTAACTCTTGGCGCTTAGAAATAAATGGACAGAGTTTTCCTCCAAACTGGATTGGAGGAATCTCATCCAACCTAATCTGTAAAAGTGACATGTGTCCCTTGAATATGTGAGATGCAGATGTTTTTTTAATAATAGAAACAAAGTTGGAATAAATAATATTAAAAACTCATGTGCATCTCACATGTTATTAAAAAGAGGGACACATGTCACTTTTACAGATTAGGTTGGAGGAATTTGGAGAAAAAACTCTGTCCGAAATAAATTAGTCACAAAATTAAAATTATGAGTAAGATTTTTTGGTTGTTTAAAATGGATAAATTAAAGTGCGGGCGGGTTGGATCAATAGGCAGTTTCTTGTGCTTACATTGAAGTGGACCTCATGAAAAATAACGTTTTAATTACAAAGAAGAGCTTAGATGACGCTCAGTTTTTTCATAAACAACTTCCACCCCTATTTATAAGGTGAATTATGAGCTAATTTATGCTTTTGTTTGTTTTTTTTTTAAAAAAAATTATAATATTTGATGCCATTTCTTTTTCTCTATTTTGTTGGTATACTATTTCACCTTGATATCAAAGCAAATGACTCTTATCTTATTAAGGGAGAGTTTAAATCCACACGTAAAGAAAAATATTAAAATGTTAATTAAATCTATCAACTTTACACTTTAAGATAACTCGTAAGTAACAAATTATATTGAAGAAAAATAAAGGATACATTTTTTTTTTCGCAACGTGAAGCTTGGCCTTAGCTGAATGTTCAGAGGGCAAGAGAATCACATATTTTCATCTCTTTACACAAGCAGTGAAAAGGAAACTAGCTACACAATCAACTTCCTCGCATGTATTGATTTACAAAAGAGAAGATATGCTTTAAAATTTCGATTCCAAGGAAAGTTTGCTTCTTTAATATTAATGTTAATAGCAAGATTGATCCAGCAGTTGCCTGAACTCTCTCCAATCTCTGGCGTACGGCTCGAAATAGCCCAAACCAGATGGGTTCCTTAATGTTCACAACCCAGGGAATCCTGCTTGATAGGTGCCCCAAAGCAAACAAGCCTTTGCCAGGAATGGAAGTCCTTAATGTGGAAAATGTCAAACATGCATATCCTGCAGCAATCGGATATCTGACTCGAATCGGTGACTCTTGCAGGTTGTGGCTTTATGCTTTTGCTCCACTTATCAATGGAAAGGTGGGATGAAGAGCATCATTATTTGCTAACCAAATTTTGATCTGGAACTTTTCCTTTCAAGGATTCTGTAGAATTACACAATTCATATGAAGTTCAATGGACCAATGCAAGGAAGAAAGCAATAGATTTTTTTTGATAAGTACGGAAGAAAGCAATAGATTTATAGAAGAAAGTGTGACAATGCAAGTCCTAATGACTCGAAGAAAGATAAAATATGGCTCTTAATATAGACCTTATAGATCATCAAGGGATGCCCATTAGAAGTAATTTTTCTTGTATGAATCATACAAACTTCCTTGAAGTTCATCAGTTGAAATGGTTTCGTAAGTAAAATACTGGAAACAGGATCGTGAGCCACAACTTGGTAAAGATTCTTTTTCAGGCAACTAATTTGAAAAACATATCTACGTAGGTCTCATGGTAATACATAGGTTCATTCACTTGGATAAACGACATGGGAAAACATACAACAGCTCATAACTTTTACAGAGTGCACAATGTTCAAAATCTGGTTCTGCAATCAATTTGGTCCTAGTTACATCAGCATATGGAGATGGCTTCAAACTTTATATGCGTGCATGTGTTTTGAAAGTTTTTTGATAAGTGAAAGTTACATCAGCATATGGAGATGGCTTCAAACTTTATATGCATGTGTTTTGAAAGTGAATTAAGAAACATTCAATTCTTTTGCAAATCAAAACAATAAGAAATTGAGATAAAATTTCTATAAAGTTGAAGTTAGTTCAATTTCCTAGCTCCAAATCGTTGTTGCAATGCTTGAAACTGCATTGCAACTCCTTACAAGTAAAAGGCTAAAAGATCCATCCTAAGAACATGTTATAGGATTACCTTCTGTAAACAATCATGTAATCCACCTAAGAAAATAACCATATTTTTAGATACTACGCATGATTATAAATTTGTTGAAACCATAAGGAACACTGAATTAAAAAAAAAAACAAAAAAAAAAACCACAGAAACCATAAAGAGGAGCGCTGAAGAGGTCATGAAGGTGATGGGGTGTGTTATCAGGTTAAACAAAACCTTCATTTTGATATATAATATGAGTATATCACAATAAATGTGTCTGCATACCAAGTTTTTCTTGAATGGTAGCAGCACATTCAGCCCCGACACTTCTTTGAGCAAAGTAGGAAATATCACGATACATTCCATTTGAAGGTTGAATTCCTGCATCCTCCATCCATTGCAATACCTGCAAGAATTTTTCTTTTTTCACAAAAAGGAAATTGAAATTTTATGGACCTAGTGTTCATAAGCATTTAAGTAATATATTGAAACATGAAAGTTTGCACGTTGCAGTGTTGTATGGCTACAGCTGTCCTTGCAAAAACAAGCAAAGAGAAGGATAAAATGTCCTACCACGGTCATGTTCATAATGCCCATGAAAGAGCAAGAGGCAATCACTTTTAATCATGAGAAATGCAAGTCCCCATGATGTAAGATTGGCAATGGTAGAGAAAGACCAAGAACATGGGTTCATACTGAATGTTTAAAATCTTAATATTAAATTGCTATAAATTTACCAGCCTCAATGCCAAAGCTAAAGATATTTACCACAATTTAATTCATTTTCAGAAATAAATTTTAACTGCTCGGAGTTGTATCACATGCGTTAATGATTTGTATACTACTGCTTCAGTGTTTAAGAAGATTCAGGACGAGCTTCAGTCTCATTCAAAGACATTTAAACACCTGGCGACCATGCCAATGTGCAATCAAGATAAACCTGGATGCATACCCTTACTGCATAAAGGTAAAAAGAAAATAATAACAATATTACATGACGAAACAGAATAGGTTACCTCAATATATTTTCTCCAATTTCCAGCAGACAAAAGGTTCTTCAACAAAATAGAATAAGTATTGAAATTGACATCAGTACCAGCGGCCACTATCTTGTAGAACAACTGCATGTGTGGGATGGAAAAAAAGGATGTATTACAAGACAATAATATAATGTATTTACTATCAAAAGTTGCAAGCAGTTCAGCTTACTTAAACCAATGTCCAGTAAAATTAATAGTTGTATATTGCTTAAAATGCTACAAGCTTTCAAGACAGAAGAATTGGATGCATGAATGACAACGTTGAGTGCTTTGCAACATTTACTTGTCATAAGAAAATGAGAGCAGTTTTAGAGAACCTTCATCATAGTCTCAGTCTTCCCACTTTTTCCGAGAAAATGCAGAAGATGATTCATAACTCCAGCTGAGACTACAGCAAACGAGGGCTCCATGAACTTAATGAGTTCCACTGCCGTCCTCCAATCTCGTAATCTTCAACCAAAATTCAATTTATTTTTTTTTTTAGTTTTTTGGCAAATAGGAATACACTGATGAACTAAAGACAAAAGAAAATGAACTCTCATGCCAGTTAAATTATCATCAAAACAGGTTACGCAAGAATAATTTTAGAACATACCCACATACATATAAATATCTAATACAATAATGTAGACAAGTCTAAAAACTAAGAACAACCAAACCTATAAAAAGAAGCACAAATAGGGAAAGACAAATTAATGTGCATCTTTACTGTTTTATTCTTCAAGGCAGAAGGAGAAAACAGATGTGGAACTTACATGCTACAGGCTGATACCATTTCAAAGAAAATAGCATCACCAAATGGGATTTCTTTTTCCCTCATAATTTCTGCCAAAACCAGAACTTTGGATGGTTGGCCTCCTTTATTAAAAGCTCTCATCAAGGCCGAACAAGCTATAGTATCAGGTATGAAATTATTTGTTTCCATTTCTTGAAATAGTGCACAAGCTTTTTCCCAATTCTCTGACATAAAAAATACCACAAGTTTAGTTTCAGCAGGTCTGGTCAGCGTTGAATCATGTCAATGCATAAACATATAATCTCACCTGCAGCATTGTATGCATGTAGCATTGCAGTATATGTAACCACATCAGGACAATAACCAGCCATCTTCATCAAGTTGAACAAAGACTCTGCTTCTCCGAGTTGGCCCTAAAATTGACAAGGAAAAATGAAAGAAGAAAAAATAAAACAGATTTCAGTCATCAATAGTCTACTGGTATTAAGAAGCTACTCTTGCCAAAACACTTGCCTGTTTACTGTAGGCACATATCACAGATGCGTAGACCTCTTGTGACACAGGAATTTTTAAGTACATCATTTCATCAAGAAAATTAAGTGCCTCAGTATAGTTTGACATCTTACAACAACCACTTATTAAAACAGTGTAAGTAACACAATCTGGCATGACTTTCTTTTTCCTCATCAATCTATATAAATTTATAGCTTTCTCATATTCCCCCACATTCATATAGCTTCCAATAGCTGAATTATATGCAACCGTGTTCAACTCGATGCCTCTTTGCTCAGATGCTGAAAGCACAGCATCAATCTTCACCTTTTGACCACATCGTCCACAGGCAGCCAACAGTGTGCATATAGAGACAATGTTTGGCTGGATCCCATCTTGCTCCATCTCACGCAAGGCTTCAACAGCTTCAGCTAACAAACCATTAGATCCATAGGCATCAATCAGTGCATTGTAGCTGACAAGATTTGGCTTCTGGTTGTCTCTTTTAATCATGTCAAAAACTTCCCTGGCCTTTTTAGGTTTCTGTGATCTTCCATAAGCATTGAGTAAAGATGTATACGATACAACATCTGGGCTGAAACCACTTTGCTTTATCTCATTAAAAACTGATAATGCCTCTTTATCCATCCTATGTGAAGCATATGCTGCTATTAGTGTGTTATAAGAAACAATGTTAGGCTTTAGGCCTTCTCCAAGCATTGTATTGAACACAGCCGTACAATTTTCAATTTTCCCCCATACAGAATACAAATGAATGATGCTAGTGAATGTCACAATGTCAGGGTGACATTCAGCTCTCTTCTCCCTCATGGAGTTAAAAATATCAATGGCTTTTGCATATTGTCCAAGCTTTACTAGGCAATGTATCACAATATTAAGGGTAGTTGTGTCAGGACGGATGTGTGTCCCCTTCATTAGCTCAAAATAAGACAAAGCTTTTGAATATTGAGCCCCATTTTTGTATGCAGATAAAACTATATTGTGAGTCACAAGATCAGGTCCGACTCCATTATCTGTCATTTTCTTGCAAACTTTCAAAGCTTCTCTCCAATTTCCACTAGATCCACAAGCATTGATCAAGTTGTTATATGTTGATCGACTAGGGGGGATCTGCACGCATATGATAAAATCATTAACATTGGCTATAGATCTTGAATTAAAGGTGAACAAAAAGTTATTAGCATGCATCTACGTAGATTATATAATAGATCCAAACTAGTGCAAAACCCTTTTTTATAAGTACAACCAGTCCAAAATCATGAATTGATACACAATATGAAATAGATAAACATATGTAGAATGGATAAAGCTTGACTACTTGGTCTTCTAAATGATATACAAAGGTACTTG
Source organism: Carpinus viminea (assembly GCA_013348765.1). Taxonomy (NCBI): domain Eukaryota; kingdom Viridiplantae; phylum Streptophyta; class Magnoliopsida; order Fagales; family Betulaceae; genus Carpinus; species Carpinus viminea. The sequence continues at coordinate 33,299,861 of CP054674.1, read as the reverse complement.
TTCCAAAAAGTTTGATTTATACCAGCATATATTGCACAAGAAAGAAAGAAAGCCGTTCAGGGACCTTGATTTTAAAATTTAAAGAAGATGCAAACATTAGAATTTGGGAGGCACAATTCATGGGCAATAATCAAAATACTGCCCTAGACATTTACAACAATGAAACCATATTATAGGTTACGCCATATGCAACCCTGAAACTATATTATGAACATAAATTCAATGAATGACGATCCTTTAGAGCACCAATAAGATTCACATAATCTTCTCTTCTACTGGCTATAACCAAAATATAAGAAGAATACTACAAAATCCATAAAATTCAAAAATAAGACCATACCAATCACAATTACAGTTTTAGTAAAAAAGCCAAAATGATATGTCTTAATAATATGTGATACAATGTGGAAGATGGTGCCTACGTGCCTTTCGTGGTCTTTATGGAAGGAAACGAATGAAAAAAGTCTTGAGGACTGGGAGGACACTAGAGAAGATTAAGTTCTTATTCTTCAAAACTTTGTATCTCTAGACCATTGCTTATATGTCTCATGAGATGATTAGTTATTGTGATTTCTTGTTCTTTTTGCTCCTTCTAGCTAGGAGCTTCCTCTTGTATATTTCTTATGTACTTAGAGGCGCCTTACACTTTTAAAGATATGTGTCAATTACTTACCCAAAAAAAAGACTTTGCAAACTTATCTCACCATATACATTTGGGCATTCAAAGGAAAAGAAGGCTGCTCACATCTAGTTAGACCCACTAAGATTGACTAGAGAAGAAGAATACAAATACACACAGCAGCACGGAGCATGTCTTCCATGATATTCATTGCCCAACGCCATTGACCTGCTCGTCCATGTGCATTGATAAGAGCATTGTACGTCTCAGCATCAGCCTTGCACCTAGCAAGAAAGGAAATAATATGTCACCACGACTTAAAGCAAGAAATCCAAGATTAATGATGGGACAAACTTATCTAACTTAAATCTAGACCATTTGCCTACAAATATCGATGCCAATTCATGAATTTAGCAGCCAGTTGACAAAGATGATACTGAGAAAAAATTCATTGTGGCAATAATGCTTGTCACCACACATATATGGTATCTGTCTCATGACTGAAAAACATACACAGTACATATTCATGAACTAACTAAAACTGGAAGTATATAATTTCCTTTTCAAAATGGTAGAGGGGTGTGATAACTGTCTCTTGATTGGCATACTATCAGTCAAAGCCATGAATCTCCAAACCATAACAACATGGAAAACTAAACAGAAATAACTAAGTTCATGACTCTTATCAAAAGCACCAGGCAGCCAGAAGATACACAAGATACAAAAACAAAAGGCATACCTCCACTCTTGCATCTCAAAAAACAAACCACGAGCCTGATCTGTCCAATTATGCCTAGCATGTAACCTGATTATCATATTGTAAATATCATTCTGAGCACAGTAATTCTTTTGATTTTTCATCCACCGGAAAACTTGAATGCTATGCTGAATGGAACCCGTTTGTGTTATCTCCTACAACAAAGCAAAAGATGCAATGAGGGAATTTCTAGCGTTCTGAGAACAATACTTTTTACAATCCCAGTGCACAAATGCATTCATATATATACATCAAGTTTTTCATTTTCCTACCACAAAAATTCCCATAAACTTTTTAAAAAATTGACACTGTTTCAATCTACTACTAACCCCGAAAACCAATGATTAGACTTTTCATCACATTTCCCGGATAGAAGTTCATCCAATAAACATGTTTTACCCAAAACACAAAGGCCCATCACATTCCTTCCCGTATTTATTGCCAACTTCACCACTCAAATCCATTTCACATCCAAATCTAATTCAGTTTTACCGATACATACCTCCCACATCACTTCAACTAGCAATACAATTACCAAATAAACCAAAAGTTCACCACTACCCGCCAAAAGAATTGCACCACCGAGTAAGAGATAGAGAGTGTAAATTCCGCATTACCCTTATTAGAACTGAGAAATTCTTCCTGGCGAACCGGCCGACCCACCGGTTCAACAAACCATCGATATCGTCCCGGTGGTCGAGCTTCAAGATTTTGTCGACCACCTCCGAGACCGTCCAGTCCTTCTGGGACCGGTCACCCTGGACTCGGAGCCGGTAGCGCCTCGGTATATCGGCCTTCCGGAGACCAGAAACCCGAGTGGAGACCTCGTGCTTGCCCTTGTCATAGTCCACCAATACTTGCTTCTTCTCTTTGAATGCGGAATCGTTCTTGGGCTTTTTGCAAAGGATTAGCGTTTTGGAGCGAGTGGAATACGACTTGGGACGAGTTGGCTCGGGCGCGTGGGTGAGTTTGTGGAGGGCTGGATAGGGTATGGTTGCCATTGATGAAGAGCGATAGAGCAATAGAAAGAGAGCGAGTGGGTTTTGACAGTTGGGGAGCGTAGGGAGTTTTAGCGGATAAACCCTTTCAACCAGTGTTTTTCTGCAAGACTGCAACCAACGAACGTTGGTGGTTAGAGTAAAGGAAAGAAAAATTATGGACCAAGAAGTGAAAAATTGATAAGATCTTTTTTGGTTTTTAATTTTTTTTTTAAATCGTTTTTAATTTTTAAATTTTTTTTTTAAAGTGAAATCATTTTTAATTTTTTAAACAAAAACTTCAATGTGCAAAACACTCATAAAATAATAAAATATTTTAAAATAATTTCATCTTTATATCACATCAAAACATTTTTTAACAGTAATTTGGTCTACCCATCTTTTAGGTGTAAGCACGAGCTAAAAAATCTCTATGCCCGATGAGGGGAATCTTATCCAATTAGACCATATAAATTTTAATAATGATATTATCATTTGAAAATTGATAGTTTTTATTATTATTTTTATTTAATAAACTTAGGTTAAAAATTAATGTTGTGAAAAACTTATAAGTTTGAGTTAACCACTAAAGATAAGAAAAGTTGACCTCAATAAGAGTGGAGCAAAGAGTTGCTACACGTTACACTGATTAAAATGACGTGTTTTAAGTGATTTATATGAATAATGCTATATATAAGACTTTTATCCCATTTTTATTTTACAAAGATGATGTAGCTTTAAAAATTATGATTTGATCAAAATTTAATAATGATATCTTTCAAATTTGATGATAATTTTAGAAGGGAGACAAAAGTCCAACATATAAAACAAGAGACCGGTGCAAATCCCAACTTCATCCTTACCTTCACCTGCCTCATACAAAGGGGATGTTTATGAGCAACATTAACAATATTTCTCAACATGCTCATCATCATCCAAAAAAAAAAAATTGACAGACTCCCCAACCAATAGCGGCTCTCATCCAATTAGGAGCCTTCCATATCATCTACTTCACTTTTGTAACTTCACAATAATCTGAAACAAAGCTACTTTTTCCTTAAATATAAGAAACAAAGCTACTTTTTCCTTTCCTATTTAAATAATCTGACTTCACAATAACTTCTCTTATCATTTACATATTTTTTCAAATCAATGCTAAGAAAAAGAGAGCCTTTTTTTAAAAAAAAAAAAGAATATGGACAGTTTTCCTCCAAATGGGTGTCGATAAAAATAACGTGCTCATTATTGAGCATGTAAAAATCACAAGTATATTGTACATCACAAGTAGATTAATAGCAAACATGTGCTCTTGCAGATCATTAAACAAGATATATATACATAGTTATGCCTTCCCAGTCACATCCATGCAGAGCAAAGCCTTCTATCCGACCATAGCACCAATAGTTATTGAGAATTAAACACACCTAATAAAACCAGAAGCCCATCTTTAGAAAGATTTGACAATTCTGTCACTCTCTTTTAACAAGACCAACACACCACAGAGGCACAGAGTTTCTTGATCTCTGCAGTTTTGTGAGAAAACGACTTCTGGGCAAAAATGTTAAGGGCTTCCTCTTCTCTTCATGAACATCTAACACTTCAGCAGTATAAGGTGAGTACCAAATTCTTATTATGCTTCATAGAACCGATTGATATTCAGACTTGTGCATAATGATTACTACTCATTTATTAATTTTCTGTTGTTTCCTTCCTACCTTCTTGTGTTTGCGTAATTTGGAAGCATTAGAAGGTGTATGAACTGCTACTTCATCTTTCTTGCCCATATTTGTCTGCTCCACCGACTTTCTCTTTTCACCGCTTTTCGGACCTGTGTTGTAATTCCTGTTGCCCTTATTTCGTCTTCCTTCTGACTGACCAGTCATTGATTTTTCATTATTAGAATGCTTAGCTCTGTTAGCTGATCTTAAAGCACCACCACTAGCATTGGATGAGTGAGACTCGTTTGAAATAGAGGAGCGCACATTATTTTTCTTCTCCCTCTTTGTCTTCCTTTCTTCTTCTGAACCATTTTCCTTGGATGGAGAACCAAATTTTTTGCGTTTCTTCTCTGGCCTAAAGACAATAAATAAAGTTAAATAATTAATCTCCAGAGCAAAGAGATGCTGAGATCTAAACATAGAATAGGTCAACATATAAAATTTTGAGTCATACATGGAATCAGAAGCCTTGGCAGATGAATAATCGTGGATCATCTCCATATCGCCAGTGCCAGTTTCTTTGGAACTTGTTTTGTTACGGCGGTTCTGCAATAAGATAAATATAGATACAAGATTTTCCATCACGTAAGGAATATGATTCAAAAAAACGTCAAACAAATATCAGTCACAAAGGGACATTAGATTCCATATGTTAAAACCAACAGTGGTCATTCATTAAGGAAAAACAAATATAGTGTTTATTTAGTGAGTTTCATTTCATCTATATGGATATTACTCAGACAATGACACCAAACGGATAAGAGAGTATAAGAGAAAGAGATGAAATAAGATAGACAATTGGGTAAAATAAGAGAATGAAGGATAATAATGAAATAGATAAACTAGATGCATAACTTTCATAACAAAATAAGAATAACCATAACATATTAGCTATGTTTTGTCACCAACAACTTCTAGAAGTACAGATTTACACAATTTAGATTTTTTTTTTTTGGGGGTGGGGCGCCCATAGAGATCTCAAAGGAGTTTTCAACCAATGGTTTTATCATGTCCTCTCTGTAAATTTGAAATAAACTAAATCTAAAATAAGATAGAGTACACAGAAAATGAAAGAATTACCTCAAAGACAGTCTTGAGAAAACTCTTATATTTCTCTGGAGTTACTAACTCAACTGCTGCACAACCACACTTCCGTATCAGTATCTCCATTATGACAGAGACCTGTAGATTAAATGAACATGCATATGATGAAGATTTTCAAGACAGTAAACTCTCTCTCTCTCTCCCTCTCCCTCTCTCTCTCATAGAATAAATGAACATGCATATGATGAAGATTTTCAAGACTGTAAATTCTCTCTCTCCCTAGCTCACACACAAATGTATATTTATTTATATTGATAAGTAAACAAATTGATAGGTATATAAGATGAATAAGAGCTCAATGCCAAATTTGTACGTACTTTTGATCTAAAATGATGTCTGGAGACAGATGACCATCGGAGTACTTCATTGACAATATCAGAAAGAAGACTCCGCAGATCCCTGGCTTGTAAGCAGGACACTAATACTTTCACAAAGCCCAAAACAGCCTGTTAAATACGCAATCATCTCATTAGCTTCAAAAGCAACACAAAACCAACACTCTAAATCAGGAGCAACTGAGTAAGTAATACACACTTTTATAACTTCCACAGCTTTGGTATGCAGCAAAGATAAAAGAGAGGGCACGAGATCAGGCATTGAAAGACAGATATCTGCATCTTTAAATACCAACACTGACAAGGCAGATACTGCTCCACTCTTTATTTGAGGAGACGAGCCAGAAAAATAGCCCATTATCTGAATGTTGTAAAATCATTAGATATTAAATAAGAAAGCAGCTGTGGAACTAACGATATACCAAAGGATCGATAGTTAAACCATCACATAAAATCAAACTAAGTACAATCACTTATGCACTTACCATGGTAATCAGTTTTTGATATGGTGGGTCAGATACCCCTGGTGAGTCTCTCAAACTGGAACTTATCTCAAGGAGCATATCATAAGCAGCTTTTCTAGCTTCTTCATTGCCCTATATGTTAAGAAATATGCACATTATTATTAGTCCACCAGTCTCCTGCATCATGAAGTCAATAAGTAATGTTGAAACCAAATAAAAGTACTAAGAAAGAATGGCAACTGATATTTCATATCCTATAACAACGAAACATATGTGCTAACGGCACAAGAAATTTCAGAAGGCTCAATACGACATCACTTACTGAAAAAAGTTGACCACAGAAAAGCTGGGCTCACTCAAGTCAAAGAGCAGGCACAACATAATAAGAAAGACAGATTGTACTCTTTCTTTTTTTAATGAATAATAATATTATTGAAAGAAGAGGGCAAAGCCCTCGTACATAAAGAGTATACAAGACAGCCAAATACCCTAAAGACTACTACAATAAAAAAAAAACAAATCAAGTCTACTAGATTGTAGTCTTTACCCCACCAGGCACAGCAACACACACAAACAAAAGGGAAAAAAAAGGGAAGTATAAAAAGGTACAAGGAGGATACTAGTACAGACCTACCATCACAAACTTTCAACTTATTTAAGTTAGCATCCCTAGAAGTCAGAAGAAAACAATTAATCAAATGAGAGCTATTAATACTTGGGGACGTCTGAAGAGGATGCAGAAATCAAATTTCATAATCCAACCAATAATGGACCTCTACACATTTTCTAATGATTTGCATTGTTAGTGGAAAATAATATTTGTCTGCAGGGATTCAAGCTGGCGGTTGGAAATGCACTTCAAACAGATTACCAATTTTAGTGGAAGAAGGCTTCCCTTGATAGTTATATCTACTTCAAATGCCACTCCAGTGGCAACTAGGCTTCCACTGATGTATTGTAAGAAATCCAAAGAAAGAAGTTTGTGGTTTTAAATCAAGTCATTGATTTCATCATTCCAAATAACTTTAATGCTGTAGTGGCAAAGGAAGAATCCTTGTTATCAACCTGGTTGCTTCCATTGATTTGAGAATTTCTATAATATGATACTCCAAAACTTGAGGCATAGTTCCACACACCCAACTGAGAGGAGAATGATGGAATCATTGAAAAAAGATCAAGCTTCTGTGATTAAAATAATTTTACGTTTTGGCAACTACAAGCTTGTCATGTGTGGGATCCTGTAACATCAGATTCAGGCGATTTTGAAGGTCAGCCCTATAGGAGTCTATGGTTAAATCAGTTTTTAATTTGAGTTTTCATTTCATGCCTAATGGTTAGTTTTATAATGAGAGGCAGATCTGTAATTTTATGCAACTCCTAAAAAGTTAAGGATATTTATGTAATTAAGTTGAGCCTAGAAATTTATAGGATTTTCCAAGTTTCTTGGGTTAATTTTCTTTTAGTTTAACCGAGGTGCACTTGCGGGAAACTCCTTTCCGAGGGCTTATGCACCCCGGGATTAGTCGGAGCGATGCTCTAGATATTCACGTAAGATTGCCTAGTGTGTTCTCTATTCTTCTCTTTCTGTGCACACTGGTACTGTTAACAGGTATTCTTCACAGACCCCAAACAGTCACAAGATTTTCTCTTTTCTTCTCTTTTCCGTGACCTCAAATGAAGCCCTTCTCCTTACTTATTGAATCTCTATCAAATAGCTACTACATAACCAGCCAAACCAGCCATAAAATCCCAAACACAGCTGCTGTCCAGAGTTTTCCTACAACCTCTTTGCTTCAAGAAACAGCATTCTTGCCCATATTCCCCATTGCCTCAGAACCCTAATCAATCTTTGAATTCTAATCCTCTCTTCTGAAATTCAAAACCACAGAACCACAAAATTCTCGTAACCCCAAGCCCACCACAAGCACACACAACATATTCCCTATGTATGTCCTATTTCACATTTTGCAGGCCATTTCAGAATCCACCAATAATAGGATAATGGCGGTAAATGGCCATATTGCCATTCTACCATTCTAACTGATTATGAGTTTAAACAGGAAACCTAGCCTAAGAAAAGGTAAAGGACCGAAAAGTGCAAGATGTGTATAGGATAGACATCTCCTTATGTAGATGGGTCAGCCCAAAATTGAGGAAGAGCTTCCCACTAGTAGTTCTGCTTTAGATGTAATCTTAAGAAACTCTTGATGACAATTTGAGAGAGAGCGAGAGTCTCAACTGGATCTAAATAAAAAGTTGTGGTAAAGCACAGTCAAAACATCAATCTTCTTGAAAAAAGTAGTTTTTTACCTCTTTTAATGTGAGTATAATCTCATTCAGAAAAAGAAAAGCCTTTGTATTCTCTTCCTCCAAACTCATCTGCACAGATTTAAAAAGGTTCAACAAGAAATCAGTTGAAGAAACTCAAAAGCCATCTAAAATGTACAAAGAAGATTACTGTTTCACATATATGGCGAAAGTTAGATGTCTGTAGGGAAGCAACAAATTATAAATAATGTGCCAAATAAGCTGAAACCATGGAAGTGCTTAATGTGTCAAGAAACCACAGATTTAATTTTTTACCAACTCCTCCATGTAGACCATGATTAAAACCAAGACCATAGGTCCACAAGATATGTGTGCAATTTCTCAGACCAAAAGCAACTGCTTTAATCTACACATATAAAAATCAAGCTGATGTATTTGACATAATATTCAACCATGATACTGTTAAGCCATGTCCTCCCCCCTTCCCCCTGGGCCCCCAAAAGAGTACCAACCCAAAATAAGGAAGAAAACCATAAAGAGTGCCAAATAACCACACAATATGGCTTATCATTAAACTAAAGACTCGGAAAATATAGGATTGGAGAAGCCAACACCAAAAGTTGGGATATAAACCTCTATTGTGGTTTTGCTATTAGTGAATCTCAGCAATAACTTGTTCTGATTGTACATATTGATCATTTTGCATACAGACTCACATGGATAAAATATAGAAGTACAGAATCCTTTCAACCATTGCTCTAAATACTTACTGTTCTGACCATTGGTATAAAGAGAAAAGGGGGAGAGGGGTTGTTATGTTTTTTTTTTAAAATGAATAGAGAGGGTTGTTATGTAATAATGATAGTATTTACAAGTGAAAAAGTATTAGCAATATGAGTAATTCTGGCAAGTTTCGGAGGCTTCACATTACTGTTGAAATTGTTATATTTGAAGCAAATAAATCAGTACAGGCACATATAAAGTTACTTTTGTTGCATGCATTACAGTCTCTGATAGCTCATCTTAATTGAAAGAGGCCACTAAAAGACCTTTACTTCCTTCCCAACCAATACACTTGTCTTACCATAATGGTGATGGCTGCTGCTACCCTTGAGTAGTTATATTCATAAGAAAGTCCAAAAATTTGAAAATTGATTGGGTATATCGTATTGGTTCTAAGATTCACTAAATAAGGTAGAGAAAAATATTTAAATCTAATATATAAAAAATTGTTTTTTTTATTTGACAAGTTTAAACCTACTATAAAAAATTTACAGGGTAGTAAAAAGAGAGAAAAACAGGAAACCAAAGCTAGAAAGAATATCAAGTCTGCTCTTGAAACCCGAAGAGAAAATTCAGCCCTAATATACAGTGAAGTGACCAAACAACTTTCTAATAAAAAAGTAAACTGCCCTTTACTACTATTCGCAGAACAATTATACAATTACCACATGCTAAAAACTAAGGGTCCATTTGTTTTAATGTAAATTGTTTTCTGGACATTTTAATTTGAAAAAGTTTTCCAGGAAAACTACTAATTTTTTGATGTTTGATAGTCAATTTGAAAATGTTTTCCAGAAAACATTTTTTGCAGGTAGGGGTAGCTCTGTTGGGGTTGGTATTGGCGTGAAAGGGGGTGGTGTCTGGGGTATGTAGTGGTGTTGGACCGTTGGTGATCCCTGGGAGTAGGGGTTTGAAGAAATAAGCTGTGGACAGAAAATATTTTATACCTTAAAAACATATAAATCATTTTACATAAAACAAGGGATATTTTATGGTTGACCAAAAATGTTTTACAGTTGACCAAGTTTTCCAAGTACAACGAAACACTGAAAATGTCAAAATGTTTTATGAAAGAAAAATGATTAACATTGAAACAAACAAAACTTAAATAACTTTACCATTCCCTTTATAAAAAAAAAAAAATCATTCTTTACCTTCAACGCGTGAACCATTAGAATGTGGAAACATGCAAAACGACTTTTAAGAGATGCAATATCAACAGGAGACTTGAGATCAAGTAACAGAGCACTAAGCTCGACAAATCGTGAAGAAGAAAACAAGGCATGTTCCTGTGACAATGGATAACATAAATGAGACATGAATCAAGTTCATAAGGATAACACACTCCAAAAATAACAATATTAGGAGAGAGAGATGCCAACTCTGACCTCTAGAATTCTGCTCAAGGTGTTGTATGCTTCACGATGAACAGTCTCATTAGTTACCTAAAAACCAAAGGTTCAGGTTGGTTTCAGACTAGACTACATCTACTGGTCATAGGAGTAACAAGATTGGTATTAAAACAAATCATGCCATGCAGTTATTTAGTTTCAATGACATACCTGAAAAGTGTGTGCAATAAATTTATAAATTAGATCAATAAGATCCTCCTTCGCTCCTTCAACAAAAGATGACGCTAGCGCCAGTATCACACGCCTGAACAAATAACAACGTTAACTAAAAACTACATCTTCAATCTTTTTTACAACCAGATAATGAAAAGTCGCCACTTAAACTTTCTATACATTGTCATTTTCACCAATACCAAGTTATATAGTGGTACAATCAAACATGCACATAAGTTCCAACTCGGCCATGTTCTAGTTTATTAAAACATTTGCATGGACTCAAATTGCTAGAGGGTGCTGATAATAAATGAGAAAGGTGGTTTTGATGCAGGAAAAAACTCGTAGGCTACACATTTGATCAAACTTTCATGCAACAAACAGAAAACAAGATGGTTTTATAATTAAATGACTATAGGCTCTGTCCTCAATCTATTTTATGACAAAGAACGATCTCACTTTTTTTTTTTTTTGATAAGTAATGTAGAACTTTATTGAAAATGCGTAAGGTGCCCCTAAGTACGCAGGCTGTATACACGGAGTTCTTACATGCCCAAAACCCAAGAAACAGCAAAGACCCAGCAAAAATACTCCCCAAATTCCTCCAAAGCCCACTTTTTAATATTCTACCATTTCCACAAGAATCCCAAGTCATCAAACATTATTTCCTACATCTCCTAACACAACTACCTTGCAGTTCACAAACATGCATAGCATTAATGCTAGGTTTTGGAAGATGGGGCTAAATATACAGAATAGAATGCTTCAGTCCATTCAGCCAAACTCTCTTGCAACAAAGAGTACCAATTAAATGGTCTGAAAATTGGAATACATAATGATTGCACTGGGGCAACGCTGATGCTAGCAGAGAATGCAATAACAAACCTGTTGTACAGTTTTTACTAACTGAAACGTAAGCAATTATGTACACTTCCACTTGCAGATTGTCTTTTTTTTTTTTGTTTTTTATAAATAAGTGATTCATTGAAAAGCAGGTGCGACTCTAGTACACAGGAAGTATACAAAGATAAGTCCTACTAAAGGGAGGGATTGTCTTTATTTCTATGATAGGTCACACATTTGCCATCAAGATGGAGGTCTAAAACAACTCCTAGAACTTGGTTACTATGCCAAGTTGATGAAAATGTACCAAGAACAGACTATTACATTGCAGACTCTTTCAGAAGAGAGGTAAAGAGGGTAGTGCTTAGTACGAACTTTTTTCACTATTTATAAGACGAATTCCTGAATGTTTTTCTGTAACATAAAGTTAAGAGAAGATGATTACCAGAACATTTAGACCTAATCATCACTCAATAAAGTTTCATTAGAAACAACATGATAAGACAGACAACTAAGAAATCAACGAGCTACCATATTATCACAATTATAGAACACAAACCATAGATGTCATTAAGTAGTTAATTGATTGTAAAGTTCCTAAATAAATTTTTATTTACAAAAGACACAATGGAACCAACCTCCATACTTCCATAACTGTACCTGCCAGTCCTCCCCAACTAAGCAACAAATCAATTACCCGACTAGCCATAACCCGCACCACACCAAACAGATTTAAAAATGAACCTCCATAATTCTCTAAGTCCCAATGAATCATTATGATCAATGGACTCCCCACTCTTTTTACACATATAATACCACTCCACCACTACAACATTTCTCTTTCCCAAATTATTGAGCGTCACTATTTTCCCTAATGCTGCTGTCCACATAAAGAAAATGCTACCCGCGAAGGAGCCTTGACTCTCCATATACTCTTCCATGGAATAGAGGATCCATTCTGACTAGTTAATACTTGATAATATGACTTCACTTCAAACTTCTATTTTTTCAATAAAAGATATATGGAAAAGGGCAAATAACAAAATAAAAATACATAAGCAGAAAAAATGAACACACAAAACTCCCATAAGCTAAAAATAATGAACAAAAGAACTCCCATTTTTCTAACATTTTTTAGTATGATACATAGCATAGAATGTGATGAAACAACCCAAAATCACATGACAGAGCACAAAGACGAGGAACTCTATTATCATCAATCAGCCACTTATAAACAAATCTTGAGTGTGGCTACCCCATGCTTACAAGAACTGAACAATCCTATCTGATCAAAACTTCATCTCATGGAAAACCCTTTTTATGTGTATTTACTCCTTGAACAGAATTCTTTCCAAGCCAAAGGGTTCTACTATTATCTTGAAATGGATCACTTGAATACAATTCATTCCAAAATAAAGACACTATTACTAGTTTTAGTAATAGCAGTAGAAATGATAGCAAACCGAGCATTACAGCTAGATTTTTGAGTTATTGCTAAAATATGCTCTTTTTATCCAATTTAAATGTCTTACTTTCCTTTATGGGACATCCCAAAACAAATATCCTCTTTCCAAAAGTGAAAAACACTCAAACAAAATTCTCATTAAATGTCATGTCTGTTTATAATATAATGTTAAGGGCATTTTATTAAGTTTATGTGACCTTTTACTTTTTATTAATAATCCTACCATTTAGAATGAAAACACTTGTTTTGAGATGAAGGGAGTAACTGTAAATGTTAACCTTTGGCATATGGCCTATAACCCAATTTTATACGATGCAAATACTCTAATTTACCTCTGAACATCTTTCTCTGTACTATTTAAACTGCCTTGTTCTTTACCAATCAATGCTTGGTTATGACTCCACATCTTTTCAAAGTCACCCTCACCATCTATGAACTGAAATCTCTCGAATAATGACAAGAGAATCTTTTTTGTAATAGAAGAATCGGTAATAGAAGCCAAGCATCCAATGGCATCCTGAGAAAATGAGAACAAAAGATATATGATGATATCAGTGTTGGATATTGGCCAATATGTAATACTGCCAATAAAAATATCAGAAAGTACAAAAACATCAACCAACCAATCTAAAACCATAAAACATGTTAAAATTCTTTAATAATTGATACAAAGTCTAAAAGCTAAATATACATATGCATTTATATATATATAAAGGAAAAAAAAAATACCACAACCATTGGGATTTTCAATTTGGTGACTTACATGCTCATATTCAAATAAAAATCACAAATTGCATCTCCTTGCTTCATCTTAGGTCAATCATCAAGGATAGTTCTATAATCTTTAGTTGTTTGAAAAAACGGCTTGTTATTGAGCTCTGATTCCCTCAAATAAAGCAACTACAAAGTTTAGCTTCTCTAAAAACCCAAGCATATAGAGGCTGGCCCAGGCACTTGGCAGGTTTGCCTAAAGAGCCATCAGGTTGGCAAGTCAGTGTTGGTAGAAAACGGTCTGTGTAGACCAACTAGTGCAATCAAAACTAAGATAACTGGCTCCTTTGTCTCTAAGCAGTATCAGTGGAGAAAAAACATGCAACAAAAAAAAAGAAGGAAAAAAGGGAATCAAAGTCGCACAAAACTGTATAAGAAATTGCATATGTTCATGATAGATCTAGCTCTCTGTAACACACTGGAGGAAAACTGAATAATTTTATAGGTAAGTACTGACACTTTGCCCATAATTAGAGAAAAGGGAAAACCAAGAGAAAATCTATCAAAACATTCAACACAAGTTCTATGAGTGACAAATGAGAACCTTTAGATACAAGCGCTTCTCAGGCCGTGAATCAACAAATAAGTCCGTTAGCGCCTCAAGCAACTGTGTCGAACATGATGTTAAAGCCTTGATGTTTTTGGTTGCTGTCTTCTTTGAGTAAGTGGGTACATTTCCAAAGTCTAACACAGAATTTTTTACTTCATATGAATTTGATTCACCAGCATCTGTTCTTGTGCTAAGAACACTTTTGTTCTGAGACACGAGAACCTACACAAAAAGCCAACAAATGCATAAACGAACAAATAATTTATGACATAAGAAAATATTAAACATCAACTTAACACCGAAAATAAAAGCACTCAGGCTTCAAGGATTGTGAAGGAGAGAGCACCTGTAAGGCAACAGCAATACTTTCATGCATAAAGGAGTCCTTCTTTAGAAAACGAATTAATGTTTCAGTCAAAGGTCCAATATTTTGGTAAGTATCAGTCGGATGGCGACAGAAAGCAGGCAGCAGTCCCCACAGGTCATGTGCATAAGCCTGCAGATCTTGATTGATTGCCAACTTTTTAACTAGAAGAGAAGTAAAAAGAGAAAATTGCACATGTAAATTGATGAACTGTTTAACTGTGTGCCATCATAAATTAAATTTCAATAGAAATATTGATAAAAAAATATGAATTGTTAATAAGAGGAAGGACAGTGATTTGAACAGAAAGTAATAATCCTCACCCTAAAGATTCACAATTACTAAATAATTTAGTTTGATGACAAAAATAATCAAGGCTAGAGAAAAAGGAATTAATAAATGTACAATATTTGATGCATCCAAGAACACTCAGTATATAGCATAAGAAGTTGGTAGCTCAAGCTTTAGGAAGGGCTGAGATAAGGAATGTTTCATCATGTACTTTATAACCTATAAGAGAGCCTCACAGCAAGGAGCAAGCACCAAGGACTATATAATCAGTGTGCCCTAATTGAGTGGCGGCCCAAGTTATCTCGGCATACTACTTCCTAACCTTCTGTAGACCTTGCCTCTAGGGAGGCTGTGGCTTGTTTGTAACCATAAAAGCCTTTAGATCAACTAATAGTGAAGACTATAGATACCATGCTGCTTTTTTTCCCATAGATAATTTTATTTTTAAATGTTAAAATAAAAAAAAAAAAATCTTCTAAGAAAATGCCGTGTTTATAAAATTGAACTCCTTGTGTATTCCTTGCATCTATCAGAGCCAGATAGATAAAGCATTTGATCCAGCTAAGTAGCCAACAGGCTATTAGGCAGAAAAGGATGATTCATGAGCTTGGACCATTGAAGCAACAACTCATGAAGACAAGAAAACTCCATGAAACTTGTACGACCTAGTGGACCACAGAGGATGAATAGGTTCACAACGCCTGATTCTCCTAAATATACTAGATTTAAGGAATGTGATGACTGAACTTTTGAAGTTCAATCATCTATACTTTCAAAACTTCTTGCTCAGAGCACTATGCATCTCCTTAGTTATGTCTTTCCTCACAAATACCCAGCTCTGCATTATATGTGTAAACACAAACAGCACTAAAAGTTTAATAGCTATATTACAAATGAGTACTTCAATAACAAATAAAACTATCAATACATAGACATAAGTGCATACAAAGTCTTATGCCCTCCTAAAACAATGTATTTATTCATAAATAGTTTGGCTGGTTCCCAACAAAGACTAGCTCCCCAAACAAGTATATGTTCAAAAAACTGACAGAAAATACAAATACATAATTTTCTAAGATGAATGACATGCATTTAACTAACAAAAAGATGCAGCAAGCCAGTAACCAAAATAGAATATAGACAAAGTTAGAAGAACTTCATCTAAGAGCACAATAGATAGAGTGACAGCAATATAGACATGCACAACTACTTTGATTTCCAAATCTCATGATAATGTAAAGATGTACTGAAACAAAAGAAATTATGCCAAACTCAAAATGAAGGATAGGAATTCCCTACAATTTTTTTTTTTTTTTTTGATAAAAAAATTGAGGAATACCTTTATGACTAGCCCGCTTAAAGGATTTTGCAAGAGGCACAATATGCTCCATATAGTACTGTAGTGATGCTCCAACAACATAATCTTTTAAAATAGGTATCAACCAAATGTTCATACAAGTGAAATCATCATGAAGGGAGATAGGTAAAAGTGTAAGTATCCTCTCTGGTCCCATAGCAATTACAGCAGATCCAATACAGTCCTGAAGCTGTATATCAAGGAAGAAAAAAAGAAGATATCAACCAATTATCAATAGACAACTATTCGACTTTACACATCTGCCTGCTACCAATAAAATTTGTGAGCCTACCACAAAGAGAAATCTAAGCAAAAGTGAAAAAGAGAATGACACAACTTATCACATTCATAAACAACTTTATGGATCCAAATTATAGTTGAGGTAAAATTGAATCTGTTGAATTGCTCAAGCTGATAACAATTTACAATCCAATAATTGGGTAAAATATTTAGAAACTCTGCTAGATGTACCAAATCTCTGTTAAGTATAGCAAAATTCCAAATTTCTTTCCAGTTGGATCCACAAACAAAGAACATCCCAAGGCTACATCTTTGCCATTCCCCACCATTTCACCCAGATAACCTAAGACGATGGAAACTTAATTAAAAAGGCCAAGAATCATAAGTTCTAGTACTCAGTTAGAGTAAGACAGGAAGGTGAAAACAAGCTATGGTGGACTCCCTCTAAAAACGGGTTGTTCGTTATTATCTCCTACAATCTCCTTGTTTGTAATGATGGCATTCTTTTTCCTTGGAACAGTATTTGGCGGACCAAGTTTCCATTGAGAACGACTTTTTTTGTTTGGTCAGTGGCCCTAGGAAAGATTTTTAGTTTCTTACCATGTACAATCTTAAGAAGAGGCATATTGTTGTGATTGATTGGTGTTGTGTGTGCAAGAGGGATGGTCTTCTTCTCCATTGTGAGGTAGTTTGTGCATTATGGAGTGCATTTTTAAGTCGTTTTGGGCTTTCTTGGGTTATGCCTAGAAGAGTAGCTATCTAGTTGATTTGTTTGCTTGTTAGTGGACTGGTGGTACTACTCAGAGTGTTGCTGCGTGAAAAATGTTGACTTCTTGTCTTTTGTAGTGTCTCTGGAGAGAACGCGATCATAGATGTTTCGAAGACTGCGAGAGGACGTTGGCAGATCTTATGTCCTTATTTTTTAATACTATGCATGCTTGGGAACTGCGTTTTTAGTTCCCTTTACGCTTATCTTTCATGATTTCCTTGATTGCTTTTCTTCTTCTAGTTAGGTATTTCTCATGTATACTTCCTATGAATCTGTGTTGTGCCTTTTGCTTTTAATAATATTTTGATTACTTATCAAAAAAAAAAGTTCACCATAAGGTCAAAACAAAAACTGACTTGGTGAACGATAGTCCCCAAAATGTCAATTTCTGGTGGATGAGAACAAAACCCTAGAGACTTCATATTTGAGTAGGCAAGATACCTTGAGAATATGGGGAAATTTAAAAGGATAGTCCACCAACTTACATGGTTGGTGTTGGATGTGCTCCCATTAGCTAAAATCAAGTTGGCAAGTTTAAGCACTAGATCCTTCATAAAGACATATGACAACTTCTCTGCAACCAAAAGTAGACAATATCAGAATAAATTGTAGCATGTCACTAGCATTACCAATATTGCTCACAAACAACTGCAAATTAGATCTGACCAAGACATGCAAAACTTAAACATGTAGACAGTCCAGTAAGTCAACATCTACATTAGTTGGAAGCTCATTTTCAAAGAACTATGACTTTCACTTAGTCCTAAAACACACACACACACACACACATATCTATCTATAATAGATACAGGTATGCCTCATATTATTCCTAAAAATAAAAACAGACGCAGGTGGAAGAAAACACAACTAACTAAAGCAGTAGATCAACAAGACTCTACATATGCGTTATTTCTGTATTTCACAATCTGGTAACTGTGAAATTTTCTAACTGAAAAGGGGGGTGGAAGACAAAAGATTTTACTAGAGAATATGGGAATAAACATGTACATACCAAGTTTGAGGAACAAGACAGAAATGACCCCTAAAATATGCTCATTTGGAATTCCATTAAGAGCACTGAGGGTATTCTCAAAGACAGCACATATTGATTTAACTGTGCTTGCTTCCATGCTCTCCTGGAGTTCATCGTCAAATGGTTTATCTTTGAGAATTTTATGATCCACATGACGGCTGAGCAACTCTTTCAATATACTTGAAGCCTGTGATGCAGTGCTAGCCTCAGAAGTAAGAAGACCTAATCAGTTTTGGCAACATGAATCAGAAGAAGTAAGGATACGAATAGACAGATTACCCCATATTCTTTTTTAGGTGTGTGTGGTGGGAGGGGGGGGGGGGGAATGATATGTAAAAAAATCATGAACAGCTTCTTCTGTGAATTTTATTGCTATAGTAAGCTTTACAATGTAATTTCTAGGAGGATCTTCTGTATATTCTCTGCAAACTTCTTCTTTATTAGGTCATTACTTAAAAAAAAGAAAAAGGTAAAAATCACAAGCAACAACATGAGATGAGACAGCAAAAAAGCAATATTTAAATATTCAATGCAAAAGCAATAAGTGTATCATCATCAGTGTAAATATCCAATAAATGTAACAAGTACCATACCTGCTACAGAACCACAAACTAGAGGAAGATTACTAATCCACGAGCTTGATTCTCTGTCATGAAGTACACCCAGAGCACGTTTTAAGAAGGTTGCTGCAGACATAACAGTGTCCAAGGGATTCCTATCTCCCAAAGAGACATACGAAGCAAGGGAAACTACAATCTTCTCCATCTCCGGAACAACAACTTCAACTCTTGATGTTTCAAAAAATGCCTCAATAATTTTATGAACGTGCCTTGTAAGCACTGAGAACTCAGAGCTCATAAGCTTCTGTATTTCAGACATTATTTTTGAACTGACTTTTTCCGGGAGACACGGAACGCTAATTTTCACTACATCCAACATATAAAGGACCTCTAAATGTTCGGGTTTCATCAATTTATCATCTTTTGACCCATCTACGGCTCTCAAACCACTTAATTTTGCTGCGAAAGGCATATGATTTTTAAGCAAAAACAATACCAACTTGCTCGCCGCCTTTGTAACAGCTGAACACTTAAAAGAAGTAAAAACCTTCTCAAGATAATCTTGAGCACATCTCCTAACCTGCATTGAAGCAATCAAAATATCTATAAACCACTAATTAACTTGCTTTAAATTTTTCTACAAACGATCATTGCACCAAGTAATCAACATATTCAGCACTATATACACGTAGACACTCAAAAAGGAATCAAGAATCAAACGTATAATATATCTATACCTTGGGACGCCGATCAACCGAGAAATTCAGCAACGTTTCAAACCCTAATTTGACAGAATCCCAATCCTCCAAATCGCAAAATCCTAACAAAACTCCTAAACACTTCACCGCAGCTCTCACACTCGCCACAGCAAGCCCCTGCCTCTCCTTCCCAACCAATCCAACGAGAACACCAACCGCCTCACTTGCCTTCGGCGCCGCGATCCCCTGCGGCGGCACCAGCGGTACCACAATCGACAAAAATGACAACAGCGCGGCGACAGCGGTGGCGTCCAGGGTCTGAGAATCGCTAAATGACGCGGAGTCGATGGCCGCAGCGAAGTAGGCGGACGGAGTCAGGGGGAGGGATTCGGAGGCGAGGATTGAGCGCATTGCCGCTGCAGTGGCGACGAGGTGGCGGTGCTGCGGGGCCGAGGACTTGGCGTAGCGGTCCATGAGCTGTTGGCAAACGTCTGAGCCATCTTTTAACGGCTCTTCTTGTTGGTCTTGTTGTGGTTCTTGGTTCTGTTCTTGTCCCAGCATTGTGCTTAGGGTTTTACTTGGCTTTTTCATTAGAATTGGCTGTGAAGAGTTTTGGGAAGAAGGAAAAGGGTTTATGGGACTTGGCTTTGGGGGTTTAAGGTGTGTCGGAGATTTGGGCGGGTTTGATTCGACGCAACGCAACCGACTCATTTCGGGTTAGGTTTTTTCTTCACTGGTTAAGGAGAGAGAGAGTTGGGCTTCTTATTTTTCTGGGTTTAGGCCTGATTTTTTTTTTTTTTTAGATGGGTTTAGGCCTGTTTAAGAAGTACAAACTCGGGCTTGGGGTTTTCGTCTACTAGAGTTGTGTTGAGATGGAGTGCATAAATAAACTCCAACAACGGGTCCGCTTTGGATTTGCATATTTTAAAAATTACGTGCCATAAGAAAACTCTGTTCAAAAACATTAGTGTGTCCTACTCTTTCACCGACTTTACTTTTAAAAGTAATGTTGTAAGACTTCTAAAAGTCTTTTTATAATTATCTTAAATATAATGTGACTTTAAAAATTATTGTTGAATTTGAAATGTGATTTATTAAGTTTTGATCTATTGATAATTTTAAAACTTATATTGCATTTAGATAACTCTAACTTTAAAAATTGCTATTGAATTTAAAATATAATTTATTAAATTTTGATCTATTGATAATTTTAAAACTCATATTGCATTTAGATAGCTCTAAAAGGACTCATAACTTCACTCTACCTCTAATTCTATTTGGATTGGTGTTTTGGGTTTAAAACTTCTATATAAAGAGTGTTTGTGTGTAGATTAAAAAAAAAAACTCGAAACTTTCCCCCCGCACATTGAGAAAGAAAGAAGCTGCGGCAATTCCAACAATCAGCCATCATCTGCAATTCATAGCAATCAAACATCAAAAAGATGTCAATATTTCCGCAGGATCTCATCACCTCTATACTTTTTCGGTTACCTGTGGAATCTCTGCTACGTTTTCGGTGCGTTTCCAAGCCATGGTTGGCCCTAATCAAAGAGCCACACTTCACCAACATGCGTATCGACACCAAACGCAGACAGATTTTCGAGACCGGTGAGAGGAAGGGCGATGATTGGGTAAGGGAATACTACTTGGCAAACGCTTCCAATGAGAATGGGTTCGGTGAGCCCGTGAAGATCATCCCACGATTCAATCCTTCAGAAAACCCCAATCACGCCTCAATTCTAGGCTGTTGTTGCAACGGCTTAGCTTGCATCTACAAGACGAAATTTGAAATTGCGATTTGGAACCCGTCAATAAGAAAACACAAGAAAATACCCTTTGAGCCTTTAGACGATAACCACAAGCATCTACTCAATTTAGATGACCCAGCCGACACCGATAAATTTAGTTTTGGATTCGGGTATGATCCAGTCAACAAGGATTTCAAAGTTTTGAGGATCGTGGAATTTCGGAAATCATCAACTCCAGTTGCCGTTGAAGTTAAGATATATAGTCTGAAAGCAAATTCTTGGAAAAGAGTAGAAGATCAATGGCCTTTCAAGGGGCGATTTGAGTCTTTCCATCAGCCGGCTTTCACAAACGGTGCTTTGCATTGGTTGGCAAACGGGCCAACTGGACAAGACACTATTCTTCTCACATTCGATCTTACCACCGAGAAATTTGGAGTTCAAACGCTTTCATTAAAAACCCTTCGTATTAGCGAGTTTCAGGCTGTGGGAGGCACGCTAAGTGTTTGTGCGTATAATGAGGTAGGAGAGCTTGAGATTTGGGTGAAGTACGGGGTGGAGAGCAGCTGGAGCCGGCTCTGTAAGCTGCCCAAGGGTACCCGCTACTATCCCTCACTTGCGTTTTCGAAGGACAACAAAAAGGTTCTGATGGAAGATTACTACTATCGGAGGAGCATGTTGTATGACACAGAGAAAGAGACGTTAAAGTCTTGAGAACGGTCAGCATATTCCCAATCATAATTGGACTACGGGTTATGTGGAAAGCCTCTTCCTTCTCGATGGTGATACTGACTGTTGAATTTAATGCTCTTCTTCTATGATCGACGTCGTCGCTCATCATTGGGAGTGAGGTGTTTTTTATCTTCTTTTTTTTTATTCAGTATTTTCGTTTTTGCTTCTGAATAAGACAAGTTTGTTGTTGCTCTATTTGCAACAGGCCTTGGATTTATTGTTTTATTATGTTTTGCTTAAGAATAATTGAATGGTTTTCAATAAGTCTTTTGTTTTCTTTTAGCTTTTTCTGGGAGTAAATTATTAAGACGAATGAATTATCAAGTTTATAGAATAATTGTCATTAATGAAAGAGACAGTGACCAAAAACTTGATTTATTGTTTTATGCTTCAAATTTATATATTGATTGTGATGATGACATGTCTAAAATGTTTTAATTTGTAATAGCTCTAAAGGGTATTTGGGATGTTATAGAGTTATAGATAGTGTTGGGGCCGTAGAGTGTTCAACTTATATTTTTGGCTGGAGCTTTTTGCTCCAGATTGATTTTATATTAATAAAGATAACTGGCTTGTTCACAATAATAATAATAATAACAATATGCAGTTAAATAAATAAATTTTCGTAACTTTTTTTTTTTTTAGGCTAAACAAGTTGTAGGAGCTTTGAATGTATTTTGGTTGCTTTTTATGTTCTTATTTTTATTGAAATTTTTACGTGGTTTGGCTATTAACTTTGTGAACAAACCACTAGTTGCTGTTCATTTTGAGATATAATTCCATCATCTTCACGTGACCCACTTGCAGCCATATATATGCTTAAATTCACCTTTCAACACGTCTTAATAATTGTCTTCTATCTGCAAGTCTGGGTGAAAATCAGAAGGGTCAAAAACAAATCTAATGACAAAAGTTCAACATAGACCATATATACATTGATATTCATAGATAGATGAAGTTAAAACTTCAAATGCCAAATGACGTAAAAGATCTTAAAAAAAAAAAATAAAGCTTGGTAGAAAAACCTCTCAATTAAAGCGGTTGCAAGCGATGCAATCATAGTCCACAACAAGTGTGTTTTCTTAAAAAAATACTTATAAGTATACATAAAAACCAAGTAATTTTAAAAAAGTAAAAATTAGATCGTACAAATGTTGGTTAACGATTTCATTCGATCACTATATCATGAGGCGGTAAGAGACAAAAGTGTCATTTCACAACCCCACCCCAACAAATACTAAAATATATATAATATTCCAACAAAGCGTAAGGCGTTTATGATCTCAACTACAAATTCTGAAAAAATAAAGAAGCATTTTCCTTTGACATACTCAAAGTGAAAGAAGCATTTTCCTTTGACATACTAAAATAGTTGGCCGGGGGCCATAAGTAAAAGAAACAAGAAATTGCTAGTTATGATTTGATTCTTAGCATATTGATTTCCCTGTTGAATCATGGAATTTTTGCAGCTCCAGGACTCTGATTTCACATGAAAGGCTCTCTATTCTGAAGGGAAAAGAAAATTTTTACTCTTTGCTTCAAGAAACAGCATTCTTGCCCATATTCCCCATTGCCTCAGAACCCTAATCAATCTTTGAATTCTAATCCTCTCTTCTGAAATTCAAAACCACAGAACCACAAAATTCTCGTAATCCCAAGCCCACCACAAGCACACACAGCATATTCCCTATGTATGTCCTATTTCACATTTTGCAGGCCATTTCAGAATCCACCAATACTAGGATAATGGCGGTAAATGGCCATTTTGCCATTCTAACTGATTATGAGTTTAAACTGGAAACCTAACCTAAGAAAAAAGTTAAAGGACTGAAAAGTGCAAGATGTGTATAGGATAGACATCTCCTTATGTACATGGGTCAGCCAAAAATTGAGGAAGAGCTTCCCCACTAGTAGTTCTGCTTTAGATGTAATCTTAAGAAACTCTTGATGACAATTTGAGAGAGAGCGAGAGTCTCAACTTGCTCTAAATAAAAAGTTGTGGTAAAGCACAGTCAAAACATCAATCTTCTTGAAAAAAGTAGTTTTTTTTTTTTACCTCCTTTAATGTGAGTATAATCTCATTCAGAAAAAGAAAAGCCTTTGTATTCTCTTCCTCCAAGCTCATCTGCACAGATTTAAAAAGGTTCAACAAGAAATCAGTTGAAGAAACACAAAAGCCATCTAAAATGTACAAAGAAGATTGCTGTTTCACATATATGGCGAAAGTTAGATGTCTGTAGGGAACCAACAAATTATAAATAATGTGCCAAATAAGCTGAAACCATGGAATTGCTTAATGTGTCAAGAAACCACAGATTTTTACCAACTCCTCCATGTAGACCATGATTAAAACCAAGACCATAGGTCCACAAGATATGTGTGCAATTTCTCAGACCAAAAGCAACTGCTTTAAT
Organism: Carpinus viminea; assembly: GCA_013348765.1. Lineage (NCBI taxonomy): Eukaryota > Viridiplantae > Streptophyta > Magnoliopsida > Fagales > Betulaceae > Carpinus > Carpinus viminea. The sequence goes on along the minus strand of CP054674.1, from coordinate 33,275,439 downwards.
CTACACATATATAAATCAAGCTGATGTAGCCATGTCTTCCCCCCTTCCCCCTGGGCCCCCAAAAGAGTACCAACCCAAAATAAGGAAGAAAACCATAAAGAGTGCCAAATAACCTCACAATATGGCTTATCATTCAACTAAAGACTAGGAAAATATAGGATTGGTGAAGCCAACACCAAAAGTTGGCATATAAACCTCTATTGTGGTTTTGCTATTAGCGAATCTCAGCAATAACTTGTTCTGATTGTACATATTGATCATTTTGCATACAGACTCACATGGATAAAATATAGAAGTACAGAATCCTTTCAACCATTGCTCTAAATACTTACTGTTCTGACCAATGGTATAAAGAGAAAAGGGGGAGAGGGGTTGTTATGTTTTTTTTTTTTTAATGAATAAAGAGGGTTGTTATGTAATAACGATAGTATTTACAAGTGAAAAAGTATTAGCAATATGAGTAATTCTGGCAAGTTTCGGAGGCTTCACATTACTGTTGATATTGTTGTTATATTTGAAGCAAATAAATCAGTACAGGCACATATAAAGTTACTTTTGTTGTCTGCATTACAGTCTCTGATAGCTCATCTTGATTGAAAGAGGCCACTAAAAGACCTTTACTTCCTTCCCAACCAATACACATGTCTTACCATAATGGTGATGGCTGCTGCTACCCTTGAGTAGTTACATTCATAAGAAAGTCCAAAAAATTTGAAAATTGATTGTGTATATCGTATTGGTTCTAAGATTCACTAAATAAGGTAGAGACAAATATTTAAATCTAATATATAAAAATTGTTTTTTTTATTTGACAAGTTTAAACCTAATATAAAAAATTTACAGGATAGTAAAAAGAGAGAAAAACAGGAAACCGAAGCTAGAAAGAATATCAAGGCAGCTCTTGAAACCCGTAGAGAAAATTCAGCCCTAATATACAGTGAAGTGACCAAACAACTTTCTAATAAAAAAGTAAACTGCCCTTTACTACCATTCGCAAAACAATTATACAATTACCACATGCTAAAAATTAAGGGTCCATTTGTTTTAATGTAAAATGTTTTCTGGACATTTTAATTTGAAAACGTTTTCCAGGAAAACTACTAATTTTTTGATGTTTGATTGTCAATCTGAAAATGTTTTCCAGAAAACATTTTTTGCAGGTAGGGGTAGCCCTGTTGGGGTTGGTATCGGCATGAAAGGGGGTGGTGTCTGGGGTATGTAGTGGTGTTGGACCGTTGGTGATCCCTGGGAGTAGGGGTTTGAAGAAATAAGCTGTGGACAGAAAATATTTTATACCTTAAAAAAATACAAATCATTTTACATAAAACAAGGGATATTTTATGGTTGGCCAAAAATGTTTTACAGTTGACCAAGTTTTCCAAGTACAACGAAACACTGAAAATGTCGAAATGTTTTATGAAAGAAAAATGATTAACATTTAAACAAACAAAGCTTAAATAACTTTACCATTCCCTTAAAAAAAATATCATTCTTTACCTTCAACGCGTGCACCATTAGAATGTGGAAACATGCAAAACGACTTTTAAGAGATGCAATATCAATAGGAGATTTGAGATCAAGTAACAGAGCACTAAGCTCGACAAATCGTGAAGAAGAAAACAAGGCATGTTCATGTGACAATGGATAACATACATGTAACAGGTCTATAATATAGTTAGTTAGTTGAGAAGGTGGGTTATAATACAGTTTAGTTAGTTTGGTTAGTTGAATTGTTAGTTGGGGAAGGATGTATAAATAGCTTGAATGAGAATGTAATAGGGATCTTGTTAGTGAGTTATTCATTGTGAACTTGGAGGAGGAGTTCTCGAATACTCGTGGAGGTTTAGGTATCCTCGAAATACCTAGTTCAATAGTCAATACATTCATTCTTTCTATTCTTTCTTCTTGTTTTGAGCTTATTAACAGTGCATTCATCATCAGCACTGTTACAAGTGGCATCAAAGCCGTTCGATTTCATTTTTTTTTTTTCTTTCTCAAAACTTTCGATTTTACAAGATGATGGGGCTGTTCAGGATAGTAGGGGTGAGAGGTTTGATCAATTGTGGAGGAAGACAGATGAGGCAATTAATCAATTAATGAGTTCCATGGAGAAATTTCGAGGCATTAGAACAAAGAGATAAAAGTGTATCTTTTGATACTATGGAGGCCAATTCGATGATGAGGATCTAGATTCATCCGAGTTAGTCCATAGGGAGATTGAATCCATGGAGTTGGAGAAGGTAGATACTCAAGAAGAATTCAAGAAACAAGAAAATGCATTCTTGCCTTGAGCAGAACTACAAGAAACAATTCAGATCGGTCAAGAAGCCTTATTATTACAGAGAGAAGAAATTCTTTCAAAGGCTGAGGATAGTGACGATGGAAAAAGGAATTCTTTAGAGTCTCTGGAGCTCGACAATGCACATGTTCATCAAATACCTCAAACAGTAGCAAGCATTCCTAAAGAATTTGGAAACCAGGAGGTGGCCAAGGAAGATAAAAGATTGAAAAAATGGGAAGAAGCTCAAACTGAACAAGCGAGAGAGTTTCAGATTCTTCAACCAAGCCAAAAGGAGTTGAGCATCTCAGAATCTATCGAAGTGAAGAGCAGTCAAGAGGATTCATCTCAAGAAAATGTGTTGCAAAGTGAATCAACTCCTGATGCAAACTGTCAAATGGGATCAGTGAAGCTGTTGCCTTGCACTCAGTCATATATGTCTGGCAAAGTGGGAGCAGCTTGTGTCAAGAGTGAAGTTACTGATGAATTGATTGGACCCAGGAGCCATTCTATTAAAGTAATTGATGAATCTGTCAGTAGAAAGCATAATGGTAAGACTAATCCTGATGAAGATTACGTGTTGGATAAAATGCTGGAGTCGAAAATAGTGCAAATGAGGGATATGTGTTGGAATTATGAGTGGTGGGTGTTTAAGATAGGTTGGAAGCAAAAGACTGTACAGCAGGCTGAGATTGAATCTTGGAGTTCATTTGTGTTTCAATACTTGAAGGAGGATGAGGTGAATGTTTTTTATTTGAAACATCGATGGCGTTGGAAAATTATAGGAGGAATCCTTTGGAATGGGCATGCTGGAGCAGCACCTGAATCTGCCCACTGTTTGGCACCTGTGAACAATACCAAGGTGTTTTGAAGAGGAAAAAGAGGCAACAAGCCATGTAGGAGGTTTGGCGAGTACATGGTTTTAGGAGGGGAATTACCTTATCAACAATTCTGCAGTGAGATCACAGTAGAGTTCAATGATTGCTCTAAACAAGTTCTTGAAATGGAGTCGCTGTTTTTGAGTCTTGATTATCCTGATTATAGCTGAGTTGACTTAGAACAGTTGCTTAGAGCTGTTCAAGCTCAGGAAAAGCAGAAATTGCATCTGACAGCTACAATTCAGGGTGTTAAAGAAGGTTGGTCGTCTAGTGAGCCATGATAACTATAGATACAAGAAACCAATGGAGCTTGGCTTTTAATTCAAGCGCACCTTGTGGGCAAGGTGCTTTGAAGAGGGGAGTAGTGTAACAGGTCTATAATATAGTTAGTTAGTTGAGAAAGTGAGTTATAATACAGTTTAGTTAGTTTGGTTAGTTGAAGTGTTAGTTGGGGAAGGATGTATAAATAGCTTGAATGAGAATGTAATAGGGATCTTGTTAGTGAATTGTTCATTGTGAACTTGGAGGAGGAGTTCTTGAATACTCATGGAGGTTTAGGTATCCTCGAAATACCTAGTTCAATAGTCGATACATTCTTTCTTCTTTTTTTGAGCTTATTAACAGTGCATTCATCATCAGCACTATTACAATACATGAGACATGAATCAAGTCCATAAGGATAACACACTCCTAAAATAACAATATTAGCAGAGAGAGATGCCAACTCTGACCTCTAGAATTCTGCTCAAGGTGTTGTATGCTTCACGATGAACAGTCTCATTAATTACCTAAAAACCAAAGGTTCAGGTTGGTTTCATACTAGACAACATCTACTGGTCATAGGAGTAACAAGATTGGTATTAAAACAAATTATGCCATGCAGTTATTTAGTTTCAATGACATACCTGAAAAGTGTGTGCAATAAATTTATAAATTAGATCAATAAGATCCTCCTTCGCTCCTTCAACAAAAGATGACACTAGCGCCAGTATCACACGCCTGAACAAATAACAACGTTAACTAAAAACTACATCTTCAATCTTTTTTACAACCAGATAATGAAAAGTCGCCGCTTAAACTTTCTATACATTGTCATTTTCACCAATACCAAGTTATATAGTGGTACAATCATACATAACCATAAGTTCTAACTCAGCCATGTTCTAGTTTATTAAAACATTTGCATGGACTCAAATTGCTAGAGGGTGCTGATAATAAATGAGAAAGGTGGTTTTGATGCAGGAAAAAACTCGTAGGCTACACATTTGATCAAACTTTCAATCAACAAACAGAAAACTAGATGGTTTTATAATTAAATGACTTTGTCCTCGATCTATTTTATGACCAAGAACGATCTCACTTTATTTTTTGATAAGTAATGTATAACTTTCTTAAAAATGCGTAAGGTACCCCTAAGTACACATGCTATATACACGGAGTTCTTACATGCCCAAAACCAAAGAAACAGCAAAGACTCAGCAAAAATACTCCCCAAACTCCCCCAAAACCCACTTTTTAATATTCTACCATTTCCATAAGAATCCCAAGTCGTCAAACATTATTTCCTACATCTCCTAACACAACTACCTTGCAGTTCACAAACATGCATAGCATTAATGCTAGGTTTTGGAAGACGGGCTAAATATACAGAATAGAATGCTTCATTCCATTCAGCCAAACTCTCTTGCAACAAAGAGTACCAATTAAATGGTCTGAAAATTGGAATACATAATGATTGCACTGGGGCAACGCTGATGCTAGCAGAGAATGCAATAACAAACCCATTGTACAGTTTTTACTAACTGAAACGGAAGCAATTATGTACACTTCCACTTGCAGATTGTCTTTATTTATTTTTTTATAAATAAGTGATTCATTGAAAAGCGTAGAGGGCACAACCCTAATACATAGGAAGTATACAAAGATAAGCCCTACTAAAAGGAGGGATTTTTTTATTTCTATGATAGGTCGCACATTTGCCATCAAGATGGAGGTCTAAAACAACTCCTAGAACTTGGTTACTATGCCAAGTTGATGAAAATGTACCAAGAACAGACTATTACAGTGCAGACTCTTTCAGAAGAGAGGTAAAGAGGGTAGTGCTTAGTACGAACTTTTTTCACCATTTATAAGACGAATTCCTGAATGTTTTTCTGTAACATAAAGTTAAGAGAAGATGATTACCAGAACATTTAGACCTAATCATCACTCAATAAATTTTCATTAAAAACAACATGATAAGACAGACAACTAAGAAATCAACGATCTACCATATTATAACAATTATGGAACACAAACCATAGATGTCATTAAGTAGTTAATTGATTGTAAAGTTCCTAAATAAATTTTTATTTGCAAAAGACACAATGGAACCAACCTCCATACTTCCATAACTGTACCTGCCAGTCCTCCCCAACTAACCAACAAATCAATTACCCTACTAGGCATAACCCACATCACACCAAACAGATTAAGAATGAACCTCCATAATTCTCTAAGTCCCAATGAATCAGTATGATCAATGGACTCCCCACTCTTTTTACACATATAATACCACTCCACCATTGCAACATTTCTCTTTCTCAAATTATAGAGCGTCCACATAAAAAAAATGCTACCCGCGAAGGAGCCTTGACTTTCCATATACTCTTCCATGAAAAAGAGGATCCATTCTGATACTTAATAATACGACTTCACTTCAAACTTCTATTTCTTCAATAAAAGATACATGGGAACAGGCAAATAACAAAATAAACATACACAAGCAGAAAAAAATGAACACACAAAACTCCCATAAGCTAAAAATAATGAACATAAGAACTCCCATTTTTCTAACATTTTTTAGTATGATACATAACATAGAATGTGCTGAAACAACCCAAAATCACATGACAGAGCACAAAGGAACTCTTTTTTTTTTTATAAGTCATGTGTTATATATCAAAAAGGGCGCAACACAAAAAAGAGTATACAAAGGAAACCCCAAAAACCCACAATACAATACCCGAGACAACCCCTAAGAACCAAAGAAAACCCAAAGAGACCCACACCCGAAGACCTACAACCACCCTACTATTACAAGACCATGGAGCATTCCAAGTTTTTGAGCTTCCTCGTCCCTTTGACCCTTTGAGTAGCAGCCTCTCTTTTGAGCTCCTTCTGGACAGCAGCAGCTTCCTTTTTATGCTCCTTATCGATGGCAGAAAGGAGAGCCAAACATTTTCTCTCATCTTTACCACTAACAGAAATACCCATAAGCTTCATCGCCTCAAGCATCTCCTCAGAATATGGAGGCTGCTGAGCTAACTTATCCTTCCTTCTCCGTGAATACCCCAGTTGAGACTTGGAAACAGAAGAAAGAACAGGAGCACCCTTGGACCCGTCATCCTCAGGCAGAGGATGAGAAATACCACTAGGCCCAAAAAACCCCCGACGAATCAACCCTTTCGCCGGGATGGGGTTCCGAACAGACAAGGCAGCAACCAACTCCGATGCAGGAGCCTCCCCAACAGTACCCAGCGAGACAGCAGCGATTGCCGGAGAGGCGGAAGCCTCCACCGGAGAGATAGAGGCGACGCCCTCCGTCGGGGAAACCAGAACTCCCACCGGAAAAACTGGAGAACTCACCGGTAAACCCACACACCCCATTGCAGGGGCAACCACGTCGCTGGGCACCACGAAGCCGCCACCGGAAACCCCATCAGGAGGAGGAGACGCCGGGACCACCACGGGCAAGAACTTCGAAGACACCAGAGCAGCCGGAGAAACCCAGTCCCTATCCCCGCAAAGAGGGCTCGCCGGAGCATCCACCTCCCAAGGAACAGAGAAGGCCTCTTTGAGAACAGAAAGGCGCATCGACTCAGTAAGCTCCGAAGCAGGCACACCCAGACGAGCTGCAGGCACCGAAGAGTAGTAATCCTCCCATTCCACGGGCAAGAACTTCGAAGACACCAGAGCAGCCGGAGAAACCCAGTCCCTATCCCCACAAAGAGGGCTCGCCGGAGCATCCACCTCCCAAGGAAAAGAGAAGGCCTCTTTGAGAACAGAAAGGCGCATCGACTCAGTAAGCTCCGAAGCAGGCACACCCAGACGAGCTGCAGGCACCGAAGAGTAGTAATCCTCCCATTCCCTGCTCAGAGGACTCGCCTGTAAAAACTCCGCAGAATTCATGCATTCAAGGGCAAAATGACCTTCTTCACCACACTTGTAGCATGAACTAGATGACCCTGTACCAATATCTTCCCCGTGTATCTTTGCACATGCCAAACCAGTATGGCCCAATTGACCACATTTATAACAAGAAATCACTCCTGGGCTAGTCTTAACAGAGTTAGCACAACATAAATGGCCAAATCCCTTGCAGATGTAACATTGTATTCCCATGAGATCATCAGGTGAATAATAATCATTCCAGCACGAAAACATATCATGTCCAGAATCTCCGCATTTTAAACAAATTTTCAAACTTAGAGAACCACCCTTGTGCTTTTCTGGACAGTCTTTCGCTCGGTGGCCACCTTTTTTGCAGATAAAGCAATCTTGTCCCTTTGAGCATTGCTTTGCACTGTGCTCCAAACTCCCACAAACAAAACATGCTTTCTTCCGCTTAACTGCTGTACATTTCGCTATTGTATGACCTTCTTCCCCACAATTAAAGCATTTTCCCCAACTGCTGCTATCTGGAGGATCAAAATACCTTGGTCCCCGAAGAAGCTTCCGAAACACGATGTTGTCAGTTATTTCAACAGCAGTTGGTTCCACGGACTCAACAGTATCCGAAGCCTTGACGGTCTCTTCCTTCTCTTCGTCTTTTGCAACAATGACGGTTTGCTCTCCAACTTCAATCTTCTTAATCCTCACCCTCTTCAAAACCTTCTTCTTCCCCGAACTAACAATTCCGTCACTGCCACCGACCCCGCCGGGGGCTTCAACGACCTCTTCATCCAGCACCGAAGACGAAGACAGCGCGACCACACCAGAAGATCCACTGCCACCACCGCTAGTTTCACCCAAAATGGCGTCGTCCGGAGCCAGCATGGCGGCGCGCATCAACAGGGCTTTCTCGACATTCTTCAGTCTCGGATCCTCGTTCGCCTCCTCGTCGTCGCTGCTGCTCAATGTCAGAAACGACTTCGAAGACTTTCCAGCATCCTCTGCTTTCTTTTCCTCGTCGAGATCCACCTTCCCTCTCCGCTTCCCCCTTGGCATGTTCGCCCTCCTGACCATTTTCGAAACCCAAGTAACCCTAATCCGAAAACCCCTTTTCTGTTCAGACGGCAAAGATTGTAGAAAGAGAATAGAGAACTATGGGGGTTTCTTTTCCTTTTATTTTATTTTTTCTCCTGAGCAAACAGGCGACAGGAATTTAACGGCTCTACCCTTAAATGTGCGGGCTTAACGGCGTTGTTTAAAATTTAAATCTAACACTGTTGCAATTGTTCGATATTAAATATAAGTAAAATAGACTTCGACTAGTTGCAGATGGAAACCGAGCCAAACCGACCCGATCCAAATTGAACCGCATTAAAATTACAAAAATATAAATATAATATAAATAGCTAAAATATATATATGCTCGTAAGTTTTAACTTTACCCTAAACCTAAAGGACAAGATCCTCTCCAGTCCATTTTTGACTGGAGAGGATCCAGTTGATGGCTAGGATCTCTCTTTAGGGATCCTAAGGCCATCAATCAGACACGCACACTAAAATAATAATAATAAAATACTATTTTACTTTTAAAAATAAATAAATAATAAAAAATTCATATCATTTTCCTTTGATGGCTTCGACAATGCCAAGTTTATTCCCAAGGATCTCCGATGACGCCATGGTACTCCCAACGAGCTCCGACGATGCCAAGCAAGAGCTAGATCTCGACGTTCCGGCTTCCGAAGATGGTTGTCATGGAGTGGTGTTGATTTTGTTTCGTTTAGTTTTGATTTTGATTTGTTTATTTTTCAATGATTTGTTTATTTTTTTTCTAACTTTCATATTTTTAAATGTTTATATTTTTCTAATGGCCTATTTTAAGAATATTTGTCTTATTTTAACCATCATATTTTTTAATTTGTGTCTTATCCTAAAAGTCATATTTTAAAAAATTTTGAAGCCAAATGCTGCCGAAATGCTGAGAAAAAAAAAAAAAAAAACCCAAAAGATAATCTTGAGCACATCTCCTAACCTGCATTGAAGCAATCAAAATATCTATAAACCACTAATTAACTTGCTTTAAATTTTTCTACAAATGATCATTGCACTAAGTAATCAAACATATTCAGCACTGTATACACATAGAAAAAGGAATCAAGAATCAAACGTAAAACATATCCATACCTTGGGACGCCGATCAACCGAGAAATTCAGCAACGTTTCAAAACCTAATTTGACAGAATCCCAATCCTCCAAATCGCAAAATCCTAACAAAACCCCTAAACACTTCACCGCAGCTCTCACACTCGCCACGGCATGCCCCTCCCTCTCCTTCCCAACCAATCCCACGAGAACACCCACAGCCTCACTTGCCTTCGGCGCCGCGATCCCCTGCGGCGGCACCAGCGGTACCACAATCGACAAAAATGACAACAGCGCGGCGACAGCGGTGGCGTCCAGGGTCTGAGAATCGCTAAATGACGCGGAGTCGATGGCCGCGGCGAAGTAGGCGGACGGAGTTAGGGGGAGGGATTCGGAGGCGAGGATCGAGCGCATTGCCGCTGCAGTGGCGACGAGGTGGCGGTGCTGCGGGGCCGAGGACTTGGCGTAGTGGTCCATGAGCTGTTGGCAAACGTTGGAGCCATCTTTTAACGGCTCTTCTTGTCGGTCTTGTTGTGGCTCTTGGTTCTGTTCTTGTCCCAGCATTGTGCTTAGGGTTTTACTTGGCTTTTTCATTAGAATTGGCTGTGAAGAGTTTTGGGAAGAAGGAAAAGGGTTTATGGGACTTGGCTTTGGGGGTTTAAGGTGTGTCGGAGATTTGGGCGGGTTTGATTCGACGCAACGCAACCGACTCATTTCGGGTTAGGCTTTTTCTTCACTGGTTAAGGAGAGAGTGTTGGGCTTCTTATTTTCTGGGTTTAGGCCTGATTTTTTTTTTTTTTAGATGGGTTTAGGCCTGTTTAAGAAGTACAAACTCGGGCTTGGGGTTTCCGTCTACTAGAGTTGTGTTGAGATGGAGTGCATAAATAAACTCCAACAACGGGTTCGCTTTGGATTGCATATTTTAAAAATTACGTGCCATAAGAAAACTCTATTAAAAACATTAGTGTGTCCTATTTACTTTTAAAAGTAATGTTGTAAGACTTTAAAAGTCTTTTTATAATCATCTTAAATATAATGTACTTTTAAAATTATCGTTAATTTTAAATGTGATTTATTAAGTTTTGATCTATTGATAATTTTAAAACTTATATTACATTTAGATAACTCTAATTTAAAAATTATTAAATTTAAATGTAATTTGAATTTTGATCTATAATAATTTTAAAACTCATATTGCATTTAGATAACTCTAAAAGACTTTATAACTTCACTCTACCTCTAATTCTATTTGGATTGGTGTTTTGGGTTTAAAACTTCTATATAAAGAGTGTTTGTGTGTAGATTAAAAAAAAACTTGAAACTTCCCCGCACATTGAGAAAGAAAGAAGCTGCGGCAATTCCAACAATCAGCCATCATCTGCAATTCACAGCAATCAAACGTCAAAAAGATGTCAATACTTCCGCAGTATCTCATCACCTCTATAATTTTTCGGTTACCTGTGGAATCTCTGCTACGTTTTCGGTGCGTTTCCAAGTCATGGTTGGCCCTAATCAAAGAGCCACACTTCACCAACATGCGTATCGACACCAAACGCAGACAGATTTTCGAGACAGGTGAGAGGAAGGGCGACGATTGGGTAAGGGAATACTACTTGGCAAACGCTTCCAATGAGAATGGGTTCGGTGAGCCCGTGAAGATCATTCCACGATTCAATCCTTCAGAAAACCCCAATCTCGCCTCAATTCTAGGCTGTTGTTGCAACGGCTTAGCTTGCATCTACAAGACGAGATTTGAAATTGTGATTTGGAACCCGTCAGTAAAAAAACACAAGAAAATACCTTTTGAGCCTTTAGACGATAACCACAAGCATCTACTCGATTTAGATGACCCAGCCGACACCGATAAATTCAGTTTTGGATTCGGGTATGATCCAGTCAACAAGGATTTCAAAGTTTTGAGGATCGTGGAATTTCGGAGTTGAAGTTAAGATATATAGTCTGAAAGCAAATTCTTGGAAAAGAGTAGAAGATGAATGGCCTTTCAAGGATTTGATTCTTTCCATCAGCCGGCTTTCACAAACGGTGCTTTGCATTGGTTGGCTGACGGGCCAACTGGACCAAACACTATTCTTCTCACATTCGATCTTACCGAGAAATTTGGAGTTCAAACGCTTTCATTAAAACCCTTCGTATTAGCGAGTTTCAGGCTGTGGGAGGCACGCTATGTTTGTGCGTATAATGAGGTAGGAGAGCTTGAGATTTGGGTGAAGTACGGGTGGAGAGCAGCTGGAGCCGGCTCTGTAAGCTGCCCAAGGGTACCTGCTACTATCCCTCACTTGCGTTTTCAAAGGACAACAAAAGGTTCTGATGGAAGATTACTATTATCGGAGGAGCATGTGTATGACACAGAGAAAGAGACGTTAAAGTTTTTGAGAACGGTCAGCATATTCCCAATCATAATTGGACAACCTCATTATGTGGAAAGCCTCTTCCTTCTCGATGGTGATACTGACTGTTGAATTTAATGCTCTTCTTCTATGATCGACGTCGTCGCTCGTCATCGGGAGTGAGGTGTTTTTATCTTTTTTTTTATTCTGTATTTTCGTTTTGCTTCAGAATAAGACAAGTTTGTTGTTGCTCTATTTGCAACAGGCCTTGGATTTATTGTTTTATTATGTTTTGCTTAAGAATAATTGGAATGGTTTTCAATAAGTCTTTTTTTCTTTTTTTTTTTTCTGGAGCAAAATTATTAAGACGAATGAATTATCAAGTTTATAAATAATTATCATTAATGAAAGAGATAGTGACCGAGACGTAATTTGTCATTTTATGCTGCAAATTTATAAACGGATTGTGATGATGCATGACACGTTAAAATGTTTTGTAATAGTTCTAAAGGCTATTACGTATGTCATAAATAATGTTGGGACCGTAGAGTTTTCAACTTATATCTTTGGCTAGAGCTTTTTGCTCCAAATTAATTTTATATCAATGAAGATAATTCATTTGTTCAAAATAATAATAATTAATAATATGCAGTTAAATAAATACATTTTCGTAACTCTTTTTTTTTTTTTTTGTTAGGCTAAACAAGTTGCAGGAGCTTTGAATGTATTTTGGTTGCTTTTTATGTTCTTAATTTTATTGAAATTTTTACGTGGTTTGGCTATTAACTTTGTGAACAAACCACCAGTTGCTGTTTTAGCTAAAGGAGGTTGATGCACTATACTAATTCCTATCATCATTCTGGCACCAAAAAAGGAAAAATACAAATCAAACCTGCAATTAAGTTCACATGAAACATTCTCATATAATCATATTACAAGCCAACAAGCAATAAATCAAATTTGAAGATTAATTAATTACCTTCATAATTGCATAGCTTTGGTGAAATTGAAGTAAAAAAAACCCTAGTACCCAAAACTAGACAAATTTTTGAAGTTTATATTTCATAAATGCCATCGGAGTACTTCAATGACAATATTGGAAAGAAGACTCCAGTTTTTTTTTTTTTGGGGGCATGAGAAGACTCTCCAGTTGTTTGGCTTGTAAGCAGCCTGTTAAATATGCAATCATTTCATTACCTTCAAAAGCAACACAGAACCAACTCACTAATTGAAATGATGTCAAGTCCCATGTTTTCCCTCCTAAGATAGCAGATGAGCCCAACTCTGGTAACAACCAGGGAGAGAACGTTATGCCTCAGCTGCTGTCATCAGATGACGGAAGGAAGAGATATTAATTGAGACTTCACATTATTGTTGATATTGTTGTTATCTTTGAAGCAAATAAATCAGGACAGGCACATTAATATAAGGTTACTTTTGTTTCATGTATTACCACAGTCTCATCTTGATTGAAAGAGGGCATTAAAAGAAAAGAAGTTAGAGAAAAATATTTAATTCTAATATAAATAAATATATATATGACAAGTTTAAATTTAATACCAAAAAAAAAAAAAAAGGGTAGCAAAAGGCAAAAAGAGAGATAAAATAGAGGAACAAAAAGAAAAACGGGAAAATTAAGGCGGGCTAGAAAAAATATCAAGGCAGCTATTGAAACTCGTAAAGAATATTATGCCTTAATATACAGTGTAGTAGTCAAACATTTTTATTTATTTTATTTATTTTTTACATAACAATTTTCTAAATTGATATACGATTGTTATACAACTAAAATAATATGACGGTGAAAATCCATCTTTTGTCAGCTTAGACAAAAAAAAAAAAAAAAAGGTATTTGTGATTACTTTTTTTTTATAAAAAAAATGGTTGCTAATTGATGGAAGAAAATCTCTAGTTAGAAAATCGAAATTTTGAAGATCACAAACAGATGGTGGTGGAACTTAAGGATTTTTTTCTTCAAGACTCTATATCATAGAACAACTGCCATTGACTTAAATATCACTAGCTTTCATGCTTTTCTTAATTTTTTTCTCTTCTGCTAGTTATGAGGTGTTTTTCTTATATATTTCATGTGTATTTAGATTGGGCTTGCGTTTACTTGTAAAAAAAAGGGCAATCACAAACCACCCCCTTCTCCTCAAGGAACCAACCTTCCACTAGAGTAAAATGAGATTGTCATATTTTATGTTCCAATCGACAGATTCTCCCAGATGACATGTACATGTCACTTAAAACACAAAATTTAGCTCTCAATCGATCCTCAGGGAGGCCTAAAACTTAATGAAAAGGGCAACAAACAGCTCTATCTATAATTGAATTTGGACTTGGAATAGCTTTGTACCTGCCAATTTAGGGGGCAAACAAGGGCTAACTTTGTCTTAAGCTCTAGTGGTAAAGGTTTGCATTGAGTTGGTCAGCCTTAGGTTTTAAGACCTTACAATCAGTAAAGCAAATTCTAAGGGGATATCAGCCAATATAGTTTTTTATTGAATAGAGATGAGGGGTGCGTTAGACATTTAACCAAGAATATGCAGCGCTTGTACGTATCCAATATTCATCACGTTTTGATTCAGGTCGACACCAACTTCGTCACAATTCAGTCTCAATGTACAGCTCAAGAGAACACACGATATCCAGCTCTAACGAACAAACAAACAACTTTAACTAACCTAATGAAGTGAGCATGTAGATCAACCAATATTGAATGCCTAGAGTGTGCAACTAACAATTCAGTCCTTACTTCAATGAACTCAACTGACTAACGCGATAGATCAACAAGAATTTACATATGCGTTATTTTTGTTGATAATAGCTCAAATTGTCAACAAATATGAAGATAATTGCTAAAAAATATAAATATTCAAGTTGGTAGACTCAAGATCTATTTATCTATAAGAGGATAAGGTTAGTTTTAAAAGGAGTCAAAGAACAACTTGAATTGGATTTCTAGAGAAACATGTGTAGATAAACATGTGGGCTGCAAAATTTATCTTCATCATGGAAAAGACTTTGTATTCATGATGGTTTCGTTTTCCGGCAGCAATTGTATTAAAACTGTTTTCTTATTTTCTAGTAAATAAGTCTCTATAAAAGGACATGTAGTCCTTGGTTGAGATTACACTTTGTTTTCTTGAAAAAGAAAGAATCTGCGGCAATTCCAACAATCAGCCATCATCTGCAATTCACAGCAATCAAACATAAAAAAGATGTCAATACTTCCGCAGGATCTCATCACCTCTATACTTTTTCTGTTACCTGTGGAATCTCTGCTACGTTTTCGGTGCGTTTCCAGGTCATGGTTGGCCCTAATCAAAGAGCCACACTTCACCAACATGCGTATCGACACCAAACGCAGACAGATTTTGGAGACAGGTGCGATGAAGGGTGATTTTTGGGTAAGTGAATACTACTTGGGAAACGCCTCCAGTGAGAATGGGTTCGGTGAGCCCGTGAAGATCATCCCACCATTCAATCGTTCAGAAAACCACAAGTTCACCTCGATACTAGGCTGTTGCAATGGCTTAGTTTTCATCCACAAGACGAGATTTGAAATGGTGATTTGGAACCCGTCAATTAAAAAACACAAGAAAATACCCTTTGAGCCTTTAGACGATAACCACAAGCATTATCTACTCGATTTAGATGACATATACAGCGACGATGGATTCAATTTTGGATTCGGGTATGATCCAGTCAACAAGGATTTCAAAGTTTTGAGGATCGTGGAATTTCGGAAATCCTCAACTCCAATTGCCGTTGAAGTTAAGATATATAGTCTGAAAGCAAATTCCTGGAAAAGAGTAGAAGATCAATGGCCGTTCAAGGAACCATTTAATAATTTACATCACCCGGCTTTCACAAACGGTGCTTTGCATTGGTTGGGTGACGGGCCAACTGGACCAAACACTATTCTTCTCACATTCGATCTTACCACCGAGAAATTTGGGGTTCAAACGGTTCCATTAAAAACCCTTTGTATTAGCGATTTGCAGGCTGTGGGAGACTCGCTATGTGTTTGTGCGTATAATGAGGTAGGAGATCAGCATGAGATTTGGGTGATGGTGATGAAGGAGTACGGGGTGGAGAGCAGTTGGAGTCGGCTTTGGAAGCTGCCCCATGGCACCCGCTACCTTCCCTCACTTGCGTTTTCAAAGGACAACAAAAAGGTTCTGGTGGAAGATTACCGCAATCGGAGGAGCATTTTATATGACGTAGAAAAAGAGACATCCAAGTTTTTTGAGAACGGTCAGCATATTCCCAATCATAATTGGACAACCTTATTTGTGGAAGGCCTCTTCCTTATCGATGGTGATAGTGACTGTTGAATTTAATGCTCTTCTTCTATGATCAACGTTACTCTTTTTTTTTCTTATTTTTTATTTTGTATTTTCGTTTTTGCTTCTAAATAAGACAAGTTTGTTGTTGTTCTTTTACTTAAGAATAATGGAATGGTTTTTGATAGGTCTTTTGTTTTCTTTTAATTCTTTTCTTAGAGTAAATTATTGGCTTATAACGGATGAGTCATCAAGTTTATAGAATAACTATCGCTTTGAAAACGTAACATTTTTTTAAATTGATATATGATTGTTATATAACCGAAATAACGTAACAATAAAAAATGAATCTTTTATCAACTTAGAATTGAACCAGGTTCAATGCCTTGTATACCTTTGGTTCTGCTTTACTAAACAAATTGAATTGAATTCCACGTAGACTGGGGGGAAAAAGGAAAACGTTAGAAGCTAACATATAATGTAAAGAACATTTTGGCAAATTGATACACTTAGATTCGGTTATTTGAATTATAAAAAATTTCTTGAAAAAAAAAAATAAAATCAGTTACTTGCTTCCAATTAATCCAAACAATAGCCGAGCAAGTCAACAAATTATGGGCCTCTTGGGCCACCCGCCCTTTTGTTTGTATTTGTTCAGAAAAAATATATATATGGGCCTCTTGGGCCAACCACAAACCACGAGGGAGACAGAAAAACAAACTACTAGGACAGAGCGTGTGCAACTCCTTCACTCTGTTTCTTTGCTTTTTTTCGCTTGCAATTCAGTGATCAGAGAGAGAGAATTTGGTTGGTGATAATGGAATCTCGTTAATTTAATCTCTGGAATATGTTCATACTTTCGCAAGATCTAATCGCCGAAATACTTTCGTGGCTTCCCGTCAAGTGTCTGATACGTTTCCAATGCGTTTCGAAGGCATGGTTCGCTCTGATCAAAGACCCAAATTTCATCCGGATGCATCTTGAGAACAACAGAGAACGCAGTCTCCTTGTAGAGACAAATACAAGTTGCTTGTATTTTCTTGGGCGATTAAACTTTTCCAATGAATATCGGTTCGGCGAGTCCGTGAAGATCTTCCTACCATTCAACTTCATACACAAGCCTGCAGACACCTCAGTGGTGGGTTGTTGCAACGGCTTGGTTTGCATTCAGACGGAGGGATTTAAAGTTGTGATTTGGAACCCATCAATCAAAAAATACAAGAAATTACCCTTTGAGCCTCTAGACGATGAGTAGAAGCTGCAAACCCATTCACCAGCATTCAAATTTGCATTCGGGTATGATCCAGTCCACAACGATTACAAGGTTATAAGGATTGTGGAATTTCTGGAAGACAGGACATTTTCCAAACGGCGTTAGAGTTAAGGTATATAGTCTCAAAGCACATTCTTGGACAATAGTAGAAGGTGAATGGTATGACAAGGAGTCATTTAATTATGTGCACCGGCCAGCTTTCACGAGCAGTGCTTGCCATTGGTTGCTTCAGAGTCCAACTGGAGTACAGAAACTTCTCACATTTGATCTCACCACCGAGAAATTTGAAGTGCAAAAGTTTCCATTCGAAAACGATTTTATTGTGGGTTTTAAGGTTTTGGGAGGATCGCTATGTGTTAATGTGTGTAATTTTTCTGTGAATCCTGCGCCACACGGCATTGAGATTGACGGTTGGATGATGAAAGAGTACGGGGTGGCGACCAGTTGGAGTCGGCTTTATACGTTGCCTAAGAATTTATGCTACTGCCAATCACTAGTCCTTTCAAAGGATGGTGAAAAGGTTATGGAGGACCTCAATTATGATCACTTTTGGTATGACATAGAAAAGAAGACAGTCAGGACTATTGAGAATGATTACCGTATTTCCAATTTGTCTTGGACAACAATTTGTGTGGAAAGCCTCCTTCTCCTCGATGGTGATCCTTCCCCTCGATGGCGATGGCGATGGCGATAGTGACAGATTTATTTCCCCAATGGATTGATAATATGCAGTTACATATTACATTTTCATAATAAACTTTTTTTAAGCTAAACAAGTAGCAGGCGTTTGCATTTTTATTGGAATGGCTATTACTATTAGCTTTGTTAGCAAACCACTAGTTGCTGTTTTAGCTAGAGGAAGATGATGCACTATACTTCCTATCATCATTCTTTTACCTATGAAGCTTGTGAGACTTTTTGTGGCACCAAAAAGGAAAAATACAAAAGAATATCTTAATAATTTTATACAAATCGAACCTGCAATTAAAATACTGATACATGTGAGCATGTCATTTATGTTTTGATATACAAAATTGCTTTTTATTTGCTATACTTTCCCTTTGCGGCATTCCACCCTTGAACCAGACACCTCGTAGAGGACTTGCTTCTGTTCTTCTTATGATGCAAAATGGATATTGTTCTATCCAACTGAAGGAATAATCATAAAAATTTATTTTGCCGATAGGTTACAATTGTTTACTTCAGTTCTTTTTAGCATCCAAACCTATTGCTCTAACATCTTCTTCATCTTACACAAGAAGGTGATTAGATCAATAGAACAAAAATTTAACCGGTTTTTGTGGAATGGGAATGAATTTGCCTCTTTCTGCGAAGGCAAAAGTTTCATGGGATGCCATTTGTGTTTCTAAGAGGGAAGGGGGCTGCAGGGCTGGGTATAAAGAAATTAGAAAATTAGAATAGAGCTGATATTTTAAATCATGCATGGGTGAATCTGAATTTGATAAATGGTAGGTGTTTTTGGTTGCTTAAAGTGACCCAAAATGATAATGTAGTTGGTGAAAAATTCTTAAACTAAGAGATTTAGCTAAGAAATTTCTTAAGTTCCAAGTGGGTGATGGGAGTATAATCTACTTATAGATGGAAACTTGTCATCTAGATGGCATCTTTTTTGATAAACATGGATTTAGAGCCATCTATGATGCATGCAAGGAGCAAGATTGATGCAAAGTTGTCACAGTGGGATTAGAGGAAGGGATTGGAATTGGAATTGGAAATGGTTGGATGGGTTGGTGGATATTCAAAGTAAGTTTGCCTTTCTGAAATAGAGGGAAAATGATATTCATTTGTGGTCAGTTTCTAATTCTAACATCTACTCTAGTAAAGACACATGAGAAGCTAAGCAGACAAGCCTTTCGAACGATGGCACACAAACTTCGTTCACTTCACCAATCGTCATATTTTTGTGGTTTCTCATACGTTCTTTTGGAGAAAAAAAAATTAAAAATTATGTGTATAAATTTCTTTTACTCTGACGATGATTACTAACTAATTGGTAGATAACTTTATGTGGATCTTTTGTTTGATATCCAATGAAAGCCAGCTCTTTTACTATCTCGGATGATCATTTGTTTGGGTTTGAAGGGTCTAAAGTTACAAATAAATATCTCTTTTAAGTAGGCATCCCAAGTTCGAGCTGAGGTTTCAAGCCAAGATCTCGATTGGAGCTCTCGAGCCGAGCTATGGGAGCGCAGCTTGCCTACTTTTAGGATTCAGACATGGTTGATGGACCTTATTTCGAATGCTAGCACACAAACTTTGTTCATTTCATTAATTGTCATATTTTTGTGGCGACTTATACAATAGTGTGAGAGTATTTGGGAATCCCGAATTAAGTGTTTCATTTCCATATGCATCTAAAAGAGCAATAGTCAACATAATGAGGGTCTAAACACTAATCTAGTCTACTTTCGTTACCTTGTATCTTTTTTACTACAGACCACAAGAGTTAGTGTTTCTGAACTTTATGAAGACTGTTTTTATTTCTTTTCTAAACTTTTACAGAGAACATCAATTTGAAAAATAGAAAAGAAGCTTGTTTTTTCCATTATTTTCATCCTCTTTTTTAAAATTTGTTTTTTTTATATATATATTTATTTAAAGGATAGAATCAATTTCATGCACGCAGTAGTTGATTATAGGAGGAAAAACTAAAATCAATCTGATAACTCTATCAAGTTCGAGAGTTTAGTATATGCACCGGATGGCTGGCATAATAAGATCAAGCAGAACTCAACTTCCTCCAATTATGAATTACAATGTGTTTGCTAACATTGGACTTCAAGAGCCCAGTTTTATTTTTCTACTCTTCCAAGGTTTTTAGGAATGTTCATTATCACTATGGCAATTATGATGCAATGGAGGTATTCTGTCTAATTTTTTCAATTGACATAATGGAACAACTCATAGTAATGCACTTTTTCTTTATTGTTGTTTGACAGTATCGATACTCTTTTGAAGAAAAGCTTAACCAGTGTTTTCCTAGGGTTTGCTCCAAGATCTTAGATTGTATTTTGCGTGATACTAGACAAAATATATGAGTTTACAAAGGTAAAACTTTATGCAGTAAGTTTTATGTAATACTGTAGGATCCAACGAGAGGCTTCAATTCCAAAGGCTGCAGCCCAAATGTTTTTCCTTGATAATAAATACCTTTCTATATTTTCTCTCTTTAGAGTGTCTTTTTAATTGTTTATGTTATTTGCTTTTGATTTGGTTGATTTTTTTAATCTTATTTCTCATGCCACTCGTTAGCCTGTAGATGGGCAAGTGGGTTAGTTACTTTTAGCTCTCATTTTGTTGTATTTAATATTTGGGAGTCATTGAAAAGGTGTAAAAGTATTTGCAAATTAATATCATAATAACAAAACTTAAAAATGTGAAGATCACATATGTGACTCTTGGGTTTTCTTTGTTCTGTGTCTTTTAGGGTTTATGCAATTGAAAGTAAGGGGATTTTGATTGTTCTACAATTTGGGTTTGCTTCGTTTGTTTAATATCATGTTATTTTTGAGAAATTATCTGGGTTTTCTTTGATTTAGTGAAAGATGTATTGCTCCGTTCCTCTTTTCACTGAATGATTTAGTGAAACCTTATCTTCATATCTCCTAAGTTCATTAATTTTCTTTTCAATATCAATATTCTTAATCTTAATATGGTTTTACATATTCAACACCAAGATTGAAGTGGTTTTTTGAGGTAGGCATCATTTCTCGTTTGTTTGTATTTTTTCCTTCATGATTCCTTTGACCGGTTGTTTAGGCTTATTCCTACATGATTCACTATTTAGACTCTTAGACATTTTCCTTCTTTGCTAAATTGATAATTTTCATTTCCACACTTTGATTTTGGTTTTCATATTCATATCATTATATTTTTAAATTTAATTTATTTCATGATTTGTATTTTTGTATAGGGTGCTGATCTTGGATGTTTTGAATTTGTAATATTGATGGTTTTTACAATGATTTTAGATTTGCAATGTTGTATTTAGATTTGTAAGTTTTTTTTTTTTTTTTGGTTTCTCATATGTTCTTTTGGGAAAAAAAAATTTTGTGGATAAATTATTTTTTACTCTGACAATGATTACTAACTAATTGGTAGATAACTTTATATGGATCTTTTGTTTGATATCCAATGAAAACTAGCTCTTTTACGATCTCAGATGATCATTTTTTGGGTTTGATTGGTGTAAAGTTACAAATAAATAGCTATTTTAAGTGGACATCCCAAGTTCGACCCAAGCTCTCGAGCCAATATCTCGATTTGAGCTCTCGAGCCAAGCTATGAAATCAGTGGCGGAGCCACGTTCAACTTTGGGGGTGCCCCAAAGATTTAATTTAATTTTTTTTCCCCTACCCACTGCACCCCCAAAATAAAATAACAAATATATATATTTTTACCTATGGATTTGTCTTCCTTTTTTCTTTTTCTTTTTCTTTTTTTTTTCTTTTTTTTTCTAGAAATGATAAGAAAATTAACCTTTTTTTATTCTTTTGTTTTGTTTTCTCGCTAGTGTCCTAGTTATGCTGGTTAAATATGATTATGCTTCAAAACTGTTAGCAAGTAAATGAGAAGAAAAAAAAATGTTTACATGCTTGGTTTGGTTTTTGAGAAAATTGAGGAAATACAAAGAAATTATTTGGTAGACATGTAGAGTTTTTTTTTTAATATATATATTTAGCCCCAAAATAAAGAGAAATTCAAGTTCCAAAGTCGAATATTTGATCTGAGAATTCTAAAATTTCATGCGATAGATTATTATGAGTGCAATTTTTATCAGGATTGTGATTGTTTGGTTGGCATTTTTGGCACTAGGTGTTGTAAAGCCATGTGATCACCAAGTTCATATACAAGTTTCCTACTTTCTTTTCATGTTGTTTAATTGTTAAAAGGGCTTGCTGTTTTTGTTTTTTTGTGATGCATATATTATATGAATTATCAAATTTTTAGAGTGGAGAAAAGTTTTAGGATGCCAAAAAAATTTTGAGGGCACCCCCAACATGAATTGTCTGGCTCCGCCATTGTATGAAATGTGTTTTTAAAGAATGCTTCATGTATGAAGACATTAGTTTTACAACTAGATGTTAGGCTTGGACGTTAGATAATATTCAAAAGCCGACGTCCTCTTTTTAAAATTTAAACAATTAAATCTTGGTCATGTGATTCTTAACCATATAAGGCAACTAATGTGGGCTTGAGTGGCGCATTTATTGTGTACTTGAATGCTGAATGTGGACTTCATGTGTGAATGGTTGAAGTAAGAAGTCGTAGAATATGGTTGTGCACATGCTTCAAATTTATTGTCTAATACTTCATCCTTTGTGTTTTATTTGTTTTGGTTTTTTAGAGGACAAAAATATATGTTTTAGACTTTATTATGTGACAAATTTTTCATTTTCTATTTTTATTTTTTATAGTCATACGTGGAATGAATAAATTTTGCTCCACAACGAGAATGATCGAAGATTAGCAACTTCATTAAAAATATGGGAGTGAAGCAAGTTGGCCAACAATTAGGATTCGGCCCCGGTGGACAGACCTTATTTTGAACGATAGCAGACACACTTCGTTCATTTCATCAATCGTCATATTTTTGTGGCGACTTCTACAATAGAGTGAGAGTATTTAGGAATCACAAATTAAGTGTTTCATTTCCATATGCTCCTATGAAGAATGACAATCAACATAATGAGGGTCTGACCACTAATCTGGTCTACTTTTGTTACCTCGTATCTTTTTTACTATAGACCACGAGAGTTAGGGTATTTGAGCTTGGTGAAGGCTTGTAGTGTGTTAGACGTGGACTACTGAATTTTTAAACCAAGTTGAATTGTGTGTTTAAGATACCTCATTAGAGTTTTGCAGCTTGTCAATGTTGTAGTAAGGGATTGTGCTTGAATTGTGAATGCCGATTCATTGTAAAGGCAATGCTTGGTCGAGCAATTGACAGATATTGGAGAGCACTAATTGTACTTAAGTAGATAGTATGATCATGAAATACTTCTCCATAAAAAGCAAATAGGAGAACCGAAGTGGCCATTGGAGTGCAAACTGGTTTAGCATCTACCATTTTGGTTCACTTGATAATGTTAAGCATATAACAATGTTGAGAGAGAAGTATACCATCCCGAAGCCATGATACCTCAATGCCAAGAAAGAAATTCAACTTACCTAAATCTTTGACTATACCATGCTAAGATTTCTAATGCATTTGTGCTAGTGATAATTATGTTGTCAACATATATGAGAATATACATTGTGTAAGCAGCTGATTTATATATGAATAAAGAGGTGTCTAATTTGGAAGCTTGAAAACCAAAGTCTAGCAACTTGTTGCTCAACCTAGAGAACCAAGCCCGTGGTGCCTGTTTTAAACCATACAAGGTCTTTTTAAGGTGACAAACATGGTTTGGATACTGAGGATGGGAATATCCAGGTGGTCGGGACATATATACTTTCTCATATAAATGGTCGTGTAAAAAGGCATTTTGAATATTAATTTGCCAAAAAGACCAACCAAATAAAATAGCAATGGATAATACCAAACTTACCGTTGTTGGTTTGATCACTAGACTATAGGTTTCAAAATAGTCAATTCCGGCATGTTGGTAGAAGCCCTTGGCCACTAATTGTTGGGAATTATGTCCAAGAGTCCCATTGATTGGATAAAGTTTTTAAATAGAACAAAAAGACACATACATATTATTCGAGTATATGTATGTGAGATCTATAAGATGCGTTGTATTTGAATGATGGTGTGTGTACCAAAGAAGATCATATTAACAGGTCATTACAACTTATAAATGTAGTTGTTCATAGTCATAAATGGAATTGAAAATTTCATCTAGACTATAATATGTTAAACCTCATGTGACTTATCTTGGTCATAAGAACCAGAAAGTATAACGTCCCAGTGGAAATCAATTAATTGATAATTGACTTTATGGTTCGTCTCACAACTTTATCCTTCAGAGGACAAGACTCAGGAATCTCTATCACTCCTAAACGAGATAATACAACATAAGTCTTTAACTGCAAGAAATAAAAAAGCAATAACTAAATGCCATAACAACTAAGCAACGGCATTTTAGGAAAGAGTAATGATTAAGACCCTTCTTTTTTTTTTTCATCCCGACAGAATTTGGATGAAAAAGTTTTTCCTTGGCAATGAGTGGTCCCACAAAAATGCCAAATAAATAAATAAATAAATCATCCAAATAAAAAATTGGTCCATAGCATTACTTGGTTAGGGTTAGCGTTGGGCTTCTTATCTTTTGTGGTTTAGGCTTGGCTAGGAACAGAATTGGGCTTCTTATGTTTTGGGATTTCGGTCTGCTAGAGATCTGTTGGGTGCACAAACTCAATGAACGTCTAGTAAACTCAATGAAACAGAGCTATTATTAGCTCACATTGGTTGCTAGTCTGCCTTGGATCTTTTTTATTTATTGATTTTTTTTTTTTTGAGACGAATCTTTTTTATTTTTAATTGACTATTCTTTTGCTCAGAATATTTAGATTTATAAAAAATTCTTTATAAAATTTGAATATTTAAATTATTATATTGAAAACACTTAACTTAAATATTTAATTTTTGGGTTTTAAGTTCTCCCAATAAAACATGGACACCACATCTTCCTCCCCTCGACCCTATCTCTCACAAAATAATTTGTACAACGAAATACAAATTAGAGTGCCACATGTCTCTAATTATAAATATTACATCCTCCTATTACTTTTTGTGCGCACAGAACACACGACACAAACCGTACTCCAAACAAAAACTCTAATAAATCAGTGAGTTTGAACTTCTCATTTGACGAAGTGCTTGGTCTTCAAAGGACAATATATATAGGACTTGCTAATTAATTTCAAACAGTTCTCATTAGTACTGTGTTTGTTTGCTTGTTTTCATAGACAATTGTTGACTTTTTCTCCATTTGATCTCTCTGGTCTACATTGGATGGATGTCAGTGGAACACAGATTGAGAATGATTACGAATATTCTAAAAATAGGCTTAGAAGCAACAGCTGGCGATGGGCTTGAGTGTTTTAATTCACCCAATTATGGAAGGTTTGAAAATCTCCTGTCGAGATTGTCCACCAGACTCCTTAGCCAGCGGTTGATTGTTCTGCCCATAATGGCACAGAGAGATGGAGCCTCGTTCGAACGTTAGCGCAGGATTTGGTTGGGGCTTTAGCTTAGTCCCCTCCCACTAAGCCGAAAGATTATGCCTTTTTTAGTCAACATGCTCACAAATGCCACCATCACCACTTTACATTTTATGCTTCGTTAGAATTTATCACCCTAATTTCCTAGCTAGTTTGAAAATTTAATTATTTGGCTTACAGATGTTCTAAATATACAACTTAAATGGAACTATTAGAAGGAAAAAATCTCAAGTTCCATCGTAAAGAAACTAACAACCAAACACACAAACATGGTTGGGCACGACCCAACCACAACAATGGCTAGGCACAACCCAAACACGGCCATCATTACGACCAGGTGATCTAAATATGCCACATTGGTTGGGTCAACTAGCCACGGCTGCGGTTAAATCTACCCAACCACAATAACTATCTAGGTGATCCAGGCTCCTAGCCATAATTCATAATTGTGTCTAAACCATGACTCAATTACCACAATTTTTTTGTCTTTTTTTTGGGGGGTCTTTTTTCTATCTAAATTTGTTATAAGACAGGTATAATTGTATTTTCATATCGTTTTTATTTTTTTATTTAACAAAAATGGTGAAGAACTCCGAATTTAAAATTTTCATAAACTTGACTATTAATTAAAAAATAAAAATTGGCACCTTCCTCCTGTATGGCAATAAATCAGGTAAACTAGCTAATCATAGCCAGCTCATATGCCTTCAGACCATCACTCCTATATGGGCCTGCTGTGATATTTTAAAGTAACGCGATTGGAGGTTGAAAGTTGAGAAGTAATTGATTGAACCCCAGTTCTCTTCAATGTTGGTGAGCTGAGGGCTGGGCCGCTGGAGAGACGTGACGTGCGTCTTAAAGCCACGGGGAGCACTTCCAGGTGGACAAATAAAAGTGGACGTCGGTCGTGACTCGTGCCCACCTTCTGGTTTTTTATTTTTTTTTTCTTCCTTTCTTTTGAGGTGGCAAAGTTTTTCGCAAGCATTTCACATATCTATTAATAATGTTATTTAATAAATTATTATATCAATATTATATAATTAGAATAAAATCAGTCTGAGTAATGTAACTTTAAAATAGAATAGCTTGCCGTAAGAATGTTATAAGATAAACTGGGATGTGGTCATTGATAGCATGAGATTATCTTACAGCTAGAAGTAACACGTATGGATATATGTCAAAATCGGTGGTTGTTGAAGCTATTAGTGCTTTGAGTGTTACCGAGTTTTTGTCATGATGTGAGGTTACGTAATGTTATTTGGGAGGTTGATTCGCTGCTAGTTGTCGATGCAATCAAAGCTAATGCATAAAATTGAAGCAAGTATGGCAAGATAATAAAGGGGTTCTGTGTGCACTAGAAAGATGGCAGATATGCCATACAAAAACAAAGAAACCAATTATGTTGCACTCGGACTAACAAAAGCAGCAATTAAGCAAGTCAAGGGTCGTGACATTGTATTCTTAGAGCATTCTTTTTTCCTCCTTTTTTTTTTTAAACTTTGACTCTAAATTATTGTATAACATCTGGATTTATCTTCAATACGGTACAGCTGCAAAAGTTGTCTTTTGCAGCAACCAATAGAATGTGTACACATCATATAGTTGCACATAATATAATAGGATAAAAAACATTGGATTTTTTTTTCTCTCTCCTACTTTCTCTCCTCCTCTCTTTTCTTCTCTGGTTCGTTCATTCATCTTCACCGAAAATAATGGCGCCGATGAAGGGGTCTGGCGTGGGTCTCGCCGTCGGTGCTGTGGGTCTTGCGGCTCCGGCTGGTTCTGTCTCCGGTGCTATGAGTGACATTCTTCTTCGGCTTTAGTTTGAAAAAATTTATAAGGGTTAACCTTTTTCTCTAGGTTTTAGTTTTTAATCCAAAAATTAGTTTTGAGGCATTAGAATCGATTTTTGAGGCATTAGAAACGAGTTTTATGGCATTAGAATCGATTTTTGGAGCATTAGAATCGATTTTGGGCTGAATTTGAAAAGTCGAGAATGACCAAAAATCGGAGAGGGTGACCCAAAGTTGCCGGAGAGGTGACCCACCGAGACACCCATCGATATTTGGAACTGGTTTATTGAATTTATTAGATGTTTGGGTGATTGGGTTCAATGAATTTTGTGGTGAATCTGGTGATTGTGTTCAATGAAGTTATTAGATGTTCCATGGGAAGGTTTTCTCAAACCAAAATGGAGAGCAACCCAAAGGTGAAAATGGAGAAAGAGTCGTTTGAAAAGGAGAAGCAAAATGATGATTGTATTGAGGATGGCGCCAGCCATGGGTACGCAACAAAGTGAAGGTCGTAAATGGCAGGTTGGGTGATGGGTTTTCCAGTTGGGTTCCAGTGGGGGTTGGCCACTTGGGTTATGGGTTTTATTGGTTCCGGGAAGAGAAAGAGAAAGTGGAAGAGGAAACAGAGAGGAAGTTAGATGAAGTTGACTGAAGAAGGAAGCTAAAGACTCGCGTGGGATGAAGAAGAAATCCCATGTTTTCAATCCTATTCCATAAGCTGTGCTTTCCTTACATGTCAAATTTGTATTGGGTGCTGCAAAAGACTGAGTTTACAGACGGACCGTATAGTAGGGTCACTCATAACATCTTACTAAATAATATTACTTTCCATCTACTTCTATTTTTATACTAATGTATTAATTGCTTTTTAGTATTATATTATGCCTTTGAGCCTAGTATATTAATTATGCTAGTAGCTAACTGAACCTGTCTGAAAAATATTAATTAGAATGCAAATAGAGTCACGAAAATAACTTCTTTGAGTAATAAATGCAAAGAGTCAGGAAAATAATATTAATTAATTAGTAATTAATTTCTCGACATTAGCAAGTAATAAATGAAAAAGTTAAAATAATATTTTATTTATTATCTTTTTTTACTTACAGCTATGGTAGAGAGTAAGAAAAAAAGAGCAAAACCAGAGTCAGAGTCAGAGTCGAAAGTTCTCCGAAGTACGGGCAGGCCTACAAGTGTTATAGCCTAAGCAAACACATTACACGTGTATGTTGTTTCATAGAAATTTCCACTAGATCTACCGTCAAAACTCAAAAACAGTGAGCGGCACAGAAATCAAGGATCATGGGGACCTTTCATTCAATACTATGATCGTAAACGATCCCACCCGTCAGATCTTTTTGTACAGTTGTTGTCTGACAATCATAACCCACACGCCGTTTAGGCGAGTGTATTTTCAACCCACTGAGATGGAACAGTACTATTATTTTTGGGTTATTTATTTATTTATTTATTATTATTTTTTTTAAGTACTATTATTTTTAGTGGATCGTGTTCAACGAGGAGTGTGAATTAGGACAGCCCTTTTTATTATTATTTTTTTTAATTCAGGGCTAAAGTACTAATGATGGGTTAAATTTAATTTTTAAGCTTAAAATATATTTGTTGAACTATATTTAAATGGTTTAAAGAGAATTATCAAAATCAAAGGCCATGGCCTCCTGACTTTTTAAGCGGATAAAAAAATGTAAATTTAATAATTTAATGTTTTATCTCACGTATGAAGTCAAACTCACTTTTAATAGATGAAGTTAAATACGTTTGGTTTAGATATCATGTTAAGTTATCATTTATTATAAAAGCTTTTTTTTTTTTTTTACATGTCCACACAAGAGGGGGGAAGGAAAATTCAAACTAATGATTCTCTTTGAGACATTTGTCATAAAAGCTTAAGTTAATAAGAATATACAAATTTAATTATTTAATTAATATTTTAATAAATTCTATCCCTAGGTGAAGACAACCTACGCTACCATTGCAAGTTCTATGAACGGGATATGTACAAGATTTCCAAAAATTCAGCATGTTGAAAGATTTGGTGACATTGACAAATTTGAAGGAAGAATTGAAGTTTGAAGTCTTCTTGATGAAGTTAGCTTGGGCTTCACATAAGTGCTCTATTTTGGCTTGAGAAAAAAATAATAATAAT
The DNA here is from genome assembly GCA_013348765.1 of Carpinus viminea. Taxonomy (NCBI): domain Eukaryota; kingdom Viridiplantae; phylum Streptophyta; class Magnoliopsida; order Fagales; family Betulaceae; genus Carpinus; species Carpinus viminea. The sequence goes on along the minus strand of CP054674.1, from coordinate 33,245,929 downwards.
ACAAGAACAAATTCATTCCTTCTATAGCAAGGATGAGAAAGGCAATGGATAAGATGTGGCTTGTTGCAGGAGGCTTGATTAAAGATACAATAAATAATTAGAATATTGTATGAAAGTTGGACTTTGGAATATCTTTTGCCTTTTCTATTGTTGTGATTACTTTTGGTATCATTTGTGGAAAAACATGGAAAAAAGTTGCTTTAAATTGAGAAGCATTATTCATGTAAGCATTGTTTTATTGGTGTGTGACAAAGATAATCAATTAAAATTAGTTGGGCCCCTTATACGCTTTATTGACAAATCAGGGTGGAACTATAATTTTAGGCGTGAGAGAATAAAACTAAAAATAATAAACTGTTAGGGGTAAAACAATACATTTTGAAGGATTTATCTTATAAAAGATATATATAATTTAGAGAAAATTTTAAAATTTTGGTCGGGTTTTAGCCCTAAGCACATAGCTACTTTTGCCCCTATATATGTCAAACCACTTTTGGATTGTCTGTTGCAATATTTAGCAGAAAAATCAATAGAAAAAGAAAGATAAATACTAAAAAAATAAAGCTTTTTTTTTTTTTTAAAACGAAATTTGAGGATTTTATTGATTAAAGATCACGAGTATAAAGTTCTTACAGAGAGTATAACAAAAATTTCTTACAGTATAAAACTCTGTAAAATCCTAAACACATGCTATGAGGTTACAAAATAAAGATACAAACAAAAATTATTACAGTCAAGTGTTATTTATAACTTTAATTTTCTGTTAACCCATATACAAATACAGTTAAAGAGCAAATCTACTTCAAGCAGATTAGATTTAAGATATGGATAGTCAAATTTTCTAACAAAATTTTATTTAAACCAACCGTGAGAAATAACTACTTAGACCGAAATTATTTAGACTGTGAGAAATAACCCATTACATTTAATTATTCATCCTCACTCATGAGGTATGGTTTAGAGAGAAAAACCTCTTATTCAAAACAGAAAATACAAACAAACAACCAACAAGTAGCAGCAACGGTCGGGGAGGAAATGGATGACACAACATAGTGAAAGGTGAACAGACGCATGGTAGAAAGGCCAAAATTGCTGATACGGTCGAAGAACACCAACAAACATAATGAAAAAGAAAAAGAAATTAAAAAAAAAAAAAAAAAAAGTAAGAAAGAAAAGGGAGGGAAAGGAGAAAGGAGAGGGTAGGAGCGGGGAAGAAGGGGAAAGGGCATCCTCCTCTCATAAATAAATAAAGCTTCTAAATATGATTCATTGACTGAAATCTAAAAGAAAAGAAATTTAAAAAAAAAAAAAAAAGTAAGAAAGAAAAGGGAGGGAAAGGAGAAAGGAGAGGGTAGGAGCGGGGAAGAAGGGGAAAGGGCATCCTCCTCTCATAAATAAATAAAGCTTCTAAATATGATTCATTGACTGAAATCTGTAATGTTTTATTTTAGATAAAGAAAATATCTAAATTGCCTTTGAAACAGATTAAAATATTTATTAGGTGATTAATTTTTCAGAAAACAAGACTGTATTATAATCTCGTGCTTTAATTTAAATACTAAAAGAAAACTGTTTCTCTATTTGAATGAATATATTTTGATAAAAATTTTAAAAAAAACTGAACAAAATTTTTACCTAATATTTTCGTTCAACATCTAAAATAGAAGAAAATATGCTCTATAGGGAGAGAAGAGAGTGTCATACACGCGCTGGATGCCACTGGCCGGGCGTATGGCTGCTTGGCCTTAGGTTTTGTACATATAAGGTGTATGGTTATCATGGTATAGCATTGAACTAAGAGACATTAATAATTGGACCCCACACACAGGTGTCCTCTTCTCGACAGTAGATCGCAATCTACAGAGTGGTTTGCGACCAATCACATCCTACATTGTCGGCAGGATTCCTCCTCTTCTTCTTCTTCATTTTATTTTTTTTTTGGCCTGGAAAATGGCCAGGCTGGTTGTTTTAGACCCACTATAAATATGTACCTTGTAAAGAATATAAATGTGATTGGTGAGATCAATTACAATGAGACCCAAATTTAATAAGTAAATATGCCTAATAGTAATAGGACTATGTCTCCCAGGGTGGTTGGTGCACTTTAGAATCATTACTCTTAATTCTCCCTAACTATGTGACCACGGTCCACGCCCATCAACTACCTAAGTCCACATTCCATGAATCCATATGTATAAGTAAGATACGGATATGTTCGTTAATGTTAAAGAATTAATTTAATATTTTAAATTTTTAAAATAAGTAATAATAAATTATGATATTAAAGTAAAAAAACATGGGTTCTAATATTAACTCTAAAATCTATCCACCATTTTCAATTAAAATAGTAAACTTAACAATTAATTTGTTTGGATGCTATTTTTCTTTTGAAAAAATAGACATCCATCAAAATATCACTAAGTTATAAACATCTGTTAAAGCATCTATTTATTTAATGAAAAATGCTATGGGTATCAAATTTTTTTATCAAAAAAATTAATTGGAGAAGATTAAAACAATTAATCAAGATGATTGCTACGAGTACCAATTAATCATCTTTACATCAATTTAGTACCCATTTATTGGTAAAAGATTTGATACTCCTAATTTTTTTTTTTTTAGGAGAATCTTTCATATTCATTTATTGAAAAATATCAAGTATAGCATAAAACTCTTACATCATAGAGCATAAAACTCTAATAAATCATAGCCAAAACTATGAGGTTACAACGTTATAGAGACAAATATAAAATCTTACAATCAAGCCTAATGAAGCGAATATTACTAGTTCAAATCCCCCTTCCCCTCTTGTACGGATATATCAAAAAAAAAAAAACATTCGTTAACTAACTCATGTCCAAAATTTAGTTATATAATATATAGGTAGTTCATATTCTCAATTTTTATTTTTTCAGCCATAAGAGCAAAACCCTCACACCGAAACTAAACCTCCTCAACCCAAATGTCTTGAAAAAAACTTTCATCCCAAAGATAGCTCATGAAAGCAAATTTAAGGAGAAGTCAAACCTTTATTAAAAAAATAGTAATTAATAAATAAAAACAAAAACACAATAAAAAAAATAGCAACAGATATAACAGCCGAGATGAGAGAGGCGAAATGCCCAATTGATGAATATAATTTTTTTCTTATTAATTAATTAGTCAAGTTTAATATGAAAAAAGGGAGATTGAATATAGTCTCTCACTATGTAGGGCATAAACCCAATCTTACTCTCAAGTAGAAGGAGAAATTATTGCACTACTACATACTTTTTGTAAAATAATTTCGTCTAACTACTGAATTGTTTGTTTATTTTATTTTATTTTATAGATAACTACTGAATTGTTAAGCCACACAAATATCACTATCGTCACTTCACTTCAAAAAAATATCAATATCCTATTTCCATTATGAACTCATGTGATAAGCGACATAACTATAATGTATCAATAGAAAATTTTAATTTTATATATAATATTTTAATAGAAAGAATCAAAATCAAAGGTGCCATGACCCGTATCCCTCTCATGGTTTCATCCCTGACGTGTGATAATTTGTAATGGTGCCAAATTGATATAGAAAAGTTTGTGAGTTAATATAATATTCTAACATATTTGCTTAACACATTATTGTTACTTTGAGAATTGTGAATTTACTAGTCGCCCGTCATATAATATATATTAATATTTTAAAAAATAATTGTATCAATACCAATCACACGTGGCTAAACCTTATTCCTTGAATAAATAACCTTGTTTATTATGATATTATGTGTCTAATATTAAGGAGAAGGACAATGCTGCCTCGAAGGTACAAAACACGTACAAGAATAAATTTAATTTCAGAAATTAAAAGAAAAGAGGTTGTAGACAAAGGATGCTCTCTGCATCGTTCGGCACCGCCCGAGGGGGCAAATTAAGCAGCAGCTAGCGTTGCGCGAGTGAGAAAACAAATATGGGGCTCTCACCAAACGCCAAGGCCAAGAAGAACAACAACATGGGCTTACTCCTGGTCTTCTTCCCGCAGGATGATAGCCACCCCATTGTTGACAAAAACAAGCTCTTCTCCCCCTCCTCCTCCTCCTCCTCCCCATCTTCATCCTCACCACAGCCACCATCGATTTCTTCTTCTCCTTCTTCATTGAAATCCAGCAGTAGAAGAAGCAGTACTACTTCCAAGGCTATAATCTCCAGAGCCCAATCCACCATCTCCATCTGCGCCCTCTTTCTATTCATCACCCTCCTCCTCTTCACTCTCTCCACCTTCGAACCCACCGCCAATAGAATCCACCCAACCTCCCCGCGAAGATTCCTCTCCCAAAAACCTCCACCAAATTACATCCACAAACCCAAAGAAAATACCAAACGCAATTCCTCGTGGTTCTTCAAAACGTTTACGGAAAAGTCATACAAAACAACGAATTCTGCTGTGTCGCCAACTGCGCTGCAAGGAATGGGAACTCTGTATAGGCGAGGCACCAAAGCCATGAACGATCTCGTTGTTGCTCATGTGGTGGAGGATGTCACCGACGACGAGCTCCGGTTGTTCTCGAGAACCCTGCACAGGTCTGGCCTCACGGCGAGAGCGGACATAGTTTTCGTATTTGCTTCGTCGTCGTTTTCATCCAGATTTGGTTCCATAATTCAAGAAGAGAACGATTCGTTCTTCAAACTCGTTCGCCATTATAAGGAGTCGAATAGCACTAATCCGAAGCGAGTCACGGGTTTTGATTTGACTCACTTTGTGAAGGGTGGGAAGAAGGAGAAGAAGGAAATAGAGGAGCCCATATGGGGTAAGAGATTTAGGAGCAATTACAGTAACTCGGATGGTTTTGAAAAGGAAGCTGAGTCGACCCAGTTAAGTGTCGGCTCGGTGGTGGGGTTTGAAGCGTCTGAACTTGACCCGGAGAACTCGCTTTCCGGATTTCTAGACCACGTTCCGATGAATATGAGAAGATGGGCCTGTTATCCGATGCTACTCGGCCGAGTTCGTCGGAATTTCAAGCACGTAATGCTGGTGGACGTGAAGAACTCGGTTGTACTCGGTGACCCACTCGGCCGAGTTCGGAATCGAAGCCCCGTGTCAGTTTATTTATCACCGAAGCCAGAGAGTTCGTCTGGCAAGCACGGCAGAAAGAACTCGGACAAAACTCAGTCTCATAGCCAAGTTAACTCAGCCGTCATAATGGGCGGGGCTCGAGGGGTTCGGCGATTATCGAGCGCCATGTTAACCGAGATTGTTCGAGCATCAATGCAGCTCAAGAAGAAGAGCTCGGTGTCGGAGTCGGCGATTTTGAGTCAACTCGTTGCGAGTGAGTTTATGTTGAAGAATATCGATGTGATCAGATCCGGCGAGTCAATCCCGGATACGAGTTCACTCGCGGGTCTAAACTCGGGCTCTTCCACGTCATTGTCAGGGTACGCTGTAATCCAACGTAATAATGGTATTTATGATTTTAATTCTGTTCTTATGAAGGTATTATGTTCATCTGAAGCGGATTCTTCTGTTTATAGGGATTGTTAGCAGAAAAGGTAAAGAATAGAAAAATTATATAATAAGAGTCATGATATAATTTTTTGTTTTTCTATGTTGTTTTTTTCTCCATTAATTTTGTTCTTACGTGTAAATAATTATTTGGAAATAAAATTCTTGCAGTTTTTGCATGGGCACGTTATGGCCAAGTTTTGGTGGATATATGAGAAAAAATGGTAAAAAAATAAATAATTGTGGTTTTGGGTGGTCCAGGCTACATATGAATCTGTTTTAGTAGTTAACCTCTATGACTTGTTTAACGTGTCATTTGCACATTAAGAATTTTACTAATAATGTTTAAAATAAGTAGTCATGATCAATAATGTCGGTTCTCTAATTCTACAGTTGAGAATTACAGTTTTTTTAAAAATTTATTATTATTTTAAGAATCATTGATATGATACTGCCGTGAGATTGAGATGAAAGTGAGGCAAAAGCATTGTATTTAGTATTACCATGTGAAAAATGTTTGGGGGCAGGGATGAGTCCAAAAACTATTATGGGAAGGAGTTAGGAGGGGAACACGGCCAATACCGATCCCCCCTCCCTCCATCCCTGTTTAGGGGTATTGTCCTTTTAAAATTTTTTTTTTTAAACTTAAAAATTTACTTGACGGGTTAATAATTGTTATATCAAACAAAATAACTATCATGTGAATTGTCTACATCATATATATATATATTAATGACCGATGTAGTAGATGTGATGAATATTGTGGCGTCAATTTATAAGAAGAACAATTATGATAAAAATTGTACATCACCTAATTGTACACTGTTTATTGTTTTCGTTTTTATCCATGGACAAGGTTGTCTTAGGCTCGTACTGGTAGTGGTCCTTTTTTCTTCTTCTTCTTTAAATCTTTTAAAGTATATATAGTAGACTAGTAGTGGCCCTCTTGCTCTTGGACCTCTTGGTGGCTGGTGCCTCATGGTCCACTTTTTGGTCTTATATTAAGAAAAGCAAAGAAAAATAATTAAAGAAGATCGAGTGAAACGGTGAAAGCAGGATTTTTGGTGCATCTTTTTAGAAAAGTTGAGAGGAAATTTGTTTAAAAAAAGAGGTATATTAAAGAGATGGAGGGAGTCATGGAGGGAATGTGAGGCAACTGCAACGTACTACGCGTAGGGAGCAGTGGAGCGCATTGATTAAATCCCATGTGCTTCTGATCGAGTTCTGATCTTTCCCCCCTCCCCTCCCGGAATAGGATCTGTCATTTCAAATGAAATGACATATCCATTTAATTAAAAGATGTAATATTGTAAAATTAGTTCTTCAACTTTAATATTTTACACTAAATTATCCATTCATTTGAAATGGCTCCCCTCCAGTTTCCGCGTTATTTAACTTCACAGTTTTTAATGCTATTCATTTTTAAAAGCAGAGAAAGCCCGGAAAGGTGTTAAATTAATAAGCTTTGTGTCCCTTTAATTAGGAGGAACATTTGGTGAGATAAGTGCCAGGACCGACAAATTAAGCCATTGGAGTTTTTACTTTTAGGGCTTTTCCCTTGGCAGCAACATATAACCTCCTCTTCATTGTGATTAAGGAGTTTAGTTTAGGGCTTTATCTTTGACACCAAGATAATATGACCTAGCTCTTCTTGATTGTGATAGGACGGATACGGTTTCTTGAGCCATCACATTAACTTAGCTGTTAGCCGTCACAATTTGGTTGGCATTCCATGTATTTTTCTTGGGTTTTTTAAAGGACTATTTATTTTAAATGAGTTATCCAAATCGGTACAATAAAAAAAGGAAAAAGAGATGTCGGTAGTTTGGAGTAGCTGTATGATGGCTCAAAAAGGGTGGCTTGGGGGTGGTTCATCCACCTCTTTAGGCCAGCATGTGAGTGGTTCAAATTAAATTACTCTCTATGGGCTCTAACCAAATTTAGGGATTGTTGAATCACTCCTAAAGCCATGGGATAACCGGCCATTCGGCCACCCTCAAACCACCCCTTTTGAATGGTCGAACCACCCACCAAACAATTAACCATCTCCAAATCGCTCCAATGACATTTTTGTTTTACTTTTTTATCTTGTCGTCATGATTTGGGCCATTCATTTAAAATAAGAAAGATGTTAGACATCATTCCGCTTTACATTCCCATCTCATCTCTTTTGCAAATTTAATGGTGGACTAGATTTGCAAATCCGTTGCATGGAGATGTAAAGTGACATGATTTCTATATTTTCTTTTCTCTTTTTCTTAAAATAAACACCCCCATAAAAAAGGTAAGGTATTGTGAATAATAAGAGTGTGTTTGTAGTAAAGCTAAATAAGGTCAAATGACAGCTGGTTTAATCTTAAAGAACAAGAATTAGTGGAGATCATGTCCCAGGTATATTTTACTTCAAACCTTTATTTCCGGCGTGAATATTGTCTTCAAATTTCCTTACCAAGACCATTGCCAGGCAAGGGGAGCCTTTTTTTTTTTTCCCTATTCAAATCCGAGGAAAAGGGAAAAGGGGAGCTAAAAGGTAGGTCTTTCTCACAAGGGAAACCTAATTAGAAAGAGCTTAATTGCATAGGGTTTAGGAACAACGTTAATCCCTTTTACAAATTAATTTCACGTGCATCTTTCTATGAGACTTTCAAAAATTATAAAGAGCTATTTTGAGGAGTAGGACTCATTAGTAGCGGGGGCAATAAAATAGAAAGGGAATGGTTAATTTTTTTTGTTGTTGTTTTTTTTAAGAATACTATTCCCTACATTAATATAATAGACAGCCCATAGTTTATTTAGACTAGATATGGAATTTGTGAAGAAATTATAATAAAAGATTAAAAGTAATACCCCGAATATTTTTCAAAACTTATTTAATTAATATATGTGATGTCACATTCCACGGGTTACTTAATTAGTTCAATTCTTAAGTACTGCATGCCAAGTGCCAAATTCTTCTTTCCTTTATTCTTTAGGGTTAGAATCAAGAGTGACAAAGACCCGATTTTATAATTGATTTTTATTTGCATGTATTTGACTAAAAATAAATAAATAAATAAATAAAGGTGGCAAGTGGCATGGACATAAGCGGATGAAGAGGGCTGAAAGTGTATCAGAAACGAACTTGAATAAGAAACAAAGCACCATATTTTAATATTAAAGTAGGCTAAGTAGTAGCATAAAATAATGTTTGGATTGCCCAAAAAATTGAAAAATGTTTGAATTTATGTCTTTCATGAAAGTCAAGAACGTGGCTGATCATACGAGCAACTTACGAAAGCTTGAAATAGCCAATGAAATACCTTGACGTTTATCCGACGTCGGCTGATCGTTATCATACAATAATTCAATTTGACAACTCCATATATCTATCTATATTTTGATATTGTTGATAGAATTATGATATGGGACAAATTCTCTACATTATTTCTCCCCCATTTTGGCCTGAAAATGGTGCACGCTGAAATGTTTGACCCATTTGGTAAAGGGTATAATATATATATGATCAATATGCTAATTAATTAAGTTAATTTCAGGGTTTAAATTGTGACACGTGTCTTATAACGAGTAGCTAGACACGTGTTTCGATCACAACAAATAGATGAAATTGGACCCAAGCATGATCCTTTTAGGAATATAAAGATGTTAGAATTTGTATAATCTCAAGCATAGGTACTATTACTCAAAGTTTTTTAAGTTTTTTTTTTTTGTTTTTTTAGTTTTACTTGAATGTGTCCTAATTTTATCACTAAAAAATTTATTGAAGAATATTGTGGGATTTTGGCTTTGGATCCTCTTTAGAGAGTGCTAGATAGAATAAATAAGCATCCATGGTAAAGGCCTAGCCACCGACACTTCATAATTCAGAAGAGACAATTACTTGGAGTTTCTTTCTTTGATTTGAGGTGGGGATGCTTGGTGGACCCCATTGAGAGAGACGAGATGCATGGTTAGATTCTAAAGAAGATAGGATTTGTACAACTTGAGTGGAGATAGATCAAAGCCCCACCATTTTTGTTGTGTGGAACAGGCTAGAGAGTTGAGATGGATGGTAGACTTCTTATACATAGAAGATCATAGAGGAAGATAGGATCTAATGGCATTTTCAGTGGACTTAAATAAGTTAGGCACTACTATAGCTCTAGGAGGTGGAATGGACTATGGAGGACTTCATGAGAACACCCACTTTTGTTGAATGAACACCAAGCCTATATTATTCTCAATTGATGATACATTTTTGACTAGACAATTAGTAAGAGCGTTCTCATTTGGCGGCTAGCAATCAAGATGTTAAAATGAGAGTAAAGAGAGCTGTATCTGTCTCAATTATTTGGAGAAACATATGGCGATCAATTGCTATAGTGCTCATCACTCAACCAAATGTAAAAACTCAGTATTTTTTAGTCTCTAACTTTTTCTTTCCTCTCAACAAAAAATAAAGAAATAAATTATATTGTAAAAAAAAACTTGGTCCTAATCATATTTCTAAAAACAAAAAAGAAAGTCACAAATTTTGCGCTGGTAGGTAAAGGGTGAAAGTAGATACACAATAAATAATTTGAGGTTATCTATATTTCTTTACAATCCACATGATTTTTTTTTTTTTAAACAATTTATATATTATTTTAAAAAAGATGAGTGACGCTCCCGCATGCACGATACTATTTGTTTATTCTCCATACTCGCATGATATATGCATCACGTTTGACTCTCTATACATGTGTATTGTAGTGTGCCTAGCTGGTACGAGTGGCGATCGAGTGCACGCCGAAAGGTTTTTGAAGTTTAATTCCATTGGTCCACTTTTTTTAGAGAATCAAAATTTATTTCTTTGTCACTAGGAATTTGTCATTGACTTCCGGCAGTTGAGGCAATAAGAATAGAATTGAACCAAAAAAAAAAAAAAAGGTCTCTTAGAACACGTTACACCAGTCAATATGAAAAACAACATTATTCATACACTAAAATTGCACCTATATTTTTTTTAATCCATTCATTTTCCTATATGAACCAAAATTAATAGTCTATTTTGTGGTTATATGTAATAGTTAGTAATAAATCACGAGCAAATATAAGACAGAGGCAGTCATTATCCGAATAGTATTGGTGGAATCACAATCTTATTTGAGGCAATAAGAATAGAATTGAACATAGAAAAAAAAATGTTTTACACTAGTTGATATAAAAAATAGCATTATTCATACACTAAAATCGCACTGATCCTTTTTCTAATCCATTGATTTTTCTATATGAACCAAAATAGTATATTTTGTGGGATTTAATAATTAGTGGTATTTGTTAAATCACGAGGGAATATAAGGCAGTCACTATCCGAAGGTTGTGGTTCAATGTCTCAAGCCTAATTAAGGCGGCATGTATTCCCACGGGTGGCTTATGAGCTATGCATCCATGGCCAATTAATTATGTGATGACTGTGGACTCACGACTCTTTCATGCATACATATATATACATGTGACCACATTGTGGTATTCATGTGAAGCTTGTCATTGGCGCTTACCTAACACCCTAGCACCTAAGGCCTTATATTGTGAGCCCTAACTAGACCTTTTTAATTTTTTTTTTTAATTGGAAATTTGGGACTTTGGAGAAAGCCAGTGGAATTAGAACTTTTAATTTGGAGGGCAAAATTTTTAAAATAAAATTTTATTGGGGAACTACTTTATGGGACCTCCAAGCCTTAAGGTGGCTGGTTCTACCCTTGATCACCCCAGTTTATAAAAAAATTATAATAAAAGTTATAGTATTTGAGAAACTATAACCTTTTATAGATGTACGTGACAATCTATATGATTGTTACCTGCCACAAAACAAAGAAAAAATTACACAACCAAACAACTCACAAAAGTATATTGTAATACCCTTTACGAACACTTTTCTCTAAATTAACCCCAAAAGTCTACATTAAACTTTTTGGAAGTTCAAAGCAACATTTTAGTGATTGGTTTAAGCAAAATCAAACAATTGAAAAGATTCAAAGACATGGGCCCAGAATGTTGCAATTTCTATGGAACCAAAGAAAAGTTTAACAAGACACACCATACACAAAAGGGAAAACGATGATTTATGATGACCGAAAGAAACAATAATAATCTTCTTAAATATTAGGTGCTTTGGATAAGCTCCCAAGATGTGGGCTCCAAAATAGGGTGTCATTAGATTAGCAAGGCTTATTTTATACACTCTGGAGGAAAAAAAACTAACACATTATTATTCCCACAGGGGCCACTAAATAAAACATCACTTTAAATGAAGTGATAGTTCTTGTCTAAAAAACATGTAGATTATCAAAAGCATTGTGATTAGGTAAAGGGTACTTTATCATCACCATAACTTTAGCTGCTCATCACCCTTCCTTTTTCAAAACCTTCCAATGGGTGTCATGAGCAGTTTCTATAATCCACCCCCTCCAAAAAAAAAAAACTTGGTTACCATGTAAATTTGCAGAAATTTTCGCCTCTGAATTTCTTTAGAAACTAAAATGGGACATTGCTTCCGTCTTCACCTATCATTGAAAGCTGGTTGGAGTGTTGAAAATCTGGACACCCTTAATCAAGCTTTGGAGATGGTAATTAGGACGTGAAATGATTTGTTTATTTTACCCTCTTGACTCAAATAATTGTTTCCATGAAAGACCCCATTAATGTTTGTCTGCAATCATTATTTACCGGTTGACTTATTATATTGTTAATTTGACAGTAAGTAATCATATTTATAGTTTAGCCCAAACTATGGTCTACTTCATTTTTTGCTATATGTTTTAGTAGGAGAGTTGACCTATGCTCTCAATTCAATGATAAGCAAGCTCTTAGCAAAGGATTTTCGCCGTTGATGGGCAGAGAAGGCCTCTTGCAGAGATAAATTGACAAGGCACATCCATGGACCACGGTTGTTTATAGCACGTTCCTCAAGATAACAAGAGACGAATAGGAATATTGCGCTTTGTTTGGGTGTGAACCTTCATCCAAAACACCAATAAAATCATGGTGGTCCATGAAGGATTATAGGTGTTTTATTTTTTATTTTATTTTTCAATTTTTGTCTTCCAGAAATAGTAGTCTTCAAATATCAAGAAATTCAAATCCTTTTGCTTGGCGTATAAAACTAGGTTCAAATTCACATGCTACACGTGCTAATAACTTTTTTTCATTAAAGTTTAAATTAATGACACTTCACTAGACTTTCAAATTGTGGCAATTTAACCAATTTAGCCTATTTATTCCCAAAATACCCCTAGCACTTTTTTTTTTCCTAAAAAAAAAAAATCCAAAAAAATATATAAAATATATGCTAGGGTGGCCAAACCACCCCATAGGTGGTGGCCGGCCACCCCGTTTTTTGTTTTTTTGTTTTTTGTTTTTGGATTTTTTTTAAAAAAAATGTGCTAGGGCATTTTGAATAAATAAATAAATTGCCACAATTTGAAAGTTTGGGGGTAAAGTTCATTAAACTTTGAGGCAAAAAAATGGAATACTTCAGGAGGGTAAAGTGTAATTTCCCCATTTATTTATTTATTTTATATGGCAATACCACCTACTATAAAAAATATGCTTGAATAACTTATAACTACTTCGAGTATTTCCAACAGTAATAACTATTATAACTAGTTAAAAGGTACAATTCTTCATTTTAGCTCTCCATTTTTTAATGCCAACTCCAACAGATTCTCTATTTTATTAGCTACTTGTTTTAAAATATTATTTCTCATTTTTTTTTATTATATTATTGCCAATACTTAATTAAAGGAAAAAAGTAATATTAAAATTAATATTATATTATATTAAAATTCAATCTAGTGTTCAACAGTAATAGCAACAAATAGTTATTATAGTTATTTTCCCCATTTTAGCTACATTTCTGGAAATGCTCTTACAAGCCCACGTGATAGTTTATATGTTATTAGTTGACATGATAACTGTCATATAAACTGCCACATCAACTTGCATGAAATTTTTAGTAAAAATTGTAAATATAATAAGCACAGAAGCCATGACCAACTTTTAAGTACAAAGATTTTTCTCTATTGGTAGAAGAAACATCATATTTATGAAATATCCTGTCTTCCAATCAAACAAACCAGTTTATTAATTCATGGAAGATGAATTATGCAACAACTAATGAAACCCTTCTAATTTTTCTGGCTGAAAGAAAATGAAATCCGCCAACAAAGGAATTACGAAAGCGAATGAGGATAAGTTCAAATTCCTTCAAACCCCATGAGAATATTCAACAGCAGCAATAAAAAAAAAAGGGGGTGATAAATGGCAACCAACAAACAACTTTCCATTCCATATATTAGAATCGAGTATAAATGCAATACATATACAACCCCCCTCTTGACAGACAAATATAGCCACAAAAAGAAATACATACTGACCAAATAAAAGAATTTGAGATGCCCTAAAGTCTTTAAACTAGAATCTGTGTGACCATTACAGAAGGCAGCAGCAGTTAAAGAAGGATAAAAATAAAAGAATCACTCTTCAGATGCCATCACAATCAATACCGACGCTATCACAGCTATTTCAACAAGGGCAGGTAGCAAAATGCTAACACATTGCAAACCAGGCATGTTCTACCAATCAACATCATTGGGGAACAAAGAAGCAAAAGGTGGAAGATTCACTCTGTCACTGAGTTTGGTCTCTAAAATAAATCAAATTTCCTCTTATGCATGTCTTGCTTCCACTTGGGCAATTTATAGAATGCTTCTTTGGTTGTCCCAAATATAGTCTGGAATTCCTCTTCTGACAGATAGGCCTGGAAATTCAGGAAAAAAAAAACCATTAATACCAATTCCGCGTATGAACTAAAATGAAAACATTTACAAGAGAACCGACCTCCCTCCTTTTAAGATCAATTCCAGTTGCTGGATTATCAGATTTTGCCTTCAGTTGATCATAACCGAATGTTTGACCACTTCCACTATCTTGCTGCTCCTGCTCTTGCTTTGGTTCAGAATCCTCCCCATTGCTTTCAGATACGGGTGCAACTTCCTCTGTCTCCTTAACTTCTGCAACTTCTTCAGGAACCTCTGTTTCAGATTACAAATTTTCATTTTTGCTTCTGAAGCAATTACTAAGATGAACAAACATGAACAAACACGAGGGTATTTACTTGTAAAGGAAAAACAGATTTGAGGTGGTGGTTACAGCATTTTTTTTCTTATTAATAAATAAATCTTCTAAGAGATTAGGTTAACCTAAGTTCGTGGTTACGTATTTTTCAAAACATGTTACCATGAACTGAAGCAGGGAAAGGGAACAAAAAGAATTTAAAAGGGCTGTTTTTTTTTTGTTTAGGGAGGGGGGGGGTGGTTGGAGTGTGGAGTTCCTTAATGGGAAACATTGCAAAATAGCACCTTTGGATAACTTTATGCAAACAATTTAGAGGTTTAGAGGTTTAATGTACTTCCACAACATATTCCATACCAGAAGCGTTACTTTCTGGGGGAGGACTGCTATTAGATGGAGTAGGAGAAGCATCAGGTGATCGCTTTTTTTCAGCAGTAAGAACTTGTGAAAGAGCAGCTACTGCTGCTGCTCTTTGTGATCCTTGACCTGCTGCGGATGGCCTGGGAGCAGCAATTTTGCCTCCAGAGGATGAATTAAATGCAGAGTTTAAGGCAGCTAGAGCTTCGGCCCTTTGCCTAGGTCCTTGATTTGACCCATTGGATTTGTCCTGACCACAAGATAGCACAGAAGTTGATAAAGTATAAGAACGTCTCAAAGATGTGTAGACACATAGTAAGAATAAAAACAATTCAGAAGTATGAAAGATATAGCAACACATCGACAACTATAATTGCACCAAAGTCATGAGCTGAATGTAAGGAGTAGGAAAGCTGAAGCAAGATGAAGCAACACAACAACGAAAAATGTAATTGCACCAAAAATTATTAGGCTACAACTTGTAGTGCAGATCCAATGCTACCGTCAGATGTTCTGAAAACCAACACGACCACATTATACAAGAGTGGTCCCCATTCAACCATCCAAAGAGAAAGAGGAAAGGGCAGTGATCTTTCCAATTAACTAAAGAGTGCCTTAGGTTTCCTTACTAGTACCCCATTTTGAGTACTCTCATATTACCCAAGTATACTGCTGATAGAAAGAAAGCAACAACTAACATGCATGGAATAGAAGTCAAATGTCTTATCTCAGAAATCACAGCTACTTTCAAGGAAAATGCTTGTATTACAAAAATATTTGTGAAACTTCTCATACTTTAATAATATAATATTACAATATATTATAATATTATAATATTACAAAAAAAAATAATATTACAAGTAATAAATGATTTGGGAGAAATATTTTTAGGTCAAGTGTAACAGACGGCTCCAAAGCGTGCATCCAACACTCGGAGAATACTCCCATCATTTCCTATGAACTTTTTGAAGAAATGGTTTGCATGTATAGCATTCCTCTATTTCCAAAGGCGTGAAACTGCTGGCCTCACCACTAATAGGATTAAATTACTTCCTTACTGACTTACAAACTAGAGATCTTGTTTCCCCTCAAACCCGTACACAGTATGGCTAAACAAATACTTTCTTGTTCTGTTTCCATTGAGCTAAAAGATTTTCCTTCAAACTTTCAAATACAATCAAACAAATTAATGTAACCCCTCCAATAGAATGGTGGCTTCTGATTCCTTTGACATCAGATACCTTCCAGAAAGTCAGACCAGTGAAACAGACATCTAAATCCCTCGAATGGAAAGCTGACAACCCATTTAAGTATTGCTTGCTATCCATTTACCATATTATTTTGGCAAAGAAATTGAATCTAAAACCAACCTCACCCCACTTCTCCCTTTACCACCTGACCTAAGGTTCAAGGGCAATAGCTTGCTACTACCTTCAACCTGGATGTAACATGAAGTGACACATGCACAAAGCATTTTCCACAGACGGGTCATTATTGTCATGATAATAATAATAATAATAATAATAATAATTTATTTTCCTTTGAAATTGCAATTTTGACGAGTAAGAATTATTTAAGTATGTGAGACATGCAAAAGCGATTACCTAAATACTATATTATTCTTGTGAAAGTTGTCAAGCTGCAGGAAGCAACATGAAGACATCACACTACCAGTTTACATTTCTCCAAGGCATGTATCTCCCACATGCCTCACACTATCAAATCACAAAGGGGTTTGCTAGGGGTTCTCCCCATAGTGTTCTCCTGGCGTTCTCCAGTTTTAAGTAGAACATGATTTTTTTTAAAAAAAAAATTGTAATATTGTTTTTTTGCCAACAGATTAATTTTTATGAGTTAATAGTTAGGTTCTAATACTTTAAAACTTGTTTTTGGATTTAAAACTAAAACTTAAGGGTGGAAGGTTAACCCTTTAGAGATTATATCACACAAAATGGATTTGATCATCCTAAATTTAATGCTAATGCCTCAATTTTGGTGTTAATGCCTCACATATTTGGTGCTAATGCCTCAAATTTGGTGTTAATGTAAAAAAAAACCGGTGGTGAAGGCCACTACAATTTTATTTTTTCTTAAATCATGTTTTATGTAACACTATGAGAATGCCAGGAGAACTTACGGGAGAACCCCTAGCATTTTCCAATCACAAAAGACACCCAACTAATCCTTAAATTTCAAACCTCTTGATACCCCAGTTTAATGCAAATTCGGTGCCTTTAAACTAGATTGCTCACATTATTCTACAATAGCTACTTTGTTTAAACAGAATAGGTTGAGCCTCTTGAGACTACTGTAAAGAGACAACATTATTTATACAGCTAAAAGAAAAGGTGAAAATAATTTTAATGAAACAATAGAGGAATTAGAAGTGTTTTTTACCACATTGCCTGATTTCCCGGAGGATGGATGGAATGCAGAAGATAAGGCAGCTAAAGCTGAAGCCCTTTGAGTTGGTCCTCCTTGACTTCCGGTGGATTTATCCTGGCCCAGAATAGAATGTCATACCATCACTTCATTAGCAAAGAATTTGATTTAATGAAGTATCAGTAGGACACACGTATGCATATTTTCAAACATATGGGGTATACAAAACAAATGTTCTGGTTCAGTCTGGTTTTAATTTTAAACATAAAAACATCAAATTAAGAACCAGGTCTTTGGTTTATAAATGTTACCAAACAGTTAAGAACTAGTCCCACTATTCATGGCTGAAAAAATTCACAGTTTGCCAAACACTCCTAATACACAAGAATTTATCAAAACCCGTCATTAGAAAGCCAGAAAAAAAAAATCCATTTTATAATGCAATACTGTAACAAAAGTAGGAAAAATGACATGGGGATAAAAAGAACCTGGAACATCAAATATTAATTTGAAGGGTAGGATAACAAAGGATCTTTGCCACTAAAGAGACTATGGTTATAATTTATTGGCAGTCAGAATGAACTTCTGACCACGTATTCCTTGTATGAATTAGATTTTCATTTCACAAACAGAATACTGAATACCAGTAAGAGGAGCTTAAGTTAAATCAGAAAATACCTCCACAGCATGTCCAATCCCTAACAATATGCGCCATCTTCTTCTGGAATGAGTTTCCTTGAACCTGCATTCATGAAGAGATATTCCCGAGACAATTTTTAAATGAAAGTAATCAGACCAATATAAATGTGAAAAGAGAGACTTAAAATAAATGGATGACCTCCAAATCAACATAAAAATAGGAAATTTTTTAACATGCAACTTCCTTTTATCATTTATTGTTTTAGCAAGTTATTCGTTTTTTACACCATAAACTAATGACTGTTAATAATACTTCTGAGTTCTGAGTATTCACAGTCATAACTCTTAACAAGTTTATCATTTGGGAATGTACTTCCAAGAATTTTAAAAGCTAATTTGTCCTTTTATACGGCAAATTATTCTTAAGATTAGTTGATTAATCATTACATTGCACAAATGGTAACTGGTAATATTAGTATGTAAATACCAAACCATAGTTTCACTTATATACTACCACTTAAAAAGGTGTAGCCATATACAATGGTATTTTACATTCTAGATGCTTCTCAAGTTACAATCTTCACACACCAGTAATAAATGCTTCAAAACTGCTTACTGAGACATTATTTTATGCTTCCTCATTCTTCCAAGTTTTTCTCAATTCCTGCACTTTGCACTTGCTCACTATGATTTGCTTGTTGTTAAGAGACTCCCATAACTTGATCAGATGGGGATAAGAGTGAATTAGAAAAACCAAAACATTTACAAACTTTAGCAAGAATGTCACGAACTCTTACAATTGGCAAACTGTGTTTTCTGTTTCCTACTTGACAGAAAGATACCATATAATTTCATCCATATGTAGTATACAAAGTGTGTTATTCTCAACTTTGCATATATATGCCAAATTAATTTCATCAGCATGGGTTGTACAGAGTGTCCTATTCTCAACTTTGCATATATATCTTTGCCTTCATTGTCACCAAAGAAAATAAGGATTCTAAGAATGTTTTTTAAAAAGGTGTAAAAAATAATGCTAAAAGAGATCTGTCTTTCGACACATACAACAGCTTTTGTGTGATCCCACTGAAAGTAAGTTGTGAAAAAGCATGGTTCATTTCCTTCAGTGACTTTGTATAGTGGTACTTGTGGAGACAACCCCTCGAGAGAAGCAGCAACCTCTATGTATTTCTGGAAAAAAGAAAAAAGACAAGAAAAAAAAAAAAGAAGAAACATTCCGACACTTGAGAACAGAATAAAAGGGGAAATATGACAAAAGCCTAAACAGTATAAAAGCAGAACCTGGCCAATTTCGAAAGTATTTTGCTTTTCTTTTGAGTCTACCGACCAACCAACCCAAACAAAGACTTCAGCATGTGTGTCGAGTATCAAGATATCCTCTGTCAACAAATCGTCCTGGCAAAAGTTGTAAACTTCCTCTACCTGCCCAACAATAATTAAGAATGAATATAGAAATCACTGAAAACCTAAGCCAAGATATACGGAAGTCTAAAACTCACCTGAAACTTTCCTGGGCAGTTCCACATGACAACAAAAATGATCAAAATAAGAAGAGTTAGAATGGATGATAAGCACTATCAACAACATATTAAACTTGGGTTGGTCAAATGTCAGTTAATGGGAGAAGAAAATTTAACGTGGAAGCATCAAGTGAACTTATGGAAAAGAAATGCTACCTTTGTTGATTGAGAATGTGAACAAGTGGGGATCTCTGACAATCTCCTGAGCAACTTTTTTGCTGGTGTAACTTTGTTTGCCTCCAAGGGCAAACCAGAAGGTTGAGCTCTCTGTTCCTTCTTTGGCATGTTTCAGAGCAACTCCTGGCTGAATAAGGAAAATAATTGTTAAGTTGATTATCAAGGATATATAAGGAAGAAGAAACTGATTTCTGTAATAAGTTCCAAAAACTTGGCTTAAGACTGCTAGAAACTATGTTAAGCGTAAGTATGCTATGATGGCATTCCAACAAATAAATTCCTAGTACACATCCATTTGGTTTTTTGTGTACCTATCATCAAGTTTTCCTACCAATGGAAGAAATGCCAAGACTCCGGTACAATGTTGAAAATATTTAGACATCAATAAATTAACTAAAAAGTTGGCAATGTATTGTAGATTCAACCATAACGATATATTCAGTTGAAAATAACTTGGGCCAGCATATAGTAGACATCTAATAGTATTATCATAAATTTGGAACATATAAAAATCAGTTTCGATATTATGTCAAAGTCATACGTATAGTTCTGCCAGATAACATTCATAAACTAAATACTTCAGAAGAAGGAGCCATGCAATAGGGGCTTCACTGAACTATGTTCAAGTTATTAACAGATTGACCTAGCTTGTCCATGCTTTGAAACAATGCATCTACATTTCAAACCCACATTATGTTCTAGAAAAGTCAAATAGAGAACACTTTTCAGTCAGAACTATACCTTCAAAAACTCTGCAACTTTTGCAGCTAGCTGTTGCTGCTCAAAGGTACATTGATTTCCGTGCCAGGTGAAAACTGAAGATCCAGATTGCAGTATAAAACACTCCATAGAGTTCAAAGACGTTGCGACCTAAACAAGATGAAAAATTATGCATGTGCATTTCTGTTATAATAACTAGATGACTCAAATGATGATCAATGTCTTGCAAATGATGTAACTTAAGAATGTTTTGCATTTGGAATGGAGAAGGGAAAGGGGAGTTAATAGAAAAAAAAAATAGCATTCTTTTGCCGCTAGCCTATTCATGCCAAATTTATATCTACTCCACTTACCATTTATAATTATATTCAAAAAGCTCAAATAAATTTTATATTATCATTGTTGAGAAATTCCAAATTGATGGGTGTATGCTTGACTCCACATGCTAAACACCTAAACCAGTTTGTCCCTGTTTTAGTTTTGGGTGGGTCATCGGAACCATTTGTGTTGGCTGTGGTTTCTGTCAGACCTGGACATAAAGAAGGGTGTAAAGGAATCTCACGTTGGATGGGTGTAAACTTGATTATAGTTATATTTATTTATTTGACCTCTCCACCTGATAACTTAAGCTTTTGAGTTGGATACTCCAATAACATGTCATAGTATGCCAATAGAACAAAATAAGAGATGAAAATTCTAGATGTTATATAATGTTAATAAAAGAAGAAAAAATTATGTAACATGACAAATGATATTCAACAATCAAAACACTGACCGCAGTAACCAAAACAACAGGCAATTACAGTTTCCAAATTCCAAAGATGCAAACCAACATCAAAGAAGCCAGTATATTCGAGACTTGCCCACTATTATACTCTGTTAAAAGTGCATAAAATCAAATTAAAGTATAATTAAGAAGAAACCCAATGAGCACATACTGTATCAACTTGCATTGCTTTATTGTTATGAACAGAAGTTCCAGATATCCGGATGAGTGCAACAGAATCTGCCGTGAAAGTTTCATCCACCAGACCTTTGTCAGCTATAAATTTTTTGTAACCTGAGCTCAGACCTCCCTAAAGATATACCAATCAATTATAACAGTTAGCTACAATACCACTAGTTGAGATGAAACATTATCACAGCGATTATAATTAAATCTTGATGTACATGGTGAATTTTTCAGGCAGGCTTAAGCAGGATACCTTGAGGACAACCATAGGTTGAAAAAGTGCAACAAATTGTGGTGGTTCTTTACCTTGAAATATGCGACCCTGCAAGAAGCATTCATTATATACAGGTTTTAGGTCACATTCGCCAACTTAAAAAAAAAAAATCCAATATTTTACCTGAACAGGTCTCCCCTTTAATGAGTTGAACATTGTATTAGCCAAACGAATAGCCATCTTTTGGTCCTCCTGAATTTTGTAATATAATCAAGTCATTATTCTTATAGCTGTAAACGCTTAAAAAAAACCAACTAATAAAAATGTACATCAAAAGAGAGTGAGAGAACCAAATGAAAGTATTAGCACTCTTTTCTTTTATGCAAGCATCAGTAAAATGTAATGGATGCAAGTTAAGAGATGAATAACAAATGATTATGCAGATAACCATCTAAAATGTGTAGACAACCTTAGATTATTCAGATAACATATTCTTTGTTGAGGATACACAAAATTTACCTTAGTAATGAAAAAGTAGATTCAGAGAAGTGGAGAATAAATAATCTAAACCAAGTTTCCAAACACAACAATAGTATACTATATCTGAAACAATGAAATCCAACAAAGAAATATGTAAATCCAAGCTTAGACAAGAAAAAAAACTGCATTTGTTTCTCTGTCCAATAAAATAGCACTTGTATTGGCCTATGACCTCTAGCTCAAATGGCACCTTCTCCTTCTTGTAAGAACAGGGTAGAGGGTGAAGTATTGGGTTTAAGACCTATTGCTACTTGGGTAACTAACCAAGTAAAAAAAGAATCTTGCATAGTTATTACACAAGAAAGGGTATAAGGATACAACTCTCTGCAGAGGATATTACAAGACCTGTATAAAGCCATTCTTTTAAAAACAAAAATTGAACACAAACTAGAACAAAGTAATTGACCTCAATGCTATCCTTTCCAAACCAACAGCACAAAAGATAATCTTCTTTCCTGTCTCCGGAGTGGTAGGTATAGAGAACAATGTAGCAATCTCCACTATAAAATTTACCAATATCCTCTCTGGGCAATGGAGTCTTGGCACTGCCATTGATGCGCCATACCTGGGGAAAAAGTAATGGTCAATATTTTGAAAGATACTTGATTTGAACCATCCTAATTAATCAACTCATTTCCAAAAGCAATGATGAAAAGTTAACAACTAGACCTCCATCTTTCCACCTCCCTCAAGCAAAGGTGGGACTTCCTCGTTCACAGGAGCACTTTTTGTCATGCCCTTGACACCAACCCCTTGTTGCTTCAACAAAGCTAGCAGTGCACGAAATACAACATAAGGTTTACCAGGAAAAAAAAAATCCCGTAATTTACACACAAGGATATGAAGACTACCTGCTACTTTGCCTCTTCCTTCCTCATTGCCAGGAGTAGCAGAGCCCAAGGGCCAAGAATCAAAGTTGGACTTAAATGAATGTGTCTCATAACCTTGAATAAGCCGAGTAATACGAGTAGATTTTGGCCTATTTTGACTAGCAACAAATTCCTGGAGATAAAATCTGAAGTTAAGAATCCCTGTTTTTATTAAGATATGAATAACTGCATGCTACGACACTACCTCAGCTGCTTGGATGGCGGTTTTTCTCTCCTCCACTTGCGTTACCCGGCCAACCCAAACAAATACCTCAGAACCACAGTCTAGTAGATAGCATCTGTTGTTTTCCAACAGGGATTTGGATAGTTCACCTTCGATTACCTTCACCTGTCCATCAGTAATGCTGTAGAAACCAGCAACAAGAAGTTAACATTATGCTGATAATGGGAGACATCATGAAACACAGCCATGCAAGAACCTCAATAAGGAGACAAACATATAGAGAAAACAAACTCCCTCAATCTTAGTTTGAGTGTCTTGGTTTGAAATGACATGGTCCAATGCCCATGTTAATGAAGAAGAAAAAGTATACCACTCTTAAGGAAATGGCCAAAGGTGGCACAACTTCTAACAAGTGTCTTGATTGGCTTTTTGAATTATGATGGGGAAATATGATAAGATGTAAGTAAAAATACTTTGACCTGAAAGTGGACAAGGTTTGGAACATTCCAAGAAGGAAAACAAGAAACTCAATATGAAAAGGGTAACAAAGTTATTAAAGGAAAAAAAAAATAGAAATTTAACAAGGTGTTGATATATAAAACTATCAGCCTCTGTGTTAGACGCTTGACCGTAAGAGCAAGGACACTAATGAAAACGTATTGAGTTTCATTTACACTAATCCCTTGAAGTCATTAATGTAAGCATATTTATATCCTTGAAGTTGCCTGAACAAATGTTTAAAATCAAAAGGTTGGCCTCTTTTACTTTTTGAAAACTATATTGAATATTATTCAATGACCAATGATAAGTAAAGATAAAAAGACATAATCCTCGAAAAACTCATAGCTTCCAAAGGAGCATAACAAGGAGGGGGGGAAACACACACACAATTTTTAATGATTTTTTTTTTTTTATATATAAATAATTAATTCATTAAAAATTGCAGTGGGGCACAAAACCCAAGTACACAGGTTGAAATAGGTACTTATATATACATAGACACTTTTTCTCTATTCATATATATACACAGACACTTATGTGTATGTATAAAAATATACATACATACATACATGTGTACATATACATGTATATATTCACATAGGGGATGAAAAGCAGATGAAGATGGAGGATCAACGGAGTGAAAAGAACAGTTGATGATGAAGCTGTTCTGAATCTGTAGATATTCATGCATTTAGGGAGAACACCTAGACAGAGATTCAGAGTAAAGCCACTGACCTGAAACTCATTGTATCTTGCACTCTAGAATGTTACTACTAACTACCCTACCCGCAAGAAAAGGGAGCAATTTCCCACCTGGGGTAATACTGTCATGCTTACAAATAAATTATGGAACTGGCAGATACCATATAAATGCAAAGTTACAGTTTCCAAGTGTCAGCTCTCCCAAAGGGCCAAAACGATATAAAATAAATTAATTTACAAATATTTATTTTTCTTTTTTTGGTAAGGGTGGGAAGGTGTATACATGAGCACCACAAACTCTTAAATTCCAATTCTTGAACCAAAGGGCACAAAGTGAAGGCTAACAAATTTAGACAAATTTAAATCTGCTTCACATTTTTAGATGTTGCTACCACTATTCAAAACAATAATGCTTTTAAATTGGGAGTAAAAATGAAAGAGAAAAAAGTAAGAGGAAATTCACTAAAGAAAGCCTCACTAAAAGCACACTAATAAAATAATGGAAGAGGAAAATACCCATAAAGTTTTGCAGGAGTGGCCTCAGGAATAACGTCATCTTCACTGGCGACCTTCTTGCCAATTGGAGCAAAACCACCAAAGAGGACCCAGAACTCACCTGAGTCTGACTCAGTATCCAACTTCCCATCATCTGGCATGGCAGTACAATTTAGTAATCAAATGAAGAACCATGGCTACAAATACATACGAATAAAAAGAAAATATGATAGGATAATGTAGGCTTGTTGAGAGTACTAGACAGAAATAAGGCATTATAAAAATTTTATATACATGTGTTCTTACCAACAATTGCAACATCACATGTCCCCTGGTGATACTTTTCCTTCAAAAACTGTATTACTTCCAATGCCTTTGCCCTCTCCTGGATATTGGAATTTGCACCATTGAACTGATAAATCTTATTCTTAGTGTCCAGGATAAATACATCATCATGATTCAGTGATGACCGAGCAAAAGGGACCTGCACGAGAAAAATGGAGAGTGGTAATTCCTTGATCAATGCAAATCCATTTCTAAAGAATTTTCATTGAACTAGTGAAGTTAGTTTGCCCTGCCTGTTTCAATCTGACAACTCGTTTTCCTTTACAGACATACAGACGTGTGTCAAATTCTTCTTCCTCAGGTGTTTTAAATCCTGATGCAACACCACCCTCCAATGGTATAATACAAGGTTTAAAGTATGACAAAAATTTGTCAGATTCATGTCCTTGTAATTCCCTGTGCTGTACTGCACGTCCTCCAAGAACCGCATCAAGTTCAACAGTTTTTATAGCTGCCGTTCCGGCTTCATCCTATAAGAAGTTATCAAGTTTAGAAACTTTATTTTTAGGTCAATTCTTATCTTTTTAGGAGCACAAACATTTAAAGGCAAGTCTAAGCTATGATTGATGAAAAATAGAAAAAGGCACACCTGACTTGAATCTTTCCCAATCCAGAAGTGTATGTCAAGGAGATAAGCACCTCCTTTGCCTTGTGTTGTCTACAGAAATGCTTGACAAGTAAGCACATGAAGAAATATGAAAGGCATAGAATCTATATATACCAAAAGAATACAAGGCCTCTTTTTCTCATATGCATCTATGGTTATTTGCTTTGAATTCCTGTTCCCCCCCTCTCTGTGGTGGAACAACCACCAAAAGGGCAGACAGAGAAGAATGAATTTTTTTTTTTAAGTAATTTGGGTCATATGTTACATCATGTACCATATTATGACTCCTAATTGGTGCATACATCCCACAAAACTTTCTATCGTACTTTTTAACCCCAAAAAAGCATCCACTTCATCCTTATGTCCACTCCAACTAACTTAGGACAATAAAAGAATGAGTTCAGAATAATATTCCAGGACAAACAGTTCAATATTTACATTTTCCAAGAGAAAATTATAAAGCACAAAGCACATGGACATTGAAGTTTAATTACAGGATTCATGTGAAGTAAAGAATATAAATACCAAATATAAGAATTGAGAGAGAGAGAGAGAGAGAGAGAGAGAGAGCATTGAATACAGTTTGCACCTGCAAGACAATGTAGCTATCCCCCATGTAGAATTTTCCATATTCAGACTTTGGCAATGGAACAGGCTGAAAGTTCTCAATTCGCCAAATTTCAGTCCCTCTATAAGATGTTAAGTTCAATTTCTAAATGTAAAAAGGCAGCATGTCAACAGAACATATAACAAAATAACCATGAAAAGTCAGACGTACACACAACTGAAAGTGAATTATAATCCATAACTTTCTGTTAGCAGTGGAAGTAAATCTATATAATGTTTGTCCTCTCTTGTACCCAAAACAATAAACAAATAATAGTCCACAGGTTCATTTCTTATGTCACAGCTCATAGTAAGGATACATTCTCTGACCCGCTCCCTGAAATGCAGGATCCAACTTTGCAGAGCTAGACATTGCCTCAAAGCCTTCTTTATCACTGTTCCAGAAAAGCCAAAAATGATATAATTTGAACTCCTACGTTCTTGTGTAACTGCATGACAAGAAAATCGTGGAGATTGAAAAGATGTCAAGAACAAAAACAACAGATCAGGAACCTACTATCTATGTTAACATCATAACTTTATAATGTCAGTTAACCCTTTTGCTGCTTTAGGTGATCCCTATGCATTAGATAAGCAAGTTAAAAAAAGACAGAAGTTTACCAGAGAACAAAAAAGAAAGAAAAAATAGAAGTAAAAGAACAATTAGAAGACCCTAAATATAATCAGGCAAGAATGTCATTCATTTTGCTTGAATGGTGCTGCTCCATACATAGAGGTGACAGCTTCACAGACAATAAAGTCAATTTGTGCAACTGCGTGAAGGTCAACAAATAAAGAACTGCCCAGGCAAAAGAAAAAAAATAAATAAAATTGAATCAGTCATAACTCAATGTGGATCAGCATAGATACTTGGAGAAGATTTCATAGAGATCCTTAAAAGTTCAGCTTATCTCTATTATTCTAATTATTATTGTAGTATCTTCTCATAATGGTTTACATGTTTGAATTGCCAGTACTTATCACATCCGAGTTAAGTACTGAAAACCTCCATGACAGACACATTTGCCACTATAGCAGATATCTACTATGCAACAAGCAGATGCGTGTGTATGCCTAACGCTTCCTCGTATCCAATAGATTGTGGTTAGGACTCAAAAATCTCAACCCTTAGTGTCAGGTCTAGCATTTGCATTGAATTTAGTATCTTGACTCTGCTCTGCACACTCCATCATATCTTTGTTTCAATCGTCAAAATCAGAAGCAATGGAGTCAAGAATATTGCACAGGGGGGGCAGGTAAATATATCATGTGGTAATAAGATTCCACAAAAAAAAAAAAAAACAAACAAACAAACAAACAAATGGGGAGGGGTGCATTTATGTAAAAATCTGTATGCGTACATTTTAACAGAGAAGTATAGAAGGATTTCTAAGACCCAGGGGGACCATAGCCTCCTGTCCCCTATTCCGTTGCTCACTTCACCATCCATCACAAACCATGCTACAGTTGGAAATAGTCCCTCCCCTTATCCTCATCAGATGAGTAGAATTTGACTCTTATACATGTACTCAGCTTCCATCTCATTGCTTCCCATGGTGCAGAAATTTAGTCCTTTATACTCTTTCAATGAATTCAAAAATAATTGACTTCCTTATCCCAAATATGCTCCAAGATATTTCTCTTCAAGATTCAGCTGTTGCTTAGATTTTTCAATGGCCTTCCATTCAAGGCGATATATCAGCTAGAAAATAATGAAATTCCACCCCTTGACACCCTAAAACATGCCCACAAAAGTGTTTTTTTCTTTGTTTCTTTCTTCATGTTCGCATGTGAACATTTGAGAGTGGACATGCCAATGACCAAGCAATCCCATTGGAATTATCCTTGAGAATGGTCATGGTGTCCTATGATTCCCATAGCTTCATCACTCCACAGCTAAATTACCCTTTTTTCCACAGCCGTATTACCTGTTTCTCTACCAATTGAAGCCACTTATCCATTATGAAAAAAATAAAAACACTAATGGTAATAATTAGAACAACTTTTTCGATATTATAACTTGTAGTCTTTATGATCCAAGTTCCATTTCAAATGGTCCTTCCAAAGAGTTCAGACTTAGCTGATTCCGGTTTCATCATTAAAAAGCCAGATGAATAGTCCAGAGTAGAGGTTTTCCTTAAGAGTCAATCTCATTGTTGGAATTTCATATTATTTGCTGCAACCAACTTGCGAACTAGTCCCATAAAAAAACTTGTCAAATACATTAACATCAGATTTTGTGTGTTTTGTTACCATATATCCTGCATGTAAGCTTACCAAAGCACTGAATTGAAGAAGACACAAGTAGAGGAAAATAAAAAATGAGCATTCTTATTCAGTTGCCAAAGCAATGACCCTTCTGAATGTTGATGTCCTTGGTAACTCCATGTGCATATAGTTCTGTGACCAATCGATTATTCAAACTAAATATCCATATCCCACATATCAGGTATACAAGACCTGTCAAAGCATGCCCTGAAGTTGCCTACTGTCCCAAATTAACACCTCAAACAAAATGCAATAACACGAAGTTGTAAATTTCATCATGCAATCACTGCAAACACTTAATAGGATGAGCCTCCATCCATTCTTGCACCAAATCATATTATCCCTAAAACGAGCTCATTGAAATCAATATGGGAGAGCATTCCATATCTTCAAAGTCTGGTCAGTACTCCCATCACTCAGAAACTATTGAAATCTCTAAAATAATTAGAGTATGCAATACTAAATCATAAGTTAATGACTATTCACGGCTGAATCGAATTTCTAATCAGCAATCAGATTTTCTTAGTGATTATGTTCAAGACTGACCTGGAAATTATCGATCACAATACATCAAGACGTCAAGAACCCAAAAAATAATAATGAATCACCTGATTTACTCCTAGGCACAGCTCAATATTTTGATCTCCTTGTTTTCTAGACTTATTTTGTATTGAAATCTCTTTAACAAAGACAAAAGCTAAGAGCAGTCATGAAAAACTGTTGGAGCTTCGAAACAAATTTAAGTGAAGAAAAATCACATATAAAATGAAAGATCAGACAACTAAGAGACGAACAACAAACTCAGACACATGATCAAGCAAGTAACCAATGACAAACAATCCAAGAAACCACATACCCATCACATCAAAGCTCAAACTCAATACAAAAGGACCAACAAAAGATTAAAACAATCAAAACCCATTAAAATGAGCAGAATAGCACGTAGACCAAGATCAGGAAACACAATTCTAAATCACAATAACGATCCGATAAAGGGATCAGAACACAAACATGGAAACAAAGAGATCTCCTAAATGGCAGTAATGGTAGGATTGAAACAGGCTGATTAGAGCATGAGAATTGAGGGAGTGATAGTCAGAGGGAATCGACGTACCTGAGATCGGTCTCTCTGTGAAGGTGATGATGATGGGGTTGAGAAAGATGAAAAAAATGGGTGTTATGGGAAGGACGAGCTCGCAGAGCTGGCAATAAAGAGAAAAAGAGAGAGAGAGAGAGAGAGAGAGAGAGAGAGAGAGGGGGGGGGGGGGGGGAGGAGATACTTGGAAAGAAAAAGTGAATTATTGCTCTGCGTGTGTTTCTCTCTCTAACTTTTTAGGCTTTTGAGATTTGTAATTCAGAGAGAGGGAGAAAAGAGAAGGGTGTGAATGAAATGAATGAATTATGAGGATGAAGATGAAGATGGAGATGATAGATGATAGACGAAAATGGCAGGAGAAAAGAGGAAAAGGCGTCTTGGAAAGGATATGGCCAGACAAAGTCGTTATTTTATGGCAAAGATCCGGTGACGATGGCACCGGCCATGTAATGTTTGGCCTTCTCTTTGCTTATACGGATGGATTTTTGCTGCTTCTTTTTTTACTCAATTTCTTACCGAAGATTTCCGGTTAAAAAATAAATTAACTAAATTGCATCCAGTAAAAAAAAAAATTAAATAGACTTTTTTATTTTTTTTATTTTACAATCTTGTCCGTTTATTTTTTAACAGAATATCTTTAGGGAGAAATTTAAGCCAAATCCTTTTATTTTTTAACCGTTTTATTCTACCTTTGTCTTTTCTTTTTCTTTTTTCTTTTTTTGTGGAGAAAGTCAACACTTAATGCCTTGCATCCCGAAAAGTCTTTTTTTTTTTTTTTAATAATAATATTACACTATTTTAGTGAAATATAACTCGCTCGTCTAATCCTATCAATCAGGAATTCCACTTGAAATTGGACGATTGAGATTAAAACACTTGTCTTATAGATACGGGACCCAAGCCATATCCAAATAATTTATATTCTAAATTTGGAGTCTAAGGATTTCATAAAAAGTTCTCGAAGAAAAAAAAAATAGTTTTTCTATATATATTTTAATTGAAATTCTTTATTTTTCTAGATATTTTTTCTAAATTCAGAATTTAAATTGATGTTCTTTCCTTAATTCCAACTAAATTGCATAAAATTAAGAATAACAATTCATATTCACATATCAAATTTAGGTAATGACAAAACATACTAGCATTGCAAAAGAACAACATAGAAAATGTTCCTTGGAATAGACCAGAAAGACATAATAAATATAGGCTGCTTAATAGTAGAAAAACTGTTGAGGATGTTCCCACATGACATGTCTTATGCTACAGATAATGGGCCAACTTATCTACTCTGTAGCTTGCCTATATCTTTCTGCCAGATACTTTGCACTGCACCTATACAATTACTGATGTTGATTTATTTTTGTTATTAGTGTCTAAATTTTATAATAAAAAATTTGGGTAAGCAAGTTAAGGGTGTTTGTTTAAAAAAGTGTGAATTTAAACTAAAATTATGATTTTGTAAAACAAATATTTAATAAAAATATATATATTTTAACATGTTTTACCAAACGCCATTACGATTTTAAAAAGTAGCGATTTCAAAAACACAATTTTTTAAAACATAATTTTTAAAATTATACTTATTAAAATTACAATCCCAAAGGGACAATTATTCTACACCACCTTATCTACTCCATTGAGGCCTTAAGGGTACAAAAAATAATGCTATAAATCATATGTTTTGTAATAAAATTTTTTTTTAACAATGACTTGTTTGAGAGTTAATTGGTACTGTAATGTCAATTAAAAGGGATAATGATGACATAAAAGTGTTATTTGAAGGCTTATAACATTTACTCCAATACAAATGGAGTTGCCTGTTGCAAGAACCAATGGTGGCTGAAGCGACAGGAGCTCTAGCTACAACAAAATTCAGTAGGGATTTGGGTTTATAGGATGTTGCTCTTGAAGGTGATTCACTTTTGGTGGTCACAACCATTCGTAATTCCGGCATTCAGTGGAGCTCTTATGGGCAAATTGTGGGGATGTGAGAGTGGTCCTCAACAATCTACGAAGCTGGCTTATTGGGCACGTGAAAAGAGATGCTGGCTCTATGGCTTACGTTTTGGCCAAAGAAGCTGGGAGACATGCCAATGAACAAATTTGGATGGAAGAGATTCTAAATTGTATTTTTTATATTGTTATTTTAGAGCAATCTGCTCTTTCGATTTAGAGTCTTGAGGCTCTAGTTGTTTTATTTATTTCGATGAAGAAGTTTTTTGTCAAAAATAATAATAATAATATGGAGAAGTTTTTGGCTGTGTCTAATGGCTTATCTTTTTCCTCTTGAATTGTAGTCCAGCACGAGTTGATCAAAAGCGTACTCAAAAGTAGTTATAGGAGTCATATCTTTGTTGACACTTTATAGGACGAATTGACCTATCTAGGTTGCAACTATATCCCAAGTGTGCAAGGCTGGTCCCAACCCCACCGACCCAACCTTTCCTAATTTATTTCATTGGTTGATATTAGAAGCTATATTTTCATTCAATTATCATTGAAGGAAGATTCAATGATTGATTTTTTTTTTTATTTAAAAAAAAATGATAAAGAAGAGTGGAAAAAGAACAAGAGTAAATGTTTTAACATTTCTCGTCAATTATTTGTCATTAATTTGAACCAATAACATAAAAGGGTTCATATACGACTCGTGTCCACATAAATTATGGATTATTCGACCACTTATCTGAACAAATGGATCTCGCATTACTTGCTGAATTATTGGCAATTTGGACAGAGTAATTGCTATGGATCCTTAAATACTTTTATCCAATAATTATTTTATTATCTTGGTGTGCGAGTATAATCAACTTTTAGATTATTTTATATTAAAAAAATTAATAGGTAGGAAGCAATAAAATAAAAATATGATATATAGCTTCAATAGAGAGACGAAATTCTATTTATCTCTTGGCCTTCTTGGTAGGTTGTCTGTTTTATGAACTTTTTATGACCTTTCAGTGTAACTGGCTAGGCAGTTTGAAAGACTTTATTTAATCTACCACTACAATTAATTGCTATGCAGGAATATAAATTTTGGAGGAGAAATTAGTAAGAGAAAAGTTTCTCTAAAATTGTTTTTTCTAGAAGTTTAAGTTAATAGAAAGATGTAAGTTAAATAAATTGCATCTAACGTATTTGCAAGGAAAACTTTATCCAGCAAAATTAAAAATTAAAAACAATAATGAAGATTTAAGACCTTTTTTTTATTTTTTAATTCAGACAGGGGAAAACGGGAAAAGAGGAAGAACAAACAAATTACAAATAAGGGTTTTTCCACTCCTAATCCTAAGAGAAGAAAGGAAATGAAAATTGTCGGAAAATGCTTCTAAACGCCAAACAGGAAGCGGCCCATTTAGCAACCAAGTATGCCCAAAAGTTAACATATTTAAAGACCTTAGAAGCGATCCAAAAATGAAGAGAAGGGAGTTGACGATGGCAAACATCTTATGATTGGAGCACATGGCCAATTTTAGAAGAAATGGCCTTGGTTGAGAGTTAAAATTGTGAGGAGGGAATCACCTTCAAACAAGACGGAAGAATATCCATGAGATGAGACAAAGGCAGTTGGGTACCAATGAAGGCCGCAGAAGCTCCACCAAAGGACATACCAATAAATATATTGTTATTTATTGTCTTATAATTTTATGATTTTCAGTAATTACAAGTTCGTACACCAAATTCGAAGCAATAGAAACATATGGGTTAAAAAGATATGAACAATTAAGCTATTGTTTAGAATCGTAATGGCAGTTGTTTATTGGTTTTGCTGGAGAAAAATAGGAGCATTTAAGCATTTTGGAGAAATTCATAACTTAGAAATGTAAAAGACATACAACTAAATTTGACGGTTGACTGAAGAAAATAAAGCATGAAAATTAAAGCAGGCTTAAGATGCCATTCTTGGACACTAATTCATGTTTAAAAACTCCTAATTAATAAAAGGCTTTAATGGGTCCAGCCTCCCTTGCAACATCGTTCTCCTGAGAACATGTGCCAACATCATAGCCCGGAAAGAGAAAGGATGAGTACTGAGAAGAGCAATGGTGGGGCACTAGGGAATTTCAAGATAACGGAGTTTCTTTGGGTTTCAAACCGCCTTGTGCCGTCCTGGAATAGGCCCGACTTACCTTTGATTCTTTTTGAATTATGGGTAAATATCATTGCCTCTTGTTCGTTTCTTTTGGATCGGATCCAGTATTGTCCTTATTTCAGCATTGTATTTTATCATTTAGGCTATGTTGTTGGGGAGCCCACCCCTTTTTTGTTTTTTGGATCTCCTACTTCTTCTTCCTTTCGAATGAGTGGTAAAGATCATCCCATATAACCCTTTTCCTTATTCAATTAGAAAAAAAAAAAGGGATAACTTAAGGGCATGTTTGCCTTTGGTTATCCGACCCAAAAATGAAATATTTATTCCCTTTTTTTGTTCTGTTATTATTATTTTCCAAGTAATGCTATATGTTACCCTCATCCATCCCACTAATGTTTATACAGTGTGGTCATATATAGTATTTGATGTATTAAAATTAATTTTTTTAGTTGGGAGAACCATACCATATAGGCATTGAGGTGATGAGATGTATAACAATACTACTCTATTCTTCTAAAAAAGTAAACAAATATATATATATATATATATATATATATATATATATATATACACACACTAGAAAATATTAGGAATAACTATTATCTTAAGAATGTTAACAATTTTGAAAATCATTATCCCAAAAAAAATAATTTCTTCTAGCATAGAAAAAAAAAATCATCCGTCATGGCGATTAATGTAATACCTCGATAAAAACCAACATTTTATAAACAAAATATTTTCCATAAATGTAATTAACAAAGGTTTTCAATAATTGTACTTTAACGAGACCCAAAACCCTTAGCATTAACCTAATCACACTTTAAACTTTTAAAAAATAGAAGCCAAACACTAACCTTCAGGAGGTGGACGTATGTCATTCTTAGTAATGCAAACGTCGGGGATCATGACGACGCTATGCAAATAGTACAACGGACGTATGTGGGATCACTGGACGTACACTACTTTTTGAATACACTCTGAGTAATACCTGGATGTACAAGATACCCTTTGGACCATTGTGCATAGACCATTGGATGTACGCTAGGGTTGTCGATGTCCATTGCTCTATGTCAGGAGTTGGTGGTGAACTTTTCCTATAAATAGCCCGTTTCACCTCTCATTTGTCACGTCTGTTTCATTCCTCTGGTATGCCCCTAAGCTGCCAAAATCATTCTCTTTAGTTTTAAGTGAAGAATTGGTAAGAGTAGGCTTTAAGGAGGAGTTTCCAAGGAGGGGAGACTATGTCATACTTAGCTTCGGGGTAAACTCTGTTCTCTTTGTGTTTAGCATTGTTTTATTCAAGTGTTCATTAAACACTTTTTAAAGATAATGATTCTTTCAAAGTTTCGTTGTGTTGTGATTTCTTGTGTTGCATGTGCTGTTTTGCAGGCTTATAAGAGGTTTAAAGGGTCTATAAATGCCATTAGAAACATGCATTATTCGAATCTTAAAACGGTGTGCTTAACACACTGAGCGGATGTACTCCATCGAGGTCGGACGGTCAGTGGGTAGAGTACCGGTTTTTGAGTTTCACATGTGTATACGTAGACTTAGCCATATTTATAAGTTTCGTAAGGCTTAGAATAATGGTGTCTTGTATCCGTTATATCTTGGTCAGAGGATTCACTCGAGTAAGCGAGGTAAGTAGACACTTACACCATTTTTATGTAAATTTGAGATATGTCAGTTGACTGACCACGAGTATGATATGATTCATATGAACATGCTTACTTTCTATAATTACTTGGTAACTATACTATTAATTAACTGCTAAGATGCATTGTAAGACATGGTACGCTAGTAGGTGCAGTATGAATAGCCACGAGCTTACTATATAGACTGCATATTATGGTCAAATATGTGTGTTATATAGGGCTTTGGATCCATTGGTTTCATGACCACAATGCAACTATTCTCAATGGTTCGGTCACTATAGGACATACATCATTAGTTGGTGTGGGCCACTTGAGGTTGGATTCGATTGTGCCACTAATGTTACGTACGATATATCATGCAATGGCTGGAGCACAGACATTGTACTATAGTCCCTTGAAACAGCTAACCTTACTGAGAATGGGTAATATCTCGGATAGATCATATATGAGAGTTATGACTTATAATGCATTAACCTTTTTCTGCATTAAAACAAGTATATAGTTTTTGCTGATTTTACATCATAAGCTTTAAAAACTCTAAAACCTATTAAATGGTTTATTAACGAGATAGTGTCCTCTTTTTGGTTATTACTCAAATCGCACATTTACTTTTATTAATTGGGCTCTTGTTATACCTAGTTGTAATGTTTACTTACTAAGTCGTTAGACTTACACAGTTATTATTCTCTAAGTAACGATTTATTGCTATGGAAGTGGCAAAGGATGCTATTGTTTGACTGATTAGGCTTC
Source organism: Carpinus viminea (assembly GCA_013348765.1). NCBI lineage: Eukaryota > Viridiplantae > Streptophyta > Magnoliopsida > Fagales > Betulaceae > Carpinus > Carpinus viminea. The sequence continues at coordinate 33,209,661 of CP054674.1, read as the reverse complement.
ACTTATAATTATAGGTTTGTCTTTATTGTTTAGTAGCTCTATTTTTCTTACTTAATGAATTATAGTAACTCAGATTTATTCATTTTTCCTTGTATTTACTTTGACGTTTTTAGAATGGTGATTTCCGTTTAGTCACAAGTTGGCTTAAATGAATAAATTGCCAGTAATTCCACCAGATTAATCGAGGCTAATTTTGAAGGCGTTACAATTAACTACTCACACCACTCTCGATGTCAATGAAGGTAGTTGTGACTACCTTTACCAAGTATTTGGGGTGGCCGCATGGCCGCACCACCTTGAATACCCTTAGAGCGGTTATTTTTTTAGAAAAATGGTGTTTTATTAAATTTTGTTGAAATTCAATTCTTCTTTGTTAGAAATTTTGGTTATTCAAGCATCGTCACCAAATAAATTAATATGAATGGTTATCTCATAATAGCTTCTTATATATTTAATAATACTTGTTCATATTCCGAAATATTCATCATTTCATTTGCATATGTTTTCTAAATAGTCTTCAAGTGATAACTTAATCAGTCGGAGATCACGCCTCATTTAACGTCAATTTATTAAATTAGCATCTAAGACTATCCTTAAAGCATGTGAGTTTAATGGAGTAGGTTAAAAAAAAATTCTAAAAAAAAAAAACTTTATCCACTATGAAAACACCTTTTTTTAATTTTTTTAATTTAATTTTAATTTTTATATATTTTTAGTTTTAGTCTTAACCTACAACACAGGATGAAATAAAATTAAAATATTATCTAGTATTGCAATCATTTTTTTTTTGTTGGTTTAATTTAATTATTTTTCAACCGTCCGTCTGGCCCGATTGACCAACTGGAAGATATAAATACGTTACATGAGGCCGACTATTGAGGTTAGGTAAGACGTTGCATCTGATCTGATCTGAGCCTCTTATATTTCGGTTTGCGGACTCTCCCTGCTTTCGGTGAACTGGTGAATGGTGATGTTAACATTGGTCGGGAATGACAGACAAACTGCCAACAACAAGTGGAAATGATTTTGACTTACTTAATGTGAACATTTCAGCATTATTTTAACAATATTTTCATCATCTCTTTATTTTTTTTTTCAACCTTCTTACTATTTACTCAGGGACCGATGAAGGGGTGGCCATACCCAACTCATAAGAAAAAAAAATAAAAAAAATTCTAAGATATATATATTTTTTACATAGCGATCCCTAGTAACATAATTTATTGGCCATTAACTCCTGCTCATACTAAACTCTGCCTAGCAATACAATTTAGTGGCCCTGACCCTTGCTCATACTAAACTCTGCCTTTGTCTCTTGCTTACTTGCTAACAAAAATTATGAGTCCTGATAAAAACATGCATGTGACTTTGAAATATATGTAATTTGGCTTAGAAAAAAAAAAAGAAATATATGTAATTTGATAAATAAAAAATATTTAAATAGAATAATAAATGTAAATAATTAAAATAGATAATGGGATATAAAAAATATGGTTTTTGTGGGGGAAAAAAAATCAAAATATTTAATTAATGTCTTATCCAACCTGGAATACTGTTCACAGTGTATGGATTCTGGACAGACTGTGCATGAACTACGGTGCCACCGGCAGTATTAAAGGAAGCGCCTGTGGATGGTGTTGGCAGGGGCCTCTATTGGAATCTTAGCTATATATGCTGCACACTACTTACTCTCACTGTCTCACACTTTTATTTTTATAGTTTTTTTTTTTTATGATAATAATAATTTTAAAAATCACATTAAAAAAAAAAAACTTATACTATGGTTGTTTTGAAATTGTACAGGTTAAAAGTATGATTTTGTGTCCCTAAAGATAATAAATTGTCAACTTGCCTTAGTTAATCCTTTCACAATTGTTGTATTACTGTTTAAAAGCCTATAAGTGGTTTGATATAGCCGACAATTTTTAGCACGATTCGCAAAACTTTACACAAATTCATCACTAAATTAAAATGTTAGGGTTAAGGAGTTTGATCAATTTAATTAAATGGATCAAGTAAGATTGACATATATAGTACAACAACAATGCCCCCGTCAAGCTCTATCCTTGCTACGTGAGACTAGATGTACATGCCCTTATATTCCATAATTCCTTTAGGAGCATTCTAATGCAAATTTGATGGGTTTGAGATCCCAACCCAACATTTTCCTCCTATTACAATGATTTCATAATGCATATCTATATTTATAGTAGTTGATTATTTATAATGAAATAACTTGATAATATTGATAATATTATTTAAAGGATTACATTTTTATTTTTTTATTTTATCATTTTAAGCGTTTGAGATAAGTGCTAATTTAACAACCTTAAAGGCTTAAACGATGTTATAGAACAAATCCGGCAAACAATTTCTATTCCATCTAAATCAAAACAAATGCATGTGGGATGCATGTGAGTTAGTAGATTGGATTAGAGAAAATTATTCCTTCCCAAATTTAGAAGAAAACTTCATCGTTTTATCGATTTAAAGATTGATTAAGTTATGATTGAGTTATATTCTATAGGTTTCCTCAAACAAGAAAATGACAGACAAAGATGACCATGGCTCTAGGCAACTTTGGTCTCGTATGCAGCTTTAAGAGCACTAAATGAACCGATCATGTGGTTTGTAGTATCATAACATTGCCCCACGCCCTCTGTCATGGGGAAGTTATCAAATCTACAAATAGGGGAAAGTATGCTTACAACTCACTGTCACTAAAATAAAAATTATGGGTCCTCCAACCATAAATGTGGCCATTTGGGCACTAATTTAAGGCCCTCACTAATGGGACCCAATAGAGATTGTTCCCCCAAAATCTTTGGTTCAAAAATAAATGTTATAAATACAACTTTTTTACAATTAGATTCGCGCCAGGCATTATAGAAATTTAACGTCATCCTATTACACGCTAACATGTGTCAATAAATTATAAAATAAGTATAAAGTAGGAGTAATGATATATCCCATATCTACTTTATGCGGATGGGCATTTGATCCCCCGATTCATTCTAAGGGTAAAACATTTTATCCGGATGAAAATGTAGCATTACTTTTAGTTATCGCTTCAAATTATTGTTACTCAAGCCCGAAATTAAAAAAAAGTCAGTGAAATATGTTGAAAGAATGCAAAATAAGATTTTTTTTTTCTTAATATTATTTTGGTGACAATTATAGTCCTATCATAATTTATCAAAAATTCAATACCAATGCATTAGAAATTCAAACCAATAATACAATACGGCAAATTAATACAACGTAGTTAGGCCCGAAGTCTCACTCTTATCCGTCAACTCCTCTTTCTCCTTGCCCTTCTTCAACAACTTGGGCCGGGGCTTTATGGGCTTCAAGTACCGAGCCTGCAATTTCACCATCTCCCTCAAAACCTCGATCAGTTTGCTCTCAATCTCCGGCCCATTGGGCTCGAGCACCCTCAGGGCTCTTGCCACTGCCTCCATGGTACTCACGCACCCACCGCACGGCTCCTTTCTCAGAATCAACTCCGAATCGTATATGCTCCCACCACTCGCGCTCTCGTCGTAGTCCAAGCAAACCCTAGTCGCGAACCTCGACAGGAACCCCTCGCTCGCGCTCACCATCTCCTTAGCGTGCTTCCAGGTCCCGTCGAAGACGATCAGGACCTGAGGGGTGTGTTGGGGATCTAGGGAGGAGATGAATTGGGATAGGGTGACGGCGGGTGAGGAAGGGGTGGGAGGGAAGAGGTAGATGGCGGGAAGGGATTGGTCGAGGAGAGGGGAGGGGCCGTTGGGGCCGTTGCGGAGCCGGCGGGTGACGATGGTGGTGGAGTTGAGGAGGCATTTGGTGAGGACTGGGACTGTGGAGAGCTTGTGATGGGCCTCGTGGGGGTGGTGGACGATCACGATCTGGGTCCTGGTTGGGATGGGCCGGGCCGGGAGGCTCTGGCAGAGGCAGACTGGGCTGGGCCGCGAGCAGTTCGCGCAGATGGGTCGCCGTGCTGGCTCTGGCTCTGGCTCTGGCTCTGCGGTCGTGGAGAGGTGGTCGGTGGAGTTTTCCGGTTCCATCGTCCATGAATGGGGGTACGCACTACGCAGAGTGGGGTTAGCCGCCAGCCGGTGCTCGGTAGGATGGTTTCCTTTTAGTATGAGTTTCTAGAACTCCTTCAAAACGATATCGTTTTTTTCAGCACATAAAACGTAGTGGAAAATTGGAAATGGTGCGCGGCGTGGAGACTTTTACGGGAACTTCGTAAATTGATGTCGTTTTGGGCTTATTGGGTATTAAAACGGACGGCATTTTGAGAACCAAAAAAACGGCGTCGTATGCTGTTTGGGGCTTTCTTTTTCGTAACAGAAACATCGTGGCGGCCATTGATGAATGATTATTGATTGAAGAGTGTAGAGCTGAGTTTGATCAAATAAACAAGAGGACTTTGATTGCGTGAAGAGGAGGAAGAAGGCTGCAACGTGCAAGTGTTTGTTTACGGACAGAAATTGGGGGCTAAAAGAGCGATGACGACCTCAACGCCCGAAAGAAGCAGTTTGGACATTTCTGAGTTCTATCACACTCCTTTTTACTGGTAATTACTTGGCTCCAAAGTGTTTGTTAAATTTCTTGAACGTCTTCTGTGATTAGAGTAGTAATCAGAGTTCTTCACTAATTACACGCGTTTTTATGATTTGTTTTTTGTAGCGAGGAGAATGTATACTTTCTTTGCAAGAAATTATGCACCAGTGGAATAGCAGATGCGAGTGGATCTGATCTTTTTGTTGTTTTCATTTCCAACGAGAAGAAACAGGCATGTATGGTGTTTTGAATGTGCTCTTTCTCCCTCCTTTGAATATTATACTTAATTACTTAATGTGACTTGACAGAAAGCCTTAATGGTAGGTTCTTGGGATTAATGTTGGTTATAATATTAATTAAATAATTAAATTAACCCATTTGCTATAATCTCAAGAGAGAATTTTGGATTTAACATGGAATCGGACTAAGTCTCTTGATCTTGAACCTTCTCATTGTAATGATGAAGAGTATTTGAATATTAATTAAATGATTTAACAATGTTTTATTCATGCTTTCTTATAAACATAATCTTTTGGGACAATTAATGAAACAATTTTTTATTGAGTTCACCTGCTTGTTATTCCTTCTTGCTAGTTTTTTGGTGTCATCAACTATTCCTTGTCCAAGAAATATTGTGAAGGGCATCCATGGTTTGATGTTAGGGTTAGGCCAAATGCTAGTCTGGAGCTATTGGTGAGGAACCGCTTATTAATTGTTATTCCCTTCCACCAGCTGCACGCTTCACTCTTGGAATACCTGCAAGTTCAATCTGCAGTTTTGGGAATGTTCATGAATTGCTAATGTCTTCAAACTTTGTTAGATTAATTTATGGACTTCATTGGACAAAAGCATTGATGGTCGTTTCATATTTTGCATCGATGTTTACTTTTTCTTATTACTTAGCTTCTTTCTTGCAACTAAAATGCTAGTTTTGTGAGATCTAGATTACTCTTTGTAGCCATCTTTCAGGATATCGAGAGTTATTTTTATCACAGTCTGTGTGGATTTTACTTAGGTAAAGAATCTTGTTGTGTGTAAGATTTCCTGAGAATGGTACCTTTTGTTTATTTTTATTATAAACTTTTAATAAAATTTTGTAGATTCCATTGTGGCATCAAAAGGCTAGCAAAAGGGCAGACGGGGTTGTTCTCTGGGATTATCATGTGATTTGCATTCAGGTGAGAGCTAAATTCCCTTTACTGGCTTTTATCAATGGTACCACTATTTGATATGTTTCCACAAATAATTTACAGAAAAGAAGAGAAGGTGACACTCCACACTTGGTGTGGGATTTAGATTCAAGTCTTCCATTTCCTTCTCCTTTAACGTCCTATGTGTCAGAAACTATCCGGCCATCATTTGAGGTCTTTTTTGAGTATCAGAGGTGATGTGTAGTTTGCTGCATTTCCTTTTTATTTTATTTTCTTGTTCATGATTTTGCTCTTTCTTTACAAGTATGTCAATGCTTTATCGTTAAAAAGATTAGCTGATATTGGTTTTGAATCTCTATATTGCCCAAAATTTCTGTACTGGCATTCTTGGAGCAATGAAACTATATTCTTATGTTGACCAATGAAGTGTAATATTAAAACCTAGTGGGAAATTATAAGATTTCATCACAAGAAACTGTTGCTTCTGCATTCTTGGAGCAAGGAAGCTAAATTCTTATGTTGATCAATGAAATGTAATATTAAAACCTAGTGCGAAATTATAAGATTTGATTGCAAGAAACTGTTGCTTTTGCTATCAGGTTTTTCCGGATTGTGCATGCTCCAATATTTCTTCGATGCTTTGCATCTGATAGAAGACACATGAAAGATTCTGCTGGGAACTGGATTGCTGAACCTCCTGCATATGAACCCATAATTGCTGAAGGTAAATCCTAGGAAGAGCTCTTAGAATAGAGAAAGCAAGCTAAACTGAAGGGACTGAGGATTTTTTAAGTAAACTAGATGTACATAATTATATGCTTATATCTATGCTTGCCTATTCCAAAAATATAAAGGGAGATGTCAAAACCTGAAACCTGATGTGTGTGAGAGAGAGAGAGTTGTGAGTGTTAGTGCTTAGGGCTGACATCAGAGAGACATTTTGTAGTAGGAGTTTTTGAACAGACTCATGCCTAATTTGGAGGTGGGACCTGAAGATGAATGGGCTCTGGCATAGAGGAGCTCTATCCTTTAATCTATTTGATGATATGGAGAAACTTTGTAATTAATCAAGATAAAAAGTATCAACTATTTTCCCTGATACCACTTTGTGAATATTATTTCCTCTCAGTAACTCTCTCGGTATATTGTTTTTGGTGGTATATATGTCATACTTATTTATATTGCTTTTTAGGTAATATTGAATTCCCTAAGAGATTGATCGGGTTCTAAATATGAGATTCCATGGCTAGGCTTTATGACGAGGCTTTCTTTTTTCTCTCTTCCTGTATCTGCTCGTGCAGATGGAGCTGTGCACAACTTGAATGAGTACAATGAGATCCGTGCTGCAGATGTCATGACAAATGCAGGAAGTGACTCGATCAATGCGGTCTTCACCCAGAAACTTGGTGTGCTGGCAAACGAAGGTCAGCTGGAGGAATTCTTTTCTCAAGTCCCTTGATGTATGGGTGAATCTCTTATCAGCTATAACTCACTGTAATGCGCTCTTTTTTTTCTTTTTTCTTTTTTTCCAAAGTATATACAAATCACATGTAATGCTAGTTTCATTTGTTTTGGAAGGAAAGAAAGAATATATAGGATCAATTTGCCAGGATTTCTATGTTAAAAACCAATGCAAAAGGGATATCGGAGAATGGAGTATCTCTCCAGTCTCCACTTATGCCCATCTCATTCTCCTACTCATCGCCCCTCAATTAATTCTCTTATACCAAATAGTATAAAATTTCAATCCCCACCACCCCCCCCAATATTTTCCTTATTCTCCATTCATTCTAAAATCTCATCTACCAAACAGACGATTGATTATGTTTTTGGTGTATGAGTTGATTAAGAAAAGGAAGCGCGGGTGGCAAGATAGTATTGGTTATGTTCCCATTTGGATAAAGGTAAACAACCAATCTAAACCGAGCTTGGAATCCTTTCCATTGGGAAGCATCACTGTCCACTGAAACCTATTCAAATGGCCATAATACAAGCTCCGTACATTCATCTATGTGGTCTAACATTGATTTCATTCTTACCTCGAGAAGCTTTGGTAGATTCAAATAGTACAAGCCTGTGATAAGAAAAGATATTGCCATGATCATGCTTTATTAGCGAGAGCCATTGTTCTCATCAGAAAATTTTTTTCCTCAAATATTTTAGATATTATTACTTAGTTTTAAAACCAATTAAAAATCATTGAATCAAAATCCAATAATGATCTACCTCATAGTCAATGGTAGAAGCTACCCATGAGTGAAAAAAATTGTGTAAAAAAAATGGAAGTATAGCTTGAGCAGAGCCTACCTGATTTTGGACAAGGTTATTTAGATGCATGTCACATGGCAGACTTGTGACCACACGATTATTGCCATCATGTAGGAGCGATAGAGTGGGCTTATAGCAATTATTTTTGGGTACATCAATACATATAGCCTATAGGAGTGATAGAGTGGGCTTGTAGTAATTATTTATGGGTACATCAATACACATGTTACATTGGGACCTTTTTTCATGAAATGAATAATTTAAAAATTGTTGGAATTCAAAGGATAATAAATAAATAAATAAGTAAATTTTTCTTTTAATTCGTCAAACTAAATATGAAAGAAAACTTTGTTAAAAAAGTAAAACAGCTTTTGTTATAATGTTGCCAAAAAATTGTTTTTTCGCTCCCTTTTTTTGGTTTCTTGTGTCGAATACATTTTGGACATCGGTGAAGAATAAATATACGTAGTGGTGAAACAAGTAATCTTATATCAATATATAATATCAAAAGAAAATTGTTAGCAAAAAAGAAATTTACATTGAATGTTGCCCAAAAGGAAAATTGTTACAAAAATGATATTATCCATTGTGAATTACAAGGATTGTTGTATGCATAAAGGGAAATATATAATCGAAAGATCATTAATGCATCAATTGTCACAATCACCATCCATGAGGAGGATGCTTTCTACGTAAGGCTGTCCAATTCATATTGAAAATACGACACTTACGATTCTCAGTAATCTTGTACCAGGTCCTCTTTTCCATGTGAAACCAAAAGAGTTTTCTAGACTTGTCCTCCATTAGAACCTTTTGGCCGTCTTTTGAAAAGGCTAGAGATCGGTGGTAGGGGAAAGTCTTAGGCACCTCGCAAAGCCGACTCCAGTTGCTTGCTACCCCGTTCTCCATCCTCCAAACTTCAACACCCATATCAATCCTCTTAGAAACACATATCAATCCTCCCAAAACCTCCAAATTCACGTTCAAATATGATTCGAACGGAAACATTTGCACTCCAAATTTTTCGGTGGTGAGATCGAATGTGAGAAGGGTGGTTGATCCAGGTGCACTCTTAACCAACCAATGGAAAGCACCGTTGGAGAAAGCCGGCCCCGACCAAATAAATGACTCCTCCTTGTAAGGCCATTGATCTTCTACTCTTTTCCAAGAATGTGCTTTCAGACTATATACCATAATTTCTAAGGGCTTCACAATTTCAAAGGCCCATCGAGGCTCAAGCCCCCAATTATCAGCTTTAATAACTCTCGCAAATACAATCTTTAAAACCTTGTAATCATTGTTGACCGGGTCATACCCGAATGCTAAATTGACTTCGACTGGGTCATACCCGAATGTTGTTATCAGTTGGTTGTGCCTATCATTGTCTAGATCAGGCTCATTGGGCAATTTCTTGTGTTTGTTGACTGATGGGTTCCAAATCACAATTTTATAATCATGTTTGGATACATGATAACCATATTTGAAGATGCAAACTAACATGTTGCAACAGCCTATCACTGAGGTTTGGTTGAGGTTTTTCTGACGATGGAATGGTGGGTAGATCTTCGTAGACTCGCCGAGCCGATCCTCGTCGGAAAAGTTTACCAAGTAGTAATCTTTTGGCCAATGACGTGAAGATGTCTCCACAATGAGACTACGTTCCCTGCTAGTGTCGAGGCTCATGTTGATGAGATATGGGTCGGTGATTAGAGCTAAGCATGACTTCGAAACGAACTGAAAACGCAGCAGAGAATTGATGGGCAGCAGTGAAAATATTTGGGTAATGAGATCCTGTGGAAGTAATATCGACATCTTTTGGCTTTTCTTTTGCTCTTTGTGCAAAGTGAAAGAAAGCAAAGAAACTTGCTCTTGGCGGAATGAATTATCAGCTTCGTTCTCATTGAATTTATAGGTAAAGAGTTATAATTGAAACAAACTAAGAGAAGAACAATGACAACTAGAACTAGGAGAACTATTTACAACAAGAACTAGGAATTATAATACGTACAGAGAAAAGTATAGAAGATATATATTCAAAAGATTCTGATTTGGATTAAATTAAACTAGAGGAGTTTAAACTGGAATCAAACTCTGTAGCAGAAACAGAGTCTACATCATGTTCCTTAACACAAAGTAGGGATATTTGAAAGGTTTGCTCAAAATCTCTCTCTACAAAGAGCATGAATGCCAATTATATAAGAGAAAAAGGTTACTGATTCAACTCGGCAAAGGAAAACAAAAAACAGGCCAATTAATAATTTTATTTTTTTAAAAAAAAAAACTTCCGCGAACCACTCTACAAGTAGGAGAGGAAAACCCATCAGAAGTGTACAGAAGATGAATACTTATACGAGATAGCTAGTGTTTCAGTTCTTTTGGGTCAGGTATCCGTATATTAAATATTCTGCATGGAAAAAGTAATTATGTCATTAATTCCTTAATTATTTGAACATCTAAGGATTAACTTTTTTTTTTTTTTTTAACATGTCCACATAAGAGGGGGAGGAGGATTCGAACTAGTGACTTCCACTTCATTAGGCGTGATCCTAACCGATTGAATTACCTTTTGAAGATAACATCTGAGAATTACCTAATTAAGTGAAAATATGATTACTAATTTGAAAACCGATCGACCGGCCTCAGTTACATTGTTTTCCTTGTACGTAGAAATGCCAAACAATTTTTATGTTTCCTTTATGAGTGAAAATTGTTTTGAGAGCAATTGCCCAAACACTTGTTGGGAAACGTACACTTCTCAAATACTAAAATAATAATAGAGAAAGATTAATGCTACTTTTAATTCATTTGTTGATATAATGTAATTTAATTTTGGGGAAAATACATTTCACTCCTTGAAGTATCTACTGATTTTCATTTTTGCCTCCAAAGTTTCAAATGTGACACTTAACAATTGTGACAATTTAATCTATTTAACCTTTTTATTCCCAAATGCCCCCATCACATTTTTTAAAAAAAAATCCAAAAAAAAAAAAGAACCTGATATTACTAGAACCTCAAACCCTTCCACACTCAATCTCATCTTCTTCTTCACCTCCACCGATGACTCAATCTCCGCTGTCGATCATAATCCAAACCTGGTTCCCGATCCAATCACGGCATTCAACGTGCTCCAGTTCTTCCAGTGGATCGAGCGAGCCGAGCTGGTCCACCACAATCGTGACTCCCATTTGAAAATGACTTCATCAACCCGTGGGCCATTGGGGGTGGTTCGACCAGCTTGGGGGTGGCCAAACCACCCCAGGCCAAACGGGGAGGTGGTTCGGCCACCCCAGCATATATTTATATATTTTTTTTGGTTTTTTCTTCTTCTTTTTTTGGATTTTTTTTTTTTTAAAAAAATGTGATGGGGGCATTTTGGAAATAAAAAAGCCAAATAGGTTAAATTGTCACAATTTGAAAGTTTGGGGAGGTTAAGTGTTACATTTTAAACTTTGAAGGCAAAAGTGAAAATTTGTAGATACTTCATGGGGATGAAATGTATTTTTCCCCTTTAATTTTTAAGTGATTTTTCTTTTATTTTTTTAAGCGACTTATATGAAAAAATTTGGAGAAGTTGCTTAAAATACACTCACTTCGGTGATATAAAATAAGGGTTACAACAACAATATTACTCATAAAGAAAACAAATTGAAAAACGTTTTAGAGTAAATATTATGAAATAATGTATGGTCATGAGTCACTCCCAAATTAGTGTTCAAGGTGATTATACAGCCTTATCTCTCTCTCTCTCTTTGTTTTTTTTACATATTCGTACAAGCTTTAAGGAGAGAGAAATTCAAACTAATAATCTCAACTTCATAAGGCGTAACCTTCAACCTATTGAGCTAACAATATTAGAGATGATTGGACAACCTTATCAGCCATAAGTATACGTGCTACTAGGTGGTCCACCTTTCCCCCCTCTGGTGCACCTCCATCATTTGATGCTACTGTCTAGTTTGTTCTGAGTTTTTTTTTTTGTTGCTTTTATGTTTCTTTTTTATTTTTTTATTTTTAAGAGTTCCTTTCGCCGTTTGTAATTATTTAATCTTTGTGGTTTGGGGAGAATTATGGAACCTTTTCAATTATGTTTTTCTCCTTAGATCATTTGGTTGTGACATCACTGACACACCAAGTCTTACCACTTTCATTGGCTGCCAATTTTCTTAGTCCTTGCACCAAGAAAGCCTAAGCCTACGTCATTCATTTGATACATTACCTCTTTTATCTTCTATTTATTTGTCCTGTTTTGGTAGTTTAGGATCTTTTTGTTTGGGTTGCCTAACCCTTAATTTGTAATTTGTTGTTTCTTACTAAAAAAAAAAAACTAATAAGACTTGTATATATAAAACTAATTAATTAAAATTAAAATAACATTCGTGTCTTAACCTTTTCACCATACTTTATGCTTTCCCTATCTTTAATTCATTCTTCTTTTTTATGCTTTCCTTTCTTTCCCCTGCATGTAAAAACAAATATGCCTTTATCAACACCACCTATAAAAACTGTTGGCTTCTCTACCCATCACCCGCCCAGCCAAATCCCAACTTTTTGCATTTCATTCTCTCTCTACGCAACTGATCTTTCCCTCCTTCCCACCCCTCGATAAGCCGATTCAAACCCTGTCAGATCTCTCATTAATGTTGCCAGCTCCTGAGCCAGGAGAGGGCCATCATCATCGTCCACCGTGGAATGGGCACGATGTGCATCTCCATGGTCCCCCTGACATGCCCATAATCACGTTTTGGGAAGCAGTAAATTATTCGTGGAGAAATCTCTGGGGCGGCTATGGCCAGCAAGCCGCCGATCAGGTTGATCAGACTCTCCCCGGCCCTCTACAGATATGGTGGGCACTGAACGTTCATCCCCGGGTGACCCTGGCTCGAAGCTTATGGTTCCTTCTGGGCTCAGTAAGTTTCCTTTTCTCGTTAGTCACTTTCTCTGAAACTCAGTATTACATATCAACCATTGGAGCGCGTGGGCCTGTTGCGCGCGTTTCCTTCTTTTGCATGTTTGCGCTGATGCACACAATCGCTCTGGCTTGTCTATTATTCTTCGGCTTCTTTAATGCCGCATGCGAGCGATATAGGCACAATTTTCTGGTCAAGTCTGTGGGAGATTTTCTGGTCATGTTCGGAGTATGTTTACTGCTACTGAAATTGAAAATAAGGCAAGACCAGATAATCCCGGCGAAAACGATGGCACCTTATGATCATGATCATCACTGTCGGATCAGATTTTCTGACGTTGCAGGTGTAGTGACGAGTGCTCTTATCACCGTTGATGCCCTCTCTATAATCAATTTACTCAGGCCTGGCCACCACTATTTCATTTTTGAAGTGACGACGACATTGACAATGCACGTGAGCTTGGAGTTGCTGATCTTGAATAAATGCCCTTATCTCGGGACTTTGCAGCGCTGTTCATCTTCCTAATTATTGTCGTCAAGAATTTCATATGGCGTAATGTAGTCAATGGTCAGGCGGCCGTCTCCATGAATCACGATGTTCCTTGAGTCGATCGGCTGGTTGCATGCATGGAAACCGTACGTGTCTCACTGGAGAGAACTCTAGCTAGCTTTACAATATTTACAATAACAATGTACCAATTAATGCAATCTCTTATGTATTATACCGCCCTAATTATAAATCTGTCTATTATAAATTTATAGTATGTACCCCCGAAAAGAAAATGCAGTATATATAAAGAATGTGGATATATTATATTATTTATGTACTTGACATTATTGTAATTTGTATAGAAATATAAGAAATATTTGTGTTGATAACTGTTCACTGGATGTTATGAGAACGTACTCTAGTACTAGAGGTATTTTAGGATTAAAATACTTACAGATAATAAGTTATTTTTATAGAATTAGATTTATAATTTAAATATTAGATATAATATGTTATCATTAAAGATAATATATTATCTCATTAGAAGTAGTTTAATTCTATTAGACTTTTATACCTACTATGTGTTGTAAGTCTCTATTTAATGAAATTAAGTAAAGATTAATATAATTCAGCTTTTGAGTTGATTCGGAAGATATTAGGCTAGGGTTCATTGAACTACCTTTATTTATTCATTATGGTGCGCGCTTGAGCAATTAAGCCTATAACATTAGTGGATGTGTCATTTTATATGTTTATTAGCTTTCTTTTTTATTATTTTTTTGTTTGAAAATTAGTATTCAAGGTTCTCTTCGTGTCATTCCCTCTTGCCATGCATGATACGACCCCCTTTTTTGTTTTTGTTTTTTTTCCTGTTAATGAATAAGATACACGTACATATTTTCAACTTATATATGTATTCCATTAAATGAAATATATTTAGAAATAAAAATTGATGACATGAGTCAATTTACCCAAAATAACTAGAGACATAACCAAATCAATATATATTCACCCAAGTTAATAGCTAGGATGAAATGCAAATTAATCAAAAGTCAAATTGGTTCGTTAAATCTAACATGCGAATACGAATTAATACCTCTATTTCTATTAGTATTGTCCGTTAGAACTTAGAAATCTTTAAGCTCACTTTGTTTACCATCATTCTATACAGCTCTCTCATCAACTCTCTCCTTAATTAGGATTAAGATCCTTTACAATTTTTTTTTTAAATTATAGATTTCATTTTTAGGCACCAAAAAGCTTGAAAAATTGCTAGTCATTAAAAATGTAGCATGTTATTGAGGTAACCAAAAAGAATTTTCCTCTTCGCTTTTGTAGAGTTTTATTCTTAAGATCAAAATACAATTTTTAATTAACTCAAATATTTTTTATAATATAGAAAGTAAGAAATTGATAAAAATATACTCAATTCTCAACTAGAACATATAACATTCTTAATATGTGACATTTTTCAAGCGTTTCAATGCCTAAAAACAATCAAAATTGCAAAATTTAAGAATCTACTAGAGATCCTACACCCTCTCGCTATATGTGAGTGATGAGTTTGGATCGGGGAATAAAGTGGTCATCAAGTTATCATGATAATTGTAGACAAGCTTAGGATGTCGCTTATTTTACAAGGTGGTCACTTTATTGGTTCCACGCCTTTTCATGAAGTAACGTAACTGCTCCTAATTAGCATTTTGAATCTTTTCTTTTCCTCAATCTTCATTCTTTGCCTGCTCTTCACTTCTTGGATAACCTAAAAAATTTACTTGGAACCAGTACATATCTTTGCCGGCCCTCTACCTTTAATTTTATTCTTTCCTTCACGTACAAGGAGAGATTTGGAATAAATGCTCTTTCAAGACCGATATTAAAACACCACTACTCTCCCCAAGTACCAAGCTCAACCAAATCCCAAGGACCCAAACCGTATATATGTTTGGATGATCAACATGCACTCTCTCTAGATCTCTCTCTCCTCTTCTCCCTATCCCTAATTAATGAATGCCAATACAAGCCTTCTTCGTCGCACAATGAATTCCCAGTTGCAGATTGGGTTCAAAAATCCACCTCCATCGCCGGAGAAATGGGCGTCATTGTGCGCTTTGGAATGGGTGGAATTGGCAAGATGTGCAACACCACCTACTCTACCTTGCAGGGGAGTTGCTGGTGTTGCCCCATGGCCGGTGATGGCGCCTTATGACCATAAAGAAAGGGTTTCTTGAAGGTGCTGCCGTTGATGCCCTCTCTATAATCAATTTACTCAGGCACGACAACCGGGGCAACCCCTACCCAATCTTCTGAGTCACTGTGGCATCGGCATTGCATTTAGACGGAGTAGCTGGATTTTTTTTTTTCCTCCACTCTTTTGGGGCATCATTTCATTTTTGTTAGTGTTGTTGTGAAGAGTTTTTATTCGGCATAATGTTTGTTAAAATATTAATTAAATGATTAAATTCATTGTTTTTTTAATCAATTTGATCTTTTAGAATAAGCGATGATATGCGGTTCTTACATGTATTAAGGACATATGTCAGTTTAATAAACTTTGAACGATCCGATTCAATTTAAAAGAAAATTTTATTATTTTCTATCCTTCCGAGGATCAAGTTGTGCAAAATGCCTTGCTTGGTTTCTCTTTACAGTTAAGCAAGTGCAGATTTTGTTTTTTTGTTCTTCTTCATTAGTGAGTGTAATAAATGTTTAGATTGAAATTTGGTACATTGCACATCACATTTTTAATATATAGGTAACATTTTTAAAGCTATTAGATGCATTTTACAGAGTTTAATAACATGCTTTTGGATGATGTCATTTCCCCTTGGAGAATATTTATATAGGTGGCATCATGCTTGACCATTATCTGGTCCCAAATAAAAAGAAGGTCAAGCTATGTCGTGCTAAAGATGCAGGAGAGAATTAAGAATGCGAGTATTTTTTTGCTTTAATCGAAATAACCCCAACAGTACTCAACACAAAATTACCGGAACGTACAAAAACTCTTCTAAATTCATAAATCTTCACATAGTGATTATATATATTAGTACAGGTCACAATAGTCAATAGACACATGAAAAAAAAAATACAAAAAATAAAAAATAAAAAAAATGTCCCGAGCCGAGCAAGCGGCACTTTAGACATTATGAAGCCATCGAGGGCCTTTCCGTACAAGAAAATCCAAGCCTTATTGCAGCTCCGGTGAGGTCATCGGAATCGGAAATACTGATGTTGAGAGAAAAGAAAATTACAATTTGACTCTGAACAGTTTTGAACCAGATATTCACGGCGTGATAATGACAGACGATGATGACTCTATGCGGGTTGGACGAGACAATTTGCGTCAAAACCGAATCCGAACTCGAACTGGATCGGACCAACCAATTCGCAAGCCAAAAGACTAGAAAAAGACTCTCCGGTGGTGGGAGGGCTTGATCTGTGACAGCGGCGCTTCTTGCGGATGAAGGGAGTCGGAGGCGGAGACGGAGTCGAGGAACTCGGCTGCTCTGATACCTTCGTGGCGGTCAGATTCAGAGAGAGCGTAGCGAGATCCTCGCGTAAGGACCGCTTCCTTCCAACTTTCACGGCCGGAGTTCGCTCTCCGAAATTCGTCGCCGTCTTGGCCTCTTCCATTGGAAAGCAGGCCAGAGAGTTGTAAATGTAATGGTCTTTCTGAAATCCCTCAATCTGAAGAAGGGAGCGAGAAACCCAACGGTCGAATTTTCCTAGGGTTGGTAAGTAAAAGAAGGCAGTGGATGTTCTATTTATAGTGCGCTGATTTTTCTAATGGGCCGCGAGTCCATGGCCTCTGGCCCAGTAAAGGCGAGGAGTTATGCATCCTAAGGGTCTTGGAGCATGCAATCTCTGGCGGACGAACTAGAATGTCACAAATATGGGTCATGGAGCGTCGACCAACTGATTTTTTTTTTTTTTAGTGGGCCCGCTGGACTAGTTATACGCCCAACGGACCCTAGTTCGTTTACTCCTCCCTCTAGGCTTTATGATTTTTAAAATCTTTTTAATTTAATAGATGAAAATATTTTAATTTGATTTAAGAATTAATTAAGTTAACTTCTTCAAGGACAAGCTAGAGTGTGACTTGTGTGAGAAAACTACAGGACAAGTTAGAAGTCGCAGCCTCCTCTCTTTTTTTCTTTCCTTAAGGTAACAAGTCAAATTCCATACTTGAAAAAATAAGCACTTGAAGATTTACATACCACTACATTTATCATTGAGCTTTGGTAATGTCAAATATACATTTGCTTTCTTTCTTGCTTAAATGTTTATGTTTTGGAACTAGTGAAATTTAGATAAAATTGAAATATCTTTTTCATTTTTCTTTTACGCTATCCTTTCCTTGATGTGCATGATGTAACAGAAATGCAAACGCAAATGACTTGAATACCCATAAATAATAATAATAATAATAATAAAAACCTTGGTTCTCGCCCCATCAGCTGCCCAACCAAATGCACATTTGGGTTTTGGACATAGTACAAATACTACTTCATTTGTATAATAATCACGATGAAAACATGTACTTCAAAACTCAATAGTAGACTAAACCACCCACAAAGATCCAAAATGACAAAACCATTCCGTCCCAGATGTTAACTGAAGTTTTTTATAAGCACTTCCTCTCACCACAACATGTTACAATGCTCTTCATATAAAAAGAAGGTTTCATATTTCCCTTCTAGATGAAAAAAAAGAAAAGAAAGAGGAATAAATGGTAATGAAAAATATATATAATTCAGACCAAATAAGAGAAACAGTTTTCATTAACATCAAAGCTCACATTAGTCAAAATTGGACTGCTACAAAAACCATTTGCAAAACCATTTGCCCATCTTACGAGAGTTTAAGGGAATGTATTGCAATTCCATTCTGAGCAGACTGTATATTTCCCCACCTCCCCAAACGCGGCTCCTGTTGCAGAGATATACTTTATCATGTTAGAAGTTTAAACTGTAGACACCAAAGGAACGAAATTTTATGAATTGGAAAAAAAAAATTAATAGCAGATTTTTATTTTTATTTTTTTTCCTGCAGACAATGAGATCTTTCTTTTGATAAGTGATAATGAGGAATTTTCCTGAAATATCATAAACATAAAATGGATATGGTAGTTCACAACCAATAAAATGCTTAAGTTGCTATTCTTACATTTCCATTCGCTGAAGATTAAAATCCCACAATAGGAAGTCAGGTTTAAGCTTAATGCCAAAACTATGGTTCGACAACAAACTCCATATTTTGACCTCAAGAAAGCTCACATTAAAGGATCAGATTTTCTCTATGTCATGTGCAAATCACATTCCTCATACGAACTTCAGAAAGGATAACTATGACAAAGGACGAAAAAATTACCTGCCCAACTCCAGCAACCAGGAACTGTCCGGATTTTGCAAAAGCTAAAGAATTCACAAACCCAACCTGTGTTACACAAGATTCAAGTAAGAAACAAACATGATTTTTATTTGGAGGCTCTAAACTCAATCATACATCCAATTACATGGAGAACCCAACATAAAAAAGCACCATTAATAATCCAAAGGAAGAAACCAGAAAGAGAGAAAAGGTGGAGTAGGGAGGGGGAGGGTTATGGATTGGCTTGAATATAACCACGTTAAGGGCTGAACTATAGCTGGATACAATTCATGCCCCTAGCTAGTGGAGAAGCAGGGGAATCAACATACTGTTAATTCCCACTGTGCACCTAGAAATTAATGCACAAAAATCTGCCCAAATGGAAATTGTGAAAATCACTGCCATCCACCTCTAATTTGACATGGCAATCAAACAACTCTTGCAGGGCATTGACATGCAAACCCTATTACATCGATGCTGCTATTGCCAACTTGCTTTTGTGTCTCATGTTTGAAATTAGCGTAAGTTACACTTTTATACCTCAAACTATCACCCATTCCCAATTCCCCTTCAAAATTTAAATCATTAAAGAAAAACAAAAGAAGAAAATCAATAGTTGTGTTGCAGTGTCTCCCCTCGATTCAAATCAGGGGTCAATTTGGATGGAAAACACAACACGTGTTGTACGTGTAAATTAACAGGAGCTGAATGAACTGCAATCCATATAAAACAAAAAGCTGTTGGGTATCAAACACAAAGCACTTCTAAATTATTCAAAGTTCAAAAATGAGTATTTAGCATTTTAATTTTCATAATGTTAAGAAGTCATTCACATTATTACTTAA
Source organism: Carpinus viminea (assembly GCA_013348765.1). Classification (NCBI taxonomy): domain Eukaryota; kingdom Viridiplantae; phylum Streptophyta; class Magnoliopsida; order Fagales; family Betulaceae; genus Carpinus; species Carpinus viminea. Next base: position 33,190,077 of record CP054674.1, on the reverse strand, counting down.
AAAACAACTTATAACCCTCTGTAAAAGCAGTTATTGAACAATGAACACAATATCCTCCTCCAAAGTTGATCGATTTACGACTTACAAGGGGGAAAAAACTAGTCAATCATTGAAATAAATGGAAGCAGCTGTTATAATTAATGGCTATATTCACATTGTTGTGTAATTCTAATTGCAAAAGGTTAACTATCATTTACAATTTGCTTTGGCTTACCAATGGAAGGTCGAACAAAGTCCGAATGCCTTTTGTCTCACTTTCAATAGCCCATAATCGAACACAACCATTTCCAGCTCCTGATGCAGCAAGATCACTGCTTCTACACACAGCGACGGAACTGACCCAGGAATGTGCTGATTGACAATGATAGCTTCCAGAACTATGGTCACCATTTTCTGCAGCAAGGGAATCAATGGCATATCATTAGAATACTGGCAAACAAGAAAGCACATGGCAAGAATAATAAAATAGCTTAGGATACTATATCCACTTAATACATCAACCTTATGCATAACTTCCGTGATAACCCATTTGAAAACAAAGTTTTACAGTTTTACCTATATGTCCATTGGGGATTTTCTCACTATCCTTTTGTTCAATATTGTTGTTTGCAGCCAACAAAGCATGAGCATTCTTGACAATGTAGGCAGGCTTCTTTCGCAACATATTCCAAAGCTCAACACTTCCATCATCAGAGCCAGAGAAGAATTCATCGTTACTAATAAAACAACCACATTCCAGAGAAGATGCAGGGGCACGAAATACTAAACGTGACTCCTCAGGGACCTATTTTGCAGAGCATAGAAGGTACATCAAGACCAAAGTATGTAAAAAACAAAAGAAGCACATCCAACTGGTATAAACAAAAACTCAAAGATACTGAAACTAATAAACTATATATAGACATCCACCGTGCTGATTTTATAAATGTGTAATATCTACAGTACCAATTGGCAGTTTCAAGTGTTGGTGCAACAAACCAGAAATCATGCTCACAAAACAAGCTTTATCTATATTGGAAAACTAGTCAATATACTGTTTTCTCCTGCTAAATCCTTCCTAGATGCCCTCCCTCCCCCTTCCTCCTTTCTTTCTGGTATGTTTAGTTAACTTCATTGATTGTACTCTTGGAAAGGCAGTATAATTCAAGGAAGGTATTGTGCATGATCATGAGGGGCATATCATTTATCATCATCCAAGGCCCTTTACCATGGCCACTGTTGTGAAGCAAAACTTTTGCTCTCCTTTCTGGCCTTAAAATGAGGTGTGGAAACTGCATGAATTACCTTATGAAAAATGATGGAAAAGATGTAATTATGCAAAGCTTTTTTTAGTAGGTAATTATGCATAGTAGAAACCATGTCCTCTCCTGCTTTAAATATGAATTCCCCCCCCCCCCCACAAAAAAAAAGGCACGCTATCATTTCTTGAACATCCAATCTCTTAAAAATACCACCCAATCAACTCCATGTAGAGTTTGAAATAAAAGGACACACATTAACTCTTTATATCCCTTTCTTTTTTAGAGTTGACCCAATGAATGCCAAAAGCCTAGCAAAACCCATCCTCCCAAGTCATATCTCTTGAGTATTCGGGAATATCTTTCCATACGTGGGAGAAGACACTAAATGCACATTTAGCATCAATGATTGCTAGTCCATGGCCTAGCGATCTCCCTTGTAAGTCACCAAGAAGACTGAAACCTCATTTGAGGGATCTTCTCTGGCTGGTCAAAAGATGTAAATGGAAAAAATACAAAATGTATGGTACCCTCATGTCTTTTTTTTTTTTTTTTCATAACTACCTATCTCTTTTTATTGAAATAATAGGCAGGCTCATACCATTACCCTCATGAGCAGAAGAAAATCTGTTATCATAAAAAGAGTAAGTGCTCACCTTATACAATTGCATGATTCGATCACGTCCCACAGTCAACACCCGTTCTTTCCGTAAGCAATCAATAGTTAATATTTCACTTTGATGACCAAATAATGTAGTTATATAGGATCTGTCTTCTGCATTCCATATCTTAACTGTTCGATCAAATGAACCAGAGAAAAGTTCTGAAGTTCCTTGCCTAAAAGTTAAACAAGATACGGGTCCCTTGTGACCTGGAAAAGCCTGTCAAACATACAACTAATAAGAATAACACATATGAAGCATAAACTTTCAGGTTTTGAGATGTGATCTTTAACAGCATCAGGACAAAAAAGTTTATGTCAGACAGATAAATGTAGAAGTTTAACTTGGAAACATAGACAGGTATCAAGGAGAGTTTTCCTAGGACTCAGCAGTCTATCACTTATTCAAAATATTTGCCATGACCAAATGGGAATGTAGTGGTTTTGTGAGATGAATCAGATTTGTGAGTTTTTTTTTTTTTTTTTGGAGGGGGGGAGACACAGAGAGAGAGAGAATGAGTCCAAAGAAGGAGAGGAATTTTTATGAGTACTGTACTTTGTTGTATCTCCTTTTGCACAAATGACCATTTTGCTATGTATATGAAATGATTTTTGACGTGACAGCATCCTGACCATCTATTTAACACCCATGGTTCAGATTAAGTGAACTCCAGAATACAGACTTACACCCCTATTGCAAGCACAGGATTTTTTGAATCTTTATGAAGGAAATATAAATGCATAAATCCCCGTCAACACAACATACACTCTATTTTCTGTCATAAAATGACTAACAATCTAATAGGTCACCGATATTCCCCCAACTAACCCCAATGCAAGAAATTGTTTCAATGTTTCAACTAAAATCAGAATAAGTTTTATAACAGCACACATGTTTTCCAAAACGAAAGTAATAAATGAAATTCACCTGAATATGCTTTCGTGTACGGGTATCCCATAAATGAATGTGGCGATCTAAGCCTCCACTTGCTAAATATTTACCGTCAGAGCTAACAGCTAGTGCTAAAACATGTCTACTATGCCTTGTAGCTCGACCTTGTGTATCCCTGGCCCCATGAGACCTCAGTACTTCTTCGCTAGGCCACTGGTATTTTTCGTGTTTCCCACTATCTACATCCCAATGCAAAATGGTGCCATCCTTCGAAGCTGAAAAGCCCTTATAGTCATCTTCAGATAGAGCCACAGCAGTGACAGATTTACGGTGCTTCACCAAGACCCGGAATTCATCACTGGATTCTGGAGTTTGAACCCTGAATTGCATTATTAAACATTAGAAGCATCCTAGACATAGTGCTCACAGATCATCTCCACAGTATGTCCAAGTGTGTGGACATGTGCTCCATTTCTTCTAATAAACAACAGTAGTTCAAAATCATGTCTCAAATTCTGTTTCATAAGACACCCATTAAGTTTCAAACTTCTGCACTTTGAAAAAGGATATCAAACAAGTTGCACTCCTAGATTAGAAGCATCCCTCTGTAAACTAAGCAATTTAGTACTTAAGCAGCAAGTGTCTTCACTAACAAAAAATTACCCAGCGACTAGGGCTACAATTTTCTTATCGAAGTAGCATCCACTCGGTACCAAACACTCTGAACTTTACAAAGCTGGAAGAGAAAATTAAGAAATGCTACAATAATCTAAAGGATATACAAGAAAAACCAACCCAATAAAACTACAACACTTAAGAAATCCATCCTCACCATCACAGTGTTATATGAGCAAACCAAATCACATCAAAATATAATTTACCAAAAAACAAAGTGCAAAAGCGTAAGCTTTGAACTTGAAAATCAATCAGAATCAACTCTAAGCTAGTTAAAACAAAGAATACCTGGACGCAATGGCTCGGCAAACCCGGCCAGCGTCCTCGAGCTGCTCCTGCTGCAAAATCCTCGACACGCGCGAGTCCCTCTCGCCTTCCCTCTCGTCTTCCCTCTCACCCTCCAATTCCTCCTCATCCTCCTCAGCTTTCGCCGCAATTCCCCGGACCTTGTCCAAGTACGCCCTCGCCACGCGTTGTCTCTTCTCGTCGGCGGTCTCCTCTACCAACTCAGCCTCCTCCTCCTCCCCGACCCCATGTTTACCAGCTAACCCATAGTCATCGTCCGAGTCGTCGCTCCTTATCACGTCACTGTCAATCTTCCGTCGTTTCTTCGAGTCCTCGACGAAAAATGGGTCCCGTGAAAATCCCTTGCCCTTTCTTGCTCCTCCTTTTGGAGCCGACATTTTATTCTTCATGTTCTCAAACTCTGGGAGACACTAGAAGCAAAGAGAACGAGAGTTTTGCTTGGTAGGGTTTTTCAGAGGGTTTAGCGGCGAGTGGAAGGGACGGTGCTTCAAGCCGACCCAACTTATTCCAATCCCATTGCGGCTGGCGCCACCAAGCCGACCCGAACCAGCCGAAGTTGGGTTTGGAAGGGCTAAAAGCTTCTGCACCTTGAGCTACAATGACCTGCTCATCAGCCTCATAGGCCCATTCCCAACTTTGGGTTTGTTGTCCTTATTGTTAATAATCATTAACCGTTAACAAAATAATCGTAACTAAATAATTGCAGTTATTAATTATATAAATTTAGAAATTGGGTTATTATCGGGTAACGGGTTTATTATAAAAACTAGTTTTAGGATTTTTTTTTTCTCTTGTTTTTAAACATGAATATATTGCTTTTTGTATTGTGTTATACATAGGTTTATTATAAAAACTAGTTATATGATTTTTTTTCTCTTGTTTTTAAACATGAATGTATTGTTTGTTATATTGTGTTATACTGTGTATTATAATGTCATGTAGTTTAAAGTTAAAAGTTAAAACTATGAGTCTATGATCATTATACTCATAGTGTTATATTTTTTTTTTTTTAAAAAATAATAATTACATCATTCCACACTAAAAACTATTTTGAACAGAGCATTTGGTCATTACAATGTCCATAATTCATTAGGGACTTTTTTTATATGGACTACTTCTTCCATAGCTCAGAGTTCACTATTTGCTAACCCATGAGTTACTTTATTCACTTTCCATTTAAAATGATATATCCTCTACTTTTGAAGAGATTACAACACAATACGGGTATCATCAATTAATTAGTCATAACAACACCGTTTTTTCCCATCTTTTTTTAATGCTTGCACTACCTATAACATAATTCCTTTTAGTTTTACCCCATCTCATTAACAATGTTGATATGACAATTTTAGTCGACCTTTAGATCAATCATTAATAAAAAAAAAAATTCAATAATTAATTGAGACTATATTGTAAAATAAACGGGGGGATAAAAATGTATTGTATATATCATTATTATCTAGTAGAATAGACACTAAACATAAAGTATATGCTATTCCGAAACCAGAATGAGAGAATATACTATTCTCACAAAAGACACCTAACAGGCGTAGCCAAACATCCAACTTTCTTTAACCAATATAAGAGTAGGAAGTCATTCAAACTCCCCCACGCATCGCACGGCGTTGCTCACGTTCAGACCGCCGGCGTCCGAGCGAGGGACTCAAACCCACGATACACGCACAACCAGAGACACAACTTTGAAAGTTAAGGGTAATTAGATAAAAAAGAGAGAATGGGATTGCCAGATGCTTCCGGAGATTTGTCATCGGAAGTGGAGGTTGATGCTTTCAGACGCCTCTTCCCTCTTCGTTTTTATGAGCGTCATCTCTCTGAATCTATCCGGCCTGATGGTAGGCCACTTGGAAGAGCTAGAGATACAACCATAGCCCTTGGTTAGTTAAAGCTTGTACCCATTTATTGACAATCTCTTATATGAATTTTAACGGGGTTGCTACTCAAACTGAAATGGTGAATCTTTTTTTTTTTTTAATTAAAGGGGCTGTTGCATCTGCTGATGGGTCAGCATTGGCAAAGATTGGTTCAACTGTAAGTGTCTTTCTCAACATGTGTGGCCTGGGGTAGCTAAGCTTATTTGCGTATATCAGGTGTATGATTTTATTTGTTTTCTAACTCAAGTACTTGCCTTTTGTTCCTTGGACAGACAATGTTGGCTGCTATTAAAATGGAAGTCATGATTCCTTCCATGGAGTCACCAGATGAGGGCTGCTTAGGTTGACTATTGCAGTATTGAATTGCTAACTGCATATGTTCTTTTACTTATTTATCTTGCATTTGTTCACTTTTATACATGGGATGCCAATATGTATGTCTTTGTTACTTTCAGCTATTGATTTCCATATGCCTCCAATTTGTTCTCCAATTGTTAGGCCTGGCAGGCCAGCCGAGGCAGCACCAGTAGTGTCAAAGCAATTATCTGACACTATTTCAAGGCACGTAATTATATTATCTAGCTACTTGCTGCTGGTTAAATTCTCTTTTCCGAAGTCCATTAAGTTGGAAAAATGAGTTTGTTGACTGGTGTTTAGTATGGCCTATTAGAGGTGCTAAGAAGTTTCAACCCCCCGACAAAGTTGATGACAAAGTCCTTAATTAGTCCTATAGGGACGCAGGATGCCACAACTCGTTAAAATGATTATTTGGTATTTGTTAAGGGCATTATGTGTTAAAATCTGGCAGGTAAGCGAGTCATTTAGGATACATTTATGGTGCCCAATGAAATTATTCTTTAGAATAGGATTCAAAAGCAATTGAAGTTGTTATCAAATTACATTTATAAGCTCATCTCAGTAACTTTTATCTTTGGTGCTTCCTTGTTCTGTCCCTTGCACTTGTTGTGCCTCTATTTGTTGGGTTGATCAGCACTTCTATGATTGTCAATGATCTCATTTAATGTTACTTCATTCTATTCCACTTTTATTATTGGCTAGGTGTAACTGTTCTGTAATGACTAGTTATATGTGCTGTTGCAGCTCTGGCATGGTTGATTTGAAAGAGTTATCCTTGGTCAGTGGAAAAGCTGCTTGGATGGCATACTTGGTAATGGCGTTATTGCCTGCATCTTCATATTTATCCTTACAATTTTAGAAAATCTTCCTTTTGGTGCTTTGAGCATGTTCTTTTGGACATTGTGAATTGTAATGGTCAATTTTCTGAACTGGATTATAAAGAAATACTCAAACTTATATGTTGCAGGACATATACTGTTTGGACGCTGATGGTGCTCTCTTTGATGCTGCTTTACTTTCAGCTGTTTCTGCCTTGTCTCATTGTAAGAGTTGCATGCTTTCTCTTTTGGTATTGTGTATGGTCCATTGAAATGCTTGCAGCATGGCTAATAGCAACAGCCTAGAAATTTCACTTGCCCGCAACCCAACCCAACAATATATACAATATATACTGTTTGCTTAACTTTTCTGGTTCGATGGTGAAGAGTGATGTGACTCTATGATTCTTACTCTATGTATGAAGTAGTGATTGTACTTGGTCACATATATGAAATTGTGCTTTTTTCCCTTCGACACATACCTGACTTCTGACCATGTTCTCTTGGTCTCATCTGATGTGACTCTATGGTTCTTACTTTATATATGAAGTAGTGATTGTGCTTGGTCACATATATGAAATCGTACTTTTTTCCCTTTGACACATACGTGACTTCTGGCCATGTTCTCTTGGTCTCATTGTGTTTTGTCTTTTTTGATACTAGTAAAAAATTATTTAATAGAATCTGGGAATATGCATGTCAATTTCTTTTATTCCTTGTTTCTTATGAGCACAATTACTCAAGAAAGCTTCTTGCTTTCAAACCTCAGGCCCATGGCATGTGATATTGAGGTTCTATAACTTATTGGTGCAAGGCCAACCATGTATTGGGCTCCTATCAATTTATTAGTTGAAATTGTGCGGCAACTTTAGAGCACTTGATTTGAGAATTTTCTGTCGCATTATTTCCTGAATAGCTTGTCATTGGCTAATTATCTTGCTACAATCAGATGGCCTAAGATTGTTGTTTTTTTTTAAGCAACCCAAGTTATAATAGATTGAGTGTTTACTAGGGAACTCTTACTCTGTTCCAAGTTTCTATAATTACATTAAAGATTTGCAATTATACTTGCATAGACTTCTATTTTCATTTGTATATATTTGAATGCAGATTTAACTTAAAATCATTGACTATATTTGCATCGCCTTACTCTATAGAATCTTCCATGCCTTGCAGTACAATTCCCTGCAGTTTCCCTAAATGAGGATGGTAGAGTTGTTGTTGTGTCTGAGGAAGATGGAGGAAAGCTGGAAAAGGAGCCTGTTAATAGAGAGAAGAGGAAGCTCACGCTGAAAAGCATTCCTTTCTCGCTGACATGCATACTTCACAAGAACTATATCTTAGCAGACCCTACTGCAGAGGAAGAGTCTGTCATGGAAACTCTTGTTACTGTGGTTTTGGATTCATCGAGTCAGCTCATTTCTCTTTATAAACCAGGCGGACCAATTCTTGCTAATACATCTGTTATCCAGGTAAGTTTTTCACCCTTGAAACACACCCCTAAAGGATCCATTAAAGTGCCAAATTGTTGATCAATTTAGTATGTTCCAACCCTGTTGCATTACAATCTACTTTGTTGAACCATGATAATTGGAGCGATATTTATATTTGATTGGGGGCTTGTGGTCATAATATATCTGAGACTATGGCTGCATTTGTTTAAGTGTAAAATGTTTTTCAGAGAACACTTTGCACATTTTGCGGTATTTGGTGTGAACAGAAAATGCTGATAAAACCAATTTCGGGCTATTCACTGGAGCCTCCCCACCCCCCCTTGTTGCCATCCCCCCTCTGTTGGGGGGTTCTTTAATAGATGTGGGGGATACAAATGTTCAATTTTCTGTACTTTATTTCGCTGAGAACAAAGATGCCTTGTGACATTTTTTTTAAGTGCTGATGGCAGCATATGGCTGTGTCTGACAGTTATGGGTGGTTTCTAGCTGGTTTCCAGCTGCTGTGGAATAATATTTTTGGTATCAACCAAACTCCCGAAAATATTTTCAATGTTATTTTCAGGATCTCAATCAATGGAACTAATTGTCCCCTAAAATATTTTTAACTGAAAACATTCACTCAAAACATTTTACATCAAAACGAACACAGTTTTAAAACTGGTTTTGACATCTATTCCTGTACTTTCATGGAATCAAATTGGAATCCAAAACTCAATAGTGTCTTGAAAGCTTTGAATTACTAGAACTTTGTGTAGAAAGGGACCTGAAATTTTGAAATGGATGGGGAAAATACTTTTATTAACTCAGCAGAAACAATTTGCCATTGATCAGATAGACTGTTATATCCAATCTGTGCATGATTTTGCCAAGAAACATATATCAGGATATATATAGGCTGGGTGTTTTACCAGTAATACTCTTACTTTGTCTAGAGGATTCATTCTTTCCAATAAGTAGAAAGTCTTGCACAAATTGTATATTGTATATAAATTTGACTTCCCAAGGCACGTTAAACAATGGCCTATGGAAACACAAAGAAAGTTATAAGCTGAATGCTGATGATGACGGGTTTCTGTGGTTTTAGGATTCCATTGCACTGACAAGGCAAAGAGTGAGGGAATTACAGAAGATTTTAGATGAAGCCAATTCTGGTATGGAGGTTGACTAGCTTTGATATTTATTTTTGAGGGGAATGTCATATTGATTAGTGCAGTTGGTGAGTAATTCTGTTTTGCATCTCCATTTGTTTATTCCTGGTTTCTGTAATGACATTGTTTACTCTATAAAAAAGGTTTAATTTTGAAGAGTAGCGTTGATAATCAATCTTGGTTGGATATGTGGTAGATTTGTTCTTTGCATCTTCAGAGAAATTGAGTAGCATCTTTTTATTCTTAAGGGTAAATAAAGCATGACTTTGATAAAAAGTCCATCTATCTCTTGGTATATCTTTAGACTCCACTAAGTTAATTGTTGTTGACTTCCTTTGTAGTGTAAACAACTTCACCAAGGACATCATATCTGTTTTTTTGTTGTTAAAAACTTAATAAGGTTTTTTTTTGTTCTTTTTCTTTTTATCTATCATATTACATAACTGAAACAATAAGGTAAAACATCTCTTGCTATTAAAGTTTGAAGAAGTTGTACAAGAAGACAATGTTCTAGATGGATCTGAGTGGTGGAAAATGATTCTTGTTATGAGTGGCTGGGATAAAGGCTTTGAAGTTTACTTTTTTACTTTTCACTTCATTAGTAGTCTTGATATATATACTATTAAATTTGTAAAATCTAATATGAATTCTGAAATAAATTATCTCCTTTTCACGGTCCTTTGGCATAAAGGGCATTGCCGTTCAACTTTTGAAAAGTGGAATTTTTATGTCCACGTGTCTTGGTTTGAGATGATAAAAAGGCAGGTTCAGGTTGTATGAAACCTTTCATTTTAACTAAAACACCATTTTCAGAGCCAAAATATATATAAACTTTCGAAAAAAATTAGAAAAGAATGATATGCTTATTTAAAAGGTGATTCTACTGCATTTGGAAAACAGTTTTTTCGGAAACAATTTTTGAAAATAGACACCAAACCAAGGCATTTTTGGACAATTGTTTTCAAAACACTTTTCACACAGGAAGAAAATGCAAAACAATTTTGGTATTATACATATTTGTTGTTTTCAATTATGTGATTTTTCCATTTATGGGGTGATTTCAAAACTAAATTGAACAACTTCTAGTAGAACCCAATAGGGCAATAAACAAAAACAGGGACAATCTCAAGATGACATCAAACCCACAATACCGACACAAGAGATAAACATTATAGTCTAAGAACATGGCAGCATCATACTTCAAATATATTTTTCATAGGCCGTAGTAGCAAAAAAGATGATGAATTACAGAACGATGAAGGGTCATTACCCAATGCTGGTCCAAATTATAATATCCTAAAAATATTTCCAATACTATTTAAATGTCTAAAACATAGATAATAATGCATTAGTTTATGCAAACTAAAAATGGATAATTATTCTGAGGAGTTTCAGTGAATTGGGTTTAAAGGGGTTAATATTATATATATATAAGGACCAGGTATGTTTTAAAAGCCTCAACAAATGGAGAGGTAAGTTTTGAATTATGAGAACGAATTCATTAGGATCGTAATTTATAATCAGAATAAATGCAAGGGTGTTAGAATATTAGCAACCTTGCATATTTGTGGTAATCCAACATACACAGTTATTGCAGGTTTAGCTGAAGTGATTGATGAATGATGACAAAGATCCGCATGCATACTTAGAGGTTTACCATGCATTGAGGAAATCAGTTGGACTTGAGGAGTTAGTGTCGTCATCAGCTTAATTGTTATATTTATTGATGACGCATGTGGCACCTTTACCTTTATTATGATTTAAAGTTTGTAAAAAAACTATTTCCTAAAAAAAGAGAGAAAAGAATAGGGTTATAATTACGAGTCAAGAATGTAATTGTTTATATTTGAAGACAATATCATAAAATAACATACAAATAATTCATTTTACGATAAAAATTAATATATAATTTTTTACAAACATAAACTCCGATCCTTACGTGACCGATCAACCCATTTTGAAGCCATGGACCATAGCTCTGGCTACTTCTGGGCCTTCAGATTACGAAGGAAGGGAACAACACTCACCTACGTACTATTGACATTTAACAATTACTAATGAAGATAACAAGATGCTGACGAAGATAATCCCTTGTTGCGATGCTTATGGTTGATCAGTTGAAGCTAACTTCTTGCTGCAGATACCCAATCGTTGCCTCATCCCCTCCCTTTTATGCATGCACCTGGCTTGTTACATTTCACTTTAATTACTCCATTTTCATCTCGTTCAGCTTTTTCTCAAGGTTTTGCAAACACTCATACTCTTCATCTTCGGGGAAACAATAATTACCAAACCTTGGGTGAATAGCCAATTTAAACCTTGGGTGAACAGTCAATTTACATTGAGTACATTCCAGTGCAATCTCATCAAAATGGTCCCCACAAACATCACATGGGGGGGAGTACTTTGTCTTTATGACAAAAGTGAAAGGGTGTTCATGGTGTTCATCTTTATAAGTTTTTCCAAACTTAATGTATGGATACTTTCTTAGAACACATTTAGGATGGGTAGAAAATTGCATTTTTTACAGTAATAAAACCAATGGTCTTATTCTCTTTTTTCTTCACAAATTAAACAATAATATTCTTTGCATCCAAATCTCTTCAACAGTGTAAGTGAGTTTGAGGGGATGTTCGTCATACTTATGGCTAGCTAAGAGTGGAAGAGTTGCACATGTAACACACAAGGTGAAGTTGCAAGGATGGCATACTAAACGACTAGGACCCTTACAAAATTTGCATTCTCCTTGGAAAAATAAATTGAGTAAAAGTGGGTGCCGGTGACCCTCATGATGAAGGGTTTCTTGAATTGCAAAACATTGAATGTCAATGAATGCTTCTTCATAGTGGTAGGCGAATCCATGGCGATAATGTCTACACCCAATACAGTTGAACACACCATCAGAGAAAGGTGCCTGTGACAAGAGGGTGACAGAAACTTGGGAAAAGAGTGTCTAGCGTTTGTGGGTAGTTTAGCACATATATTATGGAGAGAAAAATCGCATTGTGCACAACTATAAAACGGAGGGGAGATCAGTTGCATACACCCGTCACAAATTTTATCATCCCTGGCCTCGTCACAGACTGACTCACAGTTGAGAATTAAATCATGTGGGTGACTAAAATGATGTTCGATCTCTTGAAGCATACCTCTTTCATTCTCTACTCGACTAATATATTTGAAGAAGCCAGTTACACTGACAATGGATCCATGCATAGGCGCGGACACAATGCCTATATCCGTGTAGCCCTCCTGAACATCTTCTACACAACTCAAGTGAGTAGCGTAACTACATTTATGACAATAGTAAGTTGCATGCTTTGTGTTCACCTCTTTACCGCATAGTTTACATAATATGTTGGCACTCTCATTTGCCTGATGAATAGAATAGGTGAGTGTGAGGAGGTGATCATGACAAAAAATTTTGCTGGTGCGTGAAAACAAAGCACATTTTAAAGCGTAGTTTACATAATATGTTGGCACTCTCATTTACCTGATGAATAGAATAGGTGAGTGTGAGGAGGTGATCATGAAGCCAAATTCTGATGGTGCGTGAAAGCAAAGCACATCTGGGGTGAATCAAGAGTAGACATATGCTACACAGTAGTCCAATGCCCTCGTCGTTGTCGCGAATGTCCTTGCCTTCTTTGCCACATACTTCACAAGTGAATTGAATCTGTTTCAAGAGGGGAACGTACGCGTGCTGGTGACATTCATCCTTATAGAAGCACATTTAGTGTCAAGGTTGAAATTGCAATCCCTCTGCATGCACCCATAAAAGAAGCACCTTCCGCAACGTTTACTGCAAGCAAAACAGTAATAATTACCTGATGGGCCTTTGATACAAAGGGTGTGGTTTGGGTGCAAGGGATGCTGTATCTCTTCGGGTAGCTGGAAGCATGATTTATGGCAGAGGAAGTTGCAATCAGAGCATTTGTACCCGGGACCCGATGTTGGTTCCTCGCATACCCCGCAAACAACTTCCTCCTCTCCATCAACTTTCAGATCTTCTAGAAAGATCAATGGATGCTCGTGAATGAAATCTTTGCTCTCCATCTCCTTCAAGATTTCTCTTAGTCCCTCTCTCTTTATGTGTTTAATTTTTTTTTATGGGCTTTGTTTGTATACCTGTTTCAGACTTGTTCTCTATTTATATCTCGCAACCCTTCGTCACTTTGTGGATTCTTTCTTCGCTCTCCTTTTTATTCGCCTATTGGAAATTAGTGGCGTGATGCCTTCAAGGCTTCAAGTACCAAGCCACAACCTTTTGTGGATTCTTTTCTCTTTTCTCTTTTCTCTCTCACTTCTTTTGTTTATTTATTCTTTTCTTCTTTTCAAAGTTTGAAGCACCAAGCTGCAACCTCTGGATTCCTTTCTTCTTCCCACTCCCCCTTTTCTCCTCCTTAGTTTATTTATTCTTTTCCTCTCTAATCAAGGCTTGAAGCTCAAATTAAGCCGCAACCCTTTGTGGTTTTTTTCTTTCTCTGTTTATTTATTCGTTTCTTCTCTTAAAGGCTTCATGCGGAAAGCCATATTGGATTATTTTCTTCTCTCTCTCTCTCCCTCTGTTTATTTATTCTTTGCCTCTCTTCTTCAAGGCTTCAAGCACCAAGCCTCGACCCGGACCCATTGTGGATTATTTTCTTGTCTCTCTCTCTCTCTCACTCTGTTTATTTATTCTTTTCCGCTTTTAAGGCTTCAAGCACCAAGCCACAACCTTGAATTATTTTCTTCTTTTTTTCCCTCCCCCTTTTCTCTTATTCCGTTAATTTATTCTTTTCCTCTCTTAAACGCTTCATGCTTCAAGCATCAAGCAGCGGAAATCGGTGCAACACGGTCATGGGATCACTTACTTGAAAAAAAATAGAAAAGGGGAATGTTTTTGGGCCAATAAGGATCTATGATTTAACCGTTTGCCAATTACTTGTTTATCAACTTCGATCTATGTCCAAATTTTTAACCAGAAGTCTACTTTTACTTGTCAACTAATAGCAAGAAGTTACATGTATATATTGATTAGACATTAAAGCTTTTGTGTCATGTTTAATTTTTTATATTAATTCCTTCCTAAATTTTTACGCGTTTTAAAAGTACTTCGGTCCTCGCAAAATTTAAAAACTCTCAATTAAGGGTATTAAATTTTCAAATTTCTTTCAATTACCTATTTCACTAGAATTTTCTATTAAATCTTATCAAAATTCTCAAAATAGCCTTGTTTTTTATTATAAAAATAAAATAAAAAATTGTAAAGATTCAAGTGTTTATGTTTATATATAAAAAAACATATGCACAATAATTTTTCAATTTTTTTTTTTATAAATAAAAAGGGGATATTTTAGGCATTTTGACAAAAATTAACAGACAAACCTAAGGGAATAGGGTAATTGAAAGTTTTTAAACTTTGGAGGGGTAGTGTCCAAATGAGTGGAAGTTCGTAGAGGTTTTCTAAAGTTTCTCCTTAATTTAATTATATAATTTTTTTAAAATGAAACTTCACAAAGTCCTCTTGAATTTCTATGCATTTTGTGAAGATTCTTCTAAACTTAAAAAACTCTCAATATTACCATTCAACTTTCAATTTGATGCAATCTACCACCCCTCCGTCTGTTTTTGGCATTAATTTCTAACAAAGGCTATGAAAAATACCAAAATACCCTCAACTTTTCGTTTTTTATTTTATTTTTCAATTTGAAATTAAATGTAAATTTGAAAATTTATTAAAGTTTTAGAGGTATATATAAAGGTCATTTCATTTCTTTTAATGTCAATTTAATGCCAAATCCTAATGGATGAGGTAGATTGCATCAAATTGAAATTTTAAGCGGTGAAACTGAGAGTTATTGAACTTTGAGGGATCTTGTCAAAACGTGTAGAATTTCATTGAGCATTTGTAAAGTTTTCCTTTTAAAAAAAGAAAAAACTTCACTTAACTCCATTAAACTTTCATAACTTTTGCAATGTCTATTTCAAAGTTCAAAAACTTTTAATTTGATATATCAATTTGTAAACAAATTTTAATGTCACCCGTCCGTTAGGATTTTTTGTCAAATCCTAACGGATGTTAAAATTTCTAAAATACCTTTATTTAAAAATAAAAATTTAATTGTAGACAAAAATTTCCTTCAAACCAATATGGAGGAAATAACATTCAATCCATTTAAAATAGTATCAAGTGTCTACAAACATTAAAAGGGCACTTTCTCCAAACTGGTTTGGAGAAAATTTTTGTCCTTTAATTATAATGCAAGGATAATTTTGTAATTTTATAAAGTTTGGTGGGGTTTAAGGGTCATTTTATCATTTGGCCATCTAATTCAACCCCAAGGGCAAGCCCTAATAAGAGAGGTTCAATTACAAACAATTAAAATCTGACGAAGGTTTAAATTGATTGCAATTGAAAGTTCAAAGATTTAAATTGAGATGTTTTAAAGGTTGGTAGGCTTATCAAATCGCATAATAATTCAGAAGTATAAAGTGAAATTACCACTCCTTAAAATATTTTTTTATTGAGAGAGTGGCCCTCCTCAAGTGAATTTCTGG
This sequence comes from Carpinus viminea, assembly GCA_013348765.1. Lineage (NCBI taxonomy): Eukaryota > Viridiplantae > Streptophyta > Magnoliopsida > Fagales > Betulaceae > Carpinus > Carpinus viminea. The sequence goes on along the minus strand of CP054674.1, from coordinate 33,174,096 downwards.
ATCCGTTCTCTGGATCCAAATTTTACAGGTGTGAGAGAGATGTCCTAATTGCGAAAGAGCCCACAGGTTTTGCTACATTCGCATTGTTTTTTTTACCAGAAATTTCAGTGGGCTTTCTTGTAACTGTATCATCTCTTTGTTTAGCCCAATAACCCTATGCTCTTTTTGTGCAATTTAAACCATTGAGGACCTCTTATTATATATCGTATTTTTATTTTATAATGATTTAATGCGGCAGTTCCTATCAATTTTATTTATTTTTTTTTAAAAAAATTTTAATAATGATCGATTCTATGGTCGGTTGATAGTTGATATTGTCACGTTAGCATTTTGAGAGTTGTAAGATAAAAATATAATTTATAGCACTACTTGTAGGACCCCATATCAAGAATGAAAAATCATTTCTTCAATTTTTAGTATGATAAATATTAGAAATCTCATTTTTATATTAAAACTATCTTACAATGTATATGTATGAGATATAAATATAGTTTATAACATATTCGTTTAAAATAGGTTTTTTTAAAGGACCACATTTTAGTGACACATAATAAATATTTATATAGACCGTCATGTTAGATAATAATTTTTTTTTTTTTTAATACGTACACAAGAGAACGAAAGATTCAACTAAGAATCCTCCGTTTTATTGTATTTAGCTAAATGATTGAAATACCTCTCGGTAATACGCCAAATAATAATTGTCATATAGACTTTTATACAGAAATTTATATTTTAATCACTAACTTATGACGCAATAAATATCACGTAATTTTGAATAATAACTATAAAACATCAAATTCCCCCTTGACCAAGAATGAATACAGACAAAGAAACAGAAACGAAGGGTGGGTTCCTGTTGGGAATAGATTACTTGGCAGAAAAACCGGGATACCTGGCCCCATGGGTGTCACACAAACATACTCTTTTAATATAGTTTTTTGTTTTTTTTTATTATATTCGACATTCAAATTCTTTAAAAATTCATATAACAATTTATATTTTATAGAGACAAATATGAAATATCATATAGACAAAATTATAGTACCGGACATAATAAGTGTTAAGAGTAGTGATATTGGCTACATTAGTGTGAGTGAACAGTATTTACATGAGTGGAAACAGTAATAATAATTTTTTTAATATTATTGTTCACGCTAGCATAAGTATTGTTTATTTACGTTGGTGTGGCCAATATCACTACTCAAGTGTTTATATAGACCACCACATTAATGAAAATTTTCATAGAGACCGTTACGTGACAATTTATATTTGAGTGATTAACTTACGACACGATAAATCCCACATAATTTATAATAAAAACTATATAATAATATTAAAAGCTCAAATTCGCCTCTACTCCTCAAGAATTAATATAGACTAAGGAAAAGAAAAAAGAAACAGAAGGTGAGTGTTGGTGTTGGGAATAGATTACTTGGCAGAAAAACAAGATACCTGGCCCCATGAGTGTCACACAAAATATCAATTCCTTTTCACTCACAATCACAAGCACAAAGGCCCTTTCTTTGGAATCTTTAAAGGGCAAAAAGGCCCACGTCACCCCCAAAGAAAAATCTCTCTCATTAATATTATCATCATCCACACTCCCTATCACACCCTTTAAACACTTTTGCGAAATCCACTGCAGCCAATCAGAATCCAGGAAACTCCATCGCCAAGACCCCCAACAGATAGATACACTCATTTCCCTCTCTCTCTCTCTGAACAACCTGAAAGGAAAACTCGACCGCAAAAACATCTCGCCTCACAGGATTCCTATACTTGTAGCCACGTGTGCTTCCCTCCCACCACTAACGAAAATAACCGACGGTTCCAGTTCTCAGTTCTTTGCCACCCTTTCACTTACCCTCCACTCAAAATATATAAACTCACTCCCTTCATCCTCACAAAGAAGAAGAAGAGGAAGATACACTGAAACTCAACCAAAAAAAACCCAGAGAGAGAAGAGAAGCAGACCAATCTCTGCTTTTTCTCTTTCTCTTTCTCTCTGTTTCTGCTCTGTTTGCTTTCTTTCTCATTTTTCCTCTCCACAATTTACAGAGAGAGTGAGTTGTAGTAAATACCTTCATTTCAATGGCTTCTTTAGTATCCTCGCCCTTTACAGTGCCTACCTCAAAAGCTGACCAACTTTCATCTCTCTCCCGGAAGCATTACTTTCTTCACTCTTTCCTTCCCAAGAAAACTACCCAAACCAACTCAAATTCCTCCATCAGAGTAAAATGTGCTTCTGTTGGTAATGGCCTATTCACCCAGACCACCCAAGAAGTTCGTCGAATTGTCCCAGAGAATAACCGGGGCCTCCCCACTGTAAAAATTGTCTACGTAGTCTTAGAAGCACAATACCAGTCATCCTTGACGGCCGCAGTGCAAGCTCTGAACAAAAACGAAAGGTACGCTTCTTTTGAAGTTGTGGGTTATTTGGTTGAAGAGCTTCGTGATGAATCAAACTATAAAGCCTTCTGTAAAGACCTCGAGGACGCCAACGTCTTTATCGGGTCTTTGATTTTCGTTGAGGAGCTCGCTTTGAAGATCAAGTCTGCTGTGGAGA